>CM026416.1:10996312-11219865 GCA_014858505.1 Corymbia citriodora subsp. variegata
AAAGAAGGAATTGACTATACAGAGATTTTTTCTCCAGTTGTGAAATTGACTACTGTTAGGTCAGTATTGAGTATTGTTGCTGCAGAGAATTTACATCTAGAGCAGCTAGATGTTAAGACTGCATTCCTCCATGGTAATTTGGATGAGGATATTTATATGGTACAACCGGAAGGTTTTCAAGATCCTGGAAAAGAAAATTATGTCTGCAAATTGAATAAAAGTCTGTATGGCTTGAAACAGGCTCCTCGACAGTGGTACAAAAAATTTGACACATTTATGTGTGGTAACGGGTTCACTAGAAGTGACATGGATCACTGTTGTTATTTCAAAAAAATTTGATGACTGCTATATTATTTCGTTGTTGTATGTGGATGATATGCTCATTGCAGGATCTAGCATGAGAGAGATCAACATATTGAAGCAGCAATTGTCAAAAGAGTTTGAGATGAAGGACTTGGGCGCTGCGAATCAGATTCTTGGGATGAGGATCACGCGGGATAAATCTAAAGGAATTCTAAAGTTATCTCAAGAAAAGTACATTGAAAAAGTGCTTGACAGATTCGGAGTTCAAAATGCAAAGCCCAGAAGTACTCCTTTAGGAAGTCACTTCAAGCTCTCAAAGGAGCAGTCACCAAAGACGAATGAAGAGCGGGAGTATATGGCTAAAGTGCCTTATGCATCAGCTGTTGGTAGTTTAATATATGCAATGGTGTGTATTAGACCAGACATAGCTCATGCAGTGGGAGTTGTGAGCAGATACATGGCAAATCTAGGAATAAAACATTGGGAAGCTGTAAAGTGGTTATTAAGATACCTGAAAGGCACTTCAGATATGTCATTATGTTTTATGAAAAATAGTGCAACTTTACAAGGCTTTGTTGATGCAGATCTTGGTGGTGACTTGGATCATAGGAAGAGCACCTCGGGTTATGTTTTTACCTTAGGTGGCACTGCAATCAGTTGGATGTCTAGATTTCAAACTTGTGTATCTCTCTCAACCACTGAAGCAGAGTATGTGGCTATATCTGAAGCTGGTAAAGAGATGATTTGGTTGAAAAATTTTCTGAAGGAGATAGGCAAGGAGCAAGATAATAGTGTTCTTTTCAGTGATAGTCAAAGTGTTATTTGTCTTGCAAAGAATCCGGTATTTCACTCAAGGACAAAACACATTGAGTTAAAATATCATCAAATTCGTTAGTTAATAGATGACGGGGCATTGTCATTAAAGAAGATTCTTGGTACAGAAAATCCAGCAGATATATTAACAAAGGTTGTCACCACTGTGAAACTGAGGGTGTGCATTGCCTCAGTTGGCCTCCATGGTAAGTGATGAGGGGGGCCGCCGCACTAGGACAATTTGGGTTGAAAAGATGAAGACTATAAAAGATTATTGCTGTTTTTTTAAGATCAGCCTCCAAGTGGGAGATTGATGGAATTGTGGAGTCTGATAGAGAAAGATATTATTGTGGGTAGACACTTCCTAGTAGGTCACCCATCCTGAGATATTAAAGGAAATAGAGTTTATATTACTACTAATAGCATATATGTAATTTCCTTTAATATGTATGCCCTAGACTCCTGTTATAAATAGGGGCAATTTCTTTTATAGTTGAAACGCTGAAGCTTTATAACCCTGAGCTTGTAACGCTGATACTGATAGTGAAGAGATTGCCTAGTGCGGCACCGTGGTTTTTCCCTTCTTGATTTTAGAAGGGTTTTCCACGTAAAAATTCCTGCTTACCCTCTTTTTCTTCCCTACTTTATTTTTCGTCACATATTCACGTCCCCAACAAACTCGTGGCAAGTATGCTATCCCACACATGGCTCTCTTGGCCTTAATAGGGACTGCATGTTAACCACCAAGTTGCTCCTCAAGTTATGAGCTTAGATCATAGTAATCTCTAGAATATTGGAAATTTTGATGCACAGGATCCCCTAAGGGCAGGTGCAAAGCATACTTCAAGATTTTTCTCAATCATGGTGTTTGTTCAGAACCAACGTTCAGAACTAGAAGAGAATGGGAGTGTTTAGAAGATCATGTTGAAAGTAGAGTACACAACACACTTCTTATTTCACTCTCTGGTTTTTACAATGGAGTCTCCTTGCTCTTATATAGGCAGAGGAGAGTACAAGCGACAAGAGCAAACAGTTCGGCTATGTGCGGACATAATTATGGACTATACTAGCCACTTATGGGCTACACGCAGAGGGAGTCCTAGAGAAATCCCGTGATAGGCTATGAATAGTAGTTTTTCGTCTGGTGCTACTGTGAATAGGGAGCTAGATGAACAGTAAAAGTGAACAGTGACCGGTGCTACAATGGTTTCGTAGCGGCTATTTTGGTCATGCTCCGTCCCTAGCATTGTAGTCATAGTCTGAATCCTCAGAGCTATGATGGGCTATTTCTGCTTTAAGGAGAGCATCTTCATCGATGTCCGATGGACTAGAGCTTCCGTCTTTTTCTCTTTTGAAGGCACAGATGAGATTCTCGATTTCTTCTGCCGACATGTTAGGTGGACGAGAAGAGCTGGCACCGAAAGGATCGGAGAAAGAGCCAGGAAATAGGGCATAATTTTGGGTGTCACCCCAAGGGTCTTGTGAAAGTGGTCCCCCCCAAGGGTCATAGGAGGTGGAGGAGTCGGGATTGTTCTGTCGGAAGGTGCTTAGAGCTTCTTGAATCTGGTCTCTCACTAGATCCCAAGCTTCGAGGTGATCCCAAGACATAGGGACATTTCCAGAGGACCATATTTCTGGTGGAATGGTACAATTCTCTTGGCATAAGATTCTTTGGAGTTCACGGGATGCAGGTCTGCTGGTTGTGATGGAGTATGGAAGTGTCTGGTGAATTCGTGCAAATTCTTGAAAAACTTGGGGCCGATAAGATGAAGTTCCTACAACAGAAGGTTTGTCAGAAATCCATCCACTAGGATGAGAGAATGTCCATGGGCGATGAAACAAGACAACAGTGTGTCTTTCTAGTTCAGGTCTTCCTTGACGATTTTGGACTTTGAATTCCAATATTGGAGTGGTTTATACCATGCAAAAATATCCAGGAGATATTTTTGGTTATGATGATGACTGGCTCCATCTTTGATAAAAACCTGCAAAATCTTGTCAGTGGGAAATTCAATTGTGTACAGGTTGAACATGTACCAAAATAACCATTTCAGGTCTTCTGGAAATTCATCATTAAGAGACCATTGGAGAGGATGAATGAATGGATATTGTGGATGGAGTCCATCTGGTCTGAGCATCAATCCACCATGTTCTCGGAAAATTCGGAGGTGATATTCCCACATGAGACCATGAAGTCTTTCTTTCAAAACATTATGGTGAATTGCTAGTGGGATATCGGGAGGATACTTGAGACTGGGCCAACCTCCTTGTATATTGGTGGTGTGATATATCCCCTGGAGTGGTTCCTTCTTGACATACATGTTGATTGCCTCCAATGGTTCTTTTGGTCGGGATAAGAAGTCAGCTAGGACATTCTTGGTTCCTGGAATGTGTTTAACTTCAAAAGAATATTTTGAAAACCATTCAACCCATCGAAGCAATTGTGGGTGAGGAACTTGCTTTTGTTTGAATTTCAACATTTGAGGGAAAGAGGACATATCCATTTCAACAAGAAAGTGGTGTCCAATGAGGTGAAATTCGAACTTTTTGATGCCATACTTGACTGCAAGTATTTCCTTGAAAGTGGAATGATAATGGATTTCTGCTTGAGAAAAGCGACCACTTCTATAGGCACAAATATGTCTAGTGCCATTAAGTTCTTCAAAAAGAATGGCTGCCCAATATTTATCGCTAGCATCAGTTTGAAGAATGCGTTGACCAGTAGAGGGGATTTTCAAAGGGGGAAGGTTTTGCAGGGCTTGCCTAAGCTGAAAAACAGCTTGGGTCTGCTTTGATCCCCATGGGGGAGGATTATTCTTAAGCATCCTCTGGAGAGGTTTAAGTGTTTTGGAAATTTGGGGGACAAAATCTCGCTGATAATTAACAATACCAAGAAATTGCTGGACTTGCTTAATGGTGAAGTCCTTTTCAGGAAATTTCTAAAGTTCATCAGCAATATGAGGCTCAGGGAGTAAATTCCTTCTTTCAAACGCATGGCAAGGAATTCAATTTCCTTTTGGGCAAGAATCATTTTTTTCTAAGAAAGCATAATGACATGCCTTTTGACAATATCAGCAAATTTTGTTAACAGTTGACAATGAGTTTGTTCATCAAGGCTGAACAAAAGGATATCATTGATATAAATCTGAGAGTGCGAAAGAATGGGCTCGAAGATTTTGCACATAGCCTTTTGAAAAATGGAATGTGCAGTTTAGAGGCCAAAAGGAAGAACTGTCCACTGAAAATGTTGGTTTAGGATGCAGAACCCAGTTTTGGGTCTGTCTGTTGGGTCAATTCCTAATTGCCAAAATCCTGCCTTGAGATCAAACTTTGAGTAGATTTTTGCTTGAGCAAGACTAAGAAAGAGAGAATTTTGATGGGCCAATGGGAACTTATCATCTTGGAGGAATTGATTCAGAGGCTGGTAGTTGATAACTAACCTCATTTTTCCACGAATCTGCTCAGATTGTTTGTTGACATAGAATGCTTCACATGCCCATTGGAAGTCAGAGGGTTCAATGAGTCCCTTTGCCAGTAGTTCTGTACATTCTTATTGGGCAAGTGCAAGGTGTTCTGGGCTCATTCCAGAATGGCTGGCTTTTGTAGGATTGATGTCTTCATTCCTTTTGAAAGGAAGTTTGACATAAAAGAAAGAATTTTTCCATAAAGGCTGGGTGCAGGTTTGGGAAAACTGGGAGTGTGTCTCAACACAAGAAGAGAGTAAGCTTTGGATAACTGGATCCAGCATGGCAGGTTGAAGAGCATAGAATCGTTTGATTTCCACAAAATTCCTAAATTGGTTCTTAAAACGAAGGCCATTGGAAAAGATTCTTAGCTTGGGGAGTTGGGTCAAGATGTCCCAACCAATAATAATATCTTTATCTGGAGACTGGGAACCAAGAACTTTGGTAGTAATAAAACACTGGGGAAAGAATTGAATAGTGATGGGCTTATTGCGATACTTGGTAGCAAAAGTGTCGCTAGAAGTAGAATTAAAATACCTTGTATATGGTTTCCAAAATTCTTTTGGGAGAATCTTTATGTCCAGGATGGAAGAGCTTGCTCCAGTATCAATGAGTGCTACAAGAGGGATTGGTCTATGGTATTTAGACAGGAGGATATGAATGGGAATGTATGGATGATGGATTGGATCAATGATCTGAAATTCATCAGGAGAATCGGGGAAGAAGGTGAAGACATTATTCTCAGAGTCTAAAACTGAGTCGAGGGAGAAAACAGACTCAATGTTAGAGTCGTCAAATTGGATGCTAATGCTTTTGGCAATCTTGTCGATCAAGTGGCTTCCACGCTTCTTTGCCTTTGGACAATTTTTTGGCAAAATGTTCTTTTTTGTTGCAAACATAACATCGATCTTTGTTTCGCTTCTTAGAGGAGCGATGATGGCTTTTTCGCAAGAATTTCCATTTACCTTTGTTTTTTCCTTTGCGTGTCTTTTTGAAGGAAAGTTTTATAAAATGTCTTGTCTTTTTGCAGCCTGTGCAGGAAGGATCTGAGCAGTCCTTTGGACATTTGATCTTTAGACCTGGTTTGAAGCATGCCTTGTCAATATGACTATTTTCTTTGAGATAATTTCGAAAAGCTTCTCTTCGAAGACAAAATTCTTCTATGGCAATATGGACGGCTTGTTGGATTTCACCAAGAGTAGCCTCTGTCAGGCTTTCCTGCCTTTGTTGAAGGGTTTTTTTAGCGGCTTGGCTGAGTTCTCTTGGGATGGACGCCAAGAAGATTGATTTGAGGTTCCAATCTGCTCCAAGCAAATAAAATAACTTAATCATAGCTTGGAAGTGCCGGTCGAGGTCTTTGCGCCTTAATGAACAACATCTTCGTTCAAAGAACTCCTTTCGCTTGAGCTCTTTGGAATCTTCAAGTTTTCCGATGAAGCACATGTGGATAATTTGGATGGCATTATCCAAAGGCTGGGTTAAGAGGTAGAGCTGATCTTGTTCAGAAGCAGTATGCCACCAGTCTTTAAGTGTGCCGGTAAAACGGCTGGTAAATTCTAAGAGAATGTCATAAGTGCTAGGCTCAAAAATATGCCTAGTGGTGAGCCAGGCATGGAATTCTTGGAGCATGTCAGGCCACTTATAATAAGGGATATCATACAGGGTAAAGTAAACTTTGGACGATGAAGCAGTAAAAGTCTGTGTGGCATATGGTTGGTCCGGATGCTGTACTTCTAGTTCTAAGAACATTTCTTCTTCTTTGACATCATCTGCCATGAATAAGGTTTTTTCCGAAGAAGACGATCCAATAGAAATATCAAATTATAAATCAGAAGAGGTTTCAACCTGTCTAGGTTTGGATGGCTTAATGGCAACAATGGAAGGAATCCAGTATCTAAGGAAGTTTTCAAGTGGATTGGAAATGGTCAAGGTGGCAGGTGGTTGAGCACCGGGAGGATGGTTAGGTGTACCAAGGGGTGTACCAGGGGGTGATGGGGATACGGAAGACTCTGTAGGAGTGGGGGATTTCTTTTGTTTCTGTTTAAGCTTTCGAAGCTTTTCACAAAGAATCAAGAAATTATTTTGAGGTGGAGGGGCGGCTGAGCTGAGAACAGCAGCAAATGAGGATGATGATCCAAGAGATGATTCTGGTTTGGGTGGTAATAAGAGAGAGGGGAAAAAGGATGGTTTAGTCGGAGTGAATGACTGTTGACTTTTGAGAATTTGGATTTGTCTTTTGAGTTTCTCAATTTCCGGTTTCTGATCCTCCAAGTAATGGCTAGGAGGTGTTTGCTTGGTTTCTAGCAAATGAAGTCTTTTAATCTCACAAAGGAATTATACATGAATTCTTACCATAAGAATTTAATCGGCTACAAACACTTGAATCTTCTTGGCGTAATTGCTCGAACGAAATCAACAGAGAAATCTTCTCCCAAGCACTTGATGACGAATCGGTGCTTCAAGACCTCTTGCATCAACAACAGCTCAATTCTTCTCCACGCATAGCCGTATATATATAGTGGACTTGATGACTCCAATTCTTGAAAGTCACTCCTACTTTGAGTAGGAAAGAATAAATTAAGAAACCCACACCTACCAAGATTAGGAAACAAATCAAACTTTTATTTTGGGCTAAAATTCGAGACATATTTTCAATACTTATCATGTTGCCGTTATCTTTTCTTAGCCACCTTGATAGCATCGAATTTCTTGACTTTTAGATTCCTCCTTTTTGTTTGTTTTGATTGCAAGACCAAGTCCAACTCCTTCCCGCTGCGGGCCCCATTCCTGCTTGTTTTTCGAACACTGGCATCTGGCATGGCCAGGGACAACGGAACTGGGTTAGGTTGGATCCGATCAGGCACGCAATCTCGTGGCGGACGGAGAGGCATTTGGCTTGTTGGGATTAAGGCGCAATCTATCAGGCACTCCTACGAAGGTTTCGAAAACATCTCTGCCAGGATCGAGAGGATATGTCTAATTTTCTCTCTCTTTCTTGGGCGAAGCCGACCGAGTCATGGTTACGGATGGGGCACATCGCTCCTCCGAGCTGCTCGCGAAGCAGGTAGGAGAAGTCATATGTTGCCCGCTTGACTTCGTCTTCTCCTCCCTCGGCGAAAGAGATAGAGAGAGAGAGTAGATATATCCTTCTGATCCTTGAGAAAGATAAGAAGACCATCTTCGAATATTTCAAAGCCTCAGCAGTTAGCAGTGCCTGTTTTTATTCCGTTTTCGTCCACAAATGTGGAGGCTTTTGCGCATGTTCCATGGCCACTCCGGCCGGTTCATTGCCAGGTTCAGCAGGAGGGGAGTCCAGTCCCTCCGGTCCCGCCGGTGCCGCTGCGTTAATCCTCACCCTTCTGCCGATTGGTCCAGATATCCGTTCTCTGCTGAAGTCTGTCCAGTCTGTGAAAATAGCGGGATCGAAAGTGAAGGTCCCGGAGGAGACGAGGATTCTCCTCCTGTTCGCCCTTCGAGTAGAGAGGATAGGTCAGATTGTGAGAAGGTTAGTAAAGAAAGGACTTCTTCGCCAAGGAAAGGTGATTCCGGCTCTCGTTTGTCGGCTTCTGTTGAAGATGAGAAGGATGTGGGCAACGCCCTTTCTGCTGGCAACGTTTCGGAACCAGTGCACAGTGTTTCTCCCGAGGGGAGTTTCAGACGAATAATCACCTCGTGCAAAAGCGCGAGCGGTTGGGAAGTGGGTCGTCTGGAACTGTCTACGAAGCAATCAGCGAGTAAGATTGCTTTTCTCTTTGATGATCCGATCTTCATACGTGAAATTGGACTTCTAGCATGATGTGGCTATAGTGCTTATTGAAGATCTTTCTTGAGTATCGATTTCAAATATCTCGGATAAATTTAGTTGTTCTCCACTGTTTTTCTGTAACTTTACTAGCCTGAACAGCGTGCAATTCTTTTCTGTTTTTCCTTATGTGATCTTAATGAAAACAATTTTTTTTTTATATTATCTGGAGTGTAAGAATTATCTTAGCTATGTCTTGCCATGCTCCTTTGCCAAAACATTGGCATTTAGGCTCGATATGTTTTTCTAAAAATGAATGATTTCAAAAATATTTTTTTTAAATCGTTTATATCCCTTGAACTAATTAGTTAATAAAAAATATTATTATTATCTACAACTATTTATGCGTGAATATTTTTGTAGAAGATAAAAATATTTTCGTTCATTCACTTTTTTTTTGTTAGCTGTGCAAGCGATCATTTTTAAGAAAATGTTTTTAAATCTTTTATTTTCCGTAAAACAAACGTACTCTTGTATTCTCTTTCTCATGCTTCTCTGTTTGCACAGTGATGGATTCTTTTTCGCTGTAAAAGAGGTTTCTTTGTTAGATCAAGGAAGCAAAGGCAAGCAGAGCCTATTGCAACTTGAGCAGGTAACTGCTCGTTTCTTTCTGTGTCTTGTCAACTAGTTGGTGGTTGTTAGGCATGACTACTCGACTTACCTCTTTCTTATGACTGCCAAGCTGATGTGTATAGCAAAATTACTTATAAGACTGCCGTATAGACAACCTTAAATCCGGTGTGAGTTCGATAGATTTTCTTTTGACTCTTCTTTTCTAGTGATATTCTGCTTTTTTTTCAGGAAATTTCCTTTTTCAGTCAGTTTGAACATGAGAACATAGTTCGATATCTCAGCACAGGCAAGGTGTGGTTGCTTCTTATAAAATTGCTTTCTGCAGTGTCTTTCACTTTGGTCTAGATTATGATTTCGTTGGAATTGAGCAGAATATTTAGGTCAACATGGCTGAGGTTGCAGCAACAATATAGTGGTAGCATAATCATTATTGCATGTATTTGCTGCAATTATATCGGGAATAAGATCACAGCGGTTGCGGCTTTTTAGCAGCAACAGCCTCTCCTGATAGAGACAGATATTTTAGGTCCTCCTCCCACCACAAGAAAAGTTTGTGAAGAATTGACTCTCACCCGAGGTAGTAATCATTTGACTAAAGGAAATATGTGGGGTAGACGTCAGTTTGGAGTCTCTTTCTCTCAATGACTAATGTGCCAACCTTTTCTCCCTTGTCGATAATTGGTCGTTGCTATAGCAACAACAGTGGATTTCCTCCACAAGCTGGGTTCTGACATAGCTTGGGAATGTGGCTTCCCCCAATTTATCTTCGTGCTCTGTTCCCTTTTCATCAATTCCATGTGCCGTTATATGTCCAGTTTGCACGTGAGAGAGATGCCCCTATATACTGTTAGTCTTCCTCTACATTCATATGCTTCCAGGATGGTGAGAACCTATATATATTTTCTTTGGAAATTCCAACGTAAATAATTTCTTTATATGCTTCCAGGATGGTGAGAACCTTTACGTATTCCTTGAGCTCATGACCAAAGGTTCACTTGAAACCCTTTATCGCAAACACAAGTTGAGAGATTCCCACGTCTCTGCATTCACCAGGCAAATTCTAATTGGTTAAAAGTTTCTTCATGACCGGAAAGTGGTACACAGGTATATGACTTTGCATTAGTTGTTTTGACCAATTGAAATAGCGATCACTTTCTCATTCCTGATGGAAGGTTGAATTTTGGTAAGGAAAGAGATCATAACCAAACGAAGAGCACACTGAAATTTATGTAATTTGTTTCATGGCGCACTCCCTCAGTGCCTTTGATGATACTTCTTTTCCTTAGCCAAGTACTTTTCTGGATTTAAGGGAGTGATCAAATTTTTGAACAAAATGTACTGTCATGTGAAGTTGTGATTTCTTGTGATAAAGCAAAAAACCAAGTAGCACTACGAGCCTTTACAGCAATGTTTAGCATAGACAAGATTATTTACTATTTGAATGCTTCAAGTTGTTTATATATTTTACGCAAAATTATGCTGTTTTCTCATGCTTCCAGTTTATCCTGTAGGGATATTAAATGTGCCAACATATTGGTTAATGCGAGTGGATCTGTGAAAATTATGCTTTGCCAATCTCATCGTTGAAACTCTCTCTCTCTCTCTCTCTCTCTCTCTCTCTCTCTCTCTCTCTCTCTCTCTCATGTGCGTGAGCAACGAAGACACATGCACAAAGCACGCACAAGGACAACAAAAGGTGCAGGTACAAAAACATACGCATGCAGGAATATGCGCAGTCATTAAAATTGTGCAGCACACATACAAATGGATGAGTGAATGACAAACACCCGCATAGACATTTGCTGTCCTTTATTTTTCCAAAATGACATCAACTTCCTGTGTTTATTCATACAGGCCACCGAAATCAATGCTGCTAAAACATTTGTAGGAAGTTGTTTTTGGATGGCACCTGAGGTTTGCACCCTCTGCTGCCATTTTCTTAAAATACTATCATCAAGCTGTAGTAGGTGGATAACTTTTCATTTTCTGTCTTTCTTGTTGGTTGTAACTGCAGGTTGTCAATCCAAAGGGAAGAAGCTCTCAGTTGAACCGAAGCTATGGGTTGGAAGCTGATATTTGGAGCGTAGGGTGCACTGTTCTAGAGATGCTAACACGCCAGCGTCCATATCGTAAATTCGATAGAGTATATAATTGAGTAACCTTCCTTCTATATTTTCTCTTCAAAATCTGCGTAATGCCAGAATTACTAACTAGTCGCAACTTTTTTGTTACGGCTACTTATTATCTGAGCTAAGCTAAGTTGCGCGAAAGTCTTGACTTGTCCATTAGGCCATCATTTTGAGAAAATTAAATGAGTAAGAGCACAGAGAATTCTTGACATAAATCAAGTGTATGGTCATGTCAAGGGATATGCATAGTATTTATGGCCGACTGTTGGTTTAGATCCCAGAGCAAATGGTTATCTAACATGGTATCAAAACAAAGTTGAATATTTAAATCTTGCCTCTCTTTTAAGTAATTTGGCATTGTTGTCTAATCCTTTTAATTAATAGTACAAGTGTACATTGAGTGTATGGTGGCATGCATTAAGAGAACCGCATATTTTATATTTGAAAGTAGTATCCCCCATAGATGTGGTGTACACGTATAACCCTACCATTCAGTCTCAAGAATTTCCATCTTCTCCTTCCCTGTCACTTGGTACTTGAGCAACCAAGAGAGATCCTAATATCGTCATTGACATTTCTGCTCCATTCCTGAGAGCAGCACTGACGTTGATTTCATCGTGTTCGTTGCTGCATCCTCTATTATGTGGTTGTTCTCTGATCTGTCACTTGTCATTATCACTCTTGGAGTTTCCCACATTGCCTTTGAGTATCGATCCTCTGCTGATTCTTGTCTGAATCAATTGTTGACCTGGATGGTTATCCTCTCTGCTAGAGTTAGTAACTTCTCAATTTGGTCGGTTACTTTCGAATACTATGACAATTTTCATGCCCTATGTCAAGTTGACAACTTCTCCATACACGTAGTAATTTTTCCATCAAGGATGGTAATTACTGGCTCTAGTAAGTAATCAACAACATAGAAACACCCTTTTTGACTGAATGGCTCCTGCTGAAGTATGGATTACTCTGTTCTTGTGAGTGAACTATGAAGGTTGCACTGCTTTTGTTTTTTATACCAGGATTTTATTTATTACAAAGGGGGAGTGAACATGCAACTAACGCCCCCTTTCTTTTATTTTTTTGTTAAATTTAGGACACTTTAGAGTTTTGTGCAAAAAGAATAGATACTTATGTTTCATTGGGTGTTGTTGGACCCTGTGAACTGTTGCATATTATTCATGTCTCTCACTCTGCAATAACTGTGATTCCAAAATGATTGTGACAGATGATTGCTTGCAGCATGATGCGCTTAGATTTGCCTACAGATTTTACTAATTTGTTCCCCCTGTATTTAATGTCAGCACTAGCCTCTGCTATGTTTTCTTTCTTATCATGGCAGGTGCAAGCATTGTACAAAATTGGCAAGGGTGAACGTCCTCCAGTTCCCCGATCTTTATCAAGCAACGCTCGAGACTTCATCTTCATGTGCTTGCGAAAAAACCCGAAGGATCGGCCTTCCGCAGCAAAGTTGCTAGACCATCGCTTTCTGAGGGAGCGACCTACTACTTCTGGTTTTGCTTCTCCTCTCTTCGACGACAAATAGTCATAATGTTCTGCCAGGCCATCCCTTTTCGGTCATTGCTCTGAAGGTAAGTTTACACTTTTCGTTTGTTATTTTGTAGTTGCATTGCTAGTGGGAGTATCCTTCTTTTGGGCTATTGGGAAGATACGTTCACCAACTTACCATATTTCTTCTGTTGACTCCATAAATTTTTAAATTCGAGCAAACAGTCCATGTATTTATAGTGTCTATGATCCGTTTCCCAATTCCTTAACAAATTTGTCACTTTCTACAGTTTTCTCCATAAGATTTAATAATTCCACCGTATCATCCTGAAACTTTGAATTGAGTGAGTGGTCCGCAGCGGTTTGTTAGTACGCTGTAGCTTAACCGGCCTTTCCATAGGTGAGAGGTGTGCGCAATTGGTCATCATGCCAAGAAAACAATTATAGCTGCACTTGTCCTTTAGATTAAATTAGAATATAGGAATATCAACTTGAAGTTTCAGTAGTGTGACAGTGACAACGACAATGTGAGAAACGAAAGTGGATAAATATGCTTTGTACTTCTTGCAACTGTTGAATTTCCTCGCCAAGTTGACTCCTGTCCCCAGAGCTTTTAACGGACTCTGGACGGAAACCCCATGCTACTTCAGGGACCAACTTAATTTCATGGTCCTTACCAAAAAAAAAAAAAAAAACTTAATTTCATGGCCTGCTCTTCTTTCATGGGTTGGCATCTTGTGGAAGTGTTGTCTCCTAATACAAATGGTCTCATGTTTAAAACCATCGGGATGGACATGATGGTTATTAGAAAAGTGTCATGTTGCGTAAGACTTTTCTCAGCCACCTCTATAGCGTCAAAAATTCTTCATTTTTAGATTCCTCTTTCGATGTTTAGATTGCCCAGTGGGTCCTTTCGGCTAACTGAAATGGGATGGGGCAAATAGCTAGCTGTGTCTGGCGTTTGTGTAATCTAGCCAAAATGCAAGGGGATCATCGTAGTTTCTCCTGCTTAAATCGTTGGTGGTGCTCTGGAAATGCTGCTGCAATTTTGTGAACCACTCAATGTTCAACAGCATATTGATAACTTGCAAACACTCCCAAGGTGTCGCCAAGCTTATAATGCGATACTCTTTTCCGCCAGGTAACTTCTCTTTGGTAGTGACAGGCGTCTGTTATACTGTAGCTTCTCGAGAAGATCGGTGGTTCTTGCAAACGGCCTTTGGGCTGCAACTGATTTTCTGGTGTCTTTATTCTGCTCAAGCTAAGCACGTGTTGTATATCTGGTGACTGTAAATAGCATGTCATGGTGTATATTTCCATTAGAAAGGAAGGAAGAAAACAAAGATGTTGACGACGACACGGGTTTTTCTGCCTCTAGGAAAATTGTAGATAGGTGCGCACGACTTGTACAGGATCAGTAATCAGTCGAAGGCTGGACATCCTCTGGATCCGTGAGTGAACTTTGTTTGATATTAGGCCATGTTCTGTAGATACGAAGTGTTTTAATTAATGGCGTGTCGCTTCAAGATGAATGCTTGTCTTGTATGGAGTGACGAAAATTTTGTACCGACAACAATCAGGCCGTCGATGCAGGAGCAAATACTGATTTTGCAGTTTTTTCTCTTCTTTTCTCTTTTTTGCGTTTTTTTTAGTTTATTTCACAAACTCCAATATGGAGAAAATGAAAAAGGCTTGATTCATTTAGAATCTGATCCTAATTACACTTTTCTCTCTCTTTGTTAACTTTTATGTATCTTATATTCGGATCGACACTCGAGTCACGGCCGCCGCCTCTTGATCATGTCAACTCACTATTGGATATTGCAAAGTCCCAAGAGTCGTTGCTAACCCTTTTCTTCCTCTTTTTTTAATCATTTTTCATTTTGTCCATTTTAGATCTTCCTTTTGTGTAAATGTCTTAATGGGGAGTGTGTAGTATCTGGCTAAATGGGTTATGAGAGGGCACTAACAAAGGCTTGCCCACCTGTCTGGGCAAGCATTTCCTTTACTTTTTCAATGTTAATTTCCAGTGGCCAAATTTTCTACTGCATAACTATCAATTGTAGTTTTATGACCCAAAAAAAAACATCAATTGTAGGTCAAAGTGGCAATTCATTTTCATCCCACTTATGCCCATAAACGATCAAACATTCATGTTGACATCACAAAGCTTATACGTAAGTCGCAATCAGGTTTCTGACTTTTGAGGCTTCCATTTCTCTTAGCATTTGAGATCAGCTCTTCATTTTCTTCAATTTGCTGGGAATTCCCTCAGCATGAGGTAATCAAACAGGAACCCTCCTCAATTCACGTCTAAAAGTAGTTGTCAAGAGTACAAAATATGCTACTGGAGCTTCTATTGTACATAAAAGGTGTCCCCGCCAAGTGGGTTGTGAACATTTCGATTTGAAGAAACATTCTTTCTTGATTAATTGTCGGCTCAGGTATTTTAATGTAATACCTCAAATATTGCAATAAAAACAACCCTGCAAAGTTTGACTGGACTGACAAATTCATTTTCAAGTGAGTGCAAGAGGACATTGGCAAATAAACAAGACTAGAAGACACTTCTGCTTGTTTAAGAACAATATGGCATGTACATAATAACGCAGTTGTGTACCCAAATCACAGAGAGACCAGCGAGGTGAGAAGCAAGCAACAGAACAGCAGTTGCTTGATCAGAAAACATAAAAAACCGAGAAAACGAGGATTTGAGATGGGTATTGTATATCTTTCTGTTTTTACTAATTCACATGCTTCAAATCACTGAGCTCATTTGTGCAGGCAAGGAGGCTCTGTAGTCTGCTGAGATAGCATTAGCAGTCTCTGAGAGACTGCTCTTCATCTCCGAGATTTTGCATTCCATATACTCTTTGTGCTTTGACACCATATCGACCAGTGAAAAGAGCTCAACAGCACACTTCTGGATTTCTTCCTCGCTTTCTCTAATGGCTTCCTGCTGCTTTAGTTTAGATGTCTGCAAAACAAGTTGTATAAACATACCATTCCGTGTGAAACTATACGTGCTTACTCTGCAAGAATAATCTTCTACCCCAAGATCAATCGATCACATTCTAAAAGGAGTGATCCTACTTATTACATGGCATGACTTAAATTCTGTTTATTTTATGGCACAAAAAATTTCTAGTCATATATTTCGGTGTCAGAATTCAAATGATTAGACCATAACATACCTTCAGGACCTCTGCAGCTTCTCTTTCCACAATGGTCAAGTTATGAGCTTCTACTTCAACATCATCCACCATCCTTTGCACCTCCAGCACACATCTATGAATATAGTCTTGCATTTCTTGCTTCACTAGATTCATTTGACCTTCAAGCTGAGCAAAATTCTTGCATTAGAGCTTTTGCCAATACGAGGAAAGAACAGACAAGTAGACCACAAGTTCTTGTGTTATGCTAACTCTCATGATGCAATATACCGCTATTGTCCTTCAGATGCTACAGATCAAGCACTTCTAAATGTACTTCTACAGAAACAAAATAAAGCATGCGTTAGCCTACAGTATTTTTCCTGACATTAATAATAAGTTTTAGCTAGTTTTGTTCTCAAAGGACACCCATAACATATGCTCCAACAGCTTCTCATATTATGTTTGGTATTGACAGAAAGAAAAATAATTGCAAGCATCAACAGAATTCCTAATTCAAGTCTGTAATGATGAATTGAATGAACTGTTTTCTTCTAAAAGTATATCAAGCACCATATCGTAACTCTTCAATACTGAAATCCAATAATTTTTTCAACTGCCGTTGACTACCCAGAACAAGCTATTGCTCCTCAATCCCCCCGGCCAATAGCCTACATTACCAACCTCTTGCCGAGTCTTTCAATACACCCCACACTAAGTAAGTTGGATGTTATTGCCAGTTTCTCTTTCCAATTTCACCAACAAATCAGTAATTTCATTGGTACCACAGTTTTCATCAAAAAGGCAAAAGCTTTCAGTTCTGACAGATAAGACAGTCTGAACAAATTGTGTGTTGGCACTTAATCTAAGTACTTACTTCGCCAACACGTGAATGAAGTTGCCCAACACGATTTCTCTTCTCCTCAATCCTAGCAGCAATTTCTTTGGACTGTTGCTGCAGGAGGATTAACTCTTCAAGTTTCTCCACTGAGCTTTTATTTATGTCATCGGCATGCGAGTCGAGGGCCAGCTTCAGTGTTGACTTGTAGTCAATGCCCATCACCTCAGCAGGTGTAGACCCTTTTGCATTCAACACATACTGGTAATCTGAACTGAGCTTTAACCTAGAATCACAAAACGAAAAAGAGTAGTTGAACGAGAAGAACTACAGAAAATCAATCAAAAAATATAGAAATTACTCAATGGAAGGATAACATCTTAATGAAAGCTGTACAACCTCAAACATGGCACTTAGATTAATTCAACTATCTATGGTTATTAACCTCAGAAAAACTTAGCACAGAAGATAAAAGAAGCTATGGCATCACTTCTTGACGAGATCAAAACAATTAAACTCATCACGTGCCAAATCAGTATAGGCACAAGAACTTGCACTGAAGAGATACAAACACAAATACGTGAGAATGCAAGTCTGTTGATATTGAAGAATTTCATGAGATATCAACCAGTATCTTGTATATAACCAAAACAGCAAAATGCCCAGATTCGACCTTCTAAATACTAGACGATTTCCAAGATGGCATCCCTACACCAAAGGCACGTGACATAGAAAACGGCAAAACCAATGAAGAAGAACAATGACCAAGATTTGCAGCAACTGCAAGAATTAGAACTTACTTCCGGACAGCCTTGTTGCATTCCTTGGCAAGTTCCTCCAGCTCCTTGAATTTGACCGCAAGGGTCCTGTCGAGATCCCAACACTTCTCCTCGTACTTGTTCCTCTCGATTTCAGCATCAGCGATCTCCCCCTCCACCGCCTGCAACTCCTTCTTCATTCTCTCCACATCCCTCGAATTGAACGTCTGCAGCTGGATCGTCTTCTTCAATTCCTCGTTCTCCTGGCGAATCCTCCCCTCTTCCTCCTCCTTGACCCTCAACTCCTTCTTCTTCTCTTCCAATTCTTTCTCCAATACCGGGATCCTTCCCGTGATCTCCCCTATTATCGTATTGAACTTCTTCACATCTTCCTCTAGCACGCTCTTCTCCTGCTCGCGCAGCTCCCTCTCCGATGGCCCCGTCCTCAGCTTCTCCACTCTCGCCTCGAGTTCCGCTGCATTCTTCTCCAAGCTCTTCACATTCTGCGCGAGATTATTCCTCTCCTGCTCCAACTTCTCCACGAACTCCCTATCCAACGCATCGACAGCATCGTCATCTCCACCGATGAAATGCAGGTAGCTCTGGAGTGCGTACTCGTCCATGGTGTTGCTATCCCCAAACGAGCGAGACTTAGAAGCCAAGTGGTCATTGTACGACGCGATCTGAACGAGCCAGTGCAAGACGGTGACGAACGTCGGCCAGGCGTGGGGAGTGGCCGGTGTACGGAGAGCCGACTTGTTGACTTTGAACGGGCAGTTGAGCGACCGGAGCAGGACGGGGAGGTCCTCCTCCATCTTAGGGTTCGGGTAGTCGAGCTGCGAGATGACGAAGTTGAAGATGGCGGTGATGTCCTTGGCGGAGGGGAGGGCGGTCTTGATGAGGACAGGGAAGGCACGGGCGGCGAGGAAGCAGTTGACGGCGCGGACGGCGGACTGCTGGTAGGAGCGGTCGTTGAGGAGGTCGGCGGCGGCGGAGGAGCGGCCGATGCCGGCGGAGGAGGGGCGGCTGCTGGCGAAGCTGGCGTCGGAGTCGCGCCCCCCGCCGCCGAACTGGCGGAGGTCCGGCGGCGGGGGAGGGGGGATGAAGGACGGCTTCGCGCGGCCGCGACCTCTGCTCTTCATTTTGCACGGACGGGGCGAGGAAGCGGTTCCCCGATCGAATTGGGGAAATGAAATTTTCTTTTTTCCCTTTTTTCTCTTTTTGCAGAAATGTGAAATTAATTTGATTTTGAGTCCGGGTGAGATTTCCCGCCTAAAATGCAAACGGGTATTTTTTATTTTTTATTTTTATTTTACGCTTTGCTACCGGACTTCTTCTTTTTTCTTTTTTCTTTTTTTAAAGAATTAGAATGGACTTTGGTCAAAGCTGATTTAGCCCGGTTTCACTCATCTCTATACCGCCTATAAAGGATAGGATCAATAGGAATTAGAATGGACTTTGACAAAATACGATTTAGCTTGATTCCACTCACTCTATACTGCCTATAAAGGGCAAGATCGAGAAATGGCACTTTGCCAAAATCGACCAATTTATTCTTCTATGTGACTTATTTAAATTCCACTTCATTCTTAACTTCTCTGGTTCGTTTCGTGTCCGTATTTTCTCTCATTAGTACATTTGTTACGGGTATTTTGATTACTGATACGTTTTTATCACAGTTTGCAGCACAACAAAATTGAATTCGATCATACGCTTGAAGATGGCTCGAGAAACATGGTCATATGTACACTGACAACGAGCTGTGATGCGTCAACAGAATGGAAACATGGCTACGTTGCCCCTTCATCTCCGGAGCTCAACAGGCAACCAATCTGAGAAAACAGAGATCTCCATATACTAATCGCGGGCGATTGTAAAATAAAGAAAAAAGAAAAAGCATACTTCTTTGTATTTACGACACATTCGGGACAAAAAATCACAATCTGCTCATCATATTTACAACACCTACGGTCTGGAAAGATCATTCGTCGTGCTGCTCCCTGCAGACCAGCGGACAGAAAAATCTCTACCTTCGGAAAACTACACTGAAGCCTCCATTAGAGACAAGGAGAGACTCGATGAGTCGATGGGGGAACGACAATGGAAATTCTATGTTGGACTGGAAACCTATCATATTGACTTCATGGGTTTCGGCAAATCGTAGGGGGACTTCACATTTATTCTTACTATATGACAGAACATCTGTGTGGTATAGCTGCAAAAGGTGATCTAGGCCTGGAATTTTCCTCAGGAAAATGAAAACTCAAGGACATTGTAAGAATTAACTACAATGCTATACATTCATTTTTCTCTTTATTCCTGTGGGAACGCCATAACACACCGGCGATGCCCCAATTAAGAATGGCAGAGTGCAAGCTTCACGAGCCTGACCCATGAATGATCCAATCATCGGTTTATGGTGACAAGTATCTGAGCATTTCTTAGTATTGGAAAGTTCTGGCAATTTCTTTTTTGACAATTTCTTTCTAGGATTACCTCCATTGTTCTTTATATCGATCGCCTTGAACTCATTTGCTAAGGAACTGCACAGAATGCATCCAGAGGAATTCGACCTTTCCTTCAACCATGCATCCAGCATGGCCTTGCCGAACCGGTCGATATCTTTGTCGGTCACTTCCCATAAATTGGCGACAATGACAGGAGAACCGGCTAAGAGGTAGGACAATGATGTGCCTTCTGGAACATAAGCCCCATTAAGAAGCAGAGAACCGCTACTACACCCCATTAGAAGAGTAGCGGCACAAGCGTCCAGCTTTTGAATCTCGTGACGTGGAATATATTGCGATCCTGTGTCAGAAAATCCCGATTTAACATTTCAGTTTCATGTTGGATATGTAGCAGCATTACATCACATCCAAGAGTGGGTCGAAAGTAAAATGAGGAAATTTACCGCTCCCATGGCCAAAATATATAAAGAGGTCATGGCTTGTCAAGGCAAGGGCCAATTCTTTCGGCACAGGTGCAAAACCGGCATTACCCTGTATGGTAAATCACATTAGATTTCATCTAAATAAACAGATCACTAACGATTTAACGTTATGACCATCATATTCTCTAGTGTCAACAAAATGATGCAATCTATTTCAAGTTAAAGGTTCTCTCTGGTGCATTTTCTTGCATTCTCCGTCTAATTTTGATAGACTACAAAAAGTACCTTCAGCTTTTGATCTCTAAACCAGTTCTCAAATTCAACTTGCGTGCTGCTGAGATCTCCACTGGGATTCAATAGATAATATGCATCCAACGGATCTATAAATGGAAAAGAAGCAACCGGAGGTCCAACTTGCTCCTCACGCTGAGAGCTCCTATCCAGTGTTAGGAAAATGGTGCCTACAGAAGGCATACGATAAACCTCCTGGTTTCTTAGAGCCGGTAAGTTTTCCCATGGGAGCATCTGCAGAAAATTGTACGTGGAATCAAATGAAAATTGCTATGTAAGACAATAGAGGAAAAACTATAACGTGCCCCAAAACTTGTGAAACAAACCCCAAACAGGAAAATTACAGCAACAATCAGCACTACCCCATTAAATGGGGTCAGCTCTATGAACTTCTATATCATTGTGCTTGATTTCCTGTCGAATTTTAAATCTAATATTAGATGAAAAGTTAAGGGAGTGGCAGACAAACCTGCACCTCGCTATCCAACACCAAAATAATTGGCTCTCTATACATATGATCTTCCTCCTCAAGCTCCTTCATCGCTTCATGAATCAATTGAAAGGCCAGCTCCGACAATTCACCAGCTCCTTTACATGCAAACAATGGAATGCTGTTCCTTTCTTCACCATATTGATTTATGTTACCAACATAGCAAGTTCTGTTTGACTGTAACAGTGGTATTAAAGCTTCCCTTTTACTGCCCAATTTTAACCCTCCAAGTATAACCTTAAGCAAACCTGCATCAATGTTGATTTTGCACTTGTATTTCAAGTCATGAACCAGTTTCTTTAGCACAGTCTCCATTTGTGTGCAATTCAACGATCCTCCAAGAAGTAGGCATCTCCAGGGTCCAAACCATGATTCTTCTAATTTCCTAGTTTGTGTCGACAAAACATAAGCAAATAGCATTAGTCTAATTTTCAAGCTTATGGACAGAAAGCCGCAACAGCAATACTGGAAAAATAAAGAATGTATAGTAATGTCATCATAACTGTAATGACCATGCCTGTCTACTGACTCAGCATGCTTGGAAGAACTCACCCCAGCAATTTACCCAGGCGGAGATCAAGATTCTTTCTCTTAGTCCACCATAACAGCCTATTTTCTTTTGTATCTTCCAAAGCATGGAGAGAACATGACAAGTAATTTTCCTCCAGTATCTCCTTAAATGCTGGAACTACATTGTCAACCACACTGGAACCCCAGGGACAATGCCAATGTTGATCCAATGACTTGTTGCTAGAAGAAGATTCATCTTCTGATTTTGAAACTTCATCAAAATCATCTGAGAAGTTTTGAAAAGGTTAAGTCAAATAAAATTCCTTTATATACTGCATAAATAATGCAAGATTCCGCCAACTAACATTCATGGAGCAAACTGCAAGTACCTTCCAATATTGGATCCAATGGCATAAGTACAACAATAGGCTGTGAACCATGGTTCAAGCGAGATAAAATCATCCATGAATGGATATGAGAAGGATAAAGCAATAGCTCTTGCAACAACTTAGCATCAGAACCATCAACGACACTCATACAGAGCACTGTGGCACAAGGAAGGCACCCAAAGAATCTTCTAACAAGATCTTCAAGATTTTGAATAGATTCTGGTGCAAGCCTGCAGCTAGAAAACAAAAGCATGTTCAGTGAGTTTGATGCAGAACATAAGGGAGATTGAATCTAAATCTTCTCAGATTTTGCAAAATCAATGTTCTTAATGAATTGATCTACTACTCGATCGCATATGTATTAGCTAGTGAAATAATTGGCAATGCTACTTGGAAAAGAGACCTGAGATATTTGCATGGATCTTTCTTCCCGAAGTCTTCCATGATAGAAGTTGTGCCATCAGCAATCAGTCCCAGGCCCTAAAAGATGTTCATGTTAGCTATTTGATCAACCCCAGAGAAGAAAGAAAAGAGAGTTGTACTTCCTATCTGTCTCCTACTTTGAAATAATAAGTGAACATGAAATACCTCGGCATCTGACATGGAACAAGCTTTACGTTTCTGAAATGTGTTATAGGTGAACAGGTGGTTTACATGAGCACCTAGAGAAGCTTGATGAAAAAATGAAGCCCAATGGTTTTCCGAAAGCGCATCAGATGATGAATAAGTCTCACTTGTGGCAGAGAGTATGTACGTAAGAGCAAGCAACTTAGAAACCTGTTTTCAGTTGACAAGCTAATGAATAATCCAACTTAACCATATGAAGGTTGAAATATAAAACACCAACAGTTATAAAGTTGGAAGAGTCTAAATGTATGCTTTGTGTAGATGAAACTAACATACATGAATACACTTTTTCTTTTAGATAGGTAATAAAGGATTATACTAAAATGAAATTTCAAGTACATCTGAAATGTACAAATTTAAGAAAGAAAGACAAAACAAAGGCAAAGGAAAACATTAAAAGACTGTTTCAAGCCAGAACGAGATGTCCAGAGCCAAAAAAATGAGTAAAACAAAGAAGCGACATCCTCAATTAACTCCTTTTGCCTCTTCTTTATTTGCTCAACAATCATGGTTTTGGGGATGACAAGCTAGTGGGGCGACCAGCTAATAACAAGAAATTCAGTGTAAATCATGTTATTCTAACTTAGGATATTTCTCCAGTGGATCATTCATTCTCTTCTCAAGCAATCTGACTGCCCCATATACCTCACAGAATCTCCTTCTTCTGTTGGACGGTAGCTCAGAATAATATTCTTACTATTGAGAATATCAGGAAACAGAATCTCATTCACACCGATTGGTGTTGCATGTGTAAGCATTTGGGGAATCTGCTGACATGTCTTTATCCATTATGACTTTGCTCTTAAGCTTCTGATTCATACCCTAAGCTTGTCTAAGGTGGCATGGGTTAAGTCAGGTCATGTTATTGAAGTCCTGGAGTGCCACACCACTTTGTCTCAAGTGATGAGTTTGGAAGGAACGCAACAAAAGCTTGCTTGCAGGTTTAAAATCTCTCCCATCATTAATAGTAGTAACCTGATACAAATGATTCGCTGAGGCGCTGGGTGCAATATTAGTTGTTTCAATAAGTGAAGATGGTCAATACATGAAAGTTGAAACAAGCAGTAGCACTTTCACCGTTAGAGTCTCAACAAGTTTCTGACAATCATACGTTATAAAACAGTTATGTCCATTTCTGAAAAATATACATCATCAAACAAATATATCCATTTCCAAGTAATTTCTGTAGAATTGTATATTTTTCATGGATATTTTCATATGCACTACCAAAAAAGCAATTCATATATGCTTGTCTATAAAAGCAAAATTTCTCCTAAATATGCCAAATTGCAAGCTACAATCCAAAATGACAAAAAATTTAATAAAAAGGCTGAATGAAATAGTATATTGAGGTGGAAACTATCATCTAATGCCCAAACCACATAGCATATCCAGATGGAAACTGTCATCTAATGCCCATACCGCATAGCTTGCATCCAAGGTGTCATCTATCCAATCAAGTTTCATCATTTTTAATGCATGTTTGAAAACACAACAAATTGGGATAATTCAACGGATGAGTGACAAAAAGTTAGAAGCAAAATAATGCAAGTGTTACATAAAATTTCCACTATCAGAAGCTAATAATGTCAAAATGAAAGAAAAATAAAATGGGCGAAGGAGAGGGAGAGGATGAGGGCAAGAAGCATCAGTTGAGGAGGAGCACTGTCTTAGTTCAGCAGCTGTGATGGCAAAGCAGACTAATAAAAAAGACCACTGAAAGCAGATATTGACCTTTTGCATCAGTGTTGGAACCTCATGGCAGAGTACAAAGGCTAGCTTCAACCAAGACACTATTTGAGGAAGTTGAATGTGAGATAATTCACAGCAGATTGCCCTGGCCAAACAATAACCAACAAAAAAACACAATTGTTGGGCATCTGTTCCACAAAAGCATTCTTTCAAAGTAGGTCAACAAATTCACATTATAAGTAGACAAGGATGCTATGTCCACATATGTTAGAAATAATATGTATAAGAGAGTTTAGGAAATCTGAAGTTCAATGCTTTTTTCTTATCAAAAACAAACTTCAATGGGTAAATACATCCCTTCAAGTTCAATAAAATGATGTTTCAGCTGGCATGTTTGGAATACCAGGGGTTATGATTACAAATACAGACAAGTTACAGAAGAGAGTAAATAATCTGAGACCATAAACCATAAAAATTTCCCCAAAGAAGGAACAAAAGCCACAATGTAATCATAGTGAGAAGCTTGAGTAAATGACTCCAAGACAACAACACAAGACAAACGAAAGATTCAGAGACATGGGACATAAACACAATCTCCAGAAGCTTACCTTGTATTCTGTGTATGGTAACTCTTCAAAGAAAACCAACTAATGTTGTAAAGTACAGCAGCACGTTCAATTCGAAGACCATCTCCTTCAGTCTCCTTCCCAACTAAACCAAGCAGTAGAGGAACCGGAACACTGCATTGACTTGATAAGTCTCCACCGACTACATTAGATATGCTCTGCAACAATATCTCGTGAGTTTTATGAATTTGACCAAGTGTTCCTCGGCATTTCCCTGAAATGCAACTCAGTAACGTTTATTTAAGAAAGAAAAAATGAATAATGTACTTTAAAGCTAGACGCACAACAGTAATATAAGATTTTCTATCGCATAATTTTGAGAAATAATCAAGCCAAATGCCCGAAACATAGACTAGCTATTGGGTTATTCATATAAATGATAGGGGTGTGCTGGGAGCATGAGATAACTTCATCTAGTCTGTTCTAACTCAGCATTCTCACGTAACAGAAGTAATTCATCACCACCATCTCAAAATATTACATTAGTAAGTCAGAGCAGAATCCTGGCAGGCTGCAGCCAAAAGCTCCTTCAACAATCTACTAATGCAGGAACCAAAACAAAAGGAAGCCATTTATTATAGGAACAGCCACAACACAAGAAAAATTCAAATTTTTAACCATCTGACAACCCACAGGTTCAAATATTTACTGCTTTTAGAAATTAAAGACAGAAATACTTTTTAAAAAATTTCCTCAGCAAGAATACATTGTGGACAAATTGTCAGAAGGAGAATGGAGAGAGAACTGGAGGCTGTCCTCACAACCGTGGCCTCCATGTTAAAATTCAAGCCCAAAGCCTAAGCTTTCTAGTGGAATACCGTAGCATCATAAGAGGCTCACACAAACCCCATAGACAAGCAATTTGGAACACTTCAGAGAAACCTTCTCAATTGCAAAAAGGAAGAAGAATGGTAGGTGGAACTAATGACAGGGGAACACATGAGACAAGAATCACATCTGAAATGAAGTATTGATTGGGGCATGAAAAGTTGACACTTAGTGCCAATACAATATTAGCAATTTCAATCGAAAGCCTAAGCTGTAGGTGGAACAAGCAAATATGTATATAAGGCCTATCCAATCCCCATAGACATGTAATAAGGGATACCTAAAACTACTTATAAAATTGCATGCTAAATCCTTCTAAGTAATTGCATAACAATTGATGGAAACTACCTAGTTGATGTTGTTTCTTGAAAGAAACACAAGCCACTCTGATGGTTCTATTAAAATTCCTCATTATATCCAAAGCCTATTCACATCCAAAAACATTAATAAAAGAAAGAGACATTAATAAAAGAAAGAGAGAGAGAGAGAGAGAGAGAGAGAGGTATGTCATATACTTGACAATACTGTATTCATTAAACCTCAGTTTTCTAGTTATTAAATGAAACAAAGGTACATGTATTCTCCAATATGCCCATTGTCAATCAATAGACTATAAGTTTAAATGACACTTACCAATTCCAGTGAATAGCCGTGATGAAAGCCGCCTGGAGAAAAACTCCAATCTCATATGTATAAAACTGTTCATGGACGCAGATTTTATATTCTCAACATGTAAGCAATCCCAACACTTCCATTTACTACAAATGCACAAAGCCTTAGTGACAGAATCATGTGTCAAGCTTTCACAATGCAAAAGCCCCTCTGTCTTATCTGAATTGTCATTGCAACCAGATAAATGGCTGCCTTCTGAAAAAGTTGTTGGGTTTACTTGTACATCACTTGGTAGGCTTGTGCCCTGATTTAAACATCTGTATCTCGAACGAGTTAACCTTTTATTGCCATCATGATTGACAGGCTGTTCCTTTACTGTTGATTTAGGCAGAGTCTTTGCCTTTCTACCCTTCTTATTTTCCACCTTACCAGTAAGTCTTTCCTTCATGGAAACACATCTTCCATTCTGCTGATTAGATGAAGAGTGGAGCGAAGCATTAGTTGTCCTACTATCATCAATCTTGTCAATAGGTCTTTGGACCATTAGGCTATTACTATTTCCTTGCTGAAGAGAATCGACAGGAATTCTCAATCCAAGAAGAGCAAGTCTGTCTAGTGCCGACTGGTAGAGCTCTTCTGCATGAGATAGTTTATCTGCTGAAACAGAGCTGCTGTCATCAGACTGAGCTCTAATCAAATCTCCGAGTTGTAAATCCACAGTAGCTTCAAGCAACAATCTACATTTAGAGCAAGAAAAGGTAGTTCCACAGTCCATCAAAAATTGTCTCGCAGTTTCAAGTTCTTTACTGGCCATATCCCAGCATCGTTTTCGACGATAAATCTTTCCTGAATAAACACATAACTAAATGTTATATTGGATGCCACCATCTTCCTTCAAGCAAAAGCAGAAATATGTCATATACTCAACGTAAAGTAGGCCACTATGATAATCTCTGATAATGTACCTAAGACAGAGGAAAAGGCAACATCAAACTGTGGCAAGTCTTGCGAGCGAGAGATATTTTTCCCCCAAAGCAAAAAGGTCTCCGCTTCAGTTCCATTCCCAATAAGTTCAAGGATAGTGCCCACCTACATCATAAGATCATCTAGTCACTCTAAAATGTTTTAAAAGAAAAAAGAATGGGGATGAACTAGATGTAATGCATGTCAATTATCATAACACACTCTGGGAGGAGTGTAACCTGTAAGGTGCTCTCTAGGTAACCTTGCATTATATTCCAGGGACTGAGATAACAGCTTTCCACATTGAATGAGTTTGAATCAAATGAAAATACTTCAGCAGCCTCAGTTTTTGAGACATGGAGATTCCCTATAGAACAAATGTGCTTCTGAGCGAACTCCCCAGATTCACCATGCTTCTGAGTCTGCTCGACAGAGTAAGTGAATTTTTCTTGAAAGAGTCTAGTGCGCAATTCATGTGACTCTTTAGCAAATAAAAGGGCCTACAGATAAACCATCGGTACAACATTAGAAGGATAACTCAATACTGGTAACACTGGATAAATGATGAAAAGCTAATGAAAATTGCTTCCACAGTCAACACTTCAGTATTATAGCAAGCAATGAACATAGATATTGCTTTGAAGAGACTTAGCAACTACAAAACCACAACAAACAAACCATTGCTATTAATGACCAAATTCAATTAGAAAAGCCAATATATATTGTTACCCAAAACCTTTTTTTTTTTTTCTAATAGCTTAAAATGTTATAAAACATTTCAAAAATGTATTTATAGCATTTTCCTCAACCCGCTGCCCTCGCATGTAAGTAGGTCCTTTACTTGTGCCAGACAGGATGTGGACATAATCAAGTCAACAAAATAACCCAGGATCAGAAAAGAGGAAGGATAACAGGGATAAAAAGGCAAGAGAAAATTGAGAGGGTCTGCCAAGATTTGAACCCTTGGCCTGTGCTCCGACACCATGATAGGCAAACCTTTTTTCCTAAAAGGTTAAGACTGTTAGGAAAAGTGTCAACAGTGTTTTATAGCATATTCCTTAACATATATACATATATGTATACATACACGCTCATGATCAAACCTACTTAACCATTACCTCATGTAAGTGACCACTCAAGATCATTCTTTCAGATAGATCATAATAAAGAAATCCAGCTAAGTACACAGCACGAGTCGATAGAGGGACCTACAAGGGAAGTCCAAATAA
Source organism: Corymbia citriodora subsp. variegata (assembly GCA_014858505.1). Classification (NCBI taxonomy): domain Eukaryota; kingdom Viridiplantae; phylum Streptophyta; class Magnoliopsida; order Myrtales; family Myrtaceae; genus Corymbia; species Corymbia citriodora. Next base: position 11,024,798 of record CM026416.1, read on the forward strand.
AAATTATCAAAATGATGAAACTATATGGAAATAAAGTTCCATTCAACTACTTGTGAGGACCTTACACTTGAAATAAGTCCAACGGCTGCCTCCTTAACTCGATCGCCTCCAATATATGGTTCCAGGGTAATTTCACAGCAAGATTCCTTACGATAGAGTGATAGTAACAATGAGAGAATATTCTGAAACCCTACTAATGACGGTTGTGATTCCTTAAGACAACACATCCAGTGATCCATAGACTTGAAGATTTCACCTTGGTGTTCTGAAAGGACTGTTATAAATGCCTCACTTATGGGTGAGAAGCAAAGGGAATGACTCATCCTTCTGGACTCCCATAAGAGGGTCAAATACTTTTGTGGCTCTAAATTCTTTGAATTAAAATATCCAATCATCAGCTTAAATAGTTTATGGCTGAATGAATCGCAACCCTGGAAATGCGTACCAGAAATGCCATATCAAAAAGAAAAAAAGAAGAAGCAAACAATAACAAAAATCATTCATAGTAGTTCCTCTTTTAGAGCATGTATAACTTCAAATTACCTTCAATGACAAAATATCAACAATATTATATAATAATGGCAGTGATATTTCTGCCAACACACTGTCATCTTCATCCAAAGAGCAACTATCCGAATTCTTGATACTTGACCAGAGGTTCAGTGCTGCATCAATATCCTCAAGTATTACCTGCTTTATTAACAAACCAACAGAAAATAAACAAAAGGATTGTTAAAGAGAGTATGAATGAGGCATGCACAGCTAGAAATGAAGTGCTCAAAACAAGGGACCAGCTTTCCATGCATTTGCACCTTTGATTTTGGTTCCGCTTCCTGAGTACAGAGAGCACGCAAAGAATATGCAGAGGCTAATAAATAACGTTCTGAGACAGAAGAGCATGACGATGATTTATTGACACAATCCTGTGCCAAGTCACAATATCAATTGTCAATTCATCTTAAAAAGAAAAGACATGAATCCATTCAACCTGAATGCATCTTCTAGTATGAACCAGGAAGTAAAGTGAGCATACTCACTATTGTGGATATTGCTTCAGACAAACACTGTATGCAGCTGTTTAACCCTTCCCTTCCACGGCATTTTAGAATCCTCCCTTTTTTAATTAAAAGTCTTGCCTTCTGGAAACAGCTAGCTTCTGCAGAGTAAATTTCTTGCAAAAGCTCGTCTATGATTTTCAATTGCATTCTACTGCATAAATCTGGATTTGAGGAATTTATTTCCTCGTACGCAAGGAGCTCCTAACAACAATAGAAGGAAACGAGTACTATTAGTAGTCCCAAATATGTGCATTCGTGCATCCACACTAACGCCACCCAGCCACCTGGCCATGACCATCCTCAATCCATTATAAAGCACAAGGCTATTTTCAAAACACATGTGAAACATACATATACTCATGCACAGGGGTAGAGAAACTAGGATTTTCTTCCCAAAAGGTATCAATATAAGGTCAAACCTGCTCTGATATTATGGCAAGAGTTGCTTTTGGAATTTCTATGCAGGATGAGAGCAATTGGTATAAAATTGGCAGACTATCTCCAGCATCTGCATTTCTGTGTTGTTTACATTGAATCTGAAACACAAACAATAATCAGAATAAAAACAACATTGGAAATAACAGAAAGTTCTCAGCACTTCACCTTAACCCACTGCTTCACCAAAGGCAGAGGACCTGGCAATCCACAAACCAAGTCCATTGCCATTGACCAATTTTTTAGGGCACCTATACATTCTCTATTAACCTTATCGCCGCCACATTGGTGGAGAACATCCAAATAAAAAGCACTTCTCGCACATGCCTCATTAATATCGTTAACAGCATCCCTAGCCAAACCAACGAGCTCACTGGGATTCTGCCCAAGCAACTGATAATTATGCATAATGTACTTCCATGAAGCTCTACATGACAGTTTCAATGCCTTGGAAGCCTGGGAGACGAAGAAAAAATCCATAAATAAAGCTTCTCTGAAAACAAAAGAGAACCTCTTCTCTATTAAGTAATACCCCAAGGGCCCAAGCTCAATCTCACTATATTTCAAGGCGATTTGGTCTCTATCTGTCAACTAGATCAGATCAAATTTAGGCTCATAAGATTGTGCTGAGGCACCAAAAATTAGCAGATCTATTGTGAATATGGCACTGCTATTTACGCGTCAAATCATCAACTGTCAGGACAAGCAACGCAGTAAACTGTGTACTTTTAAACTTTTCCACACACTTCTAAGGGTTAAACAGAAAATCTATCTTAAAATTGACCTATACCTAAAAAAAATAATTAGCAACATGCCACATGCATGCAGCAGGAAAAGAGCTGTAAAAACAATAGCCTTTCATATTCGATTCAATGTACAATCATGATCACCATCCCTTGTCACATTGTTCCTTTGAAAGTGGAAGAGCAAATGAGAAATCTAAACTGAATGTTTGGGACCCTTTTCTATCTATAATATACATAGACTGACTATTTACAAAATATGCCACTATAAACACCTATATTGAGCTCCTCAGCACTCACCCCTGAGTTGGAGTTTATTTGCTACACATTCCCAATTTGCTACAAATGTAGTTAACGTGAGGACCCCAAAGTGACTCAGTAGACAAATCAGCATGTCAATCATTCAGATTTACAAATTGACTATACTATTATCACAATATCACTGCAATTCAAACATATTTAGCACACTAGCATCAAGACAGAGATGTTAACTGACAAATAAACTGGAGTTTCTTTCCATGTCTTTTTTGCTGCTTATTAAAAAGCCATACAAAGTTTGGAGAAGTGATCATTAAATAAATGAACATTGGCATAACTGATCAACTTGTAAACTTGTTACTCATCATAACATCATTGCCCTAAGTCAGTTTCATTCACAATTAGCTTCTGTGCAGCCAATAAATGCATTATGCTCAACAAAGTCTGAGCATTGATTGAGCAATAGGATGCTTTGTTTACATGTCTACCTCAAGAATTGGTGTTTTTGTGGTTAAATACAGACACCTTGGCTCCTGTCAAATAATATATTTCTACTAATAAGCAACTTTAAGGGCACTTATTGCCTTCAAGGCAGTTCCCAAAACAAAGGTTCCTCAACTCGAGATTAAAAAGAAAACAAAAACTTCCAGACAAGTCAGAATTGCAAATATTACTATATTGCAAAGAGAATGAATAATTATGAAGTAATGGGATAAAATCATCATGATAAGCCCAACCAATCTCATTGTCGTATTGAAATTACATGCTCATCACTCAATCGCATTTCCACGTGTTATGGGCAAAGAAAGTAAATTCTCATTTTCAGCTATCAATTTTTTAAGACATTTTTCACTGACCTCTTCTACTTGCTTATTCCTGTAAAGGATGATGCTGAGGTTATAAAGTGAGGCAAACAAAAATTTCAGCCACTGAGGTTGAACCCATTTACTTGCAATGACATAATCTATCAAGTGCATATTCTCCTGATAAGAAAAAGAAAACGTGTCAATCCCATTGCCACATGAATAATGCCAATATGTTGGACCAAGAAGCATCATGAGTCACCAAGAAAATGGAATGGCAGCATTACATGAGAAAGGCATAACCTGCAAGTTGAGCTTTGTCACAAAAGAGAGAGTGAAAGCAGCTACCAATATTGCTGGTACTGCTTTACTGTATTCTTCATATCTATCCCTATCCTTCCCATATTTGCTACTGCACGAAAACCCTCAACTGTCAAAGGCCCCCTTTTATGAAAGTCTGATGTACTAGACTTGAAAGACAATACTAACAAGTCAAAGATGAAGATTATAAATCATCTTCCACAATGATCTGACCTGCTACTACAAATCTACTAAAGTATAAAAGCGGAAGGTGCATCAAACAACTGGCTTTAATGGACGAGTTATCGTCAAAAAGTAATTCGTTGTGACACAATGAAAGCAAGAAACTGGACAAGATAAAAATGGATCCACAACTCCATTAGTCATGTAGAGAGAAGTTCAACATGGGCAGTAAATCCTATCTTCATGGCTGAAACTAATTTATGGTACTACTAATTCTTTAGTAACTTAACAATCTATCATTTTATGACACTGTTAGCTTTGAAGAAACCAAAAAGCTAAGGCAAGAATTATTTCCAAGAAACTTCACACCCATGTTTCAAATGATAAAAGCACAATTTGCATACCTTTCAAAGAAAACAAAAACATCCAAGAAATGATTGCAAGCATCCTGCATGGCACAGAACTGGAGAGAAGCAGAATCAACATCACTTCCAGCAATTATGTGCTTCCTTTCTGAGTTTATCAATTCAGCAAGCAGCTGACACAAAAATTTCAATGCACTTAAGTAAGACATAAAATAAGTCTCATCGCCTCTCTCCTTGAAGGATATAGAAGTGCCAGAGTCAGGATCCATCCTTGAACATGTATGGCTAAAAGAATCCTCGGATAGATCTTTGGATGATGAATAATTTCTTTTGGACTCGATCTGGAAGTAACTTCTCAATAAACTGAATAAAGATGGTAAAGAGTTGAGTCTGTCCCTATTGAGTAAGATTGTTGACATTGTAGAGCCATCTTCCTCAACTTTGGAAGTTCTTAAACCACCATCTTTTGGTTTAACCTTGCCATCAAGTATATACAGACTAATAGCATAAAGCTTCAAAATCAAACTAACTGGCATTGAAACCTGCCATTTAAAATGAATCACCATTAGCAAGGCAAAAAACTTCCAAAGCAATGGTGAATACAAATGAAGCAAGTGCAACTGCAGCATGACAAAAGCTATGTCAAGGAGATACCTTTTTACTAGCTATGTCATTTATATATACAGAAAATTTACAGCAGAAACCGGCGGTCACATCTCGACATCTATCGGCACAATAAGAAAAAAGTGCCATGATATCTGCTCCAGCGTCACCTTTCTCAATCTGCCAAAAGAGTACCTTGGTTAACAACCCAATCTGTAAGTAGAGCTCACTAAAAGAATATTACAAAATTGCAATGCTATATGAGATGATAGGCTACACTTAATGCTTAAGTCAGTATACTGCATCACTTCAACATTTATACACCTTTCGCATAATTTATACACCTTTCAACCTATCTTAAGTAATGAAAAGATATTATTGGCTCTCACTTCACAAATCGATATTTACATCAAGAAAAAGCATATGATGATGGAACAAGCAAACACGCTAGAGGAAACATATGCCTGCAAACATACTGATAAAAAATTCGTGACCATAAGTTCCAAGATTTTCAATTTCTCCAATCACACGCCCAATCACAACCATGTACGTAAAAGTTTACATTAGCTGGACTTAGTGAGTAAAATGTTATAAGTGCCCATAGAATTTATATGTAACTTCATTAGTATCCCCTTTCAATGTTTTCTTACTTGAATGTATATACTTTTCCAAGCAAACTCACAAGACTTACCTTTCCATCACAGCCACTGGATTCTAATAAACAAGTGAGCACATCAAATAAGAGTGATACTGTTTTCTCTGATAATGACATTAATATGGAACATATCCTGCGAGCAAACTGCAAAAAGTAACTACTGATTAGAAACAATTACACATCCTTCACAGCCAAAGGAGCCAAAATTAAAATTTTTAAATTTACTTAACCTTGAACATTTCATCTTTCCTTGATGACTTCTCATATTCAATTAAAGTTGCTGTACAGAACAAACGCACAAAATCCCCATCAAAACTGCTTAACTCCCCAACCACAAAGACAGTACATTTCCCCAGGTAAGTAACAAGTGCTCTCTGCAATTTGTCATATAATTTTGCATCCAAGACCCTGGCAATTCAATATCAGAAACCCATGAGAGTAATAATGTAGCAAGCACATATAACTGTCCTACGTAAAGCAATAAAAGACATATTTAAATGCTAAAAGATTTTCCAAAGACAACAAATACGAGTCCAGTAGCTCCACTTCGTCAGACAATAAGCAGGGGGGAAAAAGATGCTGCCCAAAAATACAAAGAAACAAATAGTGCACGAACCCGAACCACGGTTGGACCTCATCCACCAACCCGAGCACCTTTGAGTAATCCCCAGCGTCCTTACTTTGCCCCATTGCCACACACTTCACAATCGTCACCACCAACTCCACCACCAAAACCGCAAATTCCCTATCCTCACTCGCCTTCTTCACCAACGGCGGCAACAATCCACCTTTAACCTTCGCCCTCCCGCTGCCGCCACCAAAATCAAGCCCGCGCAGACTCTCCAACACCCTAAACCCCTCGCCCACCGCATCCGCGTACAACCCACACGACTCAAAACAATGCACATATCTCAACCTCTGGACGTGGACCGAGTAGGGCTTGCAAGCCAATTGAGAGGAGAGCGAGTCCAAGCAGTCGAGGCACAGCCCGTAGGTCTCGAAGAGGCGGGACTGGTCGGGACGGGGAGCCGAGAGGAGCTTCGGGAGGAGGGAGAGGGAGCGGTTGAGGAACGAGAGGTACTGCTTCGCGAGGGATCGGACCACGCTCTGTTGCTGCTGATGACCGCCGCAGCCGGAGTGTTTCGAGGGCTTCTTGGGCTTCGCGGCGAGGAGGTCGGAGAACGGGCGGAGGTGATCGGAGAAGAGGGAGTGGATGTCCTCCGGCGAATCCGAGGTGAGCGAGGCTTCGAGCTTGGAGAGGAGGGCGGATTGAATTGCGTCGGACGCCATCGTCGAACGGACGAGCGAGCTAGAGAGAGAAAGTTAGAGAGAGAGAGAGAGAGAGAGAGAGAGAGAGAGGAGCTGTGGAAATGAAGGAGACGGGAGTGTGCTTTTCTCGAGGCGCGAACGGAGACCGCCTTGGGGGCGAAATCGATTTTCGAATCTAATGCATGAAAGTCGGAACGGCGGCGTTTCTGGAAGACCTGCTCGGGGAGCGAGTAGCCCTTGCGCTCCTACTCGCAACTGCAAATTCTTTTTCAATTTGATTTAAAGGATAAAGGCACAAATGGTTTTTAAACTTTTGATTGAATGTGCAACATCATCCTGAAATTTTGATTTGTGTAGTATGATTCATGAACTTTGTTTTAATGTGCAATGTTAAATCTGGACTTTTAATTTGTTTCCATATGACCTATGAATTATTGATAAATGTTCGATATAGTCCATAAATTATGTGAAAAATATTTAGAAGTTCAAAAGCCACATTGAATATTGGATCGAAGTTCAAATTAAAAATTTGGAGATGATATTGCACATTCAATCTAACTTCCGGGATCGAACAACTTAAAAATTCAGAAACGATATAACATATTACATTAAAGTTTATAAATTATTTATGTCATTTCCCCAAATTTAATTACCTAAAAAATATAGATTTACTTGTTTTTTATATTTTTGACAGGTCTGAACATGGTGCTTCATATCACAATACACCACAAAACTAAAAGGCGCGACTTAATCTCACGTAAAATCAACGAATTCTGTCAAAACATTTTAATAGTAGTTAGAAATGGATACTCTTGCAATTATACTTGACATTCTTATTATTTGCACATTTACCAATTTTCAACGTGGCATAAGAATCATGTAATCTATCCCATATTGAATTTAAGTAACGTGGGTACATTGTAAAATTCATGTTAGTTATATTGATCAAATCTTTGATGATCGATTTATATTCGAGTTTAATTGTGTCGTCAAAATCGATCGATGTAATATGAGTAGCAAAGAATGGATAAGGCATTGAAATGTGCATTGGTAGTGTACTCAATGTATGCTGATACAAGTATGGTTGGTTTATACACTTTTGAAGACTTCATTCTGAAAATTAGGTTATTTTACATCTAATATATGTCGATTTTTCACTAATTGCATGGCATATTTTGTTAAAGTGAATGGTGTCCTTCGTATCAAGAAAAATTCTTTCAAAGTAACAGAAAAAAATTACTAAGAAAAATGTATTTCCACTCGTTTAAGACAAAGAAAATTATTACATATGAATACTAGAAAGATTATGGACAAAAAGATCAATTGTGCATTCTTAATTGTATATTTCCTTTCATTTATTTTGGCTAAAATATCATTTCAACGACTTAGGGGGGCATGCGATTTTATGTTTTTTTCCCCTTTTATTTTGATAAATGATACTTTTGATCTCTTAAAATGTTTTTAAGAGAGTTCAAATTTTGGTCCACATGTTTTATTCTGTCATAATTATAGTTTTTGGCGATCCTTATTTGTGCAAGCCTCTAAATGCAAATTTACACTTTGATCCTTGCATTTTGGCAATGTTAAATTTTATTCCGCATACATGTTTACGTGTAAAAAAAAAAAGGAAATTTAGTCTCCATATTGGTCTTCAAAAGATAGCCTAATGAAAAGTCAAATCAAGACAAACTATTAAAACGCAATCCCTATTATAAGAGTTCATCGAATCGATTTGACAGGATTAGTTTCACTCCGTGCTACAATAGGTGATGGCATCCTTATTTCGTGTTCATATTCATTTAAACATAAACTACTACGTATAAAAAAACAGATGTTAATGAACTTTGAGCTGTGAATAATCTGAAAAATATTTTTACAAAAATAATCATTTATATTTTTTACAAAAATGAATTAATGAAATATATTTTCATTGTTTGCAATTTTTTTTGCCATAAATTCCTATCGACAATAAAAAAGAAATTCCCGAATTATAAAAAGAGGAAAAGTGAACCAAACTAAACCAAATCAATGACACCCCTAGTGACTATATGTAAACAAGACATTGCAGGGAATTTGATTTTGAGTTTTCCTTTTTTGTAATTAGAGGATTTCGATTAGGTTCGTATTGAGAATCAAACTAGAGTGAAGTTTAAGTATTGAATGGCTAATTGTAGATGGACATGGCTTTTGGCCAACAAAAAAAATTAGAGTAAGCAACATGATCTAATAATTTTAGCATGCAATTCATTGGTAAGTTACTAGTATTTTGAGGGTAGCAAGATTACAATTTGTATCTCAAGATTTCCGGATACTTTACTTACGAGTCATATCCATTTTATTCTAAATTTGACCAATCCTATTGATACAATACTTCTATACTTAAAACATTGAAAAGCTAGCTAGATATAATTCACATGTTACTTTAATAACACAACTTTCATTACCACTTAGACAGGCAAACAAAATACCTAGAGAATCACCAAATTGTACAACATATTGAGGAAAATACAAGAATTGTGTACTAGCATTTTATAAAGTCAACTTGTTATATAACTTAGCTCATTGCTACTTGACAATGCAGACTGAACAAGGAAAAAAATCAATACTTTTAGATTAACTACTTATGTTTTAAGTTCAATATTGGAAAAAAGATTACTTATTTTCATAAAATACCAAAAATTTTTCACAAAACAATCTACCTCACTCTAAGTTTGTCAATTATCAAGAGAAATCACTTTTGAGTTCAGCTCCATGGCCGTAATTGACAACTCTACATTAAATTCACAATGAAAATGAGACTTGAAGTATCGATTGTAATATTGAATGATATAAATATTCCAAGGTAATTTTTTATCACTTGACTCGAAATTTTAAAATTTTTTTAAGTCTTTCTCAATTGACTGTGAAAGCAGTGCAAATTATAGCCAATATTAAGCACCTATAAGAGCCTTCACCATAATTGGGGTCAATAAACCATGAAATACATCAAATACGCAACCTCTTATACTAAATGCAACCTCTAATATTACAATTGAGATATGCATGGCCAAAATATGTCGAGCAATGCAAAACATGATAGGATATCTTGAATAATTGACTTTCTATCAGTTTAAGATATCAAAGTTGGATATATACCATTAACATCCTTCTTCCAAATACTTTTTTAATTCATATTTTTTTTCACATATTCTCATTCTAGTTGGCTAAGATACATTATGCAATTATTTTTCAATTTTAGAAGTATAACGAACGATTACTTGAACGGAAATTAAAAAAATACAAATCAATTGACACAAAATGTCACTACTTGAATACAAATTGTTAACATAACAATATTTTTTTTATTTAAGACATACTTGACAATGAATAATATTTTTCTTATTTTTCTTCAAGACACAATGACACAATATCATGATGGACTGCAAGATTTGGCCTGCAAGAATAATAATTATTACAATAATCCAATCGAAAATCGTATATGTGGCTCTTTCATACGACTTGCTATCATCTATTGTCAATACCAAAATTGGTATGACATATGTGGCTACGGCAAATATAATGGCAATTGACACCGGTAAAATTGCCAATTTGGTGAACAATCACTACTTTAAGGAAATATCATTTATCATGATTAACATGATAAAAGAAAAATTGTTATATTTTATGAAATATTTATATTCGTTGGGATGTTTAATAGCCATTACCAGCATTCCCGTTGTATAAGATGGATTGTGTTTTCTCTTTTCTAAATCCTCTTGCATGAAACCTCGAGGTGGATTCAAGAATCCACCTCGTTGAATCCACTTGAAAGTTTCACATAGGAAAATTCAAAAAGGAGAAAACACAATTCCAACTTAAACAGCAGGAATGCCAGTGATCGCTCTTAAATATCCCAACGAATATAAATATTTTATAAGATATAACCACTTTCTTTCATTATGTTAATTATGATAAGTGGTTTTCCCTTAAAATGATGATTGTTCACAGATCCTAGTGATCGCCACTATATTCACCATGGCCACGTATGCTATATTAATCTTGGTATTAACGATTAACGCAGTCGTATGAAAGAGTCATTGTCAATTGGATCACTATAATAATTATTATTTTGTCGAGCCAACTATTGCGATCCATCGTGATGTCCTATTGTTGAGATTTGAAGAAAAATGTTATTCCTTGTCAAGTTGTGGACCCTTTTTGAATAAAAATATTATTACGTTAATAATTGGTGTTTGAGCATTGACATTTTGTCTCAATTCTTTTGCTTTTTTTTTTTTTTAATTTTCCTTCAAGTCATCACTCAATGTTCTCCAAAAATTGGAAAATAAGTGCACAATATATCTTAGCCAAACGAGACAAGAATATGTGGAAGAAAAATCTGAATTAGATAAGTATTTGGAAGAAGGATGTGAACGGTACAACTCCAACTTTAAGATATATCTTAATTTGATAAAAAGTCAATTTTTTGAGATATCCTATTCTATCTTCCATTGCTCGAGACATTTTGGCTATACCTATGTCAACTGTAGCATCAAATGTTGCATTTAGCACCAAAGGTGACGTAGTTGATGTATTTCATAGTACCTAAATCCCAACCATTGCGGAAACTCTTATATATGCTCAAGTTTGGCTATGATCCGCACTGCTTTCATAGTCGATCGAAGACTTATAAGAACTTGAAAATTTTGAATCAAGTGAGAAAAAAGTTACCCTAAAATATTTATATTTTTCAATATTACAATTGATACTTCAAATGAAAATGACAAATTTAATGCAGAGTCGTCAACTACACCCATAGAGCCAATCTCAATAGCAATGATTGATGAACTTAGAGTCAAGTTGATTGTTTTGCGAAAAGGGTTTGGTATTCTATAAAAACAAGCAATCATTTTCTAATGTTGAACTTAGAACATAAGTTATTGACTTAAAAGTGTTGGATTTCTTTTCTCATTCCGTTTGCATTGTCAAGTAGCAATGAGTTTGGTTATATAATAGGTTGATTTTATAAAGTACCGGCTTGTATTTTCCTCAATATATATCACTATTTGGTGGGTCTCTAACTATCCGCCTATTTAGTGGTAATAAAAGCTGGGGTTTTTAATTGAATTGGTCAAATTTAGAATGAAATGGATACAACTCGCAAACAAAGTATTAAGAGATGTTGAGGTACAAATTATAATCTCGTTATTTTTTATATACCAATTTTTAACTTACAACGAACTACATGCTAAAGTCATTAAATCCTGTTGCTCACTCTTTCTTCTTTGGCCAAAAGCCATGTTCATCTATGATTAGCTCTCTGATACTTAAATTTCACTCTAGTTTGGTTCTCGACCGGACATTTTGATTGTTTTTTGTGGATAAAGCCTCTTTGACCTTTCTTAGGTCATAAGTATCTTCTTAGATTTGAGTCTTAAGATTCACACACAACGCAATGCATTGTCATTTGGAGTTCTTTTACTCTGTAAAATTTCATGATGCAAGTAATATCGTACAGAAAGAATACAATTATCAGCTCAAATTATTTGTCTCTTACACTTTACAAGAATAGACGCTCTTAGTCTAATGTAGTAGTAGTGACAAAGAATGATACTGTTACAAAAACAAAATATGATCACAAATACAACTTTTGCCTTTTTGGTAAGAAGGCAACCATGTCTTTTGTAAAGGGACTTCTTGAATAAAAATGCAATTGCAAAGCATCTTGCTGTATTTAGTAATTCCTCTCTTTTGAGACATCAATTTCTCTCTTTTTAGCAATTTCAAGAGACTTGAATGGCATCGGACTCGTAATAGTAATACTTGTTATCTAGTCTCTCGTTACATATTGCACAGTTAAGAGCAACCACGAAATGACATTTGGATGGTTGCCGCTAAAGAGAACTTTGGCTCTATCATTGGAACACTATGATATGTTTTTTAAATGATTAGTCTATCCAAGTTTATTGCTACATAGCTCTCTACATACTTGAATGGTAATGCTTCTTTTGTCGTATTGTAGAATGATGTGGTTATATCGATACTTATTTTATACTTTATCTTGAAATTTAGTTATTAATAGAATGGCAATGCTCCTTCTGTCATGTTATAGAATGACGTAGTTATTTTGATACTTGTTTTGTACTTTATCGTGAGATTTGGTTATTGATAAAATAATATAACACGTAAACTATTCCTTTATATTATGTAAAAAATGAGTATTAATAGTCACTTAAATGTGTTTGCAAGTTGAAAAAGATCGTGCTACCAGGAAAATTACTCTTAGAATGTATGACGACAACAACAACAAAAAAATGAAAAAAAAAAAACCAAAAGCGAAAATCGAAAATCGAAAATCTAAACCAACTCGAGACCCAAGAAAATTACTCATTTAATATATGAGCAAACAAAAAGCAAAAAAAAGCAAAAGAGAAAATCGAAAATCAACCGAACCAAGGCTCGAGAAAATTAATCTTAATTTATCATAGCAAAAAACAAAATCAAAGAATGGTTCGGTTTAGTGGATTTTTTGGAAAACCAAACCGAACCACTGACACTCAAAACCAAACCGAACCACTGACACTCCTAATCACAGTACATGATTCATTGATTGCTAGCATGTAATTTCATTTCAAATCGATCGGAAAACGAGAATTACATTTCTGATCAGCGTAGGATGCTGATCAGTTGTTTGTCAGGCGATCGAATAGAGCGATCTCAGCTCACATTTCCCTTCGCCGCTGAGAGGTCTACGCATCGGAGAAAATATAAACAAAAATGAATAATACAATAAAAACCGGACCTTTCACATAGACTTTCCCATAATATGAACGACAAAATTCAAGTTCAGTCAAGCAAGAGCAAGCGAGCGCAATTGATCAAATCCGAGGCTGTTCACATTGATTATCCATCTTACCCAGTTCAATCAAGAGAAGAATCAAGTGCCAAATTGCTAATCCTATGATAATCTTTTTTGCTAATCCAAGCTGCTCGGATTCGTCACCATGTCATGTCATTCTAACTGATGCGGGTAGATCGGTGGAGCTCAACGGTAATGAACTTGAGCCCATCGGAGCGCCAACATTCCCGCAATGAGAAATGATCAGATGCTTTGATTTTTTTGCAGCATCAACAACAAATTTTTCCAATGACGCATCGTGATGCCGGAAACTCCAACTATCAAAAACCGGCAGTCATCCGGCAACGTGTTTAGAGGACCACCGGAGGCCGTGAGGACTAAAATGAAACTAAAACCACACATTGGGTGCTAAAGACGACACCAAATCCACAGTTGGGGACAAAAATGGCAACAAATTCACTCATTCGGGGCAAAATTAGAAACGGCAAACGTGCACAAAAGCAAGAGGACTAAAAACGACACCAAATCCACAATTCATGGCTAAAAACGACACCAAATCCACAATTCGTGGCTAAAAACGACAATAAATTCACTCATTCGGAGGAAAATTAGAAACGGCAAACATGCACAGAATGCAAGAGGACTAAAATGAAACCAGATTCACACATTCGGGGCTCAAAACGACACTAAATCCACAATTCGGGACTAAAACGACAATAAATTCACCCATGCAGGCCAAAATCGGAAACGGCAAAACATGCATAAAACGCGAGAGAGAGAAACCTGGTTCGCACCTGATCTGACACTTGCGGTCGCGCCGCAACATGATCCTCGCTGCACAGATCACGAAGAAGCAGCTATTCACCCACTATAATCCGGCCGGCGAAGGCAAGGAAAACCCGAAATCGGAAGCTATACTCACCGTAGGGCTGGACGCAGGCGGTGGAGCAACCGTCGTAGCAATCCACGGCGGCGGACTCGGCGACGTCCGTCCCGGAGAAGATCACCGTCAGGATCAGCACCGCCGGCAGCACATCTCCTTCGTCGTCTTCGCCGTCGCCGCCATCTTCTCAGCTTTTTTCCTTCATCTTTTTTCAGTGGATGGAGACGGGAGTGGGACGGGGAGAGATGGAGCTTTATAGGGATCCACCGGAGTGACGAATTTCCCCCCGGCCCGTGCTGGAAACTACGAGACCGCCATTTCGGTGGATGTGAAGCGAAAACCGCCCACGTTGAATCCGAATCCTCGGGTGCGCCGTTGGGATTGTGTTAGACACGCAGGCGGAGTCAAAGTTTGACCGGGAGCTTACTTGAGCCGTGCTCGAGCGGCTCGAGCATTCAATCGGCTCGAGCCGAGTCTGGACTTAAACTGCGACACTGTCGACTTACCAAGTCGAGCTCGATGAAAAGCTAATCGAGCCGAGGTGGGGGGCTTGAGGAGTTCGAGCTTGACCGACGTGGATTCTTATATGTGGAATTGAATCGATGAAGAGCTAATAGGGGAATGTTCGTATATGGTGATATGATTGGACAATAGATTAAGCTTATGTTGGCCCAACATATATTACCTTCTAGTATATATTTTTTCTCAAAGGAAACGATGCATGAAATGATCTATAGAAAATCCTAGAAATCATCGTAACAAAATAAGCTCGTTAAATTATAAAACAAACCAAAATTTAAAAATCTAATTATATTATCATAGCATAGTCGGCAAAGGTAAGCACACGGTCATTCTTAAAAATAGATTTGTGACTACATTTAAGCAAAAGAATCAGTGGCTGATGACTGAATCATATATCATCATTGTGTTAAACTAGTGGCAAAAGCTAAAAATCAAAATCTACTCCGTGCACTTGTTTTTTTAAAAGAGGAAAATTAGTGTCTATATTATTTTTCAAAAGATAGCCTAACGAAAAAGTCAACTCAAGACATACTATTGAAAGGTGATTAGTATTCTAGAAGTTTATAGAATCAATTTGACAAGATTGGTTTCAATTTGTGCCATAACAGTAATGGTGTCCTTATTTTGCATTCATATCCATATAAACTTATTCGGGACTATTCAGTAGATAAATTTTAGATTTCATTTATTTTGCAAAAAAATCACTTATATTGCTTATATAAAATAAATAAATGAAATATATTTTCATCGTTCATGGAAATTTTTAAATATAAATTATTATTACGATAAAAATATTTTTTATTAATTAATTATTTCAAATCATATAAATATATATATTTTTTTCATATAGTTTATTTCTTTAAGTGAAGCCTTGAATTATAGTCGTTCGCAACACCAGCTTATAGACAAGGGAAAGGAAAAAAGAAAAAAGAAAATGTAATTTTCTAAAACCAACTCTCCGAAACGGACCCTCCCGACCCGATAAATAAATATCATGCTCGTGTTTACCGCCATATCAAGGGGGGCTTCTTCTTTTTTTTCCTCTGCACTCATCTAATTAATATTTATGCGTTATTTTTTTCCTGTAGTAGAAGAAAAAATACGCGCATATTACAAGTGAATATGTAGATTATGGAAATTAATAGAAAATCCCCTTATTACAAAAAAGGAAAGTTCTTGAAATCAAATTCATATCTCGTTTACATATATAGTCACCGTACATAATTCACTGACCATCATCGTACAATTCATTTCGAATCAGAATCACGGCTCCGATCAGCTTAGGTTGCCGATCAGTGGTTCGTCGGGCGATTGAATGGAGCGACCTCAGCCGACATTTCCCTCTGCTGCCGACAGGTCTGCGCGTTGGAGAAAAAAAAAATGAATATTAAAATATAGACCGGACCTTTCACATACAGACTTTCCCGTAATATCGAATGCCAAAATTCAAGATTGCTCGTCAAGATAGTCGACCCAGAGCAAGCGGGCGTGATGATCATCTATCTTACCCAGTTCAATCAAGAGAAGAATCGAGTGCCAAATTGCAAATCCTATGATCATCTTCTTGCTAACCCGAGCAGCTCGGATTTGTTTCCATGTCGTGTTATTCTAACTAATGCTAGTGGATCGGGCAGAGCTCGAGGGGAATGAACCCGACCCCGCCCGGAGCGGGCCGACATTCCCACAGCGAAAAATGATCAGATGCCCTGATTTTTTTTGCGGCATCGAGTCCGAATTTTCGGATGGTGCACCAAATGGTTCTTTCATCGCCATGCTGGGAACTTGGACTATCGAGACCCACAGTCATTTCATAACATGCTTAGAGGACCGACAGAGACCACAAATCTATAATCAAAACCAAATTCACACATCCGGGGCTAAATCGACACTAAATCCACAGTTGGGGACTAAAATGAGAACAAATCGACTCATTTGGGGAAAAATTAGAAACGGAAAACATGCATAAAATGCAAGAGGACTAAAATCGAAACCAAATTCACACATTCGGGGATAAAAACGACACCAAATCCACAATTCGGGGCTAAAATGACAGCAAATTCACTCATTCGGGGCAAAATTAGAAACGGCAAACATGCATAAAACGCAAGAGAACTAAAATCGAAACCAAAATTACAAATTCAGGGCTTAAAACGACACCAAATCCACAGTTACGGGACTAAAACGACAACAAATTCACTCAATCGGGCCAAAATTGGAAACGGCAAAACATGCGTAGAGAGAGAGAGAGAGAGAGAGAGAGAGAGAGAGAGAGAGAGAGACCTGGTTCGCACTTGATCTGGCACTTGCGGTCGCACCGCGCCGTGAGCCTCGCTGCACAGGTCACGAAGAAGCAGCGATTTACGGCCAAAATCCGACCGGCGAAGGCAAGGAAAACCCCGAAATCGACAAAGCGATACTCACCGTTGGGCTGGACGCAGCCGGTGGAGCAAGCGTCGTAGCAAGCCACGGCGGCGGACTCGACGACGTCCGTCCGCGAGAAGACCACCGTCAGGATCAGCGCCGCCAGCAGCAGCACCTCCGTCCTCTTCGCCGTCGCCATCTTCTCTGCTTTTCCTTGTCTTTTTCAGTGGATGGATAAAGAAGGGAGTGGAGGGAAGAGAGGCGGACCATGGAGCTTTATAGGGGATCCGCCGGAGTGACGATTTTGCCCGCGCCCCGTGCCGGAAACTACGAGACTACCATTTCGATAAATGCGAAGCCGCCGATGTTGAATCCGAATCCTCGGGTGCGGCCGGCCGTTCGGATTGTGTTGACGCGCAGGCGGAGTCAAAGTTTGACCGGGAGCTCACTTGAGCCGAGCCGAGTCTGAGGCTAGCTCCCATAAAAGCTAATCGAGCCGAGGTGGGGCCTCGAGGAGTCGAGCTTGACTGTGGTGGAGTGTCTGTGTTTTACATGTGGAGTCGAGCCGAGTCGTGCTCGGGAAATTAAATAAATCCATAAGTTCGACCGACTAAATGAATCCATAATTATATAATCAAGTCATGTCGGGCCATGTTAAAAGGAAACCATAATTATATAGTCAAGCCATATCGGGCCTTGTTAATTTTTTGATCGGGGGATGTTCGTATTAAGAGCACGTTTAGACAAAAGATTTAGCTTACTCTCGGTCCACCATTTATCACCTTCTAGTTTTGTTTTTTTTTCAAAGGAAATGATACATGAAAGGATCTATAAAAATTCTCAAAAATCGCCACAACAAAATAAGCTCGTAAAATTATAAAAAAAAAGAATCCAAAATCAAAATTATGTCATCAAAGCATGATCGATGGAGCTAAGCATGTGTTCATTCTTCAAAAATAGATTGTCACTATATCAAAGTAAAAGAATCGTTCACTAGGCAATAAAATTAAATGGTTACGGGACTATCCATTTTGATTGGTTTGCGCATTATCTCTAAATTTGACATGTGTCCAATAACAAGAAGAGCTCGCTAAAGTTACTCTCTTTTACTTACTTAGGTAGTTAGCCAATATATCTAAAATTGTTAGTGGGGAAATCTTCCATGCTTAGACGAACCTAGCTAAGAGACCATACTCATCATCTCGTGTATGCATTATGTCTTATAGATAAATGTGTCAAACAGATGGGTGGGGTTGGATTTGGGTCGGTCAAGTATATGGTTTGATCCAAATAAACCCATTTAAGCCATTTTGGTCAATTTACATGTAATGCAAATCTAATAACTTGTGCCTACCTGATCTATACCCAACTTAATTTTTATTGTTAAAATACTTTCATATTGAGCCTAATTTGAGGTGAGAGTGTGGAGTGGGTGAGCGCAAAGATCAAATGAAGTTAAAAGAGAATACGAAAAGAATCATAAAAGTGGATTGGATCATAAATGGGGTTATAAACTCATTTTTGACCTATTTTAATACCTATATTATATTTAAATCCATTTATTAAATATAAAGATTGGTAGCACTCTCGAGAATAACTAATTCTGTTCTTTTGTTCTCGGTGATAAATTTAGAACATAAATCCGTTTAATAAATTTTTTGTTCCTGGAAATAGATTTGGAGTAGAATCAAGAATAAAAAAAAGTTGCTTCTCACTATTGGGAACAATTTTGAGAATCCATTTTTCTCTCCTCTTGTTTTCCTCTCTTATGTTTTTTCCCTTCCCTTTCTTCTTCTTTTTCCTTGTTCTAACCCATTGCCACCCCATCATTGCCCCATCGCCACCCCTTGCCAAGCGGTTGGGTGAGGTCTGGCAAGCTTGCCGGAGCCTCGTCAAGTCAGGGTGAGATCCGACAAGCTCGTCAGAGGCAAGCCTAGCCACTGACAAGGCTCACCTAGCTCGATGAGGCTCGACCTCACCCAGGTGGCTTGAGGTTGGCCTCGCCCTGGCTTGGCAAGGTCGAGCCTCACCTTGCTTAGATCTGGGAAGTGAGCCTCACCCAGCCACGCGCTGCTTGTGGCTAGGCTAGGCTCGACCTCGCCTAGATCTATGTGGCCGAGCCTCCTTGGTGGCTAGGTGAGCCTTCGGTGAGCTTGTCAGACCTCGCCCAACCACTCATCAGCCACCACTGGTGGTGGCTACTGCCCACTAAAAGAGGAAGAAGGAGAGAAAAGGGAAAAAGAAAAAAGGAAAAAAATAAAATTATAATAAAAGATATTAAAAAATTAAAAGAATCAGAAAATTGAAGACTTCTACCAAACACATTTCTATTCCAAGAATAAAAATTTTAAATAGTTTATCAAACATCTTAAATACTAAGAAATTGTTTTCGGGAGCAGAATAAAAAAAAAGAATTTCTAATAATAAATTATTTTTGAGAGTAGAATCGTTATCAAACATGCCCTAACTAGTCCACATAATAGATGAGTTAATGACTCATTTTAATAAATCTATTTATGGACATAGAATTAGTCATTCCCATTATTCCATAACGTAATTTATTACATGGCATATCCACGGTTAGCCAATAATTCCATGCTATGCACAAGGAATTATTAGGTGAACCTACATCCACGAAGCACCCTACTAATTCCGTGGACCAAGTAAGATGGAACAAGAGGCCGAGTCGATAACCAAGGACGGATGTAATAAATATTTTCTCAATGGGGATAAATGATTCACGATTGCATAGAAATGAAATATATTACTTCGACATAGAGGTGTCAATATGGGTCATAAACCCATATTATGACTCACTTTTAGTTAAATTGATCAAATATGGGTCAAGGAAAAGTTAAATATGAGTCAAGTGAAAGTTAAATATGGGTTGAGTGAGTTATTAGGTAGACTCATCATCTCTCCTTCCATCCCCCTCCTCTATGTGTTCTCGATCTCCGTTGCCGATTCCGCCATCACACTGCAATCACCATCACCGATCCCGAGCTTGTTGTCGCCGACTGGAGCTCAGCTTGGATTTGGGTAGGCGAGCCCGAGCTTAACCACTACCAGCGATCTCGGTGGAGCCTAGATCGGCCGAGCTTCGAGTTCATCAGCCTTAGTTGAGTTCGGGCTTGCTGGCCTGCGTCTTGACCAATCACCATCGGGCGACACCAGTAGAGAAAAAGGGGGAAGAAGAAGGAAGAAGGAAGAAGAAAGAAAAGAGAAAAGAAAGGGAAAATAAAAAAGAAAGATAAAATAATAATAATAATAATAATAATAATAATAATAATAATAATAATAATAATAATAATAATAATAATAATAAAATTCAATTTTTTTAAAAATAATTTAAAAAATTGATTTTTTTAAAAAAAATTATTTTTCAAAAACTATTTCAATTTAGAGGTATTCACATTTTTTATTTACTAATTTTTTATTATTTAATTTACTTTATAAATTTGATGTGAAATTTTTATTCAAATAATTTATATATAAAAAGTTTAAAGTGGACTAAATAAGTGGGAGTGAATTTTCTTAAATTAAGTAAATATTAATATGTGTTGGTAATATGGGTTAGGTATGGGTCATCAAATTTACACTGCATGAAAATGGGTTAAAACGAGTTTAATGGGTCGATGTGGGTCAGACCATTTTTGACCCGATCCACCCATTTGGCACCCCTACTTTGACATATGAAAGCAGTTATACGTAGAACTCAAGTAAACCCTTCTCGTCAATTGAGATTCACGTTCTAATTAGCTCGCCCAATCTCTGATTTGAATTAGCTATGCAAAAATGCAATGTCTGGCTATTTACCAAAATGCCCACTTATGGACAAAGATGAAGTTGCCACTTTTTTTCCATGTGTGCATGCCTGCATTTGGGACAGTTGTACATAATGCGCTTATCCGAGGTCAGACGCTCGTGGAACACGACCTCCTCCTCTTTTCCCTTCAAGGCTTTCTCCGATCACTTCGCTCTCCTTATGCGACGACGCTCGAACATCGTAGCCACCCTCAACATGGTTCTCGTCAGGAGAGGCGACAACGATCTCGATGGATTTAGGGTGCGTTTGGTTCAGCTATGGGGGAATACACTTGGAAAAATGCAAATATCTTTGGATTAAAAGGGTTTCTCGAAATGTAAATACTGTTTAACAAATTTTGCATTGTGAAATAAGTTTGACCTAAATGCCATCTGGTGAATACCACATTTTGCTAAGGGACTTTTGCGAAATTTTTTATTAAAAAAAATTGTAAATAATTTTTTTTTGAAACACTCTCACAGCTAGATTTGGTCGCTAGTCAAGCTTCGGTGGCTAGATCTGATTGCTGAAAGGATTTGCTTGAGGTCGAGCGACCTGAGGCGGCGGTCGCCTGACCAGGCGGTGGTTGTGCGACCGCCTGGGTTCACGACCCAAGTGATGGTCGTGTGAGCACTTGGGTCGCCCAACCCAGGTGACGGTCGTCGCCTGGGTTCGCGACCTAGGCGACGGGTGACCACCGCGCCTCAGGCAATGATCCAAGTGCCAACTGCCTGAGGTCATGCGACCAAGGGCGGCGGTCGCCCTCCTTGGCCGGCGGTCGCTAACGGTGTTGGTCACGCGGGGAAGATAAATGGTAGTGCAAGTTGCATTCCGAAAATGCAACTTACAAATGCACCTCTGGATCTGCATTGACATAAGGGACTTTGAGGACACTTTGAGATACAATTATATTTTTCCAAAGTCCTCCAAAATGCTGAGCCAAATGGGTTTGCATTTTCCCAATAGGCTTTTGGGGCTGAAAGCCTATTGGGAAAACTGAACCAAACGGGCCTTTAGATTCACCGGTGCTGCCGCTCAATGGCACTAACCGGTTTGTCCTCTTGTCCTCCTTTCTTTTGCCCCACAGCACCGCATACAGACCGAGTACTATGAGCCCCGACCCTAGGATGCTGCCATAGAAATGGAGCGAGAATTTCAGATATCCCCGCGTTAAGTTATTCGAAGGGTTCGAATACTTCAAAATAATATGTATAGCTATTAATATATATACCTCCCGAGGTGCAATTTCTCGTCCAACACCGTAGACCCTGCCAAGGCCACGGTCACCAGCATCAAAGGATTGAAAACCGACACGAACACTGGTCCTCTCATCCGCACGCACCAAGCGATCAAAGTAAAGCACAGCCCAGAAGCGACTATCGATATTAAGCTCTAATGAGGACGATGGCATGAAGTGAAGCAAAGGCGAATCGCACTAGGAAGATCAAAGGCGACGGCATGAAGAGACGTATCGGAAAGAGAAGGCGAAGACCCACCTGGATGATCAACCACGAAGCGTAGCAGAAGCAGCTGGCCACGGCCAGAAGCGAGCCCAGGAGGAGATCGCTGGAGCCTTCCTGGCCCCACTGGACCGCCGCCACGTGGCGCAGCAGGTTCACGTGTGTTGACCAAAGGTTGACCTTGTAGAACGTGAGCAGCATTGCCCCATCGATCCCCATTAATGTTCCGGCCGCCTTTGCCTTCCCTGCAGCCGTCCTCAGCCTCACCCAACCTAATTTCGAAAGACCAACGTGAACATCAAAGAGAAGAACATCCCAGCAGAAGATCCCGCGAGCATATTCGCCGGGACCGATTCTATTGAATTATAAGCCGAGTACGTGTTGAGAGCTTGCATGAGAAAGTCCTGTACATACCCAAGAGAAAGAGCCGAGACGAAGGTCACGGCCGGGATGAGGATGGCCGTGGCCAAGGCATAGGTTGCAGATGTCATCGATAAGCTTGCTAGGTACAAATTTTGCCCCAGCGATCCCCTGCAGTTCATTCAATCAGAGTCAATAATGAAAGACCAGAAACTTCCCCATGCATGAACATCTGAGTCTTCCATATTTATGCACTAGAAGTCTGTTTTCAGAAGAAAAATCCAGTAAAGGTTGCATCTAGTCTGCTGCAGAACATGGAAACATGGCTTTTAGGCTGTAATCATAAGTGCTATCTTCTTAGCACCACCTTATGGATCAAACAACTGCAGGCACTAACCCAAATAGCCCACAAAAGAAGGCTTGCCCAAGCACTGTCCATGTTATCTTCGGCTTGCTCTTCCTGTTGTATGCGAAAGAAGGAAATCAGTATATGCATACGTATTCGAATAGATTGATATTGCAAGGGAAAAATATACGCCGTTTGATAAGAGAAGTGTGTGTAAGACCTTTCTAAGAAGAAAGCCAGAGGGGCCAGGAAAGCTGTCGCGAATATGAATTGGTAGGCAATGATGACTGTCAAGTTCATCCCATTGCTCGCGGTGAGCTTGTATAGTATGTTGACGCCGGCAAAAGCAACCTGGACGACCACCATCATCAGTGCGGCCTTCATTTCGTGCATGGCCTCGAACAAACGATACGTTGCCATCACCCGAAACCACTCCCCCCTTCTATATATATCGGCTCCTTGAACGAGTGTGAAAGTATCTTAATAGTTCAAGTATCTTAGTTAAACGTGAAAATTGAAGAAGATGGGATCTGCTGAATCTTTGTACTTAAAATGAGTAAGAGAATGAAGAACGGATGTTGCAGAAGAGAGGAGTGAACGTAAGACATATACAATGCAACAGAGAACAAGGCTACCGGGTGGATTGCTTGGCTATGTGCTCACGCCACCAGGCATGGTCTGGCACGTGCGAGGAGAGAGAGAGAGAGAGAGAGAGAGAGAGAGAGAGAGAGAGAGAGAGACCATTTGGGTATTCCCTTCCTCCATGCACGGCGGTCAAACGAAGGCTCGGTAGTTGAACAGCTTTCTAGGGCAAAAGCAACGCATGGCTTCACGGATGATCGCGACGTCCAC
Organism: Corymbia citriodora subsp. variegata; assembly: GCA_014858505.1. NCBI lineage: Eukaryota > Viridiplantae > Streptophyta > Magnoliopsida > Myrtales > Myrtaceae > Corymbia > Corymbia citriodora. Next base: position 11,048,897 of record CM026416.1, read on the forward strand.
TTACATTACGTATAAAAGTTGATGCCGAGTATTATTTTACTTCTTGTGTGGTTTGCTACCAATTCAGGCAAAGTCAAATTGATTTGGATTCCTAAGTTTATTTTGCACTTGGAGAGCATATAATTATTCACAGGGATTAATCAGGTCATACAATTCAGATGCTCCATATTATTAAAACATATATCATGCGCATTTAAGTTTGAGGATACGACGAAACTCATATGCTGAAGTGATTGAGAAGCAATTGTGTGCATGCGGGAAAATGGCTGTTCTAATTTTAAACATATGTACACACTTCAATTGAGCTATAAACCTTTTGATTGATCCGATGTAATCCTAATCCTTTGAATAAAAATGTAATGAAGTCATAAAACCTTTCAACTAATTTGCATAGGATAGACAATGATGACCGGACCGCATCATCAATAATGTCATGTCCATGTCAAATCACTGATCATGACACGTAGGATGGTTGGTGATGATCGGACTACAATGTTAGCAATTTCAGGGAGGTGACATTTGGTTGGGAGGACTTGATTGCATTTTCACTCAAAAATTTAAGTATATTGTGTTAGCCGAAAGGTTTAGAGCTTAATTGAAATTTGTACAATAAATTCAAGACTAAAATATCAAATTTTCCGATACTTTCCTCAAATTTACTAGAAAAGGAACTCATGTAAAGAAGACTTAGATAGGTACATAATGATGCCGAGGTAAACTTTCAGGTGCAATTTTTTTCCGGTGGATGCTTGTAGACACACAAAAAGACAAGCTATATTTTCTTCCATCATATATCTTCTTTTCATGGGGTGGCTGACTAAGTATGTACATGAAGCACCATTGGAATTCGCCATCTTTTCTTCCATTATCTATCTTCTTTTCATGGTTTGGCTGACTAAGTTGGCCTATGATAGCACTATTAGGGTTCGCAGTAAAATCACAAGAAAATAAAGAGTAGAAGTGAGAAAAGAAATCGAGGTACAAGGAATCAAAGGAAATGATACATGAAAGGATCTAAATAAAATCTCAAAAATCACCACAACAAAATAAGTCCATAAAATTATAAAACAAACAAAAATCCAAAAATCAAATTATATCATCAAGCATAATTGGTAAAAATAAGCATGCGATCATTCTTCAAAAATAGATTATCATTGCATCCAAGCAAAAGAATGGCCTACTAGGTCGTAGCATTAAATGGCTCCAGGTCCATCCATTTTGATTGGCTTGCCCCTTGCCTCTAAATTTGACGTGTGTCCTATCAAAAAGAGCTAACTAAAGTTACTCTTTTACTTAGGTCGCTAGCCAATACATATAAGATTCTTAGTGGAGGAAATCTTCTGTGCTTAGATGGACTTACTTGAGTGACCATACTCATCATCTTGCGTATGCATTATGTCTTATCGATAGATATGTCAAATAAGTGAATGGAGTCAGATTTGGGTTTATTGAATATGGCCCGACTCAGATAAATCTATTTGCCTCATTTTGACCCATGTGCATGTAATGCAAATCTAATAACTAGTATTGACTTGATCTATACCCGATTTGACTCTTATTGTTAAAAAAATTCCATATTAAAATCAATTTGAGGTGAGAATGTGGAGTGAATGAGCGCAAGATTGAGTGAAGACAAGAGAAAATGAAAAAAGTCATAAAGGTGGGTTGGATCATAAATGGGATTGCAAACCCATTTATGACCCATTTTGACACCTATATGTTTAAATCCATTTACTAAATATAACTAATTCATATAATGTATTATTATATGGACATAGAATTAGTCATACCCATTATTAAATAATGTAATTTATTATGTGCCATCCATCGGAATTTTCCATATTCCATGCTATACACAAGGAATTGTTAGGTGAACCCACATCCACCTACTAATTCTATGGACCAAGTAAGACGGAATAAGAGCTTGGGTCGATAGCCAAGGACGGATCCAATAAATATTTTCTCAACGGGTTAAATGATTCACGATTGTGCAGAATTGAAATATATTAATTTGAGATATGAAAGCGGTTACACATAGAAACTCAAGTATACTCTCCTCCTCAATCGAGATTCACGTTCTAATTAGCTCGCCCAATCTCCAATTTGAATTAGCTATACAAAAGGCAATGTCTGGCTATTTACCAAAATGCCTACTTTTGGAAAAGATGAAGTTGCCACCTTTCTGAACCGAAAAAAGAAAGAAAAAGAAGTTGCCATCTTTTTTGCATGTCTATATGCCTCCCTGTATTTGGGACAATTGTACATCGTACAATTACACAAGGATAGTCGCTCGTTGAACTCGATCTTCACCTGCTCTTTTCTCTTCGAAGCTTTCTCCGATCACTTCGCTCTCCTTTTGCGACGGTTCTCGTACATCGTCACCTTCCTTAACGTCGTTCTCGTCAGGAGAGGCGACGACGATCTCAACAGATTTAGGTTCACCGGTGCCGGTCAACGGCACTAACTGGTTCGTCCTCTTGTCCTCCTTCCTTTTACCCCACAGCACCGCATAGAGACCGAGTACTATGAGCCCCGACCCTAGGATGCTGCCATAGAAATGGAGTGAGAATTTCAGATATCCCCACGTCAAGTTATTCGAAGGGTTCGAGTACTTGAAAATAATATGTATAGCTATCAATATATATACCTTCCGAGGTGCAATTTCTCGTCCAACACCATAGATCCCGCCAAGGCCACGGTCACCAGCATCAAAGGATTGAAAACCGACACGAACACCGGTCCTCTCATCCGCACGCACCAAGTGATCAGAGTATAGCACAAGCCGGAAGCGACTATCCCCTGCAACACCATGGGCGAGGATCAGTCGATGGCATGTAAGGGGGTGATTCGACTGATTGAAATTGAGCCCTAATGAATGTGCACGACGTTGGGAAGTAAGGGGTTTGTAGTGGGTACCGAGTATGACACGGTGAGGAGCCTAACGTTCCATCCGAGCTTCCACTGGCTCCAATCCCTCTCTCGGCACAGTGCATAAACCACTGCTTGGATCGAACCCATGAAGGTCATCAATGCCGTGCTCGTGTACTGGTACGGGAAAGCTTCGCTCATCTTTGTCTGTCCAACAGATCATTTTCCATGAGGACGACGACATGAAGTGAAGCAAAGGCGAATAGCCCTAGGAAGATCAAAGGCGACCGCATGAAGAGACGTATTGGAAAGAAAAGGCGAAGACCCACCTGGATGATCAGCCACGAAGCGTAGCAGAAGCAGCTGGCCACGGCCAGAAGCGAGCCCAGGAGGAGATCGCTCGAGCCCCCCTGGCCCCGCTGGGCCGCCGCCACGTGGCGCAGCAGGTTCACGTGCGTTGACCAAAGGTTGACTTCCGTGCCCTTGTAGAACGTGAGCAGCATTGCCCCACCGATCCCCATTAATGTTCCCGCCGCCTTTGCCTTCCCTGCAGCCGTCCTCAGCCTCACCTTCTCCAACCTATTTTGAAAGACCAACGTGAGCATGAAAGAGAAGAACATCCCAGCAGAAGATCCCGCGAGCATATTTGCCGGGACCGATTCTGCTGAATTATAAGCCGAGTACGGAACTTGCATGAGAAAATTCTGTACATACCCAAGAGAAAGAGCCAAGACGAAGGTCACGGCGGGGACGAGGTTGGCCATGGCTGAGGCGTAGGTTGCAGATGTCATCGATAAGCTTGCTAGGTACAAATTTTGCCCCAGTGATCCCCTGCAGTTCATTCAATCAGAGTCAACAATGAAAGACCAGAAACTTCCCCATGCATGAACACCTGAGTCTTCCATGTTTATGCACTAGAAGTCTGTTTTCAGAAGAAAAATCCAGTAAAGTTTGCATCTAGTCTGCTGCAGTACATGGAAACATGGCTTTTGGGCTGTCATCACAAGTGCTATCTATATAACACCACAAGCCACTAAACATTTCTAAAATGTTATGGATCAAACAACAGCAGGCACTTACCCAAATAGCCCACAAAAGAAGGCTTGCACAAGCACTGTCCATGTTATCGTCGGCCTGCTCTTCCTGTTAAATGTGAAAGAAGGAAATAAGGAAATCAGTATACACATACATATTCGAATAGATTGACATCACAAAGGGAAAAAAGATATACTTCGTTTGATAAGAGAAGTGTGTGTAAGACCTTTCTAAGAAGAAAGCCAGAGGGGCCAGGAAAGCTGTTGCGAATATGAACCGGTAGGCGATGACCACTGTCAGGTTCATCCCGTTGCTCGCAGCGAGCTTGTATAGTATGTTGACGCCGGCAAAAGCAACTTGGACGACCACCATCATCAGTGCAGCCTTCATTTCGTGCACGGCCCCGAATAAATGATACATTTTTATCACCCGAAACCCTCCTCTCTCTCTCTCTCTCTTTATATATATATTGGTTCCTTGAACGAGTCTGAAAGTATCTTAGTTAAACGTGAAAATTGAAAAAGATGGGATCTGCTGAATCTTTGTACTGAAAATGAGTAAGAGAGTGAAGAACGGATGTTGCAGAAGAGAGGAGGGAACGTGGGACATATATAATGCAACAGAGAACAAGACTCCCAGGCGGGTTGCTTGGCTATGTACTTACGTCAACAAGCATTGAATCATCCTCGCACGTGCGAGCCACGGGCTGGCACGTGCCAGGAGGGAGGAAGAGAGAGAGAGAGAGAGAGAGAGGGGGAGGGAGGGAGGGAGTCCATTTGGGTATTGGCTTCCTCAATGCACGGCGGTCAAAAAAATGCTCGGTAGTGGAGCGGCTTTCTAGGGCAAAAGCAGTGCAAGGCTTCACGGATGATCGCAACGTCCACTTACATAAAAAAATTGATGCCAACTATTATTTTACTTCCCGTGTGCTTAGCTAACAATTCAGGCAAAATCAAATTAATTTGGATTCTTAAGTTTATTTTGTGCTTTGAGAGCATATAATTATTCGTAGGGATTAATCGGGTCAAAAATTTTTGAATGCTCTATATTATGAGCTTTGAGGATATGACGAAACTCATATACTAAAGTGATTGAGAAGCAATTGCGCGCATGTGGGAAAATTGCTATTCTAATATTAAACATATTGTATGGACTTCAACTGAGCCATAAACTTTTAAATTCATCCGATGTAAACCTAATCCTTTGAGTGAAAATGCAATGAAATCATAACACCTTTCAACTGATCTGCATATGATGGGCAACGTTGACTGTACTACATCGTCAGTAATGTCATGAAAGTTGTTCATGTCAAATCATTGATTATGACACATAAGATGGTTGGTGATGATTATGGAAGCCTATACCTTCACCTGGGATTGCCAAGGGGATAACCCAAGCCCTAGCTTGTCAATATATTTAGTTGGACACATCTTAACTCAAAAGCTCGTCAATATATCTAATTGGATCCACCTCAACTCAAAAGTTTAAGCTAGTGAGTTATGAGTCAATTATGATATATTAGCTGCTCCACATCACATCAATTCTTTGATGTGAGACTACTTTTCTAACATAACTTACACGTGTCTCCTAATAAGTTATCCCTCACATGTGAGCTATCCTAATAATTTCCCCCTCACATGTGAGCTTCAATGTTAAGTTTATTCTCTCTTAAATAAGATATTCTTTCAACTCTAGTGTTAGGTTTATTCCCACTTAAATTAGATATCATTCCAGCCTAACATCATCCTCCCGGACCCATATTGTTACACCACAATACTCACTTTGACCATCATCACGAACCCACGTTGTTACATTAATTGCTTCACACCACATCAATTCTTTGATGTGAAACTACTTTTTTAACATAACTCACATGTGTATCCTAATAATTTCCCCCTCACATGTGAGCTATCCTAATAATTTCCCCCCTCACATGTCATCCTCACGGACCTATATTGTTACACCACAATGCCCACTTGGACCATCATCATGGACCCACGTTGTTACATTAACTGCTCCACACTATATCAATTCTTTGATGTGAGACTACTTTTTTAACATAACTCACACGTGTATCCTAATAATTTCTCTCTCACATGTGAGCTCCAGTGTTAGGTTTATTCTTCCTTAAATCAGATATCCTTCCAGCCTAACATCATCCTTACGGACCCACATTGTTACACCACAATGCCCACTTGGACCATCATCACTGACTCGCATTGTTACACCACAATGTCCACTTGGACCATCATCACGGACCCACGTTGTTATACCATAATATCCATTGGCTCTGATACAATTGTTAGTGGAAACCGTAACCATCGACTCTGATATAGTTGTTAGCATTGCATAGCAGAAGCTTGATACCTTCAGGTAGGGAGATTGCCAAAGGGGGAATTCAAGCCTGAACCCGTTAATATATCTAATTGACCCACCTCAACTCAAAAGTTTAAGCTAGTGAGTTACGGGCCAATTAGAATATATTAATCACTCCACACTACATCAATTCTTCGATGTTGTATTACTTTTTTAACACAACTCACACGTGTATCCTAACAGATTGGATTGCAACATTAGCATTTTCAAGGGAGGGAAAATTTGGGAGGATTGATTGCATTAAGTTTAGGTATATTGTATAAACTGAAATGTTTAGAGCTTAATTGAAATTTGTACAATAGATTCAAGATGAAAATATCAAATTTTCTGATATTCTCCTTAAATTAACTAGAATACACTCATCTAAAGAAGATCTAGATAGGGACATAAAGATGCCGGGATAATCTTTCGGGTGCAATTTTTCCCGGGGGATGCTTGTAGACACACAAAAAAGACACATGCTATCTTTTCTTCCATCATCTATCTTCTTTTCATGGGGTTGCTGACCAAATTTATATATGATAGCACTATTAGGATTTGCCATCTTTTCTTCCGTCATCTATCTTCTTTTCATGGGTTGGCTGACTAAGTTTGTCCACGATAGCACTATTAGGATTTTCTGCAAAATCACAAAAAACATAAAGGGTTAAAAAGTGAGAAAAGAAATTGAGACATAAAGATTTTATCTTGGCTTATCCCTTAAGCTAGATCTATATTTAGCAAATGATCCCACTATAATTAGCACATCACACTTTCTGTTACATCCTTCAATTACAAAAGAAAGATAATACATAAACGTAATAGTTATTTATGAACTTAAACCAAAACTACTAATAAAATATGGATGCAAACTATAAAAGTCCTCTGATGATTTGGAAGCGTTGCTTGTTCACTGATGATAAAATGTCTAATGTGATACTATTAAATGGAGGGCCACTCAAATTGGTGCGAATCTATCTATATACACAGATAGATGCACGGTCCATCCGTGCCAAATTCGGGCGTCCAGGTTGGCTTCCACGTCCCTTCTTTTCGAGCACGTGCGACGGCGACTGTGCATGGCCCTAGAAAAGTCATGTCGGATCGCTTTGCTTTCCACTGTCCCTTTTTGACTATTTTTCTCCCACTAATGGAATCTGCAGCCAATTTGGCCTTTCGGATTTGAGACCTAATTTGTCTTCTCCTTCGAAAAGTTCTAAATTATGTGGAAAAATTATTCAAAAAGTTATAAATTATATTTCTGTTATGCAGTAATTAGGCCAAAGAAAAGAGATAGAGAGTGTGGTTCAGTTAGTGTTATTGACAGGCCTCGGCGCTGGTGAATCTTTACCTTGGTATAGCGATTCTAAGAGGATGAATCTCCATCGAGAGGAAATATAATCACTTATGAGTGCCAAAGCATATGGCCGGAAATATCCCACAGACAAACATATATATCAAAGTTTTGTTTTTTTATAAATCCTCCTCACTTCACTTAGAAAATGCAGTTCCCCTTTCATATTAAAATGTGTTCCACTTCCAACCAATATGGCTTCTTTTCCATCCATTCATATTAAAATATGTTTTCTTGGGGACTATGCATCATCATGCTCAGATTCAATTAGATCAAAGCACTTGGTGGTGCTCGGAATTTGATTCCCACTCAATCAAATATTGAACTCAAGCTCCACTCGACAGGAAAATTGTAATACTCAAACGTGATTCGATTTAACCTCAGCTCGATTACAATCAAGTAATAAAAAAAAAACTCGAGCTAATTACTGAGCTAAAATTATCGTGAGAGAGAGAGAGAGAGAGAGAGAGGGGCTCCTACTCGAGTCCTATATTTCATGGGCTTTTTTGGACTGCTGGGCTTCATGAAATTTACTCAAATGGGTCTGACAGGTTGAATTTTGTGAATGGGCTGGGCGATATGAGGCCTCCTTTGATCAATTTTAGGGCCTATGGACATGGGTGGGGGCTTGTCAAATAAGTAGGTCGGGTTAGGCCATAAATGGCCTAACTCAAATTGACCAATTTAATTCATTTTAACCTATTTATTTGCAGTGCAATTTCTCGATCCATACCCAATCCGTTTCAGTACTCATTTTTAGCATTTTTTTTTTCCTTCTTGTTGCATTTGAAGAATAGATGGCTCTATGGACTGATTTGTCAAGTTAGTAAGGGAGCTTAGGGGTTTGGGTTATGGATGGAGGCATTAAGGTGGTGGTGAAAGTTCAGTCCTGGCCATTCACAAATTGTAAAACAAGCTCAAGCTTTGATTTTGGGTTAAATATATATGAGATCTTAATATATTGGTTAGCGTCCGTTTAATAATACATTATTTGATACAACATTTTTCGGTTTTGATTCTAATATCCATATAAGGTGCATAAATATACACAAATAGAGCACGTGAGAGCACAAGCTTGACGCATGGATATAGAAAAAATTGAGGAATCGAAAAACGATAAAATTGAAAAGCGACAACATATAACGGCATAGAGAATAAACCTGCGGGACAGAAAAAGCATCATAAGGTCAAAGGGAGGAAAAGGCAATGTAGCATCCCTCTCCAAGCAAATCAAGCCAAGAATTGGCAAACAGATACTTAATCAGACTCAAAGCGAAACAGAAATCCAAATTGAAAGACATGATTACCAAATCGATGAAGAAGGGCCAAAATAACAATGAGCTGAAAAGGAAGCAATGAAATATCCATCTCCAAGCATATCGAGCCAATTGAGAATCACAAGCGGAGACTTGATCAAACATGAAATGTACCGGATGGTTACCAAAACAATAATGAAGAAGAGGAGCTAGAATTTTGAACTTCCATTGTGATGACGAGAGTCGCAGAAGTAAAACTTAATTTTTCTCTATGATGGGCAGAATTAGCTAACTTCTGGGCAGGGCATGTTCATCTTTTGGGCGAGTGAGAGTGGAAAGTAATCTCTCACTTCTGGAGGGGAGGGATTTGATCTAAGTCTCTCTCTCCCCTCCTAGTTCCTTTTCCTTTTGTTCTCTTTTGTTTTTTTTCCCTCACTCTCCTTATCTAGTTTTAGATTTGAGAGTTTTGCTCTCCTGCTCTTATATCTAGGAGCTCTTCTCTTTGATCTAATTCTAGATTTGGAGTTTTGATGAATAAATACTTTGCCTCTAGATTCAATGGTGTTCACAAGAGATTCGATGTTGAATCTGTGCTCATTCAACATATTTTCGTTCAAATCTTTAGTACTTCGTATTGGTTTCAAGACTTGCACTGATAGGTTTCAAATCTAAATGTCTTTAACATGTTTATGTTGTTGTCTCTGTATGGTGATAGTGTTGGAGACACTAAACCTAGATACACACCACTGAAAGGCAAAACTGTTATTACAGATGGAGATATTGGCATGTGCTTATCACAGATGAAGTTGTGTGACTCAGTAATTAGCCGCCAATTCTTTCCATTCGATGCAGTCCTAGATCTGTTCTTGAAAAATGAGTCTGTGATTATCTTTGACGAGCATGCTCTAAAGAATTGCCTTGATTTTTGATTTTTTGTTTATTTTGAAGCTACATGGGCTTACTTTGTTATTGTGACTTGTGATATATTCTTTCATGTACAATTTTGATAATGAGTGAAAATTTCTTTTTGACCAAAAAGAGTGGAAAGTAATGAGAAGTTGTGAAGGTAGGGGAGAGGGTTAACATGTTTATGTTGTTGTCTCTGTATGGTGATAGTGTTGGAGACACTAAACCTAGATACACACCACTGAAAGGCAAAACTGTTATTACAGATGGAGATATCGGCATGTGCTTATCACAGATGAAGTTGTGTGACTCAGTAATTAGCCGCCAATTCTTTCCATTCGATGCAGTCCTAGGTCTGTTCTTGAAAAATGAGTCTGTGATTATCTTTGACGAGCATGCTCTAAAGAGTTGCCTTGATTTTTGATTTTTTGTTTATTTTGAAGCTACATGGGCTTACTTTGTTATTGTGACTTGTGATATATTCTTTCATGTACAATTTTGATAATGAGTGAAGGTAGGGGAGAGGGAGATCTATGTGAGAGAGTCTTCGAGCCCTGTCAATCACTTGCCTACATCATTGAAAGTTCGAACCAAAATCACAAGTACCCAACTTGATCTCAAGCTTTATAGACTACATTATCAGAGACAAGTGATTGGAAACAATGTCACAGAGAGAGAGAGAGTATCAGAGACAAGTGATTGGAAACAATGTCTCTGAGAGAGAGAGAGAGAGAGAGAATGGACCCTTCCTTGACGATTTTCGCTACTTCCTTGATTGATTGATTGGAAACAATCTTCACCACTGGAGATGGTAGCAAAGGCGAATGCAGTGGGGTGGGCAGGAAATGAGATTCGTGCTGAACGAAAGTCCCGAGTCATCAAAGATTGCTGATTACTCTTTTCAAATTTATTGTTGCTTAAAGAAGGCTAGAGCAATCATCGAGTTGTGTAAGAATTGAGCCAAGTTGTTTCCAGCAATGTTGAGTTCTTGTAGATTGGATAATGCTCCAAGTTCTTGAGTAATGTGGCCTGAAAGATGGTGGCAGTCCAATGAAAGCTCTAGTAGCAACTTAATTTTCCTAGGTCTTTAGGAATTTTCCCAACAATATCATTTGAAGAAAGGTCAAGGCTATGCAATTGTTTAATCTTTCTAAGCTAAGGTGGTATAGTGTTGGAAATTTTATTGTTAGAAAATATCAAACTTCTCAAATTTCGACAATCATTGAGTGTTGATGGTAGCTCCACTAGAGTTCATTGTTGCTCAAGTTGAGGTAATCCAAGCAGGGATACACACCAATCACATTGGTTATATTTTCCATGAGCAAGTTGTCTTAGAGCGTAACACCATACAAACAAGAACAATTTTTTAGGCTTCTTGGGATGGATCCTATGAAGTGATTGTTTGCTGCACTAAAATTTACAAAAGCTTAGCTACTACATATTTCTTGTGTCAATTTATGTTCCGCTTGAATTCACAGCTAGTGCTCCTATCCAACATCCTACATTGCTGATGATATTTGGCTTATATCTTGCCTATATTCACGCGATGACTGTGTTTGTGCAGTATGTTACTTCCATCCATAAAGTACTCTATTGCTGCTTCTATCCATGCAATATTTACATGGGCTAAAGTATGCTTGGAGTGCCAAAACTTGGCACAAGTAGAGACTTTGATGTTAAAACTTCCAAAATATATACTTAAGTACTATTTTTTTTTTTCGAAATGTGGGACATTTTAGTGCCAAGTCTGGTGATCAATCTTGGAAATTCTATGTGGCATTTTTTAATAATATAAATCGTTAACATGGTCCGCAGAAAAATCGAGATAGCTTAGACTTGGCTAAAATGACGTCGTTTTGGCCGAAATTCGATTTTTAATATAAAAATTAATTAAATTCAATTAAATTTAAAAAAAATATATAGAAAGAGAGAGAGAGAGGTTAAGCAGAAAGGGGCTCTCCCACTTGTGGCCATCACCCTATCGCTGGTGGGGTAGTGGTGATGGCTGACGACCCTTGTCGGCTAGAGGTGAGAGCCGTCAAGAGAGGGCGGTGATTCTCTCCTAGATTTAGGCGAGGGTCGCCCACCTTCGCCTGGCTTGGGTATGGGTCAGCGACCCTAAGTGAGAGTTGCTGACGCCTGCAAAAGGCGTAGTGATCCTCGCCCAAGTCAAGTTGAGGATGGGCGACCCTCACCTAGATCTGAAAGAGGGATGCATCCCTCTCTTAGCTTCTGATAAGGGTTGCCAGCTCTTGCCTTTAGTTGGCGAGGGTCACTGGCCCTCACTTAGGTACTGGTGACCCTTGTCGATCATCGTTGTCATCCTACCGGTGATGGGGTGGTGGCCACAAGCTGGGATTCTCGTTTTTTATATTTTTATATTTAACGTTTTTAATTAAATTTTATATTAAAAATCGAATTCGATATGAAACAATGCTATTTTAGGTCGAGTCTAACCATGTTAGCACTCAAAACGACGTCATTTTGGGCTTATCTAGCCACGTTAACTCACAAAATGACGTCGTTTTGCACTTCTCTCATTGGAAAACTGTCACATCAACAATTTGGTTGGATTTTTTTCCTGTTGGCACTTAAGTGTCTCACTTTTGTCTAATTTTGATACTTAAGTGTATCTTTTGAAAGTTTTAGCATCAGAGTGTCTACTTGTGCCAAGTTTTAGCATTCCAACAGTACTTTAGCTTTTATAGATGATAGTATGATGTTTCTATTCATGCGGTTCACTGCTTCTATCAAGCCACTAGGAACATCTGGTTTCTTGGATATACTTGACTGTTCCTTTGAAATATTTTGACGATGATAGAAATTTTGATTATTTTTCCTTAAAAACATGATATATATATATATATATATATATATATATATATATATATTCAAACTTGTTGTACCCACGTTTGATCAAAGTTCTCTTTTACACAAATGTTATCCTAAAATATAAATAGTCTCAGTAATCATTGAGATTGATAAAAGCGATAGACAATTCCTCAACACGTAAGAAGTAAGACACCCTCTGGCATCTTACTTAGCTCTTAGCTGGCCCCAATAAATTAGTGGCCAGTTCTAAATATGATAGAATATCATAAATATATCAATTAAACAAATTTAGCTAACATCTCCTGAGATAAGTAATTGGGAGAAATTGTGTTTAACAAGGGCGAGAACCTCGAATATAAGGATCGTTTGTCTTCGCTCAACACTACCTTTAAACTGGTGATTCAATGCGCATAGGCATGCTTTGGAAGGATCGTGACATAGTGAGCAACTTATTTAGCACAAATTTTGTACGTATTTATACTATTATTTGTTAAATTTGAGCTACTATGTTATATATATTTTTTATCAATTTGTTATTTTTGTCAAATATCGACTACTATATTATAGTAGATACTTCTACGTGTTCAACTCTTATTGAGCATGTATTTGGTATATATCTATATGTCATTATTTGTCAAATGTGAGATACTTATCATACTATACAATTTTTTTTTATCGATTGGTGAATAACATTTACTTATGAAATACAACAATATACTTTGTCATGGTGAGTATCCATGTAGCTTTTCAATCATAACGGTCATTGATCATTGGACATTTCATATTCTTATTGTTACGCAATCATGTAATAAAGTCCTTTAAATATATAGGTTTTTTTTTGTCCTTCTATGATGGACATTTTTTTATAATTTGTAATTAGTTTCTTATGATAATGAAATTTTTTTATAGGTCTTTGAATATTATTTTTGTCAAATATGAGTCCAATATAATATTTATCATCTAGTATTATTATTTCTTAAATAAGAACGATTTTAATACTATTTACTTGCCAAATATGAGCCTCGATAGGAGATTGATATTTCAATACATTATTTATTAAATATAAGTCAAATATGATATAGATATTTCTACATTGTTAAACTCTTCCAAAGTCACATGATGATGATTATTGTTAGACATCTAATACACGGATATTTTAAATTTCATTTATATATGCATAAACAGTTATTTTCAAGGATTTATTGCCAAAATATGCATGATTCCAAGCATTAAGCATATGGAAATATATTGATCATTGTCAAAATCTGCGTAAGACTTAGTAGACATTCAACATTCAACATTCAACATTTAAGATTTGTTAAAGTGATCATAAAAAAAATTGGGAACAGGTCAAATGTGAGCGTACAATGTGGCTTAACTTCTTGCGAGTTTTATCCATTTGTACAAATATATTTTTAGAGTTGACGGCATTTTTTGTGATTTCTTAAAAAGTGGGCTTTTTAAAAGAATTTATGTTTTGTGGGCTTTGGATCATAAGGTAAGGATATTTTGGAGTTCAATGGCTTAGGATGGTGTTCAAGTCAGCCTAGAACATTAGGGCATTTTCGTAATGTCTCACTCAGGAATAATTTTATGCTTGAGTAATCATTTTGGGATATTATGATATGTTGTTGGAAATTATATCTCTATTGTGTGGTGATTTGTAGGCCTATGTATATATGTTATTCCTAGTTATCTATCAATAATATCTTTATTATATAATTTGAATAATCCAGTAATTTAAAATACTTGTGGATTAGTGTCATATGCCTCACTTCAATATGTATAAAAACTGCATATTTGGTCATTAATTGAGGTAGAGGATATGTTATTGAGCTAGCATGCTCATTCCTGTATAATAGATTTAGTGAAAATTGTCGGTTCAAGCCGTGAGTCATATTGTGAAGTTCTTTTCTATGGTATGCTCATGCTTATATGTTTAAATGCATCTATGCCCAGAGATGAGGTTGAGGTTTGTTTGGTTTGGAATCGATGTCAAGTCGTGATGGCTTAAGCTCGCGAAATCTTGGATTGGCATTGAAGCATGTTGGTTCTAAGTCTTGTTTGGTGTGGGAATCACCTAAGCCCATGAGGTTTTGTTATGGCATTGAAGTGTGCTAGTTCCAACTCTTGCTTGGTACAAGAATTAGTCTATGTATGCAGTTCAAGCCATGAGCCAAGAATTGTACCCAGCATGTTGTATAGTATGATATTGAATGAGCATGGTCTCGGGCATTTGTATGCACCGGCTAGGATAGAAAATGAAAAAAACCGGCTTATGTGATGCACTACGTGTGATCACTTAATGAAAGATAAGAACCGTCGTCATTTGAGGTGGCGATGGTGTCTTTACGTTAACGAAATGCCTCATTAATGAGAATGAAATGCCCCATACCAATGAGATGCTTGGGTTTAAGCCCGGAAGCCTTGGGAAGCAATCCCTAAGAAGTCTTCATTGAGTAGAGATATCTTGGTCAAGTTAGAAAGTCTAGCATGAAGCTGAAAGTCTTGATCGAGTCGAGAGGACCTGGTCAAGCCAAGACGAAGTTAATTGAATCTTTCATGTGTGCCAGTATATGCATAACTAAGATATGTTTAATGAAAAATTGTAGGTAAGCATGCATTGAAGTATGGCGTGATGAACACAAGTATGTGATTGATGTGTAGTAATGAATTTTCTATTAATCTACTATTGACATAGTATTGCAAATACTATACCTGTTAGATTTTGATGATGAGATGCCATTCTAATAGAGAAGGATTTTACTTATTGACTTCCTCGACTCCCTCGATTCACTCTTTTATCTTTAGGTATGGATACCAATTTTAGAGCTACAACCTCTATAAAGGAAATTGGGACTACTTCTAGCTTCTGTAGATAGATGTAGCAAGGTGTAAATAAGGAAATGCTCATAGAGAAAGGATTTGTAAATATACCGACACAATAAAAGAATGTGTTTTATTGTAATGCTTTCTTGATTTCTAGCTGTTGTCTGTTTAGAAGTTTGTCTGTTTATGTTTTCGCATGTGCATATGAACAAGATAAAAAGAAATGAGACGATGACGAGTATGATATGTTGCAATGATAACAACCATTAGTCGCGTTCATGTGGTTGAGCCCGGGACGCGACACACACACACACATATAAAATATTGATTACGACATCATAGTTTCAACAATCCAACAAAAAGAAAATGTCCAACTTAGAACTTACATAATCTAACAAGTATAAACTCAGAAACAATATAACTAGCTAAGCCTATTTCCAAAAATCCCACTATCCAAAAGTTCCTATTGAAAAGTTCCTATTGATAGTATTTTAACGCTATATGCCACTAATCGAGGAACTTGGAAAATAATTAAGAAGAATGGAATGAGCAAACACATGCTAGTGAATAATATATCTCTTCTAAATAAAAGCATCCACTATACATATATAGCGTAATGCCAGAAACTTATAATCCAAACTCAAGATATAATACACATTTAAAATTTATTATGAGTTTATAAACTCAAATAAAAGATAGTACCACATTTAAAATGCCTATGACCTAACAATAATAGTTGCTCAAACTATCGAGTTTGTAATTATAATAATCAACCGAGAAATAACATTAAAATAGAGTAAAATACTACCACAACTACAAATCGGCTAACCTAACCTTACTTGCTAACAACATGACTCTTATACACTAACAAAACTTTCGTCAAAAGTGAATATTCAAAGTTATCTGTAATGGTGGAGCTTGAACGCCAAACTTTGGAATTTCGATTCAACTAAATAGTTATTCCAAATCAATTTTTGTCAAACCACATTGCTCCACGATATCCTTAAATATCATTTTCATGAAATACCTTGGCTCAATAACTCCAAAATCAGACTTTGCAACTTAAATTTCACATAATTTTAATATTGTGTCATAATATAGAAAACTATTTCGATTAAATGAACAAAGGACTTGAATCCTTACTGGGCATTGAAAAATAGAAGTAAATCCAACTTGACAAGACTCCCGTGACATATACACTTGTGACATACACTTTTTCTTTTTCTTTCTTTCTTCTTTTCTTTCCTTTCCTTTTTTTTCTAGCGTGCTTTGCGTGCTCACTCTTTTCCCTTTTACAATGAAGTCCACTTTCCCTTTCCTTTTTCACTAGTCAAAGCCTTTTTTTTTTGAATTTAAACATAACTTTGACTAAGTCAAAAAGAAAGAATGCAACATTACATTTGATCCTCCTTAAAAAAATTCATGCTTTAAATTTAAACTTACCTCAACTTTTAAACAAAAGAGAATATTTATGTCTTAGCTCCTTCTTGAGCTCTCAAGTAACTTCTCTCTTCGTGTGGTTTAGCCGTTAGACCTTCACATAAAGAATAGTTTGGTGTTGCGATATTTCATCCTTGCTATTGATAATACAAGTAGGTTCTTCCTTATAAGTCAAGTTCTCCCTTTACCTCAAAGGTGTAAAATCTAGTACATGTTTTGGATTTAGCACATATTTCTATAATAAAGACGCATGGGACGCATTACGCATCGCAAATAACGTTGGTGGCAAAGTCAATTTACAAGTAATTTTGTCAATTTTCTGTAAGATCAAAAGTGGTCATATGTATCTTGAATTTAACTCGCTATGTGTGCCAAATCTCGCAATACCTTTCATAGGAGAAACTTTCAAGAATACGTGATTCTCACATATAACTTGTACTTTTTTAAGGTCTATATAACTTTTCTAATAATTTTGTGCTTTTTTGAGACATTCTCAAGTTAGCCTGACTTTGTCTTCCTATTGCTGAATGAATCTTGAGCTTGTTAGTCTCTCCTCACAAACATCATCTCAACAAACAAAAGTTCTGCATTTTTCACCATACAAAGTTTCAAAATGCCATATTAATATTTGAATGACAACTATTATTATAAGAGAACTCAGCCAAGTATAGATGTTCGTCCCATGAATCACCATAGTTGATAATGCAGGATTTCAACATATCCTCTAAGGTTTGGATTGTTCTCTCTAACTATCTAGCTTTCTATGGGTGGAAAGCTATATTGAAGTTGAGTTTAGTATCCAATGCTTTTTTTTTAAATCATCCAAAAGAAACACGAATCTAGAATCCCTACTAGAAACAATGCTTATTTGGACTTAAGAAGCTTCACTATCTCATTAACATATTGCTTTACCATGTTTTCCAATAAAATGCCAAATCAATATGGTAAAAATTAAGCAGACTTAGTTAATTGATCAACAATCACCCATATAAGATTCTTACCAGTGACATCCTCATTAGACTGACTACAGAGTCATTACAGAGTTTCAAAATGCCATATTAATATTGAATGACAACTATTATATAAAGGGAAAATACCACAAAAACCTTGAACTATGCCCTTCGGACAATTTTACCCTGAACTTTTTTTGTACCATAAAAACCCAAACTATGCCAATTGAGACAATTTTACCTAAAATTTTATTGTGCATGAAAACTTGAACTATGCTACTTGTGACACATTTACCCAGACTTTTAACTGAAGGCATTTTCTTCTTTTCCTTTTTTTTTTTTTTCCCTCTTCCTTTGGCAGAGGAAGCCGGCGACATCCGGCCGTCGGCGAGGTGCTACGCCGGGAGGGTCGCCCTCGCCGGATCGGCGGGGCGCCTCCCCCGACGCCGGGAGGGCGCCCTCGCCGATCTGGTTGGGCGGCCCTCCCCCGACTCGGCGACCCTCGCCAACGCGGGAGGGCTCCCCGACTCGGCGACCCTCGCCCAACGCCGGGAGGCCTCCCCGCCAGATCCGGCGAGGCGGCCCTCCCCGGCGTCGGGCGAGGGTTGCCCCGCTGGTCATCGCCCGAGTCAGGGAGGGTCGCCCCGCCGGATCCGTCGGCGAGAGTCGTCCCCGCCGGATCCGCGGGGGCGACCCTCGCCGACGCCGGGAGGCCTCCCCAGCCAGATCTAGCTGGCGGGGCGCCCTCGCCGGTCGGGGCGACCCTCCCTGCGTGGCCACCTCGCGGCGGCCGGACGTCGCCGCGCGAGGTGGCTGTCGCCTGCTCCCTCTACTGAGGAAGAGGAAAAAAAAAGAAAAAAGAAAAAAAGGAAAAGACGAAAATGCCCTTAAGTTAAAAAGTCTGGGTAATGTGTCCAAGTGCATAGTTTAGAATTTTTTGTGGCACAATAAAAAGTTCATGGTAAAATTGTCCCGAGTGGCATAGTTTGGGGTTTTTTATGGCACAAAAAAAAAGTTTATGGTAAAATTGTCCCAAGTGGCATAGTTTAGGGTTTTTTATGGCACAAAAAAAAGTTCAGAGTAAAATTGTCCCGAGGGGCATAGTTCAGGGTTTTTGGTGTCCTTTTCCCTATTATAAAAGAACTTCACCAAGTATAGATGTTCCTCCCATGAATCACCATAGTTGATAATGTAGGATTTCAACATATCCTCTAAGATTTGGATTGTTCTCTCTGACTATCCATCTCTGTGGATGGAAAGCTATACCGAAGTTGAGTTTATTATCCAATGTTTTTTTTTTAAATCATCCAAAAGAAACATGAATCTAGAATCTCTAATAGAAACAATACTTATTGGGACTTATGAAGCTTCACTATCTCATTAACATATTGCTTTACCATGTCTTCCAATAAAAGGCCAAATCAATACAGTAAAAATTGAGCAGACTTAGTCAATCGATCAACAATCACCCATATAATATTCTTACCAATTAGCATCCTCATTAGACCGACTACGAAGTCCATAGTGATATGCTCCTACTTCCATTTAGGAATTTCAAGAGAGTGCAATTGTCCCCCTAGTTTTTTATGCTCAATTTTCACTTTCTGGCAAATCATATATTGATAAACAAATTTTACAATAGTCTTCTTCATGTTGATCTACCATAAGTTCTCTCTCAAATCCTTGTACATTTTAGGATTTCTCGGATGAATTGAGAATTTGGTGCTGTGAGCTTTGTGCAATATCTCCTTTTTCAACTCTCTTTCTTTAGGAACACATAACCAACCATGAAACCTCAAGAATCCATCTTCTTGTATACTAAAATCTTCTTGACCACCTTCTTCCATGCCTTCTCTAATTTTTTGCAATTGAGGGTCTTCTTTTTAATTAAAGTTGGTTCTATCAATCAGCGTCAGTTGTACTTGGAGATTAGCTAATTTAGTATCAAGCTAATACACAAATACCTCCAAGTCCAACTTTCTTATAACCTCAAGAATGAGCTTCCGATAAATGAGTAAAGTTGCCATGTTTTTAAAAGACTTACAATGCAAGGCATCTGCTACCATGTTTGCCTTATTTGGATGGTATTGATAAACAAGTTGTAATCCTTTGCAAAGTAAAGATATACTTTAGACTATTTTCATCTGTAAAGAGTTTACATTTTTCCCCATACAAGTAGCGTTACCATATTTTAAAAGGAAATACAATCACTATCAAGTCCAGATCATGAGTGAACTAGTTCTTTTCATGTAATTTCAATTGTCTAGAGGCATATATGACAATTTTATCACCTTTTGTAAGAGCACAACTCAAACGCTCTTTAGATGCATCATAGTAGATTGTGAAGTCACTAGTTTTTGAAGGTAAGATCAATATTCGAGCTAACACTAGCCACCTTTTCAACTCTTGAAAATTGCATTCACACTGATTTGGCTATACAAATTTAACTCCTTTTTTAATTAAGTGGGTAGGTAGATGGCAATTTTAGAAAATCCCTCCACAAATCACTCATAATAACCAGCTAGCCCAAGGAAACTTTTTCACATTTGTTATATTAGTAGGGCAATTTCATTGAACAACTGCTTCAATTTTCTGTGGATCCACTAAGATGCCATCCTTTGAGATTACATGGCCTAAGAACTCTATATAATCAAGCTAAAAATTGCACTTACTAAATCTAGCATACAACTTATACTAACGCAAAGTCTATAAGACAAATTTCAAGTTTTGCCGTATTCCTCCAAACTCTTCAAATACATCGGGATGTTATTAATGAACATCACAATATGTCTATCTAGATACTTATGAAACATCCAATTAATCAAATTCATGGAAACAATAGGTGCATTTGTGAATTCAAAAGGCATAACAAAGAATTCATAATGGACATACCTTGTTCTCTAAGCAGTTTTAGGCACATAATCTGCTTTTATCTTCAACTAATGATACTCATAATGAAAATTAATCTTAGAAAATATCCAAACTCCTTGAAGTTGATCAAATAAATCATCAATCCTGACAAAGGATATTTATTTTTTTATTGTTATCTTGTTAAGTTCTAGGCAATTTACATATTGTCTCATAAGATCGTCCTTTTTCACAAATAAGATAAGAGCTCCTCAAAAGGTTTTGTAGTTGTGTTTTCAACTCTTTCAATTCAGCAAATGCCATTCGATATGGTGCCTTAGAGAATGGTATTGTACCGTACATCAATTCAATAGAAAACTCAAGCAATTTCGATAAATCTTCAAGAAACACATGTGGGAATATAAGAACATGTTCTTACGTAATAATATGTCTTGTGTTTTTTTCACAAGCAAAATAATCATAGGAACCTTACCTCAAAATTTTCTTTATTCGCAAATTTGAAATCAATCTTAACAAAGTGCCTTTGCAACTTTAAAAAAAAAAAGAATTTAGGTCAATTTGCAGTCAAAAGACAATTTTCTTCGAAAATAATTAATAATAGCATGATATGTAGATAACCAATCCATCCTTATATTAACATTAAAATCTTGAATACTTAGGTCTACGAGTATTTCAATATTATCAATCTGGAGCACACATCTCTTAAACACATGGCCAGCGACTAAGAAATTAAAAGTAGGAATATCAACACACAATTCATATTCAAGAGGTTTAGACAACACATCAAACTTCTTTACAATTTCAAATGCATAGTATTAGGATTAAAAAATGCATAAGCAAATTGCGAGGTAATAGAAATATTATTTGCAACAATTACATTAGATGCCGCGGCATCCTATTTTGTCATGGCAAAAACTTTCCTAGATACCCTTTGTCTTTATTGGTTCTCTTAGGGTCTACCAACTAAAGGAGCATTCCTTTGCATGGAACAACTACATATTAGGTGTTTTGATTGTCTGTACACAAAATATACTTTATTATTCACAAAGACATTCTTCCGTGTGGGACAATTGTGCACCATTATGTATCATTTGTTCATAAAGGAAGCATGTTCTTGTTTGCCAGTGACAAACACTGCCATGATACTTTCCACATGTATTACAAAAGCCTTAAGTTTTCTGAGTTCTAAACTTCCTTAATAGGTTTCTACTTCTTCACTTACTACTGCCACTTGCATGGCTTTCTTAAAAACCATGAACTTGGGCCTCTTTTGTTGATGAGCGCCCTGTGTATCACTCTCAAATTGTCATGTTCTCCATTAATTTCTCATTCCAAGACATCCTTGTATGTTTTCAATACAAGATGTGTGAGCTTAGAGTGTATATTAAGCTGAAGCCTTCTCAAGAAATGTTTAGCTTTATGTTTCTCATTGATCACAAAATGTTTCACAAATCTACTTAATTGATTAAAGTGGTTTGCGTACTCCATAATGTTAGAGTGACCTTGAGATATATGTACGAAGTTGCCCCTCGTCTTCGCTTGAATGACTCTTGGAAAAATTGAGCTTTGAAAGCCTTTGCGAAGTCTTTCAAAGAAATAATCACATCCTTGCCTCCAAAGATAAGTTTAGTCTCTTCTGATTAATATTCAACTTTGCCCTCCAAATACTCAACGACAAAGTCAACTTTTTGATCATTAGGAGCTCTTTCAGCTTTGACGATCCCCTTTAATTTTCTAATCCTCAGGTAAGATAGGATCTAATTTCCCATCGTAAGTGTGTGGTTTCGTTTTTTGAATTAGGTGAATGTGCAATTCTATCACTTTTAATTTTATAGGGTCTACTTCTACCTGATTCTTTCATTTGACAATTGAAGTTAAGTACTACTTGACAAATTTAAGATAAATCGGCTAGGATAGTAGGTTGAGTTGAGACTCTTATCATATCGATTCTCTTGTCTCCTTTTTGAAGCTGCAACTTGAGGATCTTGAGGTATATCCCTAGTGTCGAAGGTAATGACTTGCTTGCATTTACTATGCTTACATAGCGAGACAAGCGTCTCTTAGTCGGAACACATGATAACATGGATCCAAAGAGAAAAATAATCTTAGCACCTAAAAGATTAACGCGTTAACACTAGATATCACACAATCTCGCGACGTCCCATCAAATTTACATCCAAGCATATGATAACTTAAGTTCTAATACCAATAGATATCACACCATAAATCTAACAAGAATAGGGAAATGACATGGTCGTTCTTCTACCTAAAGGATGCAATTTGAGACACGACTAACAACCTATTATCAAAATATATATCTCCAACCATGTGTGCATGTAATAAACTAGCTGGTTGGTTACAATATTAGAGTTTCTCTAATCCAACAAAAAGAATATGTACAACTTAGAACTCAATTGGCCTAACAAGTATCAACTCAGAAACAACACAATTAGTTAAACTCATACCCAAAAATCTTACTATCTGAAACTTCCCCATTAATAGCATTCTCCCCCTACTTGCTACTAATCGAGGAACCTGAGAAACAATTAAGACATTGCTTAACTAAGAATACCTATGACCAAATAACAAAGGTTACTTGAATCATTGAACTCGTAACCCTAAATCAAGAGAGAAACGATATCAAAATCAAGTAAAACGCTACCACAACTACTAATCGGCTAAACTAAGTCTACTCGTTAACAAAATGACTTCTACATGCCAACAAAACTCTTGTCCGAAGTGAATATTCAAAGTTATCTAGAGCTTGGGTGCCCAACTTTAAAGTTTCGCTCTAACAAAATCATTACTCCCAACCGATTTTCGTCAAATCCCATGGCTTCAAGACATCCTAATCTATCATTTTCATGAAATTCCTCTGCTCAACAACTTCAAAATCATATTTCACAACTCAAATTTCACATAATTTCAAATTGGGCCATAATTCTAAAATCTATTCCAATTAGATGAATGAAGGGCTTGAATCCTACTGGCATTGCACGTCATAGTAAATTCAGCTTAGTAAGGCCCCCGTGATATGTGCTCCTTTTACTTTTGTTTCTTCATTACCCTTTCTTTCTTTTCTTCTTCTTTTATTTCATTTCCTATTTTTCCTGCGTGATATGCGTGCTCACCCTTTGTCCTTTCAAAATGAACGCCCACTTTCTCTTTTTTTTCACCAATCAAATCTTTCTTTCTTTTTCTTTTTTAATTTTAACCCTACTTTGATCAAGTCAAAAAGAAAGAAGGCAATAAAAAGTACATCATATGCTCCCCAAAGCACGTTGGGGTACAATGGAAGACGGTGAAAAGTAAAAGTGTTCCGTTTTTCTCGATATATTTCGGGCATTGGAAGTGTAAATGTATGACTCTAGTCCTGAGTTTCTCATCCCACACTTTCTAGGATTGCTAGGATGTTAAGCTAATTCTTGGTCTCATGCTTTCTAGAATTGTTGTGCCCATGCAATGTTGCGGTGACAGCGGGTTGAGCATGTTTGCCCAGGCCAAAATTGGACATTCATGCCATTCTTATGATGCAAATGCCAATTACGTATCTCGTACTTTGCACCAACTTTTATAGAAATACAAACTTTCAATTGTGATTCTTTTTTCTTTATGCCATTTGTTTTTGTAATTATCACATAAGGTTTATTTGGGTCGTTAACTATTGAATGTAGGAAATATCAAGTAAAAAATTTTGTTGAATTGGAAAGACAGAATTTTCAGTCTACAAATTTGACTTGTAATCCAATAAAATACACCTATAATAGAACAAATGGAAAAGAAGAGCCTAAATAATACTAGCTCTTCTTCTTCTTCTTCTGTTTTGTTTTCGTTGAAAATAATACTAGCTTCTTCGCATGTGGATTTTTTTTTTAATCAAGTGCCATATTTTTAAAATAGCATTTCCATCCAATTTATATGATAGCTATATTAAACTATGAGACCATATTTCGTAATCCACTGTTGATATTTTACTGATAATTTTTTTTTTTTGAGATAACTCAAATTGAGTGGATTTTTAGATTATTCAAATTTCGTGGCAGATCTGAAAATTAAAGAGAGAGAATTTGCCAGCCCCAATAAGCACGCAACGAGCGAGTAGTCAAATAAAATAGCTGCCTCCTCGTCCTCTGTTGCATTATAGATACCCCATATTGAAATTTCATATTTTCCAGTCTTCTGATTTCATTAAAACACTTTCATACTCGTTAGAACGAGAGAGAGAGAGAGAGAGAGAGAGAGAGAGAGAGAGAGAGAGAGTTTTCAGCGATGGCGAGGTATCGTTTGTGCAAGGCCGTGCATGAAATGAAGGCCCCGCTGATGATGGTGATCGTCCAGATCGCATGTGCCGGAGTCAACATACTAAGCAAGCTCGCAGCAAGCGACGGGATGAACCTAACGCTCCTCGTTGCCTACCGCTTAATTATTGCGACCGGTGTTATGGCCCCTCTAGCTTTCTTCTTAGAAAGGTCATATACATGTCCGCACTTCTCCTATTAAACCAGTTTTCTGGTCCTTGTGATGTCAATTGATTCTGATGTGAACGTGTATACTGATTTTAAGTTGGGGGTACAACAGGAACCGCAAGCCAAAGATAACTTGGAAAGTACTTGTGCAAGCCTTCTTTTGTGGGCTATTTGGGTAGGTATGAGTGTTTTGGATGCAATGACAATAACAGCCTAAAAGCCATGTTTCCATGGACACAGGATAGAACTTTCGCTTGGAAAAATTTCTGGTCTTTTGTTGTTGACTATTGATTGAATGAATTGCAGGGCGTCAATGTTTCAAAATTTGTACCTAGCAAGCTTGTCATTGACATCGGCAACATACGTCTCGGCCATGGGCAACCTTGTCCCAGCCGTAACCTTCGTCTTGGCTAGTTCTTTCGGGTATATGCAGGATTTCCCTTGCAAACTCAACAATTGTTCATTGAAGTGAGAATTGACAATAACAAAATGTTCACTTAAGAAAACATATTTTGCAGGCTTATTCTATGGATGACTAACATGGTAAATTACGAAATCATTGCGAGATTAAAATTGCTGTTTTCCAACATATTTGTCTGACGTGGCATGTGTTGTTTCCGTTCATGTTCATGTTGATCGATCAAATTAGGTTGGAGAAGGGGAGGCTAATGACAGTTGCAGGGATGGCAAAAGTGCTGGGGACATTAACTGGGATTGGTGGGGCCATGTTGCTCACGTTCTACAAGGGCGTGGAAGTCAACCTATGGTCGACGCACTTAAACCTGTTGCACCACGTGGCGACGACCCAGCATCGCCAGGGGGGTTCGGGCAATCGCCTCCTAGGCTCGCTTTTGGCCGTGGGCAGCTGCTTCTGTTGCGCTTTGTGGTTGATCATTCAGGTGGGGTCTTTGCCTTTTCTTTAAAATACGTCTTCATTTTGTTGCCTTTGATTTGCCTCGCTTCACTGTGTGACATCTTTCTAGTATGATTCCCTTTTCTTTTTCAAGGTTCTTTTGGTTGGTTTGGCAATAAGTGTATGTATGTCGACACATCTCGAAGAGTTCTTTTTATAGGACTTGAAATTTTTAGCCTCCTTGGTACTTTCTCTGGTGCTTCGATTAATCGAGGCACCATACCTCAAGGTATCAAAGTTAGAGTCATTAAGTGCGCTCGGTTAGGACGCGTGGTTTTCCTATTTGAAACCCAACACTCCCACCCGAAGGAACCTCGTTCAGTTTGTTACCTAAAATAAATAGATGACAATACTTGAAATGAAAGAAAATATTACAACGTGTATGTGGCTAATTGCTATATTTGGGCAACAAGAAATAAGGATGCACAACGATTTGTTGGACAGGCCAAGATGAGTGAGGAGTTCCCATGCCATTACACGAGCACCGCTTTGATGTGCTTCATGGGGTCAATCCAAGCAGTGCTTTACGCGTTCTGCAAAGAGAGGGATTGGAGCCAGTGGAAGCTCGGATGGAACATCAGACTCCTTACCGTATCATACTCGGTACACCCAACAGACGCCTCACTCTCTGATGTTGTGTGCATTTTAGAGCTTAATATAGGCAGTCGAATTACCCTAGTATGTGTCGTTAGCTGATCCGCCACCTCTCGTGCGGTGCGGTTTTGCTTATGGAGTTGTAGGGGATCGTTGTTTCCGGGATGTGCAATGCTCTGATCGCATGGTGCGTGCGGAAGAGAGGGCCGGTGTTCGTGTCGGTTTTTAATCCTCTGATGCTGGTCACCGTGGCCTTGGCGGGGTCCTTCCTTTTAAATGAAAAGTTGCACCTGGGAAGGTATGTATATATACACGGATGCACAAAGTTGTTCTTCATTTACCATAATAATACTGAAATTGTCCTTTTATTTTGATGGCAGCATTCTAGGATCGGTTCTCATAGTACTCGGTCTCTATGCGGTGCTGTGGGGCAAAAGAAAAGAGATGCAGAGGATGAATCAATTAGTTCCATCGGGAGACCTTGGTGAATCTCTACCTAGAGATAGCGATTCCAAGAGGATTAACGTCAATCAAGAGGAAATATAATCACTTGTGAGTGTCGAAGCACATGCTCGAAAATATCCCGAAGACAAACAAATATGTCATTATTTTATGTTCTATAGACCCTCCCCACTTCACTTCGAAAATATAGTTCCCCCTTTCATATTGAAATGCAGTCCACTTTGAATCAATATAGCTTCTTTCTCATCCTTTCATATTAAAATATGTTTTCTTGTGGACTACACATCATCATAGTCAAATTTGATTAGATCAAAGCACTTGGTGGTGCTCAGAATTTGATACCCACTCAATTGAATGTTGAACTCAAGCTCCACTCAACAAAAAAATTGTAATATCCAAACGTGACTCGACTCAAGCTCAGCTCGATTACAAACAAGTTATCAAGAAAAAACTCGAGCTAATTACCAGGCTGAATAAATTATTATTCCTCTATGGAGAGACAGAGGGGGAGGGAGGGGGGCAGGCCTTCTATTTCATGCGCTTTTTTGGACTGCTCGGCTTCATGAAATTTTACTCATATGGTTTTGACGGGTTGAATCTTGTGAATGGGCATGGCAGTATGAGGCTTCCGTCGATCAATTTTGGGGCCTGTGGACATGGGTTGGACAACCTGGATCAGATCCTTTTCATTTTGACCTAATTGGAGCCCTTTATTATTTCTTTCTTTCCTTGTTATTTTATTTATTTGTATAACGGACACGTGGCAACATTGTATGTGCATATTTATACTCTCAACGCATATAAGGTGACTAGATTATATACCTCGAATATATCGTGAAATTGGAATTCAAATATAGACAATTCAGGATCTCTAAATCAATTTTTTATCTACGCCGTAAAAAAAGAATCCGGTGAAAATGCATTCCTAAGTTTAGTACATTCGGAATAAGTAGCAAGGTTTCTCCTTAATTCAGCATACCATTGAAGAAATCTTTAGAAGTTTCCAACATCCTTGCTATGTCATTAGACATGAGTTGATCCCGATTCACTGTCAATCCTTAGCAATTTTCACTGAAAGTGTGTTTGTTTGAATGGAAGAAATTTTCCATTGTCGAATTATAGTCAAAGCATGAATCTCCCTTTCAAATGTTATTCGACTAGCCATTTCGATGTCCATGGCTTCCATAAGTTTCTCTACCGCAACCATCTCACCTGTTTACAATTGCGCCTTATAAACACTTCCATGTCCTCTCACACCGATGCAATATTTAGCGTCAAAGTCCTTTGTAGCTACAATGACGCTTTCATTAGCCATTCTTCCATCAAAACTCCATATTGCCCACTGATTTTCATTGCTTCCATCAATTGAATTAGCCTTTGGTTTCACTGCTCTTTGGCATATATTACTCGAAGCTCCCAAAACAAGAAGTAAATATAGTAGGCAATCTAAAGTAGAAATTAAAACTAGCAACGGGCTTTTGTTTTTGTATTTTCCTTTCGACATACTCCACATGGGTTGAGATCCGCAATAACTCTACACAAGCCTTTGTTCCCTATCACAACTTCAATGGTAGCATTTTGAAAGGCTGGAATCTTTGGTAAAGAACCCTCCAACTCATTATACGATTTGTCAATGGATGTCAAGCCTACCATATTATCAAAGGTCAACGAAATTGAACTTGAGAGCCTACAGTGGGAGAGATTGAGTGTTTCTATTCTGCACAATAGCCAAAGTTTTCCATGTATTTCTTCCGTTAGCAAGTTTTGACTCGAATCAAGAACAAGAAGAGATTGGAGATTGCCAATCTGCACAGGAATTATTCTTGCTTAAATTTAAGAAATGAAGGCTGGAGCCTCAAGTTGTGTATGAATTGAGCCATTCAAGTTGTTTCCTGCAATGTTGAGTTTTTATAGACTGGACAATGCTCCGAGTACCTGAGGAACGTGGGTTGAAAGACAATGGCAATCCAATGAAAGTTTTAGCAAAAACTGTTGAGGAAATTTCCCAATATGTTTTGAAGGTAGACAAAACATTTCCATAAGTGTTTAATGATTTTGATGAAATAATTTCTAGGTGATCTTCTTAGAGAAACTCATATCGGACTTTGCTCTAAATATCATCAAATTCAGAGAATCAGACTTTAGTGGCTTATCAAGACATTATGCTTGTCTATGATAAAGATTGTGTCATGTCATGATATTCAAAGACAACGGAATAAATTGTACAAGGATTGTCAAGATAATACTTTTCATCAGACGTTATGAGAAAATCTCATATGTTCGCAATCAATGGAAAGTCTAATGGGATGTCATCAAATCTCACGTATCAAATTCTTGATCAACGTAGAACCATTTCCTTCCATATTTGCTATGTCTGACAATGAGGAAGGAATGGATATTCTCATGCAACGACTAATGAAAATTGATTGGATTTCTTGCTTTTCATATAAGGAGTTCCAAAGGAAAGTTTTTCCACAATATCTTTTGTGGATTTGGGATGTCAAATTGGAGGTGATTTATTCCCAAATCAAAGTATGTGACTTATGGAAACCCAAACTATTGTATGGGTGACAGTATTCAAATGAAACTTTATTTTTGGCAACTTAGAAGCAATCGGATCTTTTTGGAGATATAGGTCAACGGGTAGATTGGTTGAATAATCCTCCAAAGATTATGTCCAATGGTCAGCTTGGATAGATGAGGCATATATAAGGAGGTCTCGGGGCAGAAGAGTTCTAGCGAATGTAGAAGCAAACACAACAAGAACAAAAGGTTATAATTCCAAATTTTCGAAGAGTACTTTTGACCAAAATTTTTTGTCTCAGTGTGCTACAGTGTATAATTACTTAGAGGTCGAGAGTGTGTGAGGAGTTGGTCTCACTAATTCGAGTTTTATTCTTCAAATGTTGTAACCTCTTATTAGTTCAAATAGTGAAATCCAACTAATAGGTTGTTACTACGAGAGAGTGGACATAGGGTGTGTTTTGTTCAACATTTCCAAGGGGCTTTCAGGTTTGAAAACCCTTTGGGCAAATGTTGAATCGTTTGGTAACAATTTGAAAATAATTTTCAACTGAAAGCTAGCCTTGAGAATGCTGAAAGCCCAATGCCAATATGGACTAGCTTTGGGCTTTCAGCATTTGGCCGAATACTCAAAATAATTTTTCACTTCCAAAATTATTCTAGGCAATTTTTCATATTTCCGATTTTGCCTATAGTTAAAAAAAAATTATTGAAAAAGGAGGCAACCCTTTGTTAGATCGATGAAGGGTTACGGCCACCGATGAGTCAAATTTGGTATCAGCGATCGTCGGTTGAGGTCGCTTGAGGTTGGACGATATTTGGTGAGGGTCATGCAACCTCGTCGAGGGTCGCCGGAGGTTGCACGACCTCAAATGACCCTCAGCGAGGATTGCTTGACCCAGGTGTCGCGTGACCCATGTGATTGTCGCTTGTGTCTCGTGGCCTTAGGCGGCCTTTGCTTGGCTCTTGCGAGGGTCACTCAACAATGGTTGAGGATTACGAGGCGTTAGGCGGCCCTCGCCAAACCTAGACAAGGGTTGCCTGAGTTCGTGAGACTTAAGCGGTGGTCGCTTGGGTTGTGTGATGCTTGAGTCAAGAGACCCTCGCTGAGCGTCACCTGAGGTTGTGTGACCTCTAGTAGCCTCGGCTAGGTCGCTCAACTTTAGGTGACCTCAACCGACGGTTGCCGATAAGCCAAATTTGGCTTGTTGACGACCATGGCCCTTCGTCGGACCACTAAAGGGTTTAGTTGAATTTTCCAAAAAAAAGCATATATATATATATATATATATATATATATATATATCCTCAAAGCCCATTGCAAAAGTTTTGTTTACCATACAAATATTCAACTCAAAGCTCATTTGTAAAGAAATCTTACTAAACACAATTTGCATTTTCCCAAGTAGCTTTAGGCTTATAGTATTTGTATTATACTCGAAACTCATTTGCAAAGATGAACCAAACAAACTTGTAAGCTTGTCAAAGCCGAACCACTATAAACATTTGTGAACAATTTTCTATTCCTACTCTCTTTAATTTATTAGATAGAATACTTGCATACTTGTAAATCTGAACATGACTCATCATAAGTTGTTCTGTTGTAATATTAATTTTTAAATTTTTCTATATTCCGCTATATCACATATTTACCCCCTCTAAATGATCGTTCTAGCCATAACAAAAACTTCAATTTTCCTAGGTTTTTAGGAATTTTGCTAACAATATCATTTGAAGAGAGGTCGAGCCCAAAACGATTCAGTTTGATGAAGGTGAGGAGTGATCATTGAGGCTAAAGGGCCTAACAAGGAACGTCTTATGGTAGGCTGCGGAACAACGAAGGGGGCAATAATGAATCAAACTATGCACTGAATAAAAAGAGAGCAATTTTGAAATATGTATGTGAAAACTGAAATTAACTTACGGAAACGCTTTTTGACATAACGGTAAGCTTTGTTTTGGGACTTCAAAGTTAAGTGAGCTTAGGGTAGAGCACTATCAAAATGGGTGACCTTTTGAAAAATTGCTTGCTTGTACATTAAAGGACAAAACCATGAGGCTCGATTTAACATGAGCTAAAGTTGACAATACCTTGAATGAGTTAATTTAGATATGTCAGAATAGGGTATCAAAGTGGGATGCCCTCCAGTATGTGTGTGGTTTGGGGATAAACTATGCATAAACTAGTAGGCTTATAATGACTTGGTTTGACGAGGGCAGAGAGTGGTTGTTGAGGCTACACGGCCTGGATAAAGAGCGACTCTTAATAGGCTTCTAGGATGGTAATGTGGGCGAGAATGAATCGAATTATGCACTGAATAAGGAGGGAACAATTCTGAAATATATATATATATAAAAATAGAAGTTAACTCATGGAGGCACATTTTGACGTAATAGCAAGCTTTGTTTTGAAACTACAAAGTTAAGTGAGCCTAGGCTAGAGCATCACCAAGATGAGTGACCTCTTGGGAAAATGCATGCCTGTATATCAAAGGATAAAACCATGAGATGACAATACCTCCAATGAGTTAATCCAAATATGTCACAAATTCTCTGCAATTATTCGTGAGGATCGGTGTGGGGAGGTTTGTTTAATATCCAAAAACTACTCTGTAACAATTGGATAAGTGAAGATTGTAAGGTGAATTAGAAAAAGTTGGATAGAGTTGGATCTAGATATTAGCTAAGTAAGTGTCTTGTAGTAAGAGAGGAGTGGTTATGAACCATGTAAACCAAACCCATCAAAGTGGTGAACGAATGAGCCCCAATTGGTAGAAAAAAAAAACTCGCTAGGCTTGGATGGATTTTCATGCATTGATGTTGTCGGCGTACATAATCATGTATTATAGTTTCTCGAATAAGAATGTACCTTACCCATTTGTCAAATATAAGCCTCACATGAGATTGATCTTTTAATGTATTTTTTTGTCAAATATGAGTCAAATAGGAGATCCTCAATTGTTAATCTCTTTCAAGACCTCATCACAACGGATCATGCACACGGATATTTTGAAATAGAATTTATATATACATAATTAATAGTTTTTAAAGATTTATTATCAAGATATGTGTTAGACTAAAAGATACAAACAAATAGAGATTTGCAAGTATTAAAAATTTGTTAAAGTGACCATGAAAAAAATAAATAGGTAAAGCTCACACATGCGTGTGCCATGTGATTCAACTTCGCTCGAATTTTACCAATCTCTATACAGATTAGAGGTTCAAGGGTATTTTTTGTGATATCCAAAAATGGGGCTTTTTAGAAGATTAACATCGTTTTTGCGTCGGCCCTGAACAATAGGGGTATTTTGGTAATTTTTTGCTTGGAAATAACTTTAGTGTTGAACTATCATTTTGAAAAATATTAGAAATGGCATGTAATTTTATTTGACTCATTAGTGTGGTGCCGAGGATGCTGCTTTATCATTTTAGGAAAGGGAAATACCATCAAAAATCCCAAAACTATATCACTTGAGATAAATTTATTTTGAACTTTTTTTGTGATACTAAAAACTCCAAAACTATGTCACTTGAGACAAATTTACCATAAACTTTTTGGTGACACAAAAACCCTAAAATTGTACTTATGTGGTACATTTACCCCTAAACTCTTTGATCGAAGGATATATTCATCATGTTTCCTTTTTTTCCTTCTTCTTCTTTCTCTCTGTCGGCTATGGCATAGGGAAGCCGGCAAGGGCCGTCCTCACCTGACTTCAATGGCAGCGAGAGCGGCCCTCACCAGCATCCCTCCACCATGTTAAGTGGAGGAAAAGAAGAAGGGAAAAAACATGAAAGAGAGAGAAAAAAATACAGAAAAGGAAAAGAAAAGGAAAAAACAGAAAAAAGGAAAAAGACAAAAATGTCATACGGCCAAAGAGTCTGGGTATGAATATATCACGCGAGTATAACTTTAGAGTTTTTTGCCACAAAAAAGTTCAAGGTAAAAAATTTTAAAGTGGCATAATTTGGAACTTTTAATGTTGCAAAAAAAAAATTCAGGGTAAATTTATTATAAATGATATAATTTAGGATTTTTGGTGTCATCAAAAAGTTCAGGGTAAATTTATTTTAAGTGATATAATTTATATTTTTTTATGGTATTTTTCTTTTTAAGAACTTGTGGTGGTTAAGAGTTTGAAATCAGTGGTGTTCTGTCTCCATTAGGAATTTCTAAGGTAGCATTTTTTCCAAGCTATTGCTCCTGAATATCCTAGAACAATCATACTTCCATGCAGTAAAGTTGGTTCAGACACATAATCATTATGTTGGGTTTATCCTATCATTTCGTGTCGGACCTTTTTGTTATTAAAATAGTGGATTTGGGCTATATAATCCAACGTTTATCAGATTTAGTGAGAATTGCCGAGGATGGTCGGTAAAGTGGAATTAACTCGTGTCCGGTGAAATCTCGAGGATGCCGGAAAGTTGTGAAGATTTCTTTAATATTCTGTTTATTTAAGAAGAAAACTTGTTACTTGTGGATGCATTTTCACTGGATTCTTTTTGTTATGGCGATTAGAGATTTCGAACTATTGACATTTGAATTTCCAATTTGGCGATATACTCGGGGTATATAGTTGAGTTGCCTTGCGTGCATTTAAGAGTATCAATATGTACATGTACTTTTTCAGTCCAATTGTTTAAAGACAGGAAAAAGTTCTAAAAAAGTAAAAAAAACTATAAAATTTATGCTAATTCAGTTCTTAATCTTTAAATTAAGCCAATTTAATTATAAATATTTTTACATTTTGTCAATTGAGTCAATCCGATCAATTTAAATTTGAAATCACTAATCTATACGTTAGCCATTTTATGTGTCGCAACTAGTGCTGACGTTGATATTTTTAATAATATTTTCTTCTTCTTTTTCTTTTTACTATTTTCTTTTCTTTCATTTTGGTCAATGAGGGTCGTGGTCCTTGCCCAAATCTAATTAGGACCTTCACGCCCTCCCCTGTTGCCAGCAGAGCTACAAAGGCCCTAGGGGAGGGCTTTTGTGCCCTTGCTCGCGGTCGTGGGACCCCTAAGTAAAAAGAAACAAATAATAAAAGGTAAGTGGAAAAACAAAAGGTAATAGGCGTAGCCTAACTCCTGAACAAAAATGAAGAAGAAAACAAAAGGGTAATGAAAACGAGATATTATACTTGATTTGTCTCTGATCTTATATGAAAAGTCTTATCTCACCGTAGAAAAAGGAAAATATAAAAGGTAATATGAGAATTCTCATCCTAGAGTAAAAGTTTATATAGTTATAGTCAATTGGCACGATCCCATATCCCCCATTTCTTTGAATAGCTGAATGATGTTGAAATTGGAGCAAAGATATCCCTTAACGATGAATTCATTAGCTAAGCTCATGTTTATTTGTTCTTTGCTGCTAGCTAGTTGTGCAGGATATGTTTGGGGCATGACACATGTTATAATTGAGAACGATTTACTGGCTAAAACTAATCTAACAATTCATTGCAAATCCAAGCGTAATGATCTTTGAGTTTAATAGATAACGAGTTTTAAAGTTGGACTATACCTTTTTGGGAGGATATTATTTTTTGCAGTTTTTCATGGGCGGGTCAATTTCACACGTTTGATATACAAAGGAGGGACTATCTAACTAATCACGTTTGTGAATAGAACACCTTGCCCAATGGTCCTTGTAGGTATGACCAAGGCACTAAAGACTACTGATTGTTATCTATGGAATCTTTCTACAAAATATGGGAGGAAAGCACTTACATAAAATATATGGTAAGGAAAGACGGTGTTAGGAATCGGGAACTGGACCATCTAGTCTTGGGATTGGACTAAACCAGATTCACTGGTCTTTGTCCAGTTCTCAGGCAGTCCAATGGAATGGGTGGAAGATGGAGGGAATATTAAATTATTAAGGATGGGAATGGGCTTCCATCTCTTCCGAAAAAACAATTAAGAATGCCGAATTCCTTGAAGGTGGCTTAAGAATAGTTGGATCAGTTCATTGGAATCAAAGAAACGAGAAGCAATGTTCATGGCAGCGATACCCATGTCCAAAGCCTTCTCTTGCGTTTGAAAGATCCCAAGCTTTTCTGAGAATAATGAAAAGATCTTGATGCTCCTTCGGACCGAGCTGTTGGGCACGGGAGCAACGCCCCAGCCAGGTTTTCCAAGAGGACTAACCTAAATCAAGCAAACGAAAAACGACGGTAAATGAACCCAAGTCGAACATTCAAGCTTGTGGTAAACACAAAAAATCCAATTAAATGAATCTACACGAACGCCTTCAAAGCAAGAGGGAGGCGCTGAGCTCGAGTGAGAGGGAAAGAGCAAGGCATGAGAGCTGAGAGGTGAGAGGCTGTGATGACCTAAGCAAGGGCTGTGACCCTCACCGGCAGCCGGCTAGGGCTTGTTGGTCCTTGCCCAGTAGCCGGCAAGAGCTGCCGGCTAAAATAAAAGGAAAAGGAAAGAAAGTCATAATAATTTAATTTTTTTAAAAAATTTGTAAAAATTATCAATAACAACAATTTCCGATCAAAATTAGCTGGATAAACTTAATTGATGAAATGAAAAAATATTTAGGATTAAATTAGTTAAATTAAAATATTCATAATTGAATTGATACAGATATAATAGGTTATGAGTTTTTGGGTACTCTTCTTTCTCAAAGACACAATGAAAGGGTTCTTAAAATCACGTTCTAAATGAAAGTTGGAAACACAAATCCAAGAAGCCAAATTGGCTGCAGCTTCCATTGGTGGGGACAAAGTAAATAAATAATCCGAAGGGCAGCGGAAAAATCAAATAGCATCCAAGCTTTGGTCAAGAAATGTTCGTCCATCCACCACGCATGGTCACTGTTGCACGTGCTGCGAACGGAGCCACGTCGAAGCGATCCCCGACACACCTCCCACGTTTAACACTACCTTTAACAGTGTCGCGCATGATGTTCTACGCTCTTTTGTTTTTTTAGTTTACCTTGTCGCGTTGCTAATGACATTTCTAGAAGAATGTTCGCCTTTTGGTCTTTTTCCATCTTCAGAATTACCCTCGAAACTCCCTTACTTGTCTGTTGTTGTCGTGGCTGACTCCACTTGATTTGGTTCGGCTCAATTATCTCAGTCCAAGCTCGAACTTGGCCCTGATGGTCCTCGTGCATCATCAGCATTTAATAAAGGAAAAACTATGAAATTTTATAGAATCATAACCAATTATTCTAAATATTTAAACTTGTTAAATATGCATTTATTATATAAATATTTTAACACTGATCTTTTTGTTAGTACTATGTGTGAAAATCTAATTAGGGAGGCAAATGAGATTTTGAAATATTTGAACTCATGACCTTTAGCTTTATTACCATTTGAGATTTTGTGGAATTACTATAGAGTGTTTTAAAAATTTAAGCTTTTAGATAAATGCATAATTTATTATTTAAATATTCTAATACCTATGAAAGGACGTCAGGAGAACTATCCATTTGATAATTGAAGAAGAATTTTCATATGCTACACAAGTCCATGTAAACAAATTTGTCACACGACCTGCCTCAATCATCATATGTTTTGCTATACTTTGAAAATTTGACTTTCCATCCAATCAATGTCGATGGTTGTAAATCGTGTAGAGAATGGATTGCATTTACAAA
Source organism: Corymbia citriodora subsp. variegata (assembly GCA_014858505.1). Taxonomy (NCBI): domain Eukaryota; kingdom Viridiplantae; phylum Streptophyta; class Magnoliopsida; order Myrtales; family Myrtaceae; genus Corymbia; species Corymbia citriodora. The sequence continues at coordinate 11,086,172 of CM026416.1, forward strand.
AGTACCTATTTATTCGAAATATGTGAAATTTTGTGAACGCACTATTAACTCATCGAAAATTTAAATTCTTAGACAAGACAAGCAAATTAGTTGGCCACGACAGCGACAAATTGCCCAACCCACCAAAAAATTACCCGGCACGCATGCCATGTGGCTTCACGACCATGCCTAAATCTAGTTTAGACGAGCTTATTTTCAAAGAATTTCCTATTTGAGCACGAAGGCAGAAGTTAAATGGCCCCATTAATTTCACACCTGCGCTCGAGTGCTCCAGTCACCGTGACGGATGAGTTCCGTCATATCCTAAGACATAAACATGCAGTACATATGGTTTGGTAATATAGAGCGTCTGAATCTTTTGGCCTCATTAATCTTCACGAACACATGTATATTGTACATTATTAGGATTAGGCGCACAAATAAAACTATATAGAGAGTAAAAGCAAGAATGAAAAATCGTGACATAAAGTCTATCATGATTTTCAATACAAGCAGCATTTCCCATCTCTATATTACTGCTCTAAATTACAAGATAAATCGATTATATATGAGCAGTAGTAATTATTTATAGGCGCAAACCCAAACTACTAACAAAATAAGGGTTCAAACTACAAAAGCTTTTTGACAATCAGGGCATTGCCTCCTGAACGCTGCTAGGGCAGCCCCCAGCATAGAACAAATCCTCGTGTCTTCCTATCAATGGGAAGTACGCTATTAGGGCGGCTCCCAGCATAGAACAAATCCTCATGTCTTCCTATCGATGGGAAGTATGGAGCCGATATAAATACAGTGCTCCAAATTAAATTTTTTTATTTGCCTAAATCGCTAGCTAAGCACGCATGCTATAAGTAAAATAATACTCGGCATCAACTTAGGTACAATATAAGTGGACATTGGGATCATTCGTGAAATCCATGCAATGCTTTTGACCAAAAAAGCAGCACGACTTCCGTGCATTTGTTTGGCAGCCGTGCATTTAAGAAGCCAGCACCCATATGGAGTCTCTGTTTCTTTCTCTAATCCTTCCTGGCACGTGCCGGCTAGAGAAGGGCACGTGCGGTGACGATTTAATGCATGGTGACGTGAGTACATAGCCAAGCAAAAGCCCCTGGGGGCCTCGTTCTCTGTTGCATTATATATACCCCCGCTTCCTCTCGTGTCTTCTGCAACATTTGTTCTTCTCTCTTACTCATTTTCAGGACAAAGATTTAGCAAATCCCATCCTTTTCAGTTTTCACCTTTGATTAAGATACTTCCACCTCCATACTCGTTTAAGGAACCGAAATTAAGAGAGAGAGAGAGAGAGAGAGAGAGAGAGAGCAATGGTGATGCATCGTTTGTCTGAGGCCATGCACGAAATGAAGGCCCCGCTGATGATGGTGGTCGTCCAGGTCACGTTCGCCGGCGTCAACATACTGTACAAGCTCGTTGCGAGGGATGGGATGAACCTGACGCTTGTTGTTGCCTACCGCTTCATATTCGCGACGCTCTTCATGGCCCCTCTGGCTTTCTTCTTGGAAAGGTCACACACCACAACACACCTACTCTTATTGACCCAAATTCTAACGTGTATAGGTATACTGATTTCGAGTTTTGGCTTATAACAGGAAAAGCATGCCAAAGATAACGTGGACAGTGCTCGTGCAGGCCTTCTTTTCTGGGCTCTTCGGGTAAGTGTGCGTTCTTGGATGCGCTGATGTTCGGGTTCTTGATTACCATGCCTTTACTAGATGTTTCTTACAACAGAGACATCTAGTACATTAATATGGATGACTCAGGCGTTTATGCATGGGGAAGTTTCTGGTCTTTTGTTGTTGACTATGATTGAATGCATTGCAGGGGATCACTGGGGCAAAATTTGTTCCTAGCAAGCTTGTCGATGACAACGGCGACCTACGCCTCGGCCATGACCAACCTTGTCCCTGCTGTAACCTTCGTCTTGGCCGTTTCTCTTGGGTATGTACAGGAATTTTCCATGCGAATTCCTCGACGAGTAATTGGCTTATAATTTAGTAGAATCAATCTTTGGCAAATGTAGATGGGAAACTTTAGCTGGGATGTTCTTCTGACCTGGCGCTTGGTTGTTGGTGGATCGAAATTAGGTTGGAAAAGGTGAAGATGAGGACGGTTGCGGGGAAGGCAAAAGTGGCGGGAACATTAATAGGGATAGGTGGGGCTATGCTGCTCACGTTCTACAAGGGCATGGAGGTCAACCCATGGTCAACGCACGTGAACCTGTTGCGCCACGTGGCAGCGACCCAACAGCGCCAGGAGGGCTCGAGCAATCTCCTCCTGGGATCGCTTTTGGCCGTGGCCAGCTGCCTCTGCTACGCTTTGTGGCTGATCATTCAGGTGGGTCTTCGCCTTTGACTTTGCTTCGTTTCGCTGCGTGAGAGTGTTATTCTATCCCGTTCCATGCTTTTCTTAGTGTCTCAATAGATCTAAGCCATTGATGTGCAGTTTCTATATTTGAACCCTGACATCTCCCATCCAAAATAACCATAAAAATCACCCTTACCACCTTATGAATGGAAACTCCCTCGGTGTGTACGTATGTCGAATCGAGAAGATCCAATATCCCATGGTTGCAGAGAAAGGTGCAAGAAGCCGATGTGACCTGATCGTGAACAGTAACTATACAGGGTAGTTTATCATATCGTTTGGTTGTTTGCTTGAAATAAACAAATGACATATTTAAAATTGAGAAAATATAGTCGTGTGGATGTCGCTAAGGGCTGCCTCTCGGTAACTAGAAATCATAATACAGAATTATTTGTTTGACAGGCCAAGATAAGTGAAGGGTTCCCATGCCATTACACGAGCACGGCGTTGATGACCTTCATGGCGTCAATCCAAGCAGTGGTTTACGCATTGTGCCGAGAAAGGGATTGGAACCAGTGGAAGCTCGGATGGAACGTCAGGCTCCTCACCGTATCATACTCGGTACACCACGACAAGCGCCTTACTCTCTAATGTTGTGTGCATATGTTAGCGCTTTCTGAGTATTGATTATGGAACTATCTCGGTATGTGTCGTTTGCTGACCCGCTACCCCTCGCGTGACATGATTCTGCCTGCGGTATCGTAGGGGATCGTTGCTTCCGGGCTGTGCTATGCTCTAATCGCATGGTGCGTGCGGATGAGAGGGCCAGTGTTTGTGTCGGTTTTTAATCCTTTGATGCTGGTGACCGTGGCCTTGGCGGGGTCTATGGTGTTGGACGAAAAGTTGCATTTAGGAAGGTATGTATACTAATATTTATATACATATATCTCTAAAGTATTTGAAGCCTTCGAGGAGATATCTGAAATTCTCACTTGATTTCTATGGCAGCATTCTAGGGTCGGGACTCATAGTACTGGGTCTCTATGCGGTGCTGTGGGGCAAAAGAGAGGAGAATAAGAGGATTAATCGGTTGGTGCCATCGACTGGCCCCGGTGAATCCGAATCCATTGAGATCGTCGTTGCCTCTCCTAAAAAGAACGATGTTAAGGAGGGCGGCGATGTTCGAGAGTCGACACAAAAGGAGAGCGAAGTGATCAAAGAAAGTTCTGAAGAGAAAAGGGTAGGAGGAGGAGAACAAGCTTAGCAAGCCACTGACCTTGGATAGCCTCAAAATGTAAAATGTACATTTGTCCCTCCTGTGGGCAGGCATAGAAATGCAAAATTGGCAACTTCGACTTGTCCAAGATTGAGCATTTTGGTAATGCATCTGTGCTTGAGGATAATTTGAAAGCATTTGAAAGCAATATTCTGCTGATGCTATCTTGTTAAGAGCTTTGCAACAAGTTCTGACCTCTCCAAATTGGTCAAAGATTTTCGTATGTAATTAGGCCAGTTACGGGCAAAAATCATTGCATGCAAGAGAGATACGTTGGAAATTTCCTAAAATATAAACTTACATTAATTAATTGATTTTTTATTTTAAATGATTGAGTTAATGGATATTTCAATATATATTGAATCCTTTAGTGATCATATTGACTTAGGTTTTGGCATTCATCAATAATGAGCCTAGTTGAGTAGCAAAGTGTAGGTAATTGTGTTTAACTAAACTTGTAATGGGAGGGGCCTAGTTGGCACATTAGTATTTAGGATTTGATAGGTCCTCCCTCTAACCTATAAAATGATATGTTATACATATCAATCGTTTCAATCCCATTGAAAACTATTATACTAAGATAGGTCATACAAAAGAGATCTGAAATTCCAATAGATTGTTGATTTCTAATCAGACTGATCCATTTCCCTTTGAGTAAAATGATGGCTCAAACATGTACATTTTAATTCTGTTGTGTGTATCACTTATGGTGTTTTACATTCATATATGGATCAAATTTGTTCTTGATTAATTAGTTGTTTATATTAAGAATTTCTACACGTGGTATCAAAGCAAATAATATATAATTATAGAACCCAAAAAAAAAAAATTTAATAGATTCGATTTTTTTATAAAAAACCCGAGCATAGTCTGAATTTTTTTTTGTATAAATTGATTCTGAAACTTTAGTGCTTTTGTTTTTTATGCTGAGATCTTTCCAACTATATATAATTCGTATAGTTTCATTGAGTATTGAGTGAGAATTTCGAATTTGAAATTCTAGGGTTTATAATTTGAAAAGGTTCTAAAAGTTTCAAATTTCTTTCAATTGAATGATTTATATTAGAAATTGTTACATGGGTATTGTTATATACATGTTTTAGAACATCTTGATTGCATTAAGTTGAGTTTTTCAGCTCAAAATTGAGAAAACCAAATTTTCGGACATGGGCGTTAGATACAAACTTTGAAGCTTGAATATGGACGATCAGTTCCATTGGATCACCACAAGGTTGGTCTAGTCCGATCTTAGTGGTCCAGTTTCTTAGTTTCAAAAACAAGGAACTAGCCCTTCTAGTCCGAATCTTGGTTCCCAAGCAAGATTAAACCGAATATAGAACTGATCATTCCTATTTTTGCATGTTCATTTTTTTTTATTCTATTTCAAGTAGCTTTTCAAACTAGATAGACATGAACCCTCTCCATTCTCTAGAGAAGGCCAAATCAACGAGTCATCCAGCATAATGCTCCTCGATTTTGAAATATTATGAAGTATTAATTTTCTAAAACTCGAAAGTGTTCTTAGGTCTATGATTCACGAATTCAATTATGATTTCCTGAATTCTCGGATTCTTGGCTTAGTACATATTTAGAGCTTTCTAATCATCTATATTACTTGGACAATCACGGTATCGAAATTTAACGAATAAAATATCCAAGCATGCCGTTCAGTCAGATTCCTGAAAATTTGTCATCATAACACCTTTTTATAGAATTCAAGATTTGTTCTAATTATAAAATTTGAAATACCATATTGTATGAATTTTAAACCTTGATAATCATCTAATTACTTAGGTTAATCAGATAAATCTCCTTTTCAATGAAGAAAATATCAAGTACGTGTGGTTCGATTACTAGAAATTTGCGATCCCAATACTATTTTTAAAAAAATAGAATTACTATTTTTGAACCAATTGATTGCGGTGTTTTTGTAGATGCTCGTAGATGTAAAAATCGAGTTACTAAACTTTGTTTTCATGTTAGAAGAATGACATACCTGAATTCACTCCCTCTCTTAGAATGAATGGATAACATTTGTGATAGAATTACTTCAAACTATTTGTTTCACCATCAAAAACTCAAAACTGATATGACAAATTTACCATGCATTAGTTTTCATTAAATTTTATCGTTAAATTACTTAGTTGAATGATACGTGATAATTGATAAGTGTACTAGTTTTGGAGGTTTTAACTCCATTTATCACAAGTGTAATAATGTGTTGTTTTTCTTGGTATCAATTCAATTTAACGGAAACTAACTGAGATAAATTTGTCATAAATATACAAGTTTTAGGTTTTTGGTGGTCAAAATATTAATTTGAGGTAAAATTATCATAAATATACTAATTAAGTATTTTGGTGGTCAAAACATTAATTTGAGATAAATTTATAGCAGACATACTAATTTGAGATTCTTTGCGATGTTAACCTTATAATGGAATTACTCCGTCAAAATTTGGTCAAATTTGATTAGTTAAGATTCATGGAGTACGGGCTTTTTCTCACAACTATTCATCTCTTCCAAGAGCTCGGGTGTCGTCGCTGCTTTTCGCAGCTAAGATAGAACTTTAGAGTGACTCTTTTTCAAAACAAAAAGCTCTTGTGTGTTCATGTCCAGGCACGGGAACAAACATAGTTAACGACTTTAGCAAATAACTGAAATTTGCTCTAGTGACCACTCTTTTTATGAGAGAAGGGGGAGGTTCGAAGATTGGGGTGGAGATGATTAGTTTTGAGTTTGGGTATTGAATTCACCTCTTACAAAGAAGTAAGAATAAAGTTTGAAAGTGAATTAAGAGTTCGAGTGAGACTGATAAAAAAAAAAAGTTTTAGCAAGTAAGCATGTTTTAACAAGAATGGCAAGACCAATCTAAAACACAAGCTTAGCAGGCTATAATTTCTATAACTTTTGCTTATGAACCACGATGCTTTACATTATTACTTAGAAATTAAGTGTCGGACACTGTAAGTGCTAAGGCTTGGCATGGTTGGCATAGAGGGAACTTAAGTGTCAAAAGTTTTGCAGAGTACACTTAAATGTCAATTTTTTAAAAATTGGGATATTTAAGTATCAAGTTTGGCGAAGGTAGCCACAAATTTGAAGTGATTTATTTTTAATAATATAAGTTGTGTATGTGGCGTGCCGAAAAGTTGACTTAGCAATGAAGGTGCAAAACAACGTTGTTTTGCCATCAAAATTGAATTTGAATGTAAGTATTAATTAAAATAAATTAAAAGAGCTAAATGTAAAAAAAACAAAAACAAAAACTACTAATAGCGTTTGGCGAGGGCCCTTTCCCTTTTCTTAAAAAATAATAAATTTATTTTTAATTTAATTTAATTAATATTTATATTAGAAATTAAATCCAAGGTAAAGTGATGTCGTTTTGGACTTATCTAGTTATGTTAACATAGAAAATGATGTTTAGAGCTTGTTTTGCCGAAAAAATGCTACATTAGCAATTTAGTTGGAATTTCTCATTGTTGATATTTAGGTGATTCATTATTTTTCGATTTTGACACTTAAATGTACATTTCAAAACTTTTTACACTTAAATGTCTCCTATGCCAAATTTTGACACTTATATTATGCTTCTTCCCTTAGAATTTACAATAAAAATAAAACTTTGATTACAACAAGCAAGATTGATCGATTTTTCATAGGCATGCCCCTACTAAATTCTATCATAGTCATTCCCCTTGGTTCAATTAGGATTTATCTTCTATTCACAAGTGGTGTATGAATTAATGCACAGGCATGTCTTAATTTTAGTAATAATAGTACACTTATGGTGCGTTTGGTAATATTTCTACTTCTAGGAATAATTTCTTTTCAGAAATAGTTCTTTTCTATTTCTACTCTCTAGAATAAATTCTAAGTAAAATAAAGCATTTGATAATTACAAAAATTTCTTATTTTCGGAATAGAAAAAAAATAGAAATGCGTTTAGTATCGACAATTTTTTTCTTTCTTTCTTCCCCGATAGTAGAGGAGACTGGCAAGTGGCAGCGGCAACCGGCAGTGTCTGGTTGTGAGCGACGGTCAATGGGTGGGGGTTGCCAATGACCAACGACTGATGACTGACGACCGCCGCCAGTCGTCACCCGCAACCCCCCATTGCCGATTGCCTTCGGTCATGCTAGGTGAAGGGCGGCGATGATAGGCCAACGACTGGTGATCAACTAGTGGTGAGCAGGTGGGGGTGGCCAGCAATTGGCGGTGGCGGTGGCGGTGGCAAGCGGCCGACGGTAGTGGGTAGATGGCAGCGTGTTATAAGCGATGAATAGTTTCCAAGAAATAATTTCTAAAAATTATTCTCAGAAATAAGAAGCTACTTTTTTCTATGTCTCATTTCTATACCAAATTTATTTCCAAGAATAACTTCCTATTCTCGGGAATAAAAAAAATCAATTAGCATTATCAAATACATTTCTATTATTTTTCTATTTTGAGGAGCAAAAGAATAGAAAAATAGAAAAACAGAAATGTTAACAAATGAAGCCTAAACTTAGCGAACATACTTTTATGTTAAAATTTATATTTCAAAAATTGCCAAATTGAAATATCATATATAGAGATCGAAATTAAAAAATCTTAAGGTATTTCTTTAATTTGCGTTACTGTTGTTATAGAGGACATACACAACCTTTTGTAATTGAATTCTTTTATTACAAAAAGTTGGTATATCCCAATTTCGAAATAAGAGAAAGCTTTTTGAAGTTTTCTCTAGGTCGATTTTAAGCTATAGAGTACTTTTAAAACTTAAATTCTCACTTAGTCTCTTTTATATCTAGAAAATAAACTTGACAAAAATCCAATGAAAACTAATGGGATTCAATGGCCAATAATCAATTCGGCAATGGAAAAGAAAATATTCTCGAATGTAAAAGTGCACATAATTTTTTTTTTGAAATAATGCACTTTCAAATTCATAAAAAGATTGATGGAACAATGACTAATTAGATTGACACATGCTATCAAAAGGAATTAATTCGACTGATTTTCGGGCAATTAATTTAACAAATCATCGACGGTCCATATTTTTTTTCTAGAAATAATTATTTTGCAAGGAAAATTTTCAATTGAGGCGTTGAAAATGACCTTATTACAATTTACTTTGGGGACTCCGCGAATTCGATCACTTGCTCCGAGACACAACCGAAGGCGAGAGCGAGCGAGCTTTTGGCCCCGAGCGCAGCCATGGCCACGGCGGCGGACGGTGGCGACGCCGTCGGCGACGGTGGAGCAGCGGTGGTGAAGCCGGCTAGGCCGCCGCCGAAGCGGTTCACGAAGTCCCAGATCCCGGACGCCATCCTCAACAACGCCTCCCTCAACGCCGCCATCGCCCTCCTGCCGGCGAACTACAGCTTCGAGGTCCACAAGTGCGTTGCCCGCATCCTCTCCGCCGGCGCCAAGCGCGTGGCCCTTCAGCTCCCGGAGGGCCTCCTCATGTACTCCCTCATCCTCTCCGACATCTTCGCCGCCTTCGCCGCCGTCGAACACTGCTTCGTCCTCGGCGACGTCACCTACGGCGCCTGCTGCGTCGACGACCTCTCCGCCATCGCCCTCGGCGCCGACCTCCTCATCCACTACGGCCACAGCTGCCTCGTCCCCGTCGACACCACCTCCCTACCTTGCCTCTACGTGTTCGTCGAGATTCGGATCGACGTCGGCCATCTCGTGGAAACCCTGAAGCTGAATTTGGGCGCGGAGTTTTCGGACGTCGTGCTGGCCGGCACGATTCAGTTTGCTGGTGCGATTCGCGCGGCGAAGCCCGAGCTTGAGGGCAGCGGGTTTAGGGTTTTGGTGCCGCAGGCGAAGCCGCTGTCGGCGGGTGAGGTTCTCGGGTGCACCGCGCCAAGGGTCCGTTCCGACTCGAACGAAGGGACGGTTGCGGTGTTCGTAGCGGACGGGAGGTTTCACTTGGAGGCTTTTATGATAGCGAATCCGCGGATTAAGACCTTTCGATACGATCCCTACATGGGGAAGTTGTTCCTTGAGGAGTATGATCAAAAGGGGATGAGGGAATCGAGGCGGAACGCGATATTGAAGGCGAGAGAGTGCGCGAGGAGTTGGGGAGTCGTGTTGGGGACGCTTGGGAGGCAAGGTAATCCGAGGATTTTGGAGAGATTGGAGAAGAAGATGAGGGAAAAGGGCCTTGATTACACGGTGATTTTGATGTCTGAGATCACTCCTAGGAGGATCGCTCTGTTTGAGGATTCTGTGGATGCTTGGATTCAGGTAGCCTGTCCAAGGCTTTCCATCGATTGGGGAGATGCATTTCATAAGCCAGTATTGACACCGTTCGAGGCGGAGATTGCTCTTGGGTTCGTTTCTGGTTGGTGGGAGAGAAATTTAAAGACGAACTTGGGTTGCATTGCTGATTCCGGTTGCAGCAAGGGCGACTCAGGATGCGAATGCAGGAGTAGTGGAGCTTCGAAGTGTGATGATATCGGAGACTACCCGATGGATTATTATGCCCAGGATGGTGGGGAGTGGAATTCTTCTTATGTGAAGAAGTCGTCCCGGCCTGCACGAAGGGTGCTTGTGCCGTCTGCTGGCAGCAGTAGCATAGCTTAGAAGTGGGTATGCACATCTTCCGTACTGCTCATTTGACACATAATGGTGCTTGAGTCTCTGTTTGTTTTACGAAAGTTAGCCAGTGTAATTTAAGCGAACTTGGCAGAGTTTTTCACTCGATTCAATTCTTTCGCAACCAGAAATTTTGCTTCTAGAAAGATTGCTCCCATTTTCCTGAGTTTCATGGGGAACTGTAAACTAAAGAATTGAGTTTTAGCCAGTGCTTTTAGAGAAAGGTTGCGACATTCGGCCTTGAGAATATGAGTGTGGATTGCAGACACTAAGATCGAATAAGTTGGGCAGTCCAGTGACCCACTTCTGGTCTTCAGGATCAAGGATGAATACTGTTTTGTGTTAGGAAGCTGAAGAGTTATGTGCTCATTAAGTTTTATGGAGAAGCTTGTTGTATTGCCTGTACCGCACATGGAATTTTGTTATTTTATCGGAAATGTTCTTTTTATTGGAGAAATGAAAGTAACAAAAGAAAATGCAACAATGAATTCAAGTAGTAGATATTGTTTCTTTTTACATTTTAGGTCATTTTTGTCCTCTCTCTGCAGTAGATCAAAATTGGGACATAGAGAGGAGCAGGAAATATGATTCCAGTGATTTAATCATGCAAAAGGAAGTTCTCTGAGAGTATGAAGATGCAAAATGAACTACTTTAGAAAGTGAAGCGAGAAATGTAAGTTGAGAAACTGTAAGATTGTTGAAGACATCATGGTTCACAGTATTTCTGTGTTGGTGGTATCTTTATTATATCTTCATGGATTAGGAACCTTGGTTGTTTTAGCACAGTAACTCTATATAAAGCTACATATTTTGGTCAAGACTGAAAATCGGTCTTGGCAAATATAATCCAGCTTAATTAAGGATTGGTCTTGTCTTTTGTTAATAGTCTTCACATATCATGCTAATCTTACCTCCTTTGAGTATATTTGCTCCATTGATCCAAGTGTGTGATGATAAGCCTTGTGCTGTTACATGTTCCAGGGCTAATATTGATGTTTGTCAAAAGTATTGCAGGCATACATTTTTTCAGCTGCAAGTAATGACTGGAATTCCTAGGATGTTTAGTGCATTTAGGAACTCAGTAGAATAAGTGAAATTATGTTACACATGACAATTCTTGTCAAAAGTTCTATGTTTTTGTGTTCTTCCCTCTCATCAGATTGAACATGTAGTCAATCATCTCATTTCAGTGTCCTTCAGAGGAGTGAATGGAAGAAAGATTACATGAACTCCTTGGGTAATCTTCATCATGTTGATTGTTGGGAGAAAGTTGGGTTATGTGCTTTCTATTACCTGCTGAGAGGATCTTCTTTTCTATTATGAGAAACTTCTCCAGGGTTTTTATTTCTGTTGATGTCTTCTACTTCTTTTCTAACTGTGCATGCCGCTGCGTCCTCAACATGTAGGCATCCCCTATTGAATTCTTGTTTCAAGCTGTTCACTTGTGCATCAGTTAAAAGTATATAATCCACATCCTATCTCTTAAGCACGACCCATTTATTCATTCTTGAACAATATCAAGTTATTTACCTGTCAAAAGCACTGGTACAATTTGACTGAAATCACCTTTGAGAATGCATGGTTTTCCCCCCAAATGGCTTGTCTGCAGCTTTAGGTTCTCTGAAACTGATCGTGCCTTCACCGTTCTTGAGTCATCTGCATGGTGCCTTATTCAAAGCTGCTTCATCAGGCAGCTCTGGTGAGCTAGTATTCTGGTTGATTGACCATGTACCATCTTCAAAGAAGACATCTAGCGGAATGTCAAACCTGCTGTTTGATGTTCTTCTTCCGGGTAAAAGCAATGATGCAATGTTTGTCATAAATGCAGTGAGTAGCTAACAGGCAGTTTGGATGCAGCAGTTCATTTGTTACATTTACTTGTTTGTAAAGTTCAAAAATTTACCTGACTGTAGTGGCTGCGAAGATGGTAGGATCATTTTTCTTTGAGGCCCGTGTCTTGTAACTATTTGTAACTATAGTTTTATATAGAAACGCCTTCCAGTGCCTCCATGACTAGATACAAACTCAATGCTGTCTGTCAAGTTTCCTGTGATTAAAAAAAGGTACAGCTTTGGGATGATTTGTCTGAGCTCGATTTATGTTGCCAGTTCAATAATGTTTTTTTTGTTGTCCAATGATGTAATTGAGCAATTCAGCTCACTCTGAATTGATCATGCTCCAAAATTCCTTGGTCACAGAGGTTCCATTTCTGGTCAGTTCGATGTCCATCTCCGATAAGCAATAGGTTGTGATTTGTTCCTCACATTATTGAAGATTGGGATGGTTAAGTTATTCTCCCTTCTTGCTGAGGATATCTTCTGATAGAATTTCCCATTTTCGGACTGGAGAAACAGTTGTTACCTCACAGAACGGAAGAGTAGTGACAAGAGCCCAGTATGCACCATTCACTCTTCCTCATCATGCAGTAATCCTCTTTTCGGCGATGTCAATAGCTGTAATTTAAGGATCTTTGACCTTAATAATACATGTGAACCATGTTCAATGAGTGGAATTTATCAGATTAGTATCTTTCTTCCGAAGTTGGATGTGCATGCCATGTTCTTGTTGTACGCCTCTATGTTTTCCTTTTCCTCTCCCTGCTGCGCTTTCGATTCGACTCATTGCCAACGTATACTGATGGAAGTTCTGCATATGTCGATTCCCTATGGCTAATGGCTATTGGTCGGTCTGTTAATCTTATTTGACCTTCTGAACGTGGTGTCCATTGAGGATATCCGAATAGCCTTTGTTCACAGGGGAAAGGGCCGTTCGATCCTCAGTTCGTGTCGTGATTCAATTGACTCGGAACCCGATAAGTCAGGTTGGTTTTGGGGCCATGAACCGGTCTTCTTGAAGAAGAGCTTTACGGGAGATGTCGATGTGGACATTCGAACTCAGTAATCCTCTGTTTCACCCAATATCGAGGTATCCTTTTTCCGAAGTCGGATGTGCATGTCTTGAAGGCCTTCATGTTTTCCGCAGCCTCCACTCTCTATTCGACTCATTCCAAGCAAATACTAACGGAAAATTCCGCATATGTCGATTTCTGGCGGCTATAAGTCGCCCGTGCTTCTCTGTCCATAGAGTATACCCAGCATAGCCTTTTAGAACCAGCAAAGCCCAGTTTAGTTCCATGTCCTAGGTGGGCATGTTCACACGGTGAGGAAAAGACGTCGGATCCTGCTTTGAGTCGGGGTTTGATCAACTCGAGAACTAAGTAAATGGGATTGGTTTTAGGCTAGAACTGGCTCCTAACTTGTTGTGAGCTAGGGGTGAGCAGTTATAGGTTCCGTAGTGGAATCTAGAATCTACCCATTATAACAAGTTATTCATTTTTTGAAACCTAGAACCTATCATGCATATCCCGAAACCTAAAACATATCCTGCCACAAGTTCCGATGTTTTTCTAGGTTTCAGTTATACTATTAGTTGAACGATTGTATGATTCATCCATAATGAGCATCACTGACCAAACGAAGAACATGAAATATTAACAAAGTAAATCTCAATCATAAATGAAAGTTTAGATTAGTGGTTCCAAATTATACACTCATTATCAAAGTCATGAAATACCGTAAGATTGCAGGAATATATGGACAAAGAAAAACATAGACCAATGTCTTCTCATGTTTCACATGTATTATTAATTGAAAGATTATAGTAAATCATCATCTTTAATGAGCACTATTGATGAAACATGAAGAACATGAAATATTCACAAAATAAATCTTAGTTATAACATAAAAGCTTAGACTAGTGGTTTCAAATTATACACTCATTATTAAACGTTATAAAATACCGTAGGATTGTACGGAGACATAAACCAAGAAAAACATACACTAATGTCTCCCCAGATTATCCAATGTCTTTCTAAGTTTCGCTTATATTATTAATTGAATGATTATAGTAAATTATCATATTTAACGAGTATCATTGACCAAACATTAAAAACATGAAATGTTAACAAAGTAAATCTCAATCATAACATAGAAGCTCAAACTAATAATTCTAGATTATATATTAATTATCAAACGTGAAATACCGCAAGATTGTGTGAAAACAAAAATAAAAAATATATATAAAATTTTACTATAAAAAAACATAAAATCTTATTTTAAATTACAAGTTTAAAGTTTTACTTACTTAAAATCTACCTATCAAAATAAGTTTCCTAATTTTTGGAACTTAAAATAGGATAAGGCTCCGTTTGGTAACGTTTCTGTTTCTTTATTTTTCTGTTCTTTTGTTCCTTGAAATAGAAAAGAACAGAAATGCGTTTGGTAAAACCAATTGATTTTTCTATTCCTGGGAATAGAAAGTTGTTTCTGGAAATAAATTTGGAGTAGAAATGAAAAATAGAAAAAAAGTAATTTCTTATTCTTGGGAACAATTTTTGGAAACTATTTCTTGGGGACTTCTCATCACTTATAACACGCGGCCACCCACCCGCCACCAGCCGCTGGCTGCCGCCGCCACCGCCGACCGTCGGCTGCCGCAGCCACCACCGGCCGCCGACTGCTGGTTGTCGTTGCCGCCGGTTGCCGTCAATCTCTGCCGCCGCCAATCGCCGCCGATCTCCGCCGCCGCTGGCCGTTGGTCGCCAGTCGCCGCCCCCGATAGCCGTCCGCACCCCCACCGCCGCTGGTCACTGCCGTCGCTCGTCGGTCGCCGCCACCATCGAAGAAGAAAGAAATAAAAAATTGTTATCGATACCAAATGCATTTCTATTTTTTTTCTATTCCAAGAATAAGAAATTTTTGTAATTACCAAACGCCATATTTTACTCAGAAATTGTTCTAGAGAGTAGAAATAGAAAAGAATTATTTCTAAAAAAAAACTGTTCCCAGAAGTATAAATATTACCAAACGCACCCTAATTTTCCACCGAATCGATTCTTTGGTTTTGAGTTGTATTCCAAAACTATGTTGACCTCTATAGTGAACCGATCTTTTTAGGAAAGACTCGTTTCTTTTTTAAGATGTTGTCGTGGACATTCGAACTTGAACCGGGCGGGTTTTCTATATTTATGACCCTTCCACCACGTTTTCTCCTTCCTTTGAAAACCGTGCCAAGGCCACCGCTTTCGATCCAGACATAATAGATTATCCCAACCAAAGAACGATCCACTGGCCCGAATTTAATGTTTCCTGTGACGCCCGGATTCAGGGAAATGGCAGCAATTGGCCCCCCCATAGCCTTCAATTCCTAGTCTTCGGTCTCCTTATCGTCTCAATCAGAACGACCCTGGTACCGGATCTGTAGAATAGTTACTGCACTTGTACCAAGCTGATTTGCCCGCCCTTGTGTTCACTTCAAATTTGGCGAATTCGAGGATCGCGGGTCGAAGTCTACATTACATTCTAAGGAAGGAAAGACCGGCTACAATTAAGTCAATCGCTTGAATTTATAAGTTTTAGAGCGTTGGAACCCTCTGATTTACTCGTAATTTCGCTCATTTTAATTGTAAAAGAGCTCTGAAAAGTTTAAATCACTAGTCATGGAGAATGTTCCATTTTAAAGAAAGAACATGTATTTCTAGAGAAAGCTTGGCTACAAGTTCATGGTCGAATGCTTGATCTTGTGGACGCATTGAAAGTCACTAGACACCGTGTGAAAATTCCTAATAATGGCCGAACATTGCCAATTACGTATTGCTTTCTTATCTAGAAACCTGCTAATCCCATTAATAAGTTACTAACCACATAAAAATTCTGTACCAAAAAGTGGCGGTCCAACGCTAAAAGGTTCTAACTGCAAACTCACTAATGGGTTTGCTTTTCATTTGTTGGATTGAATATGACCCAACAGCTGGAAATGACTTGCTTTCCTACTCTACACTCCGCCAATTAGATCCTTGAACGCCTTTGGACACTTTAGGGACCGCGACACCCCAATCAATTGTTCTTATGCCAGCTTAAAAGAGCCGTCCGAATAGTAAATACTTCTTCCTACCGGCCATCCTTAGAAAAGGCTCAGTACAGTGCCCTCTAGGACCCTGTACTTCGAATTCCCATGCCGATCCTTCCCCATCAAGGGGCAAAATCCTTAGCCCCCGAACCGGTTCGGGGCCATGGAATCCAACTCGTGCCGCCTAGCCCCGACGATTGCGGGTCCACTCGAGGCCTTTCCTCTCGGCTTTTCTGTCATATGCTCGGCTCCTCCGACCATGACTAGAGTGATCATGAACTGGTATGGTCCGGTCCCACCACAGAACCGAGAGGACCAATTTTTGGTTTTTGCGATTGGAAACTGGACCAAACAATCTAGATACAAGGAATCAGCCACTTAGATAAAAATTTTAAAAATTTTAAAAATACTAGGATTGTTACTTTTTATTGTTATTTTTAAGAAATTTAAAAAAATATTAAAAAAAAAGAGTCAGGCTAATTCGATTCACTTCCCTTATAAATCGAACCGAAAATTACCGATTACATTTAAATGGAATCCAGAATTGGACTAACACGGAATCGAGAGGACCGGTTTCTAGTTTTTGCGATCGGAGATTGGACCAAACGATCCAGAGACAAGGAATCGGCCACTTGGAAAAAAATTTAAAACAATACTAGGGTCGTTACTTTTTATTGCTAATTTTAAGATATTTAAAAATATTTTTAAAAAAATTGATCCGGTCATAAAAAATTACTGATTCCATTTTTAACGGAACTTGAAATCAATCAGTTTATTTTCAATTCAGTCGGTCCGGTATCCTTGTCTCTAATAATGACCACGGACTCCGTGACGCGGAACCTGTTCCTGTTACACGCCGTGTAATAAATAAGGAGGGGGGTTCGCTCGAGTGGGGTCCCAGCTGTCCACGCAACTTGCGAAGGAAGTGGGTCCCGAATCGCCAGGTGGGGCCCTCCAACCCCACTCCCACACGAGCTCGCTCTGCACTAGAGCCAAAACTCAAAACTCAAAACTCAAAACTCGAACTCACTTTCTCCTTTTCCTCTTCTTCTTTCCTTCCTTCCTTCGCTCCTTTTTTTCCACTGCCATCCGAGCTGGAGCGGGGCCCACGTGTCCCCAGTCTCCTCCTTCCCCCCCGTGACCGCCAGCATGTCCCTCTCTCGTCGGCGCGGGCCCCACCGGCGACCGTGGGGGAAAACGCCGGTCTCTCGTTCGGTCCTCTGTACCGGCGCTCCAGATTCTCCGCCAGCCGGTCGCTATCATTGAAAAGGGAAGAGAGAATATAATCACGAGGATGATTTTGAAGGGGTAAAAAAAAAAAACTGCCCGTCTTTATAATAATTCCTAATCTTACTTAATCAAGAGAATCTCAACTTCTTCACCGTTCGCCTTTTTCGGGAATTTTTCTTCCCCTCGTGATTTTGGAGGGAGAAAAAAAAATCCCGTGAGGCCCATCTTTATAATAATCATCTTTATAATAATCCCTGATTTATCTTAATTAAGAGAATGTTAACTTCTTTATCGTTCGCCTTTTTTGGGAATTTTTCTTCCCTAAGGTTGCCTTTGTTAGTCCGGATTTGAGTCTAGAAGCCGAATACATCTAGATAAAATGTTGAATAAGAAATTTGGCAATTAGGAAAAAAAAAACCATCTTCGATGTTTGGATGGTGGTGTAGGAAAAGACCTGTTGAGCTCGAAGAAGTGATCCAAATAGGGCTGGGCGAAGCATGTTCCTTTCTTGGCCGAGGACCGCCCACCTAAGGCCATCGTGGATAGGGTCCTTGCCTTTTGCCCATATGATCCCCATCAGATCTGGTCAATGGTTATTATTATTGAAAGCATCTGCATTTATGCTTTCGAGAGTGATGTCGATAGAGAAATTGCACAAATGAGAAAGGCATAGATTAAATTATGATTTCAATGTGACAATAACATCACCAGATGAGCCACGAGTGGCCGGGATGGCGTCCTTATCCTTTTGGTGCCTTTTTCCACCGGTCGTCGTGGGAGGAATCTCCTTCTCCTCCCTCCAGCGCACTCGCGGCCTTTTGCCAAAGCGGCTTTGGCCTATTGGTCACCTTCTACAGAACGTGTGTGATAAGTGAAGCTTTGGTGCTTTTCGGGAGTTCATATGTTTCCTTCCTCCTTTTTGCTTTTGTAAAAGGGGAAATCGGTTTCTCATGTCCACATTGAGTGAAGATGACGCATTGTTATTCTTCGATACGACACCCAACTCGATAAAGAAATTCACCTCTATTTTCTTTTTTTGAGTTAACATTACAAAAAATCTCAAATTAATTTTTTGACCACAAAAATATTAAAATGATGCACTTTTGACAAATTTACTATAAATTGATATATTCGTGATAAATTTACCCTTTGTTAATCTGTATTAAATTTTACTATCAAATTGTTGAGTGGGATAACACATGACAGTTAACTGATGTACTAATTTGGCATTTTTCTCTCCATTTGCCACAATTATACTAGTTTAGTGGTTTTTTGTGATATTAATTCAATTTAACGTAGTGTATATTTGCTACAAATGTATCAGTTTGGGATTATTGATAATCAAACAATTGGTTTGGAGTAAATTTGTTATAAGTGTATCAATTTGGGGTTTTTTATAGTCATTTGGGATAAATATGTCACGGATAATACCGGTTTAGAATTTTTCGTAGTATTAATTCTTTTGTTGTTGTTCTTTACAAAAAAAAAAAAAAAAACTCTTTTGTTGTTGATGATGTTTGCATCTTTTTGTTGCGTGCGATCTGGCCTCTTTTGAGCTCGAAGGCATCTCGAAATGGCAACAACCGAAAAAGGGTCCAACTCAATCACAAAGGCACCAACCGTATCGTTATATTATAAACTCGATTGGCAATGGCAATGATTGCCCATATGATGGGGATTAATACAAAACTAACATTATCCTTTTGTTCACGATAGGATCGTTCCGACCCCACTGTCGGCGCATCATCTCTCCCTTCTCTTTCGAAGTATTAAATGTTTGTGATGTAATGCAGAAGTTATACTGAGAACTTGAGCATACGTGTCGAATGTTTCTATTTCGATACATTGATTAGTACCGATAATGTGATGACCTAGATTGATAAGGGCAGAAAGTGATCGTTGTAATCAGATGGGCCTAGATAAGGATAGCGAAGAAATGCAAAAATGAATTGAACTATATAGTAACCATGATATATGAAAGCTAAAATTAACTTACAAAAGAGCCTTTTGATGTAATAGTAAACTTTGCTTTGGAACTTCAGAGTTAAGCCAACTCAAGCTATGAATGACCTTATAGGAAACACTTGCTTGTATGTCAAAGAGTAAAATTATGAGGCTCAGTATAAAACGGGCTAAAGTAGATTATATCTTGAGTGAGTTAATTTAAGGATGTTGTAGATAAAATTCCCAATCTGGTATCTCCATGCATTTTGTTCGATAATGCAAACGTGTTACTACATGGATCCATCATTCTCCATATCCAGTCCATCTTGTAGTCATTTGTTACGTGTGTTGATGCGAATGCATTTTAATAGGGTATTGGACAAAATGTCGATAGATGGCAGATTGGGGTTGTTTGGGATTTTTTGGGAGATAAATGTGTCATGGGTAACCGGTTTGAGATTTTAAATGGTATGAACTCTGATATGCAATGAGAGTGGAACTATTTAAATTAAATTCTATACAGCTAAAATCCATGAAGTAGTTTCTCGAGCTGGTGCCAACTACTCCGCCTAACTTTGCTCATTGGGAAAATGCTATTTTTTCCAGCATTTCGAGTCTGCATGATCAAATAGTCCTAGCGATTGGACTTTGCCCCAATCATTGTTGAGTTCTAGGAACTTTGAACCTACAGCAAGGTACATTGATGATCTTTGTTGCAAAGTATCTATACGGTAAATTAAATCTAGGTTTTAGTTACGTGTCATCCATAATGATTTAATGATTATGTTTTCTTTTATGATCCATTATTATCTCAGATGAACACCAATAGAGAAAATGGAAATTCAAGACTATATGAGCACCCCATCCGATACGAAATGATCAGAGTGTCTATTGGGTTATTCAATGCTTACTACTTTTGTTTATGACTATTGATATTACGCGAAGCAAGTCATAATCACCTTTAAAGTTCTTCTTGTTGCATGACATGATTGATTTAACGACTCCTACTTATCCTTCACGGCATCTTAAGCTTGAGCTTTCAACTTGATTGATAGTGTTAAACCAATTTGTCCTTAAATGATTCTTCATTTCATTAAAAAAAAAAGAAAAGGGAAATGGATTTCGAATGTCAACATTGAGTGAAGAAGACGTTTGTTCTTCTTGATTCAACACCGAACTCCATAAGAAATTCACATTTTCTTTTGCCCTATTTTCTTGCGTGCATTTCTCGTCCTATTTGAGTCTGAAGGCATCTCGAAACGGCGACAAGGGCAAATGCAGACAAGATGTACCTTGAAGAAATAATAGGGTCCACCAAAGGCACCAACCATTTCGTTTTCTATGAGCTCGACTGGTGTCGCATTGATTGTACGTCTGGGATACCACAAAATTAACGTCATCTTCATTTTTGCATGATGGAATCGTTCCAACTCCGTCGTTGGCTCGTGATCTTTCCCATCTCTTTTGGAGTATAATATGTTGTGATGTGATGCACGCGTGTCCAACGTTATACTTGTAATCCTAAAAGTCCCACATTTGTACCTCACGGCACATTTACATTCAAATTAATTTTCGTCTAACAAATAATATCGATTAGATATACCATTCCAAATCCATCCTCTAGGCATTCCGTGTAATATTTCATTAAAATAAGTACATGTCAACACGTCAACACATGTGGATTTTTCATGTCTGACCAGTTATTCTTCATGTCTAATCCATCTTACCAATTATTCTTCATGTCCGTGCATTATTATGAGATATTGGATGGTATCTTGATGGATGGTAGATTTGAATCATGGGTATCGATTTGAGTTTTTTATGAGATGAAAATTAATTCAAGAATGAATATGCCATGACATTCTAGTTTGGGACCTTTAATTGTATCAACCTTGATTCCTAATAAGAGTGGAACTATATTGGATTAGATTTTGTATGGTTAATCTTCCCACATTAGTTCTTAGATCCGATTCCAATAGATCTTTCCTGTTTCGATCATCATGAAAAGGTTTAATACTATAAAAAAAATCCCAATATGTTATATTTATGTTATATCTACCCAAATTAATTTTCATGTCACAAGAATTTCAAATTAGTACCCTGATGTCATATTTAACTCAAACTAAATTTTGTTTCATGAAAAATTTGAAATGGGTACCCTTGTTTCACATTACCCTCATTTCACATTCACCTTAAACTAATTTCATGTCATAAAAAATCCCAATTACCAAAATTAGGGATTTTATGGATTTTCCAATTTCAAATTTTTGTAATTTGAGATTTTTTGTAATACAAATTTTTATAGTAGGATGAATATGGCACGAATGTAATAATTTGGAATTTTTATAATATGAAAATTAGTTTTGAGTAAATGTGATATGGGCACGCCAATTGGGAACTTTATGGTGCGTTTGGCAACATTTCTGTTTCTAAAAATAATTTATTTTCAAAAAATAGTTTT
Source organism: Corymbia citriodora subsp. variegata (assembly GCA_014858505.1). Taxonomy (NCBI): domain Eukaryota; kingdom Viridiplantae; phylum Streptophyta; class Magnoliopsida; order Myrtales; family Myrtaceae; genus Corymbia; species Corymbia citriodora. The sequence continues at coordinate 11,107,906 of CM026416.1, forward strand.
TTTCTATTTTCATCCTATAAAATAATTTATCAGTAAAAGAGCACATTTGATAGTTGCATAAAATTTCTATTCTCAAAATAAATAAATAAAAGAATAGAAATGTATTTGGTAGGACTACGAATTTTTTTGTGACATAAAATTTCTTTTAATTTTTTAATAATTATTCTTTTTTTCTTTTCCTCTTCTTCTACTGGTCACTGGCGGTAGTTTGCGGTGGGGACCAGTGACCAATGATTGGCGAGCGGTGGTGGCGACCAATTAGAAGAGGAAGAAGAAGAAAAGGAAAAAATAAAAAATAAAATAACTTATTTCAAAAATTATCTTCGTGTATAAAAAGTTACTTTTTTTTTTACTTCTTAGTTCTATTCTAAATCTATTCCTTGAAATGATTTCCTAATCCAGAAAATAGAAATGTTAACTGATGTTACTAAATGGATTTCTGTTCTTTCTATATTTCGGGGAAAAATAGAAAAACAAAAAAATAGAAATGTTAACAAACATTGCCTTAATAACACAAAAATTACTTTCTATTAGGAGTGTGCAACCGGACCGGGTTTACCCGGAACCCGGACCGGACCACTCGAAAAACAGGGTCGGGAACTGGTTCCTGGTTAAACCAGTCCGAGTACAGGTTCCAATTTTTAGGAACCGATTGAAACCAGTCCGAGAACAGGGCCCAAGTAAAGACCCACTCAGAATCGGACCAGTTTTGGAACCGGTTTTTACCTTGTTAAAAAAAAAATCATCTCTCTGTATAATGCTTTTGAATCTCTTTGTCTTCAAAGAAATGTTAAAAAAGGAAAGATTCTCTCTGAATCAACTTAAAAGATAATTGTTTTGAAAGAATTGTTAAAAAGAATTGTTTTCCTGAATTATTTTTCTTTTTTAATGGTCACACTTCCAATTATTACTATAGTCGCAGGATAAATGCTACTAACTATTGTAACACTAATTCTCAATCCAACTCAAGAAAAATGTCATTTTAATAAGAGCTTCGTCGCATACACATAAGTAAGCACATTATGTCATATTAGAAGTATTTATAGGAATGAGACTAATATTAGATTTATATTTGTTGCTAATGCTTATGCATTTTTAGGATTTTTGCTTTATCTTATAATGTTAGGAGAATTACGTTGTTGTTTTTTCGTTAATTAATGTAAAATTCGAAGCCGTATAAAATATTGAATGGATGCAAAACATGTTCTAATGAAAACAGGGTTGACCTTGTTCCTGGACCGGAAAAACAGGGTAAGGTCCAAAACAGGGTCCAATAAAAACAAGGTAGGGTAAAAGGTCTAGAAAAGAGGAACCGGTTATAACAGGGTCAGATACAAGGTCCAGGTTTAGACCCTACCCACCCTAGACCTTATCACCCCTACTTTCTATAAAATGTGACGTGAGTGCACCAATTAAAAATTTCAATAACAACAAAAAAATTTGGATAATTTTTTGTGTGACTTTGCCACAATTATTATTGAGTCCTAGGAACTCTAAACCTATATCAAGGTCCATTGATTTTTCAATGATCTTTGTCACAAAGTATCATTAGGGCGTATAAAAATTCATTTTTGTTTTGTCATTTTCTTTTTGCCAAAGAAAGTTTGCTTTGCTTCCAAGAAGGGGAATAATACCATGGCGGCTAGACAGGCTTCATCCATTGATCAAAATCATTATCATTGCTTATGTGTTTCTTGCATGACTTGAAGTTAATGCTTATAACATGACAATCCCTTCTAGAAAAAGTGAAAAGAAAATCGAACCCGGGTTGGGTCCCTTCCATGTGACATATCAATATCGATTCATGCAATTGTTGACTTGAGACTCAAGAATCGTGAGCAACCCACCCAATACGAAATGATCATGATGCGTATTGGCTTATTCGATCCTCACTGCCTTCATTTAGGACTCAGTAGAAATTACGTGATGCATAAGTCGCTACAAGCACCTATCGGTAGGGGTGTCAAAAAAACCCATTAAATCCAACCCAAACATGACCTGAACACGGCCCGTACACGAAATAAGTATGCTACATGTTTCGGGTCTTAATATTATTTGGGTAACAATTATAAATACAAATGGAATACATATTTTGGGTCAAGTTAGGGTCGGAACCATGTTCCGACCCAAACACATTAAAGGCTTCAACCCAAACACATACATCTAAGATATCTCCTTTATAACTCCTTATATTCACAACTTATTTAGCACATTTCATCTCACAGGTTCGTCGTCGTCGTCGCCCCTTAGGTCGGGCCCCATCAATCTCTCTCCCCCTCCCCTCTCTCTCTCTCTCTCTCCCCATCTTCCATATGATTTGCTTCTTTTTTGTGGCCGACGCAAAACTTTAAAGGAGGGACTATTATCTGTCTACAAAGATGTTCATGGATGAGTCGGATGAAAGTATTTCGAATTCCCTTTGTCATATTTTTTATCAAAAAATTATCTGTTTGCAGAGATATTCACGGACGGCTTGGACGAGGCCTCGCAACGTCACGTAAGAACATTTCGAATTCCTTTTGTCATAATTTTTTATTAAAAAAATATTTTTTTGCAGGGATGTTCACGGACGGATTGGACGAAACCTTGCGATGTCACGTAAGAACATTTCGAATTCTCTTTATCATAATTTTTTATTAAAAAATTATCTGTCTGCGGAGATGTTCACGAACGGGTTGGACGCCGGATGAGTTGGACGAGATCTCGCAGCGTCACATAAGAATATTTCGAATTCCCTTTATAATATTTTTTATTAAAAAATTGTAATATTTTTTAATAAAAAACCCGAAACCCGACCCGAACTGACCCGTTTTTTTTGCTTTATGTTTTATGTATTTCGAGTCGGGTCGGGTCAAATGACATGACCCTTATTGTTCGAGTCGGGTTGGGTAACATCAAGACCCGACCCGAACTGACCCGTTGACACCCCTACCTATTGGGTCCTTTGTGCCAGATAAGAATGATTGGTTTAATGATCCCGTGCTCACTTTGTACTCCAATTAGATCTTGAATTAGAGCCTTTTGACCGACTTGTGGTCTAGGAACTAGTGTCTACACTTCTTGTATGGCATTCACGTGATTCTCCATTTCATTAAAAGTAAAACAAATTAAAATAAAGTGTTTTAGTCTACATAGTGAGCATTTTGATAATAATAAAAGAAAAAGGATGAGGATCCTCTATAGTTTTAGGGTAACTAGACCACACTACTCTAGATTGACCAATGTACCCCATTGATTAATCAAACTTGCATAAATGGCCTCTTTCTTATTATAAACTATGAGTTTTTTATTGGGCATCTCAAAATTATTTCTTTATTTCGCATGTGCGGCTCCTTTTTCGTCAAATTTCACATTTCAAAATGCATGCAGTTTCTCACTGTCAATGAGTTTAAGATTTTGGATTTTGACATTTTAATGCACAAATTCCCAAAAAACTTAGAATTTTCTCTTCGCTTCTCCTTCCATTTCTCTCTCCCCTTTTGCCTTAGCGGCTCGCCACCTCACACCGCCATTGCCCCTTGCAAGATCGCCGTCACCATCCCCCCTCCCCACCCTTAGGACCTATGTTCTCTCTTCGACGCCGGTGACTAGGATCCCCTATGACCCTAGATATGGGAGGCCCATTGTATTTCGATCTCGAATCAGAGCTGGAGGTCCTAAAGGCGACGTCGGCGGCGGCGGTGCAAGAAGAAGAGGGGAGAGTAGAAAGAAGGAGGGAAAATAAAAGTCTAAAATAAATTAAAAAAATTTCAAAATTGCAAAGGCAGTACAAATTATGACGTGGATTTTCCTCTGTTTTTTCTTTTCTTTCTCCTCCTTTCCTCCCCTCCACTCCATCTACCATAAAATCTCCAATTCGGCGTTAAATTCTCCAACGAACTCCATAGACGAATCCGCCATCTCCGAAGCCCGATTCATCAGCCCCACCTCATTTCTCACCAGCAACCTTGTCGACGAGCGAGCCAGAGCAAAACTCAAGCCATTTCAGCCATTGACGCTCTGCTTGCTGACTCAGTCTCTCTCTCTCTCTCTCTCTCTCTCTCTAAGTATTCAGACAAGTGGGCAGTAGGATCCAAACGAGGAAAGCAGAGCCCTTTTGTTTACCGAGGAGAGAGAGAAAGAAGAACCCAAATCACGGGCTCGTCCAATGCTTTATCCACTAGTGCGCTATCGCTAGTGTATGTGTATAAGTGGCAATTAGATTCTCCTCTGTCGGCATTTTCTACATAGCAAGCGCCCCATTCATTGCAGCTTCTTCCCTCCTCCGATACCCATTAGCATTCACGGGCTGCTACAAAACAAAGGCCTTCCCCTGTTTTCCACCGCGTCCCGCCTGCCCCGCCTGCCCCGCCTGCCTCGCCTCGCCTCGCCTCGCCTTATATAACCCACGTTTCGCTCGCCATTCCTCCGTGTGTGTGTCGCGAGGCATTGCGTTTGTTCGGAGAGTTTGCTCGAGGGAGGTGTCGCGCGCCCTCCCAAGATGAACTCCGCCCGGAACGGAGCGCCGGAGGCGTCCTCTGTTTTGCTCTGCCTCTGCTGCGTTCACGCGTTCCTCTCGTGCGCCCTCTTCGGCGCCCGGCCCGTCACGGGCCAGGCGCCGAAGCCGGTGTTCGCCTGCGACGTGGACGGCGACCCGACCCTCGCCGCCCTCGGGTTCTGCAACGCGTCGTGGGGGGTGGAGGCGCGGGTGGCGGACCTGGTGAACCGGCTGACCCTGCAGGAGAAGATCTTGTTCCTGGTGGACAACGCCGGCAATGTGGACCGCCTGGGGATCCCCAAGTACGAGTGGTGGTCGGAGGCGCTGCACGGGGTGTCGAACGTCGGGCCGGGGACCAAGTTCTCGAGCCCAGTCCCGGGGGCCACCAGCTTCCCTCAGGTCATCCTGACGGCGGCCTCGTTCAATGCCACCCTGTTCGAGACCATCGGGAAGGTTAGCAAGTTCACATCATCCACTCCCTCACTCCTTCTCTTTCTTGCGCCTCTCTGTTTCTTGACTTTTGCATGCGGAATTGGATATTGTATTCATGTCTGCGCGTCGTAGTCGTTCGCATTGTGCATGATATGATAGAAAAAAAGCTCGAAACTTTTCTCCAACAAGATAAGAAAGTTCGTGTCGTGGAGCAACTACGGCTGGCGGGGACCACCGGCCATCGTCACTGGAATCGGCAGACGCATCTTGTACAGTAAATTTAGTAACTTCATACCGTGACATATAAGATTTCATGTAAAAGTAGATATTCCCGCCGTGTTAAGATTCTGTGAATTTGTTTTCATGCCATCCCCTCTATCTAAGTTTCTGGGTCGGCTGCTACTCTTCCTGATATTCGAGTTAGTCCGTGTTGACGTTCGTGACCGACTTCCTAACCCAAAGCGTGGCATCTTGGCTGCCATTCTATATCTAAATTCCATCAATGCGGCATTAAATAAGCCCCGACTGTTCGATTTGAATAAGAACCCACAAGCCACAAGATCAAGAAGTACCCAAGCACATTGCTGCAGATAATTTCCCAGCTCTTTGCTGTGAGATTCTTGATTCTGGGGGGGAAATGAAAACTGCTTTTTTTGAGGTGAAACTGCATCGACAAAAATGGCCAAGAAAATGTTGAGGCTTAGTTAATCTCGGTTGGTCTAGTTTTGGAAGAAAAATTGGTCTGAATTAAATTTAGGTTGTACCCAGCCAACAGAAAAGTACGGTTGGGAGGAGATCTTTTGGTGGATCCTCAACCACTTGGGTATCAGTTGGTGCCACCTTTTTAGCTGTACACCATATGAACTGCAGTTAGTGCAACCCCCTTCCCAAAAGAAACAATAGAGAGAGCTGACTGACTGATTGACTGGACTGACTTTAAAGGCACCCGGCTAAAGTCCATACACGCTTGCTTGTTCCCACAGTAAAGTTTGACAAAAACATCATCAAATCTTCCACCGAATTGTCTGTACTATTATTGTGGAAAAACATGCAATGTGGACACAAGAATTAGTAGGTTTTGATCCTGTATTCCTATGTTAGGTTGCTGCGTGAGGAAATCTTGCATACATTAGAAAGAAGAAGACAGTAGAGAAGAGGGTCTCTGCATCTGTGAGCATCACCATCATTTGGATTTGTTTGGTTGGTGTTTGTTAGTGGGTGGAGGTGATCATTACTGGAGCTGGCAAAAGGGAGGGTGGTGTCATGAGCATTGCCTTGTCATTGCGCAAAGTTAGTTCCTTCCCTTGCACTCAATGAGGGGGACCAATTTCAATTGTTTATGTTGGAAACAGAAAGCAGTTTTGGCCGGAGTTTCGAATACATCGAGAAAGAATGGATAGACAAGAATTGTGACAGAAAAATGCGTGAAAATCATGAGTCAAGCAACTTAAGTTTTCGCGAAAAGGGTGAAAAAGAAACACATCTGAATCTTTTCCTCGCGATTCAGTCATTGAGCGATGATCGTCATGATCTGCTTCTTGACTTCTAATTCTGTGATACCTAAGTTAAAGACTATTTCATTCCAATGCACTTAGAATTCATACTATCTTGCTGATTGTCGACAGTTTGTAGGCCGAAAACGAATTAGTTTCTCACTCCAACTAGGACAAACAGCTAAACATTTTAAAGCTCTGTGCAAATATGGAGAAGAGTAGATGAATTACACAATAGCTTTGTCGAAGCAGATGGTTTCGACAGAAGCCTGGGCGATGCACAACGTGGGGTTAGCCGGATTAAGACTATTTGAATACATGATCTGAATCTTTTCTGAGTGATCATCTGAAAATACATGATCTGCTTCTTGCCTTCTACTTCCGCAATACCTAAGTTTAAGACTATTTCATTCCAATGCACTAAGAATTCATACTTCTTGCTGATTGTCGCCACGTTTGCAGTCCAAAAATGAATTAGTTTCTCATTCCGACTAGGACAAAAAGTTAAAACATATTTAAACTCTGCGTAATGATATGGAGAAGAGTAGATGCATCACACAACAGCTTTGATGAAGCAGGTGGTTTCGACAGAAGCCCGGGCGATGCACAATGTTGGGTTAGCTGGATTAACGTTCTGGTCCCCGAATGTCAACATATTCAGAGACCCCAGATGGGGGCGGGGCCAGGAGACGCCAGGGGAAGACCCGGTGCTCTCAAGCAAGTACGCGGCGGGTTATGTCCGAGGCCTACAACAGAGTGATGACGGAAATGCGGACCGGCTTAAGGTCGCTGCATGCTGCAAACATTATACTGCATATGACATCGATAATTGGAAAGGCGTTGATCGCTACCACTTCAACGCTGTGGTAAATCACAATTTACAGACTTCTCTTTCGTTTTTACTCGGTTCGATTTGTCAACCAGTTTTTTGCAGACCATCTCGAGTTAATCTCCCGTTCCTGTTGTGGTGGACTGATTAGGTAACACAGCAAGATTTAGATGATACGTTTCAACCGCCGTTCAAGAGCTGTGTCCTTGACGGCAATGTTGCGAGTGTGATGTGCTCCTACAATCAGGTTAATGGTAAGCCGACGTGTGCAGACCCGGACCTCCTCGCTGGGACTATCCGAGGACAATGGAAACTGAACGGGTAACATTCCATTGCTCGATCATTGCTATTCGATGCTTTTGATTGATTATTGTGATGTTATTAATGCGAAAGGATCGGTTAATGCAGATACATTGTTTCGGATTGCGATTCAGTGGACGTGTTCTATAATTCCCAACACTATACTAAAACACCAGAAGAGGCTGCAGCTAAGGCCATTTTGGCAGGTAGACACAAATTTCATACTGTACTTTGATCAATTCCAATGACGGCATTTGTAAATTTGCACGGATTGCTTGTACATCAATGACTGTAATTCCCTTTTCGACAGGTTTGGATCTCGACTGTGGATCTTTCCTTGGCCAACACACCGAAGCGGCGGTGAAAGGTGGATTGTTGAATGAATCGGCGATTGACAAGGCCATCTCTAACAATTTTGCCACGTTGATGAGACTTGGCTTCTTCGACGGTGATCCGAGGAAGCAGTTGTATGGAAAGCTCGGCCCGGCCGACGTGTGCACACCGAGCAACCAGGAACTCGCTCGTGAAGCTGCAAGGCAAGGGATTGTGTTGCTCAAGAACACAGCAGGATCGTTGCCCCTGTCTTCGACCGCCATTAAGTCTTTGGCGGTGATCGGACCGAACGCCAATGTCACAAAGACCATGATCGGGAACTACGAAGGTAGTGGAAGAACTTAAGCAATAGACCACACGACGGTGGATCGGCTTCATTATATGTACCCGTCACAGAAAATACCTTAATTAGAACTCCTATGTTCCTTGCAGGCATTCCTTGCAAATATGTGACCCCTTTGCAAGGCCTATCTGCCGTCGTTTCGACAACTTATGTGGCCGGCTGCGCGAATGTAGGATGCGGCACGGTCCAGACAGATGATGCGAAGAAAGCCGCGGCTTCGGCAGATGCGACAGTGCTTGTCATGGGCGCTGACCAGTCAATCGAGAGGGAGAGTTTCGACCGGGTCGACCTCCACCTCCCGGGCCAGCAATCGCTCTTGATCTCGGACGTAGCGAACGTGTCGAAGGGGCCTGTAATCCTCGTGATCATGTCCGGGGGAGGGATGGATGTGTCGTTCGCCAAGGACAACAACAAGATCACGAGCATTCTGTGGGTCGGATACCCTGGCGAAGCCGGCGGCGCTGCGATGGCAGACGTGATTTTCGGGGACCATAATCCTAGTAAGATTCAGAGTCTTTAGCCACTTCAAATTTTGCATTCCTCGATTCAAATTCTGATTCACCATTCGCCAAACTTTACCTGAATCAGGCGGAAGATTGCCAATGACATGGTATCCGCAGTCCTACGCCGACGCCGTCCCGATGACAAACATGAACATGAGGCCCGACCCGGCCACGGGCTATCCTGGCAGGACATACCGCTTCTACACTGGGCCGACCGTGTACTCTTTCGGGGACGGGCTGAGCTACTCCACCTTCAGCCACCATCTAGTCCAAGCGCCGCAGCTCGTGTCGGTGCCCTTAGAGGAGGGCCACGTTTGCCGCTCATCGTTGTGCGCATCGTTGGAAGCCACGGGCGACGCGTGCTCCGATCTGGCCTTCGACGTGCATCTGAGGGTCAAGAATGTGGGAAGGTTCGGCGGGAGCCACACGGTGTTCTTGTTCAGCAGCCCTCCGTCGGTGCACAGGTCGCCTCAGAAGCACCTGCTGGGCTTTGAGAAGGTGTACTTGGCCTCACAAAGTGAGGCGCGAGTGCAGTTCAGGGTCGATGTTTGCAAGGATCTAAGCATGGTCGACGAGGCCGGTCGCCGGAAGGTCGCCTTGGGGACGCACGTCCTCCACGTCGGGGACTTGAAGCACGCGTTGAGCGTGCGGATTTGATCGTCCGGCCTCTCCCCGATCCCGCGGTGAACATTTTATGTTTTCACCGATCTTTGCCAAAGACATTGCTGAATGAAGAAAATCAATGTGATAAAAGTTTGAGAGGCGTTCGCAAGAACACTCTCGACCAATATGAATTGTTCAAAAGCAACTGTATACTGTATGTGTCTCAACTACTCTTTTCTTTTCATTTTACATCAGTGACAATAAGCAAAGTGAATACGACAGACTGATACTCATTAGAGGGGAGAAGTACAGCAGAAGTGTCAGATGTGTATGGTACTCATTCAGTGCCAAAAGTTTATATTGACTTTTTCAATGCCAAATTTCATTTTAAGTGTTGATGGGCGAGATATTCTAGCTAAAGTAATTACGTGGTTTTTATAATTAAAAAAATAAGTTGAGTTTGATTCTTTGTTAAAAATTCTAGCCCACATGAACTAGCAAAATGGTGTCACTCAATTCAACGTGGCTAGCTAAAACTAAACGGGGCTGCACCAATTGCATTGCCTAAAAACGACGATGCACCAACTTTGTTGCCCAAAAACGATGCGGCATGTGATTAGTGAAAAGGGCTTTGATCGTGTTCGTCTCACCATCCATCACTCTCCCTATCAAGGTTGCTCGCCATTCATCACTCGTCTGTTGCTCGATGTCTCCGTTGCTCTCGGTCAATCAGGTTAGTCATCCTCATTGAGCACTCAATTAGAGGAAAAAAAATTGGGGCTTGGGTGAGGAGAGAAAAAATTAAAGTTGTTAGTGCTAGAGGATAAGGGTGAACAACCGGACCGGGTTTATCTGAAAACCGGACTAACTAGCTCACCTGAAAAACGTTCGTGGGAATGAAACTAATATTAGATCCATATTTGTTGTTTATGTTGATGCATTGTTAGGATTTTTGCTTAGTCTTATAATGTAGGAGGATTGCGTTGTTGTTTTTTCGTGAATTAATGTAAAATTTGAAACCGTATAGAATATCAAATGATTACAAAACATGTTTTAATGAAAATAGGATTGACCATGTTCTTGGACCTGAAAAACAGGATTGGGTCTAAAACATGGTGTCACGCCCCGACCCTCGAGCACGTGACGATCCCCATCTTCTCTTTTAGTCATTTGAATGCGATGTTCCAGGACGCGTCGTCGACCATTCTTTTTATCTTTCAATTAAGTACATGCGGAAGCGATAATCAATCCCCGTACAATTTAACGAATTGGGATAGTCAGGAAAGTCAATCAGAAACACAATCAATGATGCTAGTTTATTAATCTTCTGATTAACCTTAGGAAGTCTATACAAACAGGCCCTTACCATGGGCTACTTCCTGTAGAGCCAACCAAACAAATAGGCCAGGGTTAATCTACTTCTTCCAAGACGCACCACCTGTTGAATCTGCCTCCAACGAACCTGAAAATGATTATTCAATAACCAGTGAGACGTAAATCTCAGCGAGTTCTTGCCCTAATCCTCGGTTAGGACACCAACTCGCATCGGGGTACCTATGGCGCAGTCTAATACCTCAAGCAGGTTAATAGCAGAACAACCATACATCTTGGGCAATAACTTAATACAATCAATACTATCATGAGCACATCGACAAGCAATCAACTCGCAAGCGACCTTACCCGGTCATGCCATAAAGGGTACTTAGATCCGAATCCAGAGTTTGAGTTGCAAACTTGTGACAGGTATGCTATCCCACACACGGCCTTCTTGGCCTTCAATAGGGACTGCCTGTTAGCCACCAAGTTCTTCCTCAAACAAAAGACTTAGATCCTAGTAAGCTCTAAAATATCGGAAATTCTGATGCACAGGATCCCCTAAGGGCAAGTGCAGAGCATACTCCAGGATTTTTATCAATCACAGTGTTTGTTCAGAACCATCGTTCTAGACTAGAGGAGAATGAGAGTGTTTAGAAGATTATGTTGGATATAGAATACACAACACACTTCTTATTTTCACTCGATGGATTTTACAATGGAGACTCCTTGCTCTTATATAGGCAAAGGAGGATACAAACGACAAGAGCAGACGGACTGGCCATGCTAGGACATAATTGAGCAAACTTAGCCACTTAAGGGCTACACACGTAGGGAGTCCTAAAGAAATCCCGTGACAGGCTATGAATAGTAGTTTTTCGCCTGTTGCTACAGTGAAAACAGACTAGGTGAACAGTGAACAGTATGCTACAGTACCGGTGTACAGTGTTTTCAGGACGGCTTTTTTAAACGTCTCTTCCGTCTCTAGCATTGTAGTGGTCATAGTCCGAATCATCAGAGTTATGATAAGCTAACTGTTCTCTGTAGAAAGCCTCTTCTGCATCTGGACTGGAGCTTCCATCTTTTTCTCTTTTGAAAGCTCGGATGAGGTTCTCGATTTCTTCTGCCGACAGATCTGGTGGACGGGATGAGCTGGCACCGAAAATATTGGAGAAAGAGCTGGGATAAGGGGCGTGATTTGGGGTGTCTCCCCAAGGGTCCTGTAAGAGTGGCCCCCCCATGGATCATAGGGGGTGGAGGAGTCTGGATTATTCTGGCGAAAGATTTGAAGAGCCTCTTGGATCTGGTTTCTGGTGGTATCCCAAGCTTCAAGGTGGTCCCAAGAGGTAAGGACCTGTGCAGATAGCCATGCTTCTGGTGGGATGGTATGATTCTCTTAGCATAGGATCCTTTGGAGTTCACGAGATGCTGGTCTGCTTGTCGTGACTGAGTATGGAAGTGTCTGGTGAATTCGAGCAAATTCTTGAAAAACTTGAGGCCTGTAGCTTGATATTTCTGCAATAGAAGGTTTGTCAGAAATTCATCCACATGGATGGGAAAATGTCCATGGTTGATGAAATAAGACAACAGTATGTCTCTCTGGTTCAGGTCTTCCTTGGCGATTTTGGACTTTGAATAGTTCTCTCCAATATTGGAGTGGTTTGTACCATGCAAAAATCTCCAAGAGGTGTTTCTGATTATGAGGTTGAGCTTAGCCATCATTGTGAATAACCTGCAAAATTTTATCAGTGGGAAATTCAATGGCTATAGTGTACAGGTTGAACATGTACCACAATAACCATTTCAGTTCTTCTGGAAATTCTTTATCAGGAGACCATTTGAGAGGGTGAATGAATGGATATTGCGGATGAAGTCTGTCTGGTTTAAGCATCAGACCACCGTATTCACGAAAAATTCGAAGGTGATATTCCCACATTAATTCTGGAAGTCTTTCTTTCAGATTATTGTGGTGGATTGCTTCAGGAACATCAGGAGGGTATTTTAGACTGGGCCATCCTCCTGGAATTTTGTCTGTTCGGTATGTGTCTTGAAATGGCTCTTTTTTTATATACATATTGATGGTTTGCATTGGTTCCTTTGGACGGGACAAGAAATCAGCAAGGACATTCTTAGTTCCTAGAATGTGTTTAACTTCAAAAGAGTATTTAGAAAACCATTCAGCCCATCTTAGCAGTTATGGATGAGGAACCTGCTTTTGTTTGAACTTAAGCATCTGAGGAAATGAGGACATATCCATTTCAACAAGAAAATGGTGTCCGATGAGATGAAATTCAAACTTCTTGATGCCATACTTTACTGCAAGTATCTCCTTAAAAGTGGAGTGATAATGGATCTCTACTTGAGAGAATCGACCACTTTTATAGGCACAAATATGCCTATTTCCATCAATTTCTTCGAAAAGAATGGCTGCCAAATATTTATCGCTGGCATCAGTTTGGAGAATTCATTTGCTAGTGGATGGGATTTTTAAAGAATGAAGGTTTTGCAAGAGTTGTTTGAGTTGAGCTACAGCTTGAGTCTGTTTGGATCCCCATAGGGGAGGATCCTTTTTGAGCATTCGCTGGAGAGGTCTCAAATACTTAGAGATGTGTGGAACGAAGTCTCTTAGATAATTTACAATGCCAAAAAATTGCTGGACTTGTTTAGGATTGAGATCCTTTTCAGGGAATTTTTGGAGTTCATCAGCAATATGAGGTTCAGGGCAGTAGGTTCCATCTTTAAGACGCATGCCAAGGAATTCAATTTCCTTTTGGGCAATAACCATCTTTTTCTAAGAAAGCATGATACCATGGTTTTTAACAATGCGAGCAAAATGTGTCAAGAGTTGACAATGAGACTGTTCATCATGACTGAACAGAAGGATATCATCAATATAAATCTGGGAGTTTGGAAGGATGGGTTCAAAGATTTTGCACATAGCCTTTTGGAACAGTGAATGAGCAGTTTTGAGACCAAAAGGGACAACTGTCCATTGGAAATGTTGGTTTGGGATACAAAACCCAGTTTTCGGTCTGTCTGCTAGGTCAATACCTAGTTGCCAAAATCCTACTTTAAGATTAAATTTTAAATAGATCTTTGCTTGAGTAAGGCTTAGGAAGAGGGAATTTCGATGAGGCAATGGGAATTTATTATCTTGAAAGAACTCATTTAGAGGTTGGTAATTAATTACTAACTTCATTTTCCCACGGTTATGCTCGGCTCGTTTGTTGACATAGAATGCTTCACATGCCCATTGAGAGTCAGAAGATTCAATGAGACCCTGTGCCAGTAGTTCTGCGCACTCTTGCTGTGCGAGTGTGAGATGTTCAGGGCTCATTCCAGAGTGACTAGCCTTTGTGGGATTAATGTCTTCATTCCGTTTAAATGGAAGTTTGACATAGAAAAAAGAGTTTTTCCATAAAGATTGGGTGCAAATTTAGGAAAATTGGGAGTGTGTTTCAGCACAGGAAGAAAGTAGACTCTGGATTATTGGATCCAGGACGGCTAGTTGAAGGGCACAGAATCGTTTGATGTCTACAAATTCCTTAAATTGATTCTTGAAGCGAAGGCCATGAGACAGAATTCTAAGTTTGGGAAGTTGGGTCAAGATGTCCCACCCAATGATGATATCTTTGTCTGGAGACTGGGAACCAAGAACTTTAGTGGTTATGGAACATTGGGGAAAGAACTGGATAGTAATGGGTTTACTGCGATACTTGGTAGCAAAAGTATCACCAGAGGCAGAGTTGAAATACCCGGTGTAGGGTTTCCAAAATTCTTTTAGAAGGATCTTTGTGTCAAGAATGGAAGAGCTGGCTCCAGTATCGATGAGTGCTACCAAAGGAATTGGTTTATGGTATTTGGACAGAAGGATGTGGACAGGGATATACGGGTGATGGACAGGTTCATTGAGTTCAATTTCTACAGGTGAATCAGGGAAGAATGTGAAGACATCATTCTCAAAATCTGAATTTGAGCTATATGTCTGAATGGCGCAAAGGGTATTTTCGGATGGTTGGTCGTCTAAAGAGAAAATATACTCAATATCCGAATCATCAAGCTGGATGCCGGTGCTGGTGGCAATTTTATCGATCAAATGGCTTCCTCGTTTACTTGCCTTTGGACAATTTTTTGCAAAATGTCCTTTTTTGTTGCAGATATAACACCTGTCTTTGTTACGTTTCTTAGAGAAACGATGATGGCTTTTCCGCAAAAATTTCCACTTATTTTTGCCTTTTCCTTTGCGTGTCTTTTTGAAGGAAAGTCGTTTGAAATGTCTTTTCTTTTTGCATCCGGCGCAGGAAGGATCAGAACAATCCTTGGGACATTTAATCTTCAGACCGGGTTTGAAGCATGCTTTGTCAAGATGCCTGTTTTCTTTGAGAAAGGTTCGAAAGGCTTCTCTTCGGAGGCAAAGTTCTTCTATAGCGATGTGAACGGCTTGTTGAATTTCACCAAGAGTAGCTTCTGTTACGGTCTTCTGCCTTTGTTGGAGAGTTTTCTCAGCGGCTTGGCTGAGTTCTTTTGGGATGGATGCTAAGAAGATGGGCTTGAGATTCCAATCTGCGCCAAGTAGATAAAACAGTTTGATCATGGCTTGAAAATGACGATCAAGATCTTTGCGTCTTAGTGAGCAACATTTCCGATCAAAGAACTCATTTCTTTTGAGTTCTTTGGAATCTTCAGGCTTGCCAATGAAATACATATGGATAATCTGGATAGCATTATCCAAAGGTTGTGTCAAGAAGTACATCTGATCTTGTTCTGCAGCAGTGTGCCACCAGTCTTTAAGTGCTCCTGTGAAACGACTAGTGAATTCCAAAAGAATATCATAGGTGCTAGGTTCAGAAATATGCCGGGCGGTGAGCCAAGCATGAAATTCTTGAAGCCTATTAGGCCATTTAAAATATGGAATGTCGTCTAGTGTGAAGTAGATTTTGGACGATGAGGCTGTAAAGAACTGGGTGGCGTCCGGTTGTTCCGGATGATGAAGTTCGGGTTCAGAGAATATTTCTTCATCCTTGACACTATCTGCCATAAAAAATGACCCTTCTGAAGAGGGTGACTCAATTAAAATGTCAGAATCAGACCCAGATGATGTTTCAATCTGGTTCGTGGCAGAAGGTTTGATAACAGCAATAGAAGGTATCTGCTGGCGAATAAAATTCTCGAGTGGATTGGAAATGGTCAGGGTGGCTGATTTTTCCCCAGGAGGGGGGTTACTAGGAGGATGATTTCCGGGAGGATGTTCAGGTGTGCCCGGAGAAGGTGGGGAATACTCAGTGGGAGGAGGAGATTTCTTTTGCTTTAGTTTAAGCTTACGAAGGTTTTCTCGAAGAGTCAGGAAATTGTTCTGAGGAGGAGGAGCAGCTGAGCTTAAAACAGTAGCAAAAGAAGAGGATGAACCAAATGATGACTCTGTCTTTTGTGACAGGGCAGGAGAGGGAAAAATGGGTGGATCAAGTGGAGTAAATGACTGCTGACCCTTGAGAATTTGGATCTGCCTGCGGAGTTTTTCTATCTCTGGTCTCTGATCTTCCAAATAATGGCTTGGGGGTGTTTGCTTAGTTTCTAGCAAATGAAGCCGCTTTTGGAAGTCTTTCAACATGTGGTAGGATAAGTCAGTGGTTTTATCTACCCATTCAAGACGTGTGGAGACGGTGCTTAAAAGCTCATTCTGAGCTAAGGCATTTTCAGTCTGCCAATTGAGGACAGTTTTGGCAACAGAAGGCTGCATACGTTGTCCTTGTGCATCAAGACCAGTGGGGTTTGGTACCCTGGGTGAATGCTGGTACTTTTGGTGTGGATCAGAGAATTTTTCCAAAAGAGGAAATTTTCGGGTACGGGTGCTGGTTCCAGATGGTTTTGTGTTTTCAAGTGGAGGAAAATCATCAGGATGGAACATGCATATGCTGGGTAGAACAGGAGGTGAGACAGGTTTGGGTACACAGGTACTTGGTCGGGGTAGTTTCAAGGGACATGAATGATTCTTTTTTATCCATTTCTGGATTGGTTTATAGAAGGGCGAAGTGATCATAGGTTTTGGTGGTGGTTGAAAGGAGGGAGCTGGCTTGCAAGGTGGTGGTGGTGCAGCTGGTGGAGTGGTTCTGGATGGTCCATAAGAAACAATGAACTGGTATCTGCCTCCATCTTCTCCGAGAGGTCCAACAGTTGGATCTCCATTAAGATACCTTTGGTAAATGGTATCTTTCTTCGTTTTCTTCTTTTTGGCAGAAGGTCTGTCATCTTTATCGTCATGTCTTGTACATGATGGACAAATGCAATCTGGGTCCCAAAAACAGTGTCCAGTAGGATCTTTGAAGTGATGAATGGGCTGGCCTTGAGAACCAAAAGAATGGACAAAGCGTTTGTCATCTGGTTCGCTTGAGACAGGATCAGTGGGACAAGGTGTAAAGTGGAGGATAGTGGGAAAAATAGATGAAGGTTCCTCTTTGGCTTTGCCGAACTTGATGGTAACAGTACCATCTTTTTTCTGGGTGAACTGTGGTTCATTGGATTGGAGTGGTTTACAACTTTGATGAAATTTTTCGTAGTTGGTGACCCAACTATCCGGAAGAAGCTTAACAAGCTCATTTCTAGGAATTTGGCGAGGAACATGGATACAGGAGGTCTGGTCGTGATCGACTGAGATTACAAGGGCATCCTCAGAGTTTGGAATGTTGAGATCTATGGCATGATTTTGAACTCGGTAGATCATCTGGTAGTGCAAGGTGGCAGCAATGGATCCAGGAGTTTGCGGAGCTCCAGTAATTTGTAACTGAACCTTTAGAGCAGTCAGTAGGTTGGGATCTGCAAGAGCAATGTTAAAGTTGGGGAACAGGGTAACAAAAACAATGCATGCATTCATTGTTGTTTGGATAGTACCAACACAAGCTTGCTGGTATTCTAAAAACCTGGTGTCTAACAGGGCTATTCTTGCTGTAACTGGTAAGCCTTTTCGACCATGAAAGGTCAAAGCAAGACGGATGGCTCTAAAATGGAGATGAGTATAGCCTTGTTGAATCCATTGAGATGGAAATTCCGATGGAATCTGGAGAGTAACGAACTGTTCTTGTTCAGTTGCTTGAATAGGGTGTAGGTCAAAACGAGATGACTGAACATATTCTTTGACAATGCGGGGGGTGTGTTTGATCAAGTGTTTAATAGACCGCAGTGGGGAAAAAGAAGGGGGTTTTGCGAAAGCTGTGTATGGATTCATCATGGGGAGCTGGGTTTCTGAGATCTTGCTATCTTCTGTGAGGTATGCCACCTCATAAAGATAGTCTATCTTTGAACATGAAGACTTGCGAAGTTCAGGTGGAGGTTGAAGAGAAAGGTTAGAGGTAAGAGAGATGGGAAGAGAAGGGAAAGATGAATCTGAAGTTTCCATAGGATGGGAGATTCTCTTCTAGTAACAGAACGTGGTAATGACCAAACTAAAATGATTCAAACAAATCCAATACGCATGTAATTCACCAGTAATGCATATTGCACTCTCAGCATTACATTAATCAATCACACTCGAATTGTATCGCAAGCGATCTCACCTGATCATTGCCACACCCTGCACGGTATTAACTCAGGCATATCATAAACAGTGCAACAAGCACAAATATAATTAGAACACAATGTCATTTGTCTCTCATGCACTCTTGCATTCATGTGTGTTCCAATTATACACCTCCCCGCGTACACACGCATCAGGGCACGATCACTTTACCTCCCCGTGTAAACACACCTCAGGGTTCTACCTTTTCCCCGCGTCAACACGCATCAGGGCACAATCTCCTCTGCCTCCCCGTGCAAACAAATACACCTCAGGGCTCTACCTTTTTCCTGTGTAAACACACGTCAGGGCACAATATCCTCTGTCTCCCCGTGCAAACAAATACACCTCAGGGCTCTATCTTTTCCTCGTGTAAACATACCTCAGGGCACAAGCACTCTACCTCCCCGTGTAAACACACCTCAAGGCTCTACCTTTTCCCCGTGTAAACACACATCAGGGCACAATCTCCTCTGTCTTCCCATGTAAACAAATACACCTCAGGGCTCTACCTTTTCCCCGTGTAAACACACGTCAGGGCACAATCTCCTTTGCCTCCCCGTGCAAACAAATACACCTCAGGACTCTACCTTTTCCCCGTGTAAACACACCTCATAGCTCTACATTTTCCCCGTGTAAACACACGTCAGGGCACAATCTCCTCTGCCTCCCCGTGCAAACAAATACACCTCAGGGCTCAAGTGGACTCACAAGCACACGTCATAATCCGCACACGACATACATATGAAGCAGTAAGTATTCCACATATTGTTCAAGAATCGCCACATTGCGATAATCCAATAATCAACCAATTTCATAAGGGAATACCACATAATTCCCGGAATATACGTGCTTCAATCAATAAGGCATAAATAAGCAATCAGCAAATCAATCAATTATTGCCTCAGACAATATTTGTCTTACAACGATGTGACGACCGGTAACTTTCATAAATCACTAATTACTACAATTACTTATCGCAAAGTAATTAATCCAAACTGCACTCCAACATGCTTTCATCATAACAACACGTCAAATAATTCCCACAATTTAATTATAAATAAACCGAATTATTCATAATTAAACTATATTCAATTATTATTAAAATAAATACTAATAATTATTATTAAAATAAATACTAATAATTCCGAATTTCCACAAATACTAATAATTCCGAATTTCCACAAATAATATTAATTTCGGAATTTAATAAATAATAACTATTTTCGGAATTAAATAAATAATAAAAAAAAAGAGATCATTTCTTTTTAATTAAATAATACCAATACGGATTATCCACTAATCCCTAATTACCCAACTAATCACCGATAAATATCCTTGAACACGTTTAACCACATAAACAACAATTTATCGCGATTAACTCTAATCCACCTCCTAACTACGATTAACGATAATCTAATCTTCCCCTAAACAAGTTTAACGGACTAATCGAGAATTTAGAACTTAAATTCACCCGGAGACAAAACCGACGACACCGGCGTGACGGCGACGACAAGGCGGACGAGCGGTGCCTCCGGTTCACCGAAACCAAGTGTTTCGGAACCGGGCCTCGGCCGAAACGTCCCGGACCAAGCTGACCACCGGGGAAGGAAGACTCCGCGGCGGCGGAGGAGGCTCGAGAACGATCCTCCGGGACCTGCGGCGGTGACCGGCGGCGGCGTGCAGCGGCGAGGCTGCTGGCCGCGTGTCCAAGCCACGACCAGAGGGGCCGAGGGGGAGAGAGAGCACGGCGACGACGGTGGCAGCTGGGATGGCCCCCGGACGGCTCCTAGCGGCGGTGTCGGGCGGCGGCAAGCAAACCGAAGCCTGCCGAGGAAGAAACCGGCAGGACAGAGGAGGAGGAGCGGTGCAGCTGGGCGGGGTTGGTTTGGCTCGAGGCCGGCGGTCCGGCGGCGAGCTGGCAAGACGACGGGGCTGCGGTGGTGATGGGGGTGGTTGCTGGTCTCGCCGGCGTGGAAGCAAAGCAGCAGCAGCTCCGGCCGGAGAAGACAGCAGAAAGAAGAAGAAGAAGTTGCAGGGGAGAGAGGGGGTGATCGTGCCTGGGGCTGCGCAGAGGAGGGAGAGAGAGAAAGAGAGAGAGGGAAAAGTCAGAGGGTCAGAGCGGCAGGGGAGTGGGCGCTGACATGCGTGGGGAAAGAGGAAAAGAAGAGAGAAAAGAGAGGGGAGAGAGGACGTGCGGCTGAGGGGGCGCAGGAGGAGAGAGAAAGAGAGAGAGAAAGAGAGCGTGCGGGAGAGAGAGGGAACGCGCGGGAGAGAGAAAGAGAGAGAGAAACCCTAAAAATTAAACAATCACACAAGCTTCTAGAAGGGGGGCAATCCGGTCTTTTTTACCCCTGAAGCGCGGTTCCCAAAAATCAAGTCCTAATCTCGGCCCGTTAATCCAACTCGGGCCATTTCCGGACTTACCGGAAATTTTGAGAGTTAATGAGGCATTATCCAATATTTTTGTCCCGACGTCCTTGGAAGTTCGGTACCCGAAATCGGACCGAATCTCGTGATTAATCTCAACTAATCGCGACTTTAGCACGACCTGACTTTCGGGCAGCGTTTAGAGTGTTCATCGCATTTGATCCGTGGTTGATAGCTTTTCAATCCACGATCGTGTATATTCATATTAGGACGATCTTCGGTTGTCATGTAATTGTGAGGGATCGATTGCTCATTCTAATTACAGGGCCAATAGGAAATTGGTTTAACATCGTTCGTTGTTAATATTGAAGTCGTGCGGAATCACCCGCGATCCAACCTCGTACTCCGTCGAATCGATATTTCCGTTCGCTAATTGACCTGCAACAGCGTGATATCATCCCTACTTGATTCTTATGGTCGAGTGGCCAGTCCATGATTGAATTCACTAATCGTACGCGCGTCCGTCCTTAATCGCCTTTCCGAACAGTCAGTTAACTCGTGAGGGGTCAATTCAGAGTAAACGTAACCAACAGCGCATTGATGAAATAATCATTTCACACGTGCCGAAGTGGGTCGAAATCTAGGACTTCACACATGGTATAATAAAAATTGGGTAGGGTATATGGTCCAAAAAAGGGGAATTGATTATAATATGATCGGGTACAGGGTCCAAGTCTAGACCTTACCCACCCTGGACTTGATTACCCCTATTAGAGGACAAATCATTTAAATGAATTTGAGCTGCTATCGAAACTCCTGTCCTCATTGCAAGATTGAACTATTAATTTTGAGGGCAAATCGAATTAGTGTGTGAATTTTTGGTTGAATGGCTAGTTAGGGTTTCAAAAAAATTGACATTTAAATGATGCAAAAAAAATTATAATAAATGTGTTCAAATAAAAATAATTTGAAAATTTTGGTGGATTTAAAAAAAAATTATAAGATATTCATGACGTAAAATGATAGTCTTAGTGACATCACGTACGATATGATTTTTATTCATCTTGTAGCCAGCATTGCTCTTAGGACTTACAATCGAATGATTTGTTTTTTTACTTTTTCTTTTCATGATATTGAGCGACATATTGTAGGGTAAGTCGTGTTAGAATATTTGATACACATAATTTTAAATGACGACACCTATAAAATCATGCAAATATATGATTCTTGCATGGAATATTTCCATAACCTATTATTTTGCGCATATATATACTCTTGAAAGAATATATACATATATATAGCCCAAGCAGTGTGGAAATCATATATATTCTTTCAAAATATATATTCATACTCTTGAAAGAAAACATATAGGCCCCAAGCAATTATGGAAATCATATATCTTCTTGGAATATATATATATAGTCTTGAAAGGAAATATATGACCCCTAGCAGTTGTGGATATCATAAATCTTCTTTCTTCCCTATATTTCTTTCCTTTCCAAAACTATCCTTCCCTCTTTCTCTCCATGGATATCCACTTACCTAGAGCGGGGCAGGTTTGCATCGGCTGGAACGCGTCGGTGGCAGTTCGGTAATTATTTACAAGAAGAAGGGCATTTAGGAAACTCTATTGCCATGCAGAGAACAGAATAGGAAAGCGAATTTCAACGCGATCCCGCGGCTCTGCTTCTTCTTCAAACCCTGGTTGCTTATGTCGAAGCGTTTCCTCTCGCCATAATCATCCTCTGTTTCTGCACAAAATCGCCCTCAAATCCTCTCTTTTTCTTTACCGGGTCTCTCTCTGTTTCTTGCTTTTTTCTTTAATCGTTTCTTTGACTAATCAGTCGGAAGCCTACCCTCACTAGCCCCACTGACACATGGGGTCACTGCGCAAGTCCTTTAAATCCTACAGCTCCTGCAAGCATATGGCCGCCGTCGACCTCTCCGACCTCGAGCTTTGCCTCGATGGTCCCGGCTTACAGGGTGATTCCAAGAGTGACGAGAGCGACGGTCCGAGAATGCTGGGGAACTCAGCATTGAGTTCCGGAAAGTGAGCCAGGAGGAAGCTTCCGCGGAGGGTTCTGGTTCCTCGCTGCATCGGCAGGCACTGGAGGACCCGCCGTCGCGGCTGATCAGGTGGTTCCCCCACCAGCAGCGGGCCTCTGGTGACGTGTCGCTGGACATGGACCTAGAGATGGAGGAGCTGCGGGGCGGCGACAGCTGGAGGGACTTGCCTCCGGTCGCCGACTCGCCACCAAGGTAGAGCCAGGATGGCTCCCAGCCGCCCATCCCAACAGGGGCCGGGCCAGGTACGCCGCAGAGGCGGCACAAGGGCTCACCGAGCCACGGCAGAGATGGAAACTCCGTTGGCAACAGGGAAGAGGAGGTTGTGAAATGTATGTCGAGCGCGGCTTTCCAGCAGAAATCAAGTCTGCTCTGCACAAAAACCCAGTCGTGGCTGATGGACCCGCCAAAGGAGCCCCACAATAGATCAGGCCGGATTCCACAGTCAGGCCAACTGCGGTCTGGAATGTTGGGGAGGGCAGGGGATGAGGAGGAGGACGACCTCTTCTTGGAAGAAGACATGCCCGAGGAGTTCAAGAAGTCACAGTTCGGTGCCATGACTCTGTTACAGTGGGTGGGTTTGATCTTATCATTGGTGCTTTATTTGTACTCTTACAATTCCTGCATTGAAGCATAGAGATTTGTGGAAACTCAAACTGTGGAAGTGGGAGGTCATGGTCTTGGTCTTGATTTGTGGAGGTTGGTGTCTAGGTGGATGATTTGATTAGCTGTGTTCTTCGTCGAGAGGAACTTTCTACTGTGAAAACGGGTTCTTTATTTCGTCTACGGCCTTCGAAAGGCAGTGCAGAACTGCCTGTGGTTGGGCTGGTCTTGATTGCTTGGCATGCTCTGATCGACAAGAAGGATGAGAGGCAGAAGAACAGCCACAACTTGAGGTATGTCACCAAGGTCCTGGTGTGCTTTTTGGTGGGGAATCTGCTGTGGTTGATCAAGACGCTGATCATCAAGGTGCTGGCGTCATCGTTCCATGTGAGCACCTACTTTGACCGGATCCAAGAGTCTGTATTCAATCAGTACGTGATCGAGACATTGTCGGGTCCACCTGTGATAGAAATTCGGAGGACGGAGGAAGAGGAGGAGAGCATTGTGGCCGAGCTTTAGACTTTACGGAAAGCAGGCGCGACTGTGCCGCCAGATCTAGGGGCAGCAGCTATTCCAACTAATAGTGGGATGGTAGTTGGAAGCGGAGGGCTCCAGAGAAGGTCCTAAGTGAAGAACACCAAGCTCTCTCGAGGACTGTCAGGAAAGGGCGAGGGAGGGATCACAATAGATCACTTGCACAAGCTGAATCCCGAGAATGTGTCTGTCTGGCATATGAAAAGATTGATTAATATCATGCAGCATGGATTTCACCCGACATTGGATGAGCAGATACAGGATTCTACTCAGGAGGATGAGTCGGCAACAATGATCAGGAGTGAAAACGAGGCTAAAGCTGCAGCTAAGAAGATCTTTTGCAATGTGGCTAAGCCTGATTCAATGTAAGATCGTAGTTCTTCCCCTGGATGTTTTGAGTTTTTGATATAATCCTTGGATGAGGCAATTGCTTCCCTGATTGGATCTCTTTTCAATTCAATGGCATATTACATTCAGTTGATATTATCTAGTTTTATGATGGAAAGTGTCCAAGTTGGTTATGATTTTCTTGTTGCTAGGTTTATCTACTTGGATGATCTGTTGCGTTTCATGAGGAATGATGAAGCCTTGAAGATGATGAGTCTCTTTGAAGGAGCCGACGAATGCAAGAGAATCAGCAAGTCGTGCTTGAAGAACTGGCTGGTGAGTGGAATTCTGTTAAATTAGGTTTTTAGACATGCTTGTTTAAACTTTTTCGCCTTCAAGGCTAATCGAATTAACCAAATTGTTGCAGGTCAATGCTTTCAGACAGAGGAAAGCGCTCGCCTTGTATCTACTTCATGGTCCCTTCATGCCTCATTCATATGCTGTATCCTTCTAGTTGGTTGTGGAAGAGATCATCCTGACAACCGTGTTTCTGAGGGACGACAATCAAAAGATTATATACCCGAACAGCACTCTTGCAACAAAGGCCATCGGCAACTATTATCGGAGCCCTGAGATGGGAGACGCGGTCGAGTTCTGCGTGCACATATCTACTCCTGCAGAGAAGATCGCTGCCATGAAGCACAAGATAACCAGGCAAGCGAAAACATTTAAGACTTTCTAGAATTGTTTTCAGTTTTCTGTCTCTTGAAGCATCTTTCCGAGGAATGATGGCTACCGTAAATAACAATCCGGAAAAGTAGCACTGCCTTTCGAAGGCTGTAGACGAAATAAAGAACCCGTTTTCGCAGCAGAAAGTTCCTCTCGATGAAGAACACAGCTAATCGAATCATCCACCCAGAGACCAACCTCCACAAATCAAGACCAAGACCATGACCTCCCACTTCCACAGTTTGAGTTTCCACAAATCTCTATGCTTCGATGCAGGAATTGTAAGAGTACAAACTAAAGCACCAATGATCAAGATCAAACCCACCCACTGTAACAGAGTCATGGCACCGAACTGTGACTTCTTGAACTCCTCTGGCATGTCTTCTTCCCAGAAGAGGTCGTCCTCCTCCTCATCCCCTGCCCTCCCCAACATTCCAGACCGCAGTTGGCCTGACTGTGGAATCCGGCCTGATCTATGGTGGGGCTCCTTTGGCGGGTCCATCAGCCACGACTGGGTTTTTGTGTAGAGCAGGCTTGATTTATGCTGAAAAGCCGCGCTCGACGTATATTTCACAACCTCCTCTTCCCTGTTGCCAACGGAGTTTCCATCTCTGCCGTGGCTCGGTGAGCCCTTGTGCAGCCTCTGCAGCGTACCTGGCCCGGCCCCTGTCGGGATGGGCGGCTGGGAGCCATCCTGGCTCTGCCTTGGTGGCGAGTCGGCGACCTTAGGCAAGTCCCTCCAGCTGTCGCCGCCTCGCAGCTCCTCCATCTCTAGGTCCATGTCCAGCGACACGTCACCAGAGGCCCGCTGCTGGTGGAGGAACCACTTGATCAATCGCGACGGCGGGTCCTCCAGCGGCTGCCAATGCAGCGAGTAGCCAGGACCCTCCGCGGAAGCTTCCTCCTGGCTCACTTTCCAGAACTCAATGCCGGGTTCCCCCAGGATTCTCGGACCGCCGCTCTCGTCGCTCTCGGAATCACCCTGTAAGCCGGGACCATCGAGGCCGAGCTCGAAGTCGGAGAGGTCGACGGCGGCCATGTGCTTGTAGGAGCTGTAGGATTTAAAGGACTTGCGCAGTGACTCCATGTGTGGGCTAGTGAGGGTAGGCTTCCGGCTGATAAGTCAAAGAAACGATTAAAGAAAAAAAGCAAGAAACAGATAGAGACCTGGTACAACAGGAATGTCAGTTGTGTATGGTACTTAGTGCCAAAAGTTTATATTGGCCTTTTCAATGTCAAATAAAAAAAAGATTATTTAAGTGTCAATTAGCGAGATACTCTAGCTAAAGTAATTACATGATTCTTATAATTAAAAAAAATAACTTGAGTTTGATTCTTTGTTAAAAATTCTAGTGCACATGAGTTGGCAAAATGGAGTCACTCAATTCAACGTGGTTGGGTAAAATTAAACGGCGTTGCACCAACGGCATTGCTTAAAAACGACGTTGCGCCAACTTTGTTGCCCAAAATTGATGCCGCATGTGATTAGTGAAAAGGGCTTTGATCGTGTTCGTCTCACTATCCACCACTCTCCCTATCGAGGTTGCTTGCCATTCATCATCCAATGTCTGTCGCTCGCTGTCTCTGTCGCTCTCGATCAATCAGGTTAGTCATCCTCATTGAGCACTCAATGAGAGAGAAAAAATTAAGGTTGTTAGTGCTAGAAGATAAGGGTGTATAATCAGACCAGGTTTATTTGGAAACTGGACCGGCTCACCTAAAAAATAGGGTCGGGAACTGGTTCCCAATTAAACTAGTCTGAGAATCGGTTCCAATTTTGGGGAACTG
Organism: Corymbia citriodora subsp. variegata; assembly: GCA_014858505.1. NCBI lineage: Eukaryota > Viridiplantae > Streptophyta > Magnoliopsida > Myrtales > Myrtaceae > Corymbia > Corymbia citriodora. Next base: position 11,134,494 of record CM026416.1, read on the forward strand.
GGTCCAAGCAAAGACCCACCTAGAACTAGACTTGTTTTGGAACCGGTTTTTACCCTGTTAAAAAAAAATCGTTCCTCTATACAGTGCTTTTAAGTCTCTTTATCTTCGAAGAATTATTAAAAAAAAAAAAGCTTTTCTCTGAATCAAGTTAAGAGAAAATTATTTTTAAAGAATTATTAAAAAAAACTATTTTCATGCATTGTTTTTCTTTTTTAATGGTCCAACCTTTAACTATTACTATAGTCATGAGACAAGTGCTACAAACTATAGTAGCACTAATTAAAGTATTCTCAGTCTAACTCAAGAAAAATGTACTTTTAACAACAGCTTCATTGCATACATGAGCAGGCGCATTAGATCATATTAAAAATATTTGTGGGAATAAAATTCATATTTGTTGCTTATGTTTATGCATTGTTAGGACTTTTGCTTTGTCTTATAATGTTAGGAGGATTGCGTTGTTATTTTTTCGCGAATTAATGTAAATTTCGAAGCCGTATAGAATATCAAACGATTGCAAAATATGTTTTAATGAAAACAGGGTTGACCCTATTCCTAGACCTAAAAAATAGGATTAGGTCTAAAATAGGGTCTAATAAAAATTGGGTAGGGTACATAGTCCAAAAAAGGAGAACATGTTATAATATGGTCGGGTACAGGGTTCAGCTCTACACCTTACCCATCCTGGACTTGATCACCCCTACTAGAGGACGGATTGTTTAAATGAATTTGAGCTGCTATTGAAATTCCTATCCTCCATTTGCAAGATTGAACTATTAATTTTGAGGGCAAATCGAATTAGTGTATGAATTTTTGGTTGAATGGCTAGTTAGGGTTTCAAATTTGGGTTTCTCCTTTAGTATGGAGATTTAGGGCTCTTATTTGGGGGCAAACTAATATATGACATTATTTAAGGTTTACATACTGATTGGACCCTCCAGCAAGCCATATCAGCTTAAGAAATTGATAAAAATAAAAGGCCACGTTAGATTTTTGGCCAAGCAAATTGGAGTTAAAACTAAAAATATCGCCTTTCAAAAAAATTGACATTTAAATGATTCAAAAGAAACTTTTAATACTAAAGTGAGTACTCTACACAATTTTTGGCACTTCTACTGTATTTCTTCTGTAAGGACCTGGGGCTCGCTGAGTAATATTGTCCGCTTTGGGTCGAGACCCGCACGGCTTTAAAACGCGTTACTCAGGGAAGAGGGATCCCAGCCTTATAAACCATCCCAGGACTCCCCCCCTAGGCGATGTGGGACTCTCCCCCTAGGCAGGAGACATGTGACCCCCTCCCTTGCGCACGTCCGAGGACCGAGGCGCGGACGCACCGCCATCCCTCCTCCTCGCGCACCGTCGCTCGGGCTGTCGCTCGGGCTGTCACATTCTCCCCCCCTTCGGGCACAGCGTCCTCGCTGTGGCCCCACATGCGGTCGGGAGTCGGCTCTGATACCATTTGTAAGGACCTGGGGCTCGCTGAGTAATATTGTCCGCTTTGGGTCGAGACCCGCACGGCTTTAAAACGCGTTACTCAGGGAAGAGGGATCCCAGCCTTATAAACCATCCCAGGACTCCCCCCTAGGCGATGTGGGACTCTCCCCCTAGGCAGGAGCCTTTCAAAAAAATTGACATTTAAATGATTCAAAAGAAACTTTTAATACTAAAGTGAGTACTCTACACAATTTTTGGCACTTCTACTGTATTTCTCCCCTTATTAGAGAAGCTGATGATAAAATCATGATTGATGCATGTTCTATAATTTGATGAGCTAAAATTAGTTGGTAATTTAATTTGAGAAAAGTCGGTAATTATTCAAACTAATGTTCAAAAATTTAGTTAGTTAATTGAACACATTGGAGAACTTCGCAAATAAATATTTGTATATATAATAGATTTCGAAGGGACTAGAAAAACGTTGGTTTTAATTGCTCAAATAAAACTTGATAAATCATTCAAATAATAATTTGCATTTTTGTGTAAGAGTTAACAACTTTGACACACATTGATAACTTTTGCTACAAAAGATCGTAACTTTGTGAGAAAATTTCAAATAAGAGCTTTCATTTTATCAATAAATGCTTGAAGTAACTATTTCAATTTCAAAGAAAAGCATGATTTTCCAATTGGTTAAGGGCATTTTCTTCATTTATGTTTTTTGAATTTTTTCCTTTTTCTTCCTTTTTTTTTATGGTTTTTCCTTTCTTCTTTGTTGGTGGCTTGGTAGTTTTTGGAAATGCCGGGTGAGGTCATCCTCACCAACCTCAAGTGAGGTTACCCTTTCTCTAGGCGAGAGCCTTGCTTGGGGTCGGCAAGGGCCTAGGTGAGGGTTGCGGCCCTTATCGAGTGGCTAATGACGGTTGCCAAGCTCTTGCTAGCAAAAAAAGGAGAGAGAAAAAGAAAAGAAAAAAATAATTAAAATTTGAAATTATTTTTTTTTGACAAAATACCCTTAATAAGTTGAAATATTTAGTTCACTGGTGATCAGCGATGTCATATCCTTATTTAGACCACTTTTATTTCAAATTCTTATTTAAGAAAATAAAGGCACTATAAACTTTTATTTAGAATTTTCCTTTTCTCTTTTTTTTATTGGACAAAAGATCGTAACTTGAAGAGGGTTGAATAAACACTGATAAGTGATTCAATTATAATACTAAAACCAGTCGGTAACTAAATTTAAGAAAAAATTATAAATCACTCAAATTAAAGTTGATAATTTTGTATAAAAAAATATAGTAAATGTAAGGCATCAAATAAATATGCTCCCTTTTTGCAAGTCCTGTCCTACTCTGGCCACCGTAGAACTTGCCCGCCTGCTGAACTCCTTTCTTCTTCCTTCCCCGCCTCCTCCGCCTCCTCCACCTCAGCCTCCCCCTCCGCCTCCGACTCTCTTCATACTCTCCGAATACTCTCGTGAGCGAAGAACCCAGAAGCAGCCCATACATCTACGCATGCATATGCAGTGCAGAGCCAGTCGCAGTTTCTTTCTGGCATTTGGTCGAACAGGTGGTGAGCGTGTCGTTGGGATGTCGGCACAAGACTTGATCGACCGGCGTGACGCCTGAAGTATTTTCCCAGGTGAAGGTTGCGAATCTTGTTTTGCTGCAGTTTGGCTTAACTTGCGGTGTTCCCTGGCCATCTTCTTGCAAGAATTTCTCAGGGGAATGCTGCTGATTAGGAAACTGAGTCGTTCGATCAAGAAAGATCCTCTCTTGAATTGTCAGTCGCCTCTCACTGATGAGTGCGTTATAGGTAGGGCCACGATCAGACAATACCCTCGAGCTTACCAGTGCAATCGGTCTGTCCGTTCTTTGTTTGATGTAGAGAAAGATGGTTTCGCCTTGAAAGTTATCGAGAGTGAAGTCAAGAGGCATTGTGTAGCTAGCTTTTCGTCGTTTGTTGAGACGGTGTTGGTACAAGCAAGAGATCCTGCTAAAGTCAGCAGTGAATTGGTGGCTGCAGTTGATGAGGGTAGGCATGATGATGCGTGGAAGTTGTATGAGCTACATAGGCAAATGGATGGGTTCCCCAGAAAATCTGTGTTGCACAAGCTGATAGTGAGTTTGACTGAAACCCTCGATGTCCAGTGGCTCAACAAAGCGTATGGGTTGGTGGAACGCGCTTTCGAGGAGGGTAAGCAGAACTTGTTTGAGAAGGAGACTCTAATTTATCTCTCCTTTGGTCTCGCAAAGGGTGGATTACCAGTTGCTGCATCTACTGTTTTGAGGAAGTTGGTCGACATGGAAGAGTATCCCCCTGTTGCGGCTTGGTCCGCAATCTTGGCTTACATGTCTCAAACAGCACCTGGAGCTTATCTCGCAGCTGAACTTGTTCTTGAAATCGGTTATTTGTTTCAAGATGGACGAGTTGATCCTCGTAAAAAGAGCAATGCGCCTTTGGTTGCTATGAAGCCTAATACTACTGCTTTTAACATTGCTTTGGCCGGTTGCCTCTTGTATGATACTTGCAGGAAAGCGGAGCAACTCCTTGACATGATGCCACGGATACAGATTAAAGCTGACACAAATTTGTTGATCATAATGGCACATATACATGAGAGGAATGGCCGGCGAGAGGAGCTGAAGAAGCTTCAGAGGTACATAGAGGAAGCTCCGAACCTAACTGATATGCAGTTCCGGCAATTTTACAATTGTTTGCTTACTTGCCATTTGAAGTTTGGGGATCTACATTCTGCGTCCAGCATGGTTTTGGATATGCTGTGCAAGGCAAAGCAGGCAAAAAACTCACTGGCTGCTGCTACGTTCGCATTTGATGGTACTAGGAAGGGTAATGATTTGATTGGTGGAGTAGTTTCTGGTCAAAGTCATCGAAATAGCAGCTTGGACTTCCTCGAGAATGCGTCATTGAAACAACAAGCTATTGTATCATATGAAGAGTTCTCTAAAGATCGTAAGTTTGAGAAACTGCAGGCCGAGGCAGAGCAAGCTCTTACCGGTTTCTTGGCTAAGTTGCAGGTGCAAGTGGAATTGGTAACAACTCACCGTGGGATTCTTCAACCGACAGAGAACATATACGTGAAATTGGTTAAGGCTTTCCTTGAAGCTGACAAAATCAAGGATTTGGCAGATTTCCTTATTAAGGCTGAGAAAGAAGACTTGCCTGTTTCAAATGATAGTTCGGCCTTGGTTCATGTCATTAATTCGTGCATTTCACTTGGTTGGTTGGATAAGGCATATGATCTCCTTGATGAGATGCATTTGGCTGGGGTTAGAACGGGTTCTGCTGTGTATTCTTCTCTCTTGAAAGCATACTGCAAAGCCAACCGACCCACAGAGGTGACATCACTTCTCCGAGATGCTCGTAAAGCAGGGATCCAGCTAGATGCAAGCTCTTACAAGGCGATGATCCAGTCTAGGGTTCTTCATGATGATACTCAAGGGGCACTTAACCTATTTAGAGAGATGAAAGATTCCAAAATACCACGATTAGGTCATCGAGAGTTTGATTTATTGGTCAAGGGTTGTGCTGAGGGTGGTGAGGCAGGCCTCATGTCAAAGCTCTTGCAGGAAATCAAAGAAGGTCAGAGGTTTGATTGTGGTGTTCATGATTGGAACAACGTCATTCATTTTTTCAGCAAAAAGAGACTAATGCAGGATGCAGAGAAAGCTTTGAAGAAAATGCGCAGTCTGGGGTATACCCCCAATGCACAGACATTCCATTCTATGGTGACTGGGTATGCTGCTATTGGAGGAAAATATGTTGAGGTAACTGAGCTGTGGGGTGAAATGAAAGCTCTCTCTGCTTCCTCCCCAATAAAGTTTGATCAAGAACTCTTGGATTCTGTACTCTATACTTTTGTCAGAGGTGGGTTTTTTGCTCGAGCAAACGAGGCTGTTGGAATGATGGAAAAAGGGAACATGTTTGTTGACAAGTACAAGTATCGCACGCTCTTCCTAAAGTACCATAAAACACTATATAAGGGTAAGGCTCCCAAATTCCAGACTGAAGCTCAACTGAAAAAGAGAGAAGCAGCATTGACTTTCAAAAAATGGGTAGGATTGAACTGAAGAAGGATTGACCACTCTTCTCGTTGCTTTTAGATGTTTATGGAGCAATAGCTCAAACTAGAATGTGTTCCGCAGTCAAACTTAGAGTTGCTGGCATTAGAAGTTGATTCATTGCTACCTCCATATTGCTGGTGGAGTGGAGCAAGCGCACTTTTCTGAGAATATGGTGTCATTTAACATTGGCAAGAGAGAGATGACGAGAATGATGTCTTCATGTACAGGCAAGATTTATGATCCAGCTATTCTTTTATTTCCTTTTACTTGGTGAGCTTCTTATATGTTTTTGTTTTTGTTTTCTAGTTGATGTATTTTTTGCTAGAAAGAAAATGAATTCAGAAGATAATGATGCCATTTTGAGCCGCGGCTTGTTTTGGGCGCTGACCCTTTATGGATCAGACAAAAAGTATGTATAGACGGTATGTGGCCTTGTAACCCTTACAATCTAGTTGAAACAATGTTCTTTTACCACCCATGGCTTCTGTTATATTCTTATCGCTTTGACTGTATCTACTCTATTTTTTCACATCAAGATGAATCTCACAACTTAGGAATCGTTCCTATTCATTTCTGGTATGAGCATTCATCGAATTTAAAAAGTATAGAGTTTCGACTACAAGAACTAGTCCAGGAGAATCTAGAACAGGGTGCAACTCCACACAGAATCTGAGGATTCTGACTCTTTGAATGCAAGGTTTGCTGTGTCAGTGTCAAGTGCTGACATCCGATGAGCTCTTTCTTTGCTAACATAGGAACCTCTGTTTGCAGCATGTATACCTTCTCATTCTTGGACAATATAATCCATGACCGACCTATTGGTGAGCGCCTGATTGTACAGATTTGGAAGGTCCCTGATCAACTGTTGAAGGTTCATATTAGCATGTATTTTCGCTTTAGTTTCTTCAAGTTCAAGAGATTGGGTTGGTGAATTTGGGTCAAGGACGTGTAGTTATCTATTCTCGCTTGGACTGCGGCGCCAGTTTTCACTCTCAAATGGTGAGCTACTGTCCAGTACGGGATAGATGTAGCTCACCACCATACAAATGGACAAAGGACAGAAATTTGAAAGAAATTATTCACTTCAAGAAGAAATATCATGTATTGCAAATTAGGTCTGTCTTATATATGAAATTACATTTTTATTTATAGCCCTACTAAGACATTTTACTAAGACTAATAATAAATGTTAGCACACTCGACTTTGTTACACTTAAATCTAGAAGTGAAGACTTGCAATAAAGATTTTTTGACAATTTAGCCTTACATTTTTTTTTTTTTTGGTAATCGAGGTGTCCGGGCCAGCTTGGGCGCACTTGGACTATTCCTCGGGGGAGACTAGCACAGCAACCCACCGCCATGGCCTCCTACTTAAATCGCAACCCCCCGCCATGGCCCCCCACTTAAATCACAGGCGCTCCCCTGGGGAATTGAACCCAAGACCTCAAAGAAGTCTAAGTTCGCCCTAACCAGCTGGGCTACCCATGGATAGGTCAATTTAGCCTTACATTGAAAACTCTCTAATGTAAGAAAAAAAATTAAGTGCACTATACATTCTTACACTTCAGCCTAGTAACAAAGACTAGCTCTTTATTCTTTCAAACTTGCAATAAAAACTCTTAACATTTTAGCCTTGCACTAAACACTCTCTTATGTAAGAAAACAAACTGAGCACACTAAAGCAGTTAAAACACAAGAAGAGAAACAAAGCACACCAAACAAAGAGAACACATCCATTGCTTCTTCAACTTTGCATTTAAGTCACCAATAATCAGCAAATGCTATCTTGTGTGCCTTGGACTCATCGGACCACGTTGAGGACATGCTTCCATGATTGATAAGTTAGCTCGATGGATTGAGAGTTGAGATGTTCGTGTAATTATTGGGAGATTTAAGCTCTGATGCTTTCGCATCACGTGTGAAGCGTGGAGTTTTGTGCACCGGGACACCCTTTATTGTCATACAGGTGAGCAAGCCTACATGGGACCGGACAAGCATAACAAAACACGACAACACCACAGAGAATAGAAGAAGATCCGTTGGACTGGTAGTGGAAATGGTCCTCTCCCACTTAGAGTTCCATGGACCACACTCTTCAAGAGTTCAGTCCCACCACATGTAACGTTCCATGGACAGTCACTTTTCAAGCGTTTGAAAGTGGCGAGCACCATTTGTGGTAATGACTATGAGGACCCACAATAGAAGTTGGGCATCGCCATTTCAAGTGTGAAATTATTCGTATGTTGCTCTACAAATTGATTGCTCCATGCCGTATCCATTCTCCGATGTGGGAAATTTTCATTGATAATTTCTCACATGTATCTTGGCAATGATAAATACTCTGAAATATAATTGACATGGAGAGCCAAGGGTAGCTCATGTTGCTTGAGCTACTTGGTTGAAGCCATGGTTTTCATACATTTGGGTGCTCTGGAAGTAATATAAATTATTGATTTTAGCAAAAAAAAAAAAGATTATCAAAACTTATGAAAAGTTGTAAGAAAGTCGAAGATCAAATGATAGAAATTAAATCCGATGTGCCCAGCAAACCCATTTTGAGGTGCCTCAAAAATTCCCATAGCCCTAAAGCAAGTAATATACTTAATATGCCTTTCATGTTTTATCTTACTTGCTCGTCTGAACCATGCCAATCAAGGAGAGTTATCCATAAAAGAATTGATTTTTCCTTTGAGCCATACGAGGGACATGAATATTTCCGCCATTTTCTTAAAATAGTCTTTATAATAGATTTTGTTTCAAATAAGTCCTTGAATTGGGCGGCTTGATTTCAAATCACCCTTAACTCATGAGTCGCCTAATTTTTGGCCATCTAGGGAGCTCATACATCGTGGCATATTCCAAGCCATGCCCTTGGCGGAAAGCGCCACCGATTTGAGATAAAGTCACCCGATCTATTTAAGATATGGTGCATTCCAAGAGGCATTTTTGCGAAAATGGGCCCTACTTCAAATGGCTTATCTGTAAATTTCCATTTATGGACTGATTATATAAAAGCTACGTAAAGTTTGATTTGCACCCACGAAAAAGGCCATCTTTTCGGGACAAAACATTTTCAGGATTTGTGCGGCGTGACATTTTCTTGGGACAGGACAGGACGGGTCCCACGCCCGATCAACAACCTGCTCCACTTGCGCATCGTGCGGCCCGTCTCGTGGTGGGGTCACCGACCCGACTGCAACGTGCCACGTCGGAAAATCCACGTCAATAATTTTTTTTCCGGCTCGACCTTTATGAATATTCCCTTTCTGCAAAATCATCCGAACCGAAGAAATTTCCAAAAAGGCCAAAAAAAAAGAAATGAGAAAAAAGAAAAAGAAGGTCAAACCTTTCCACGTGTCAGCTCCTCCGGCGTTCCACTTCGTCTTCTACCTTCGCGAAGAAAGAGAGATCGATAAAAGTGAGGATATCCCCTTCGATCCCCGCAGAAGTAACGAAAAGTCCCTTTTCCTACACTCTTCGGCTCGCAGCGGAGGCTTTCGCCGGAAAAATGGGGAACGGTGGCTCCAGGGACGGCGGCGGCGGCGGCGACGGCGACGGCGGCTCCTCGTCGTCGTCCGGGCGCAAGTCGCGGTTCAGGCAGCGGCTCCGCTTCCACCGCCACAGCCGCTCCGACAACGGCTCGGCCGCTCACCTCAAGAGCGCCGACGATTTCGCCGGGATCGCTCTCCTCACTCTTCGCTCCGTAATCTCTTTCTAACTCTCTGTCTCTCGTGTGTGTGTGTGCGGTTGATGCATGCATTGTGATTTTTGAGGTCGGCGGATCCGTCATGGGCAGTCGCTGATTTGGTGGGTTTTGGGTGTTTGATGAGGTTTAGGCGGAGATGGGATTCAAGGACAGGTGGCTCGCGTGCGTCTCTTTCGGAGAGCAGACGTTCCGCACCGCGATCTCAGATCAGTTGAGCTTCCCAAATGGCCATTTTAGTCTTTGTCATCGCTCGTCGTGTTTTTCCAATGCTTTGCCACCTCTCTGGTTCTGACCACTTTCTTTCTGCTTCCTTTGTTTCACTTGTCGTGCAGCACTGACAAGCCTGCTTGGAACGCTGTGAGTATCCTCCTCTTGCAGCCACCTCTGTAGTATTACTCGTTGTTTGTTTGACTGAATTGTAGTCTGCCATGTTTATGCATTTGAGCCTTCTTACGCAGCTAAGGAACAAGAGTAACGGTCATGTGTTTGAAGTGTTATGACATCATGTAGGCTCATCTATACATTACATGAAGATGGTGATATTATTTTCCGGTAAAGGAAAGCTGGTATTAGTTTGTCTGATTCTCTGTGCTTCAATAGTTAGTGGTTGCACTTCCAACTATTGACGGGTACATGCTTATGTGCTTAATATGCCTGATTCAAAGAACTTTTTAACGAGAGGAACAAATGAAGGAATGCTTTCGGGATATTCTGGTTGGTTGTGGGTCAATAAAGCTCTTCTTGGAAAATGGCTCTGGATAATCTGAATTTCCCAATATTTTAACTCTCTTTGGGCTAGGGTGATCAAGGTTAAAATGGTTTCATTCCCCACAAATGGTGTTCCAAGAAGGTCTCAACCCCTCAAGCATTGGTGTTCGGAAATACATTGGGAGGGGGTGGGTCTGTTTTAGCCATTGGATTGAGTTTGAAGTTGGTGATGTTACCAAAACACTGTTGAAGCTTGCCTTTTGGATTTCATGTCTCAAATCTGGTACAGCTTTTCGGAATCTAATCTTCATCAGGAAATTCACTACCAAAGCGTTGATTTATTTTGCTCATTTCCTTATTTTTTCTCTCCATAATGTGAAATGGGGTGCTGTAGTGGATAATCATCATCTTTGTTGGAGTCTCTTTAAAAATAAAAATTTGCTTTATTTTACCATTTGAACTTTCTCCAGTTCATCCAGGCAGTTTACTGCTAAAGTTATCAAAAAACATCTTGGAAGGTATCTCTTCCCTTTCCTTTCAAGTTTATACTATGGCAATGTGTATGGTGGGGGTTGCTGTCCTCCTTTTATTCCTTGTGAATAAAACTGACTTATAGGAGAAAGTCAGTAATCAAGATATAGTCTGAAGATTATGAGGAAAATGAGACATGCGGCAAGCATCAAAGTTATTATGATTTGGGAAGATAGGATTATGTTGCTGGTCGGGTTTTCTGATTAGAGTAGAGTGGTCTGTTTCTAGAGCCTGAATCCTCATACATTTCTTAAATTAGAGTCTCACTGGAGTAGATACGAGAATTGCTTTAAGATAGGAAGCTGAGTGGGTGGGTCATTTAATGTAAGTTGCGCTATCTAGATGTGGAGGGGCTCTTTGTTCTGTATAGGTCAGACTTGGGTTAAACAACTTTCAGATAAGCAATACCATTGTAGAGGAGCTGGTTCACAATGGACATTTATGTGATAAGTAATGATCATACGTTGGGGCAGGTTACATGCAAGGTATGGTTTCAGAAACAAAAATGCGGAAAAAAGGAGAATATAGAGAAGATTCAATCAAATCCCAGTTTGACAATGATAAGCAAACCACATTCTTTGCCAAATGGGAATTCCAATCCAAAGTATGCCAATCTTTCTGAGAACATCCATTTTTGGTAGCACTACCTTTTGCGGAGCTGTTGTCATAGCAGCAGACACTCCATAGATACTTGGCTTACTAACCTTTGTTTACAGTTCGAATCTGTCTCACACCCTGTGCACCCATCATCAAATGATTTTCAATTGGAAATCCATCTCTATAAATGAGACTTATCAGAGTCTTCACTCCCCCAAAGAAATCTCTCTGAAGTTTTTTTGCAGAAGTTGGATTGGGATATTTATTGAGTTGTGCAAAACTATTCAAGATCTTTTCTCTGTGTATGGAGCAGGATTTGTATGACATGAAGATTTCTGCTGCTTTCGAGGATGTTTTGGCATGGAACAATGGAAGAGATGGAACGTGTCTGTAAAATCTTACTTCAAGCTGCTAGATAGGGATGTTGTTAGTGTATAATGAATTTCCCTAGGAAAGCGATTCGTAGAGTGAGGGTTCTGACAAGAGTTCCTGCTTTTACTTGGGAAGCAACTGCATAAGGAATCCTTACTTCACATGAACTATACTGAAGAGGCAAAGTTCTGGTAATAGGTTCCTCTGCAAGGAGGCAGAGACCTTGCGGCATCTCTTCTTCATTGTTCTTGGACTAGAATTGTTTGAACAGCTTCCTATGCTTGCACAGGAATATCTTGGATTATTGGAGGTTCTACTGGGCAAGAACTTTGGCCTTTGGCAGGGCATTTGCTTAGAGTGCAATAAGAAAGAAGGATTGCCCTAATTTCTCCCTGTTTTTTGGTTGCAGAACAAGAGAGCCTTTGTTGGAGATGATTTTTCCATTCTTTATTTATTTATTGTGAAGTGGCTTAAAGTTTTATGCTTTTGGTATGGTGGAAACTTGCATATGAATGCAAATGCCTTGGTTTATATAGCTGATGCTTTGTCCTGGAATTGAGCTCACTTTTGGTTTTGAGAACTTTTTTGTATATTTCTTTAGTTTTTTGAGCTCTTTTTCCATATGGGTTTGCACTGCCCTGGGGCCTTGTATTCAATCTTTTTACTTATAAAAAAATACTGCATGGGTTCATCATTAATTGGTGCCTTTCTTCCTTATGCAGGAAAAGAAGCTTCTTCTAGAAAGGGGTGGGCCTCATATTGCAAGAATCTCTGTATATGAGGTTGAATATCATTTCACTTTTGTTTATTTAATTGAATGCAAGTAAGGAAGCTAGATAAAATCATGTTCCATGGAGTTGGGGAGAACTCAGAAGCACATGTTTTGACATGTAAAACAAATGAGACACTACCAGAAAGGAACAAAGCAGATGCACTTGGAAGATTGTTGAGGCAAAACGGTTTTTAGGTTGCTAAAGAAATGCTTACCTTTGCAATCTTTATTCTGATATTCTAATCTAACGGACGATCTCAATTTTTCTGAATGATGTGAAAAACCTCATTGGCAATCAGTTTTATGTGGTCTAGGGTTTTCAGGAACTGAGATCTTGGCAATATGATTGAGTGAAAACATTATAATAGGTGTTTAATTATTTTAGTCTTGATTAGCTACATTTTGTGGCATAACTAATTAGCATTTTTCCAAACTGGTATGCAGTTGATGGACAGATGCATGAAGAATAATCAGCTTCCAATTAATTTAAACTATGACAATTGTTGAACATAAATGTAAAGACCAAAAAAAGTGGTAGAGCAACTTATTTTGGTTTTTAGTTCCTAATTCTGCATGCTGTTACAAGAGTGATGGTCTTTTCCTTAATATTTGAATCTTTTGATTAAAACTGTGAATTGATGGTTTTGATGTTTCTAATCAATGCTTTTTGAGGAAGTAGAGACTATACCGAATCTACCATCACATGAAATTCTTGTTGCTGTAAATGAAAAACAAATTGTGAACTTCTACCTGTAATATAAGTAGACATGTGCCTCTCATAATGCAATTTCTCGTCTATATGAGTTTAATTTTTCTTTAATATATCCAAAAAGAAAGATTTTAGCTCATAAATGTCATATGTTGTATTCAAATTCAAACTTCTCTAGGTTTGGATTTTAAATCTAGTATGAATATGTCAGCAGTATATTTGGTCTACAGTAATAGTCAATAATCAGTGACATACTCAAGAGAAATATTGGTAGAAACTTATCTATATTTCTTCATAATTTTTATTGTTTTGAGTCGAACTATATTTCATATAATCCAATTTGAATTCAAAATGGATATCTTGTAAATTATTGGGCAAACAGAAAAGGAAATATTTGGCATTGTGGTAATTTTTCCTGATGATACTGGTAGGCGCATCTGCCTAGAAGGAAAGTGTAAAGACTTTTGGCTGTGAGAATGTACTTCTGTTGATTTGAAGGGGGTATTTAAGTGGGTTCATTGTAATCATTAGGACTAACTAATGTTCATTTAATTTCCCAAGTGCACAGAATTTATGTACTGGTTTTTTGAAGGCCTTATGGTTACTGGTAGAACTCAAGTCTATAATATCATATATACGTTAGTTGTCTTTTGAGATTGTAAATACAGATCATACTAGTTCCATACTGAAAAGAAAAAGAGGCATAAATGAAGCAAGGGTGAAAATTGAGACCATAAGGTGACAGAGCTGGCAAATATATTGTCTGCTTTGCTAGGTGGGGAACTTGCTGAAAATATTACTTGTGACTAATCAAATGGGATGGCTGAAGAGGAGAAATGCATCTGATGTCTTGAGCAATAGCAAATTATCCTTGTGGCCATAGGGCAAATTCTTTAACAGTTATAAGACAGATGGTACTGGTAGGGCATGTAAGTCTCTTAACTATCAGCATGCACCTATAATCAGTTTAGTTGAAAGAAAAATGCTTTCGTGTATTTATGATCACTTGAGAAAAAATATTGATTTGGAAGTGAGTTTATTCTACAAAAGTTGATGTGGACACAATCAAGGATCAGATGAGAGAACTCATTCGAGGTTCAGACATGTGAAATGATGACAATCAGATGGGCTAGTAAGATGATGTAACTTTTTGATGAGATTGTCTGGAGAAATAAGATGATGCAACTTTTTGATGAGATTTGGAAGTGAGTTTATTCTATGAAAGTTGTTGTTTCACAGTATTGTCCATGGTCACAATTTCCCTTCCAAAACCTCTTTCTGAAGCATTGTACATAGTAATTTTGAGCTTGGATAGACTAGATTTGTTTATATAAATAGGAAGATTTTATAAATGGAAGGACGACTAGCCAAGGGAAACAAGTAGGATAAACATATGGATAGATGACGGGAAGATTTAACAGGCCAAATTAGGAGGTTGATTAAATATAAGATATGAAACTACTAAGCAGAAAGGAGAAAAAAAGAAAAGGAACAATCTAGTAAGGACATGGAAAAAACAAGAAGGAGAAGGAAAGGATTGGACAAGAAATATAGGTTCAGTTAACTGGAAATAACTAGTGTGTTTTAACTTTCCAGTGTGGTCAGTATGAGGAACTCTCATCATACTGCATAACCAGCTGGTCCTTGGCATGATTACCTTCACAATCTCTGATATAAAATAGGTCATATCAATGATTGTCCTGAGGGCTTTTATTTAGAATACTTAACAAGGTCTTAACAAGGTAAGTACCAAGTTCTGAAGCATTGGTTTTAGGCATCATAAGAAAAGTGCCTTGGAGGTGCAAACCTTTCCTCATTTGGTTATTCACAAGTTCCCTAAGGGCACTTTTTGACGAAATCCACATAAGATATTGGGTGTTAAAATATTAGAGAAAAATCCCAGGGGGATTGAAGAGTAAGTTTGTGGCTAATTAATGATTGGTATGTTGCATTTATTGGAAGCAAATCAAACTTGACCACCCATAGTTGGTTTGTATTAGGTACGGCCTATTTGTTCCTTTGATCATTTTGTGCGTTCAGTCAAGTGGTTGATTTTCTTTCTTTTGCATAAGTAATCAAAATAAGTGTCTTGTGGATTGGCTAAAATTTAATACCCAGGCCTATTGTCTTCCATGACAATCTTTTTTGAGTGTAATTTTTCTGCATGCAGACTAATAGGATTTCAAAGAACAATCTAATTGGTTATTGCGAGCTAGATCTGCTTGAAGTCTTGGCAAAGGTAAGTGACCATTTATTGATGCATTGATTCATCCTCTTGAATTCACTCTGGCGTACAAAGTTATCTGACCTTCATAAATTTGTCTAATTGTGATAATTTTTCTTCTAGTAAATGTCTGTTTGAACCCCATTAAATTTCTTTTTGCAGGACTCAGAATCTGAATCTGAAGTCTTGAATTTGTTAGACCCTTCTAAATCAGATGTAGTGGTGGGTACTATCCTGGTTTCATGTTATGTCGAGGTGAGTGGACAGTGCATGATTTTAGATCGGTGCCAAGATAAATATGTCCGTTATCAACATTATGTTGAAATGTCAATAGGATCCTGTGGAAACAGAGAAGAGTTTTGCAAGGCACATCTTGTCAATTGTGGTATGTTCTACTGTCAACTTTCTTGTAATTAATCTAAGTATAAAGTTCTGGTGTGGAGGTTTAAGCTTTTTATACCGCTATTTCTTCAACAGTTTCTACATTTATTAATTCCGCCCAATAATTTTTATCTGTATGATCATCACCAGATGGAAGCTGGTCAAAACAGGTTATGTTTCAACAAAATTTGATGGCTAAGGGTTGAAATTTTCCTTTTTTTTTACATGGGTAGATACTCAACTTGATTAAATTGGAAGGCACACTGGCCGCGTAATTCTTTTTTTTTTAGCTTTTGCTTGGAAACTCGAATAAGGTCGTTATTTCAATGGTGAAACTGAAGCTATGAATATGAGAAGTCCAAGATTTTTGAGTGTTACAAGTGACAAACCTTTATTATTTTTAAAGCTTCTTATTGCTTATATCATCCCTGTGCATAAGTTATCAACACTCATGTAGTTTCTCATTTATCTGTGACATCCTGTTTAGAAGGAAGTTAAAGATATATATTCAAAACAAACTTGGTCTCTTCACCCGGAAGTTGGGAGTTATGGTTGAATCTTCAAATTGTGTTATATCATTAGTTGTCAAGGAGACCTGTACTAAACTGTCTCTTCACCCGGAAGTTGGGAGTTATGGTTGAATCTTCAAATTGTGTTATATCATTAGTTGTGAAGGGGACCTGTACTAAACTGGCCATTCTTTCGATAGGCTGCACAGATGTCTCTCTCCGCATATCTTAAGTTAATTTTTGATTTGGTTCTTGCTAGACGTGAAAATGAAAATGGCGTTGTCATGCTTACTTTATTTTTTTGGTGACATGCTGTCTTTTGATACTGCTAAAAACCAATTTTATGCATGTAAAATCTAGAATTAGGAAGGTCTTGACCATGTTCCGATGGCATCCAAATTCTTCCTCTTCACAATCCTGTAATGCCACATAGGATGGCTACTCAAGATCATTTTTCTTTTTATAGCATGGGTTATCCAAAAGTTTTGGCTTGAGTAGTCCACAAGTATGTATGCAAACAGAGATGTCCATGTGCATGAGGGTACATAGGCTTTTTATCACGTTGGCATGGGTCAAATGAGAACTACTTTTGCTGGAGCAATTAAGAGAGTTGTGATTATATAACCGTGGGCAATATGGTGTTCCTTTGCCTGATGATAAGGCAATGGAATAATTGAAGTTAACTATTAGTTTGGTCGCTGGACCATACAGAATCATAGACACAAAATGCACTTAACAAAAGCAGATGGACGCATATGGCAGGAAAGTTTCTTGTCTCCTCTCTCATTCAATCTGAATGCACCTACCTCAAGTTTTATAAACTCCAGAATTTATCTGGGTCATAGGTTGATCCAAGCATCAGTCGCACATTTTTCTATTGGAGCATCTGACACCATGCCATAATTAGGCTATCTTTCAGTGCTTTTGGAAATTGGTCTACGTAACAGAGAATTCTGTATTTTTCCCCTCATAAGTAGGTCTTTTTGTTTGAGGACAAACTAGGTCGATTTCTCATGGAACAAACTCTCTGCAAAGGGAGGGGTAAGGCTAAGTACATCTAACCATTCCTAAAACCTACAACTTCAGAGCCTTGTGCATGGGGACATCTTAGTTTTTCTCCTAAAATAGGTAGGCCTTCTGTTGTGTTGGTCAAATTTTTGTAATGGGTTAACCCATTCATCTTTCCTGCAGGACTACAATGAAGATGGGAAGCTTTCATTCTCCGAATTTTCTGACTTGATGAATGCTTTTGGAAATCAATTGGCTGCTAGCAAGGTTAGAGTCAATTGTTGAACTGCATATTGGCATCTTTTTTCTGTGTTTCATTTGTATGACTCATAAACTTTTGTTATCTGTGTCACAAATATGCTTGGGAGGGGAATTGATGTGAGGGCACTTAATGTGCATTAATTTGCATGCATATTTGTCCAGTTGCATAAATGGATGCATATACATGATGTGCACATATGAGCAAAATGGTTAATGCGGCACACAAGCATGCATCCATGAAAGAAATTGATGGACATATGAAGCGATGACACAAAAGTTACTTATTTTAGTCTATGTGACTATCTACGAGGATAACAAGACTTGGCTTCCTTCGAGACAAAATAATTATCATAAGTTTAAAAAATTAATGGAGAATATTCTGCATTAATATATGTATATATTTTTTCGTAGATTGGAGGTGTTTAGTATTAAAAGTGAGATCATTAGCTTCACATGCAAAAACCATTCTAGACACACCCTAAAGAATATCTTTCACATTCTTAATCTAAAACCCATGCACAACCGATCAAATGCTGCATATTAATATCTGGCAGCTTGGTTTAAAGTAATCAATGTTGGAAATCTGCCTACTCAATGAATTCACACAAAAAGAATGCCATTTAACTGAGTGCTTATCTTGACATACATGCATGTGCGTTGCAATTTGATCAGCAACATTCCCTTTTTGAGTGACATTTGGTGCCTTAGTGAAGGCCTGGGTTCTCTGGCGTTTAGTGCTTCCCTTTGTCTTTCTTGGGAGATGTTCTTCATAAATTATGTGGAAGACTATTCAGTTTAAACCTTTTGCAAAACCATCTTGGGGCAGGAGTAGAGATATACCCAGTTAAGGTCTAAAACAAAACCTGCACAAATGTAGGATTGCCCGTTATTGCTTGGGATTTATTTTTGTGTTTGATTTCTATTTAATGCTTATGTTTGCTGTTTACCAGAAGGAGGAGCTCTTTAAAGCAGCAGACATTAATGGGGATGGTGTAGTCAGCATGGATGAGTTGGCTGGCCTTCTTGCAATTCAACAAGAAAAGTAATTCTTTGCATTGATTTATGAGCTTTAGATTTTTTTTGCATTTTTTAATTAAATTTGCACAATGTGTATAATGAGTACACAGCATTTCGATTTGCTTTAATTTTTCTTAAGTACACTGCATGTAGCATTGGTTGCTCCATTGCTGTGAGTGCTGCTTCTATTTTTTGTGAAGTGAAATCTTTTCTTATAATTAGTGAGCTCACGATATTGATAACATACTAGACATAATTATGCAATGCTGTAGAAGTTTTACCACCAAATGGAGGGCTGACTTTTTAAATTATCCGTTCTTTTGAAGCGTAGCGTGATTTTGTTATTCCCGGGTGCTAAAGCCAAATGCGTTGATGTCATGCCGACCCAACTGATTGAGTTCCCCCCTCACCCCCTTCCCCCAAAAAATGAGAGAAGGAAAAGAACCACAATGAGTGAACTTTGATGCAGCAGCAAGTAGCAAGAGCCAAAATCTCCAGTTTGTGTCTGATAATTGTGGATTTCTTAGACAATCTGTCTGTCACATTTGGTGCAATTGGTGGTAGAGAGCCACTTCTCAAATAACATTGCAAATATAGGCACTTAATAGTTTGTGCTTTCATAAACTATGCTTATCTAAAGTTTTCAAATGCCATTGTCTGGTTCTCATTCAAAGAGAAGGGAAATATTTGGGTGTCTTTGTATATTATATGGCTAATCCACCATTAAGTTCATGAGTTGGAGATAAGTGGACTCAAACTGCTAATATTTCCCACAGGGTAAACCACTGCCTCTCCGGTACCTAGTTGATTCTACCATAGGGGCCAACAATAGACAATAACTCCCCCACAAACATAGCTTACATCTTTCATTGTATTGCACTGCAGGACAAGAAGAGTCAAAGAATTACAAATGAATGTACAAAAAGAACTTAATTGTGTAGACTGAAAGCTCAGCATTGCCATTACAAAAATTACAAACCTTATGCACATTTACACTCACCACTTTGCATATTATTTGGCTGCAGGGAGCCACTTATGAATTGTTGTCCCGTCTGTGGTGAGGTTCTCAATGTTTCAGATAAGCTGAACACTGTAGTTCACTTGACCCTCTGTTTTGATGAAGGAAGTGGAAAGCAGGTTATGACGGGAGGATTCTTGACTGATAAACAAGCTTCTTCTGGGTGAGGCCTTGTTTTCATGGCCTTAATATTTTGGAATTGCTCTTGTGCTTCTTACGTGTTCATCTGTTAATGGTCAAATTTCATCTTTTAGGTGGATGTTCAAACTAAGTGAATGGGCCCATTTTTCATCTTATGATATTGGCCTGAATTATGGATCAAGTGCTTCAAATATAGTGGTATGCTTCCTCCTGCTTATATTTCTCCTCCTTTAATAGTATAAATTGTCGTTTAGGTCATAAAATGAATTGGGCTGCTTTCTTGTGAATGACGTGCTTGCTGGATTCATTGTCATGATTGATGCAGAAGAATGCCTTTGAATTGTTGAAATAGTAAGATACACACTTCCATTCATTTATATGCCAAGATGAAGTGTCCATTCTAATCAAATTAGTGGATTTGGGGACTTCATTTAGACACCCCTAAAACAGTTTAGTGGATGGTGAGCTTCCTTCTTTTGGATCTTCCTTTCCTAATTTTTCATGGTGAGAGAGGAAGGGGAAAGTGGGAAAGAATGACAACCCCCCCCCCCCTTATGGCATTATTAGCCCAGTGGAATATTATTCTGGAAATACTAATTGGCACATATTGTAACTTGAGAATGTCTCTTTTTTGGTTGAGTGAGGATGTATGGTTGCCAAAGAAGACAGTTTCCAACAAATCCAACAAATCATGCTTTAACGTGGCTGTGAAATGAAAGCCTGCTCCATTTCCATCCATTTCCCTGAGTTTGATAGGTGTGGAGAGGACAATGAAGCTTGAGAGATGTGGTGGAGGAATAGTTATTTCTAGAAAAAGCCCTTTTTGATAGATGATCAGAAGCTTCAATTGAACTTGCTTGACCAATGAATTAACTCCAGAATAGGTCCCTGTAAAACCAAGATATATCCATTTGTCGAGGGCTTCAGCTAGATGTTAAGCTGGGGCTATGCCTGGGTGGTTCATCGATTTTTCATGTGGTGGCATTGAAAGATTTGGCCTTGGGTAACAGCTAGCTAGCTAAGTTACTAATATTGTGACAAGGGAACCTTGGTGCAAGTTTTGCTTGTAGTTATGTGCGCTACTTCAGGAGTACCAATATTAATTTTCACCAGCATACATGAGGTGAATTCCTCATATTTTCTACAAAACTAATGAACTACAATATGCATGATTCTGTGATCCATTTTGACCTTTGTTTTCCTTCAGTTAGAAGAGCATTCTTCATTAAGGCCATTTGTGATTATAAGAAGCAGCTTGAGCATTTGTATCTTCTGAACTTGGTTGGCTATTTTTTGTAAAATTGTTTGAGAAGCAAAAATTACAAAATTTACAAGCCATTGTTGAGGTCTGTTCTAGATTAATTTTCTGTACAAACTATGCTGCCCTTTTATTGGTATACGTTTTGTTCTCATCCAAGTTGTAAGACATCACAGTTATTTTTTTTCAGGTATTTGACCGGAGGACTAAGAGACTAGTGGAAGAAATAATTGATGGAAAAATTGTTTTGTCAATGAGAGCCATTTACCAATCGAAATTTGGGCTAGGCCTTATTGATACAGGTGACTGATAACTTCTGCCAACTAGCAGGGGCTGGTTTTCTTAAACAGTTCTTACCCTGCCTTTTCCTGCCTTGAATGTAGGGGTGTTATGGAGCAAAGTTGAATTGATAAACTGCCAAGCTCACTTGAGATCAGTCAAGTATTAATTTTCATGCTCAAGCTCCAATTGATTAAAAAATTGATATATTCAAGCTTGACCATATTACAATTAATTTATAAATCAAGATTGATCTTGAACTGGAGCTTGAGTTTTATAAGCTCTATTTATTATATTTAAAGTATTGTGTCATTTCTATGATTTTTGAATATTCTTCTCTAAAAAAATGAAAGCTTTATTAGCTCGTTAGCCTACCAAGCTCAAGCTCAATTTGACAAGATACTCAAGTAGCCTTGAATAGCTTGAACTTGAGCTAGACTCAAATTTAGGCTAGTCAATTCCAATTAGTCAATGAGTCCCAGCTACTTGTGAGTAGCTTGACTCTATTTCACCTGTACTTGAATGATTTGTCATGTGACATTAATATAAGATCATGGTACAATAGGTGAACATTTCTAACCTTAGAATGCCAATCATATGTAAGTGTCCCTAACCTTCTGTTTGTCCAATTAATGTAAGTCAAAATTTTTACTGACCTTTCCTTAAGGTTTTCACTATGAGGGTTTCAACAGTAGGTAATACTGTGTGCAAGCAATTCTTGTGCTATTTGGTGATATTGCATAAGCTTATGTTAGGTTCTAGTTTTGTGTACCATTTTGAGTTCTATAATTGATTTTATGTGTCTCAGAAGATGTGCAAATCATTACTTCTACAATGGGCTGAATTGCAGGGGCAAAAGAGATTTTGCAGAGTATTTCTGAGAAGCAGGGCAAGAAAATGGCTACTGTTGAATCTGCAGAGGACATACCGAAGTTTCTTAATTTTTTCAAGGCATGTTGACCTCATCTTAATCAGTGAACAGAGGATTTTAATTGCACCATTAGTTGGAAGAGTAATATCAAGAATATGCTATCAGTGCAAGGAAATGATGGCTTACTCCCCATTACATACCTTATCTATTCTTGTTTCTACTAATGTGATTGAATGAGGGTGCTGATATAGACAATAAATCACACGTGGAGTGGTCTTGCTCTATTCTCTCTTTCTTAACGAAGTTCTGTTGCTTGATAGTTGATATAAGATATTTGCCATCAAACTAATTTCCTAACACTAATCACTTTGCCTGGTGGCTTATTTGTACTCTACTTATACAAACTCTCTGTGTGATTCTGTATGAATTTTGAAAATTAATGTTGCCCTTGAGTTCTGTTTATAAAGATCTCCAGAGTTACTTTGTTCTTTCGTGTCAATATTTCTTTGCTTGCTTGCTTTTCTTTCTCTGCTCTTGAGCCATACTAAGCCAATACGAAGTTCCCTACTTGTTTTAGACTTGAAACTAAGCTTCAGATGGAGATATATACTTTCAATGTTACTTGACTCCCAGCGGCAGAAGCTATTGAAATCTATAGATGTTCTTTGCTGCAAATTACTGATTTAGTGGTTAGGCCACTAGCACTTAAGGAGTGGTCCTGGTGGTTTTGCTTGTAATATGGATATGCAAGAAGAATGCTTGCATAAACTAATTGCAATAATATTTGATTACATCATTGAAATGCTTCTTTATGCAGGTAATCTTGGTGTCTTTTCTCATTTCTGACTTCCAATCTTCTTTTGGCTTTCTTGAAGTTGTATGTTGTTCCATGCACTTGCCAGTATTTTCAGAATTGCAGAGCAAAGTCAAACAAAGAAGTTCATTTTTTTATTTCTTTTTTGAATTCTCAAGTCACTAATCTATTAACCAGTCACTTGAATACTAGTACGTGCAATTTGGTTGCTTATAATCGTATCTGTATCTAAAAATTAGATTTTTATTGTTGGACTAAGTATTAGCTACATTCTTGTCATATCTGTGTTGTGAGCATATGATGGGGCATATGTGATTATTTGTGATGTAAGGTATTTTCTTTATGGATCTTCAAGGGTATTTTCAACATGTATACTGTCGACATCCTCTTGCATGAGAACCCTTCTAGATGGTCTTAATGTATATCAAGGGCCAAAAGTAATGTTTTTAAGCTGAAAAGAAGTACAAAGCTAGATTGTATGGTGAACAAGTACTTTTCCAAGCTTTCGTAATGAGTTGCTCTCTGGAATGTTGTAGGACCAAATTAATATGGCTGAAGTCAAGTATCCTTTGGAACATTTCAAGGTAAGTCCCATTATTTGGATATATTCTTACTTTAAAGCCCCAGGAAAGTTTTTTTTCGCTTGTAATCCGATTCATTGCAATGTTTCTGGAATCTCTTTAGTTGCTTGTGCTATAAGTTCAGGGATAAATCCTAAATGTGACCTAATTCCTGAAAACTTTGATATAGTCGAAAGATTAGAATCTTTCAATTGTGGGCATCTAACTTTCTATCAGCAGACTTTCAATGAATTCTTCATAAGAGAGTTAAAGCCTGGTGCAAGACCCATTGCTGCCAAGGAGCATGACAACATCGCTGTTTGTGCTGCTGATAGCCGTTTAATGGCTTTCAACAACGTTGAAGATGGTACTCGGTTTTGGATTAAGGTATTTTCTACTCTTTGGATCTGAATTACCTTTAATGTCTATAATAAGACTTCTGTCTGCCCCCTCCTTGGAAATTTAAATAAAAAGAAGAAGACCCTAATGTTTGTGGGCTCTTTTTAATTTCGGAGATAATTTTCCAAAAGTGGGATACTTGCTGATAGGATTCACATGGATGCAACTGGGGACATATTATTGATTCAAGTCTTGATTTGCTTAAGGGATCTTATTCATTTATGGGTACTACTGCTAGATTCTATAGTCAGCACTGATTTCACTAGGAAATGAATTATTCTTTTGTTGCTTAAGAAAGGTTGGGGATACTTATGGGATTGGATTGCTTACTTATTGCTGAAATCCTCTGGGTAATGTTTTGGAGAAAAGATCCACCTTCCAGACAAGTTGAAGAGTTATTCAAATATTTGTACTTATAAATTCTGGATAAACATTGTAGAGAGAGACCAAGAGAATGATTTTCAGTGGCTTAACTCTAACAACTGTGAAAATGTTGGGCATATTGTTGGTGCCTTTGTCACTGTTGTTGACATTTTCTGCTTCATGCTGTTCTTAGGGTAAAAAGTTTTCCATTCAAGGCCTTCTGGGAAATGAGATAAATTCGAGCTCTTTTGAAGGTGGGGCATTGGTGATATTCCGTTTGGCACCACAGGTAACTAATATTGTCTGTTCCATGCTGTAATGCAGGGTTTCTCTCTATAGTGAACATAAAATTCAAATTTTTGCAGGACTATCATCGCTTCCATCTCCCTGTCACTGGAATCATTGAACAATTTGTGAATATACCTGGAAGCTTATTCACCGTGAGTTGCGTAACTTTGCTAGTAATACTCTGTTCTTTGTGCTTTGTCAATCCTCTGAATGCATTGGCATGTCAATCTAGGTCAATCCTATCGCTGTCAATAGCAAGTACTGCAATGTTTTCACAGAGAACAAGCGTGTTGTATCTATTATCTCAACAGAACATTTTGGAAAGGTTTGTATTCTTCCAAGTTATGGATATTCTTGTCTTTTTAAATGCTATATGCAGTCACCGAAAATGACCTAGTGAATTTCCTGGAAATTTCCCATACATGGCTTGGAACAGGGAGAGAAAATTGTATGCTCATCAGTACTCGCTCTTTTTTGCTGCTCTGCAGCAGCCCATTTTACATGCAGTACTTAGCGTATGTATATATGAATTTGTTGGTGCTTTCCCCCTTATTTATAGGAAGAAGATTGATAATCGTGGTAAATTGTATATGCAAAATTACTTAATGTTCTAGCTCATATAATTTACATGAAAGCAGATAATAAGAATTTGTTTACATGAACTATCAACCTATTTCATTCCATCATTGCTGTGGACACCTATGCATTATGTTGTTTTGTGTCTTTAATCTGCGATATAGAAGAAATTTAGCATTGCTTTATGATTTGTTAATTGGCATAATTTAATTTGAACTTAATTTGCTCTTCTTTTTTAAGTTGCTCAAGTAATTGTTTACCCCCCCTCTCTCTTACCTGGTTTAGATCCTAGGTCTGCTACTGAACAGAATTCTTTGGGACTCTGATAGACAATTAGAAGATAGATCAGATGATGACCCTTGAATCTATCGTGACAATTACTAAATGTTATGATTATTATGAGTATGAATAACTGAATAGCTAATATCCTTGCAGGGTTAGTATGTTTTGAAGCCGATGTCACTGACTCTAACTGCTAAGTGGGTTTGACATGTTCTGGATTAGTTCTTTGGTGATTTTTTTCCCTTGACACTAGTTTTGATCTTCTTGTGGGGACAATCAACTCCCAGTGATCTTTTCACTCCACTTTAACATTTGTGTTTGTGGTGGTCCAGATATTAATCCACTACATGTTTTTTCCAGCTCTGTTTATGTATATCTTCCTTTATTTAAAAAATCTCGGTGTTCCTCTTTTTTAGTTTCCATATCTTCTTATAATATCTTCGGCTGCAGGTGGCCTTCATTGCTATTGGAGCAACCATGGTAGGCAGCATCACTTTTCTGAAGAAGGAGGGCGAGCGTGTTAAGAAGGGAGATGAGGTTAACAGTTATTAAGTTGATAATATTACTGTCTCTATATCCAGAAGGCATGAAATTTGATTTACTTTTAAATTGGAAAAAATGCAGTTTGGATATTTCTCATTTGGAGGAAGCACTGTCATATGTGTATTTGAGAAGGTCAGTACTAGATGTAATATACATTCTAATTCAGCTTCGAAAGTGTATTTGTTGGAAAAAATTAGGTGTTTTGAGGGAATAATCAAGATTTTCTGCAGCTGCAGATTGATTAAATACATATGTATTGCCTCTTCATTATTATATAGTTCTTTGCCCAAATACTGTCTTTAGATGAACTTGTTGCAAATTTAGCAGCTGATTTCATGTTGTCAATTAAATTGACAGGATGTGATTGACATAGACAAGGATCTCCTAGAGAATAGTAGCAGATCACTCGAAACCCTAGTTTCTGTGGGGATGAGGCTAGGTGTCTCGACCAGAAAACAAGCAGAAACTGGGATACCAAACCTGGAGAAGATGGTCTTAGAAGCTTGAGGAAAGCTCATATGAGGTGAAGTGATTTTTGGAGTTGATAGCCTGTTGATCGTTTGTAAAGTAGCTCTGACAAACTCATTCATTGATTGCTGATACCTCACTGTGTACATGGGCGTGGATTTGGTAAGATTAATTTGAACATGAAGCTGTTTAGGATGTACAATTTGTTTCCTTTCCCAGTATAGAACATTTGAGGGGTACAAAACCATTTAGACCGCTGATGACATGACGAGCATTTCCAGATGGTGCCGTACTGCTTTACTTGAACAAGTTTGGCATGATTAACTTTGTTGTAAAACTTTGTGCTTTTAGTTATCAATATTGGATGAATTTGAAAATAATGCAGGCATATGCCCTTAATCTTTGTAATTTACAAGTGCTCTTGCTTTTACTAGATCGAGTTAGAGATCGAACTATTATATTTGAAATGAGTCCTCATTCAAACACACGTTTGATATCCCTGATTCAAGGAGTGTTCTATCATCAGACCATATTCCGGTACAACAGATTGTGGTCTCGTGTGGTTGGTAATATGCAATTGTGTATTTTTAAACACTTGTTCCATATCCCTGTTCAGTATAAGCTGCAGATTTTCCACTTGTGCGAACTGGAAATGTTCCAGTTCTCATCTAACATGAAAAACAAAGAATGCATTCCGGAATAATTGGAGTAATGCTAGTTTGAAAAACTGAAGTTTTCGTATGTTGAATGTCTCGTTTCATCCATTTTCATTATCACATCATGTGGAATTCATGCATATGTTAGCGAAGATGATACCAAATTTAGAGTTTGGTGAAAAATTATGATATAGAAATCACAAGGATTCATGAAGTTATGTATCCAGAATGTCAATCTACATTAATAACATCACTATAGTACAGCGATATGAATTCAGAGAATGAACCCATTAGCAGAGAGAGAGAGAGAGAGAGAGAGGGGGGGGGGGGGGGGGGGGGGGGGGGGCATAAATCCAGAACCTTGGTGTCTCCCAAGGATTAGTCTTTGTAGCTAACTCTGCTACTCGCTCAATTCTCTATATTTGAGAAGAATATAACACACCTTCAATAACTACCAGTGTAACCTCCCGTGTTGTATGAATTGGCCTGCAAGTTCGTCATCCTGAGCTGCCCTCGCATTCCGTCCCTCGTGTACTGCTGCCACAAGAGCTGCTCGTCGACCAAAAGCCTCTGCTTCTTCTCCAGATCTGACATCTGCACGTATGGTGGGGGAGCAACGGTAAGAGATGCTGCAAACGGATCGATGTAATTATTGGTTGGCCTACCAACTGGAGCCAGTGGTGCAGGCAAAGCCAGCATCGCCGACTGGTTGGCCGGTGGTGCAGGCAAAGCCAGCATCGCCGACTGGCTGGCCGACCCGGCAGTGACACTACTGGCACTCCCATTGCCTGAATATGCTGCATTAGTCCTAGCGGCCGCGGCTGCTGCTCCATGCTGATACATTCCGTTGAACGTCCACATATCCAAACCGCCAGCTAGTGTTGTCTTTTGATTCGACAGACTGCTTGCCGATTGCACGAGTGAGGATTCCCAATCCGCAGTATCATTACTGAAGGCCTCCCATTTAGGTGCCGGGTCAGGACCGACCGGTGGTGCGCCGACATCGAATAACGCCCATCCCAAATTATCTCCGTGTTCTGCGCGGGCCACCGCATCTTCTCCTAGATTCAGCAGGTCACCTTCTTGTTGCGCGTTCTCTTTCTTCGGTTCTTGCTTCTCGGCAATGGCCGATTCGCAAAATCCCTCCGGCGGAGGGAGTGCCTTGATTGAGTTCATGTCTGGTTCGTTTGCTTCCGTTTCCTCTGTTTCTTGCACAACAACACTCTTTGGCTCTGCACTGGGCGCTCTCTCGCCTTTAGCTACAGCTGCTTTGTCCCGAATGACATCATCCATCAGATCAAGTTTCTTCCGTGTAATCCTCTCAATTTCCGGGTACTCGGAAGTTCGGGCGATGCCGATGTTCTTGCACCAAGCATAAAATACCTCGAGCTCGTCGAACTGCTTCCCTATTCTCGAGAAGATCTCGTATGCCTTCACGCAATCCTTGATCTCCATCATAGTAAATCTATCGATCAGTATTGCCATGATATCCGTCATTTCATAGTAGATTTGGAAGCTTTCTTTTACAATTGGGTGTAGGGCCACAAAAATCACTCTGTCGTTCTTCGCTCGACCTGCTCCATTCCGAAAAGATTGCACATGATCAATATCGACATCGGCATCGATTAAGCCATAATTCATTATAAGCAAATTCAAAACTTCCCCATGTTCTTGGTGAATGTATATCAATTTCTATCAAGGAAGTCACATCCTCTTACTAGTTCAAGTTGTCTACTTGTGTTCTCCATAATCATTCGACATGCAGAAAGTTTCTAAATAACGCAAATGTGTGCAACCCTCTTGCATAGTCTATTTATGCTAGGTCTAATTCCCTAAAAAACCCTCAACTTTAGTACGGTCCTATTTTTGCCCTAAACTTTTTTTTCCCTTGAAAAAATTCCAAACTTTACATTTAGTCCCAAATCTGCCCGGTATCTTTTTTTGTCTAAAAGAATCATTAATCATAACTCTAGTCCCAAATTTGCCTTGAATATTTTTTTTTTAAAAAGTCACCAACTTTTAACCTATTTTAAATCTCCCTCTGTTAACCCCCATTCCAAAAATCGTCATTAATTGTTTGACGTGGTAACACATCATCATCAGTAAGCTAAGGTGGAAAATTATTGACAAAACTAAACTGTTCTTTTATATGAAAAAATAAGGAAATTAGGGATGACTAATGATGATTTTCGAATAGGGGCCAATGAGGGCGAATTGGGGACTGGAGTTAAAATCGATCATGCTTTCTAGAAAAAATGAAAAGTTTAGAGTAGATTTGGGATTGGAGCTTTTTGTTTTTGTTTTATCTGCATGGGATTGAGTTAAAGTTATGGTTTTTTTAGAGACAAAAAAGAAGAAGAAACATTTGTATTCCAAAGTTTTTTTTTTTTAATTGCCAATAATTTTTTTTGCTTGTTTGTAAGTATTCAATAAGGTTTTGCATTTGATGTTGGACCAAACCTGTTGGCTTGCACGCCAAGAAACGTTCGAGTAGCTGCTGCAAATGCTGCATCTTCGAAAACATCTGGTCATAGCTCATCTCTCGAACCGGCGTGATCTTAATGCTGGCTGGCCCGTCTTCTTCCTCGTCTTCGTCGAGGCCGTACTTCCCTCGTTTCCGTCGCCGTCCCAGCATCCTGTACTCCAGCCACTCGTCGAGGTACAGCGAGTACGTCCTGACGAACGCCGAGAAGTCCCACGAGTTGGACCGCGACGTGTCGCGGAAGTCGGACATGTTGAGGAAGCGGGTCCCGCGCCTCGTGGCGAAGAAGATCTCGTCCTCGTACGTGGGGTCGCCCCTGGCCAGGAGCCTCTGGATCAGGATGAGCGCCTTGAGCGCGACCGTCCAGTTCTGGGTCTTGTTGAGGCGCTTCGACAGGGTGCTGATGCACGTGGTTATGTACGAGCGGGAATAGCACGTCAAGCTGATGATCTCCTGGATGTGCTTCTCCTCCGCCGGGAAATCGTCGTGCCGGGTCGCCTTCACTATCGCGACTTCTAGGTCGGAGTGTGAGCTCCTGCTGGGACCGACCTTCGCCAGGCCGATGCTGGTCTGGTCTTTGACCGCTCCGAGGGCTCTCCTCAGCTTGCTTGAACTCATGGTAATTCGTGTAAAAGGATGGACAAAGAGATGCTCTCACCAAATGCTATCGTCTTAGAACCTGATAAAGAAAGCATTGAAATGCCATCAAATACAACAGTTTTCATGTCATGCGCAGGCAAAGCATCTCGAGCAGTTTGAGGTCCGAAGAACCAACCGCATTCGCGAATTCTCACGGGATCCGGCAGACCTTGTCGGGTAACCTTCCACAGCGCGATTCACCCGTCTGTCGGGTCTAAACACGTCGACGGGAGGCAGAAGACGGCAGCAGACAAAAGTCCTTGCGTACTCACTTGAAAATGGATCGATCTCGGCGAGATGAAACGGCGAAGAACCGGATGGTTGACGTCCGAGAGGAAGCACAAGAAGAGAGGAAAGGAAAAGATGATGGGGGTCGTCGCCTCTCCTCTCTTCTCTGCGTTTCTCTTCCTCTCTCTCTCTCCCTCCACCACCACCGCCTGTTTCTCTCTCTAAGATCCGCGTCCGCGTCCGCGTCTGCGTCTCTGTTATTCTCTTCCCATGTCTGGTTCCGAGCAACAGCTTGTCTGCCTTGTCCTTCCTCCATCGACCATGCATTGGCCGCAAAACTTGCCTCCAAACTCGTGCGCGGGCAGCGGAGGCGTTGTGCCAACGACGAGCAGATGTGTATCTGTCAGATAGCCAAGAATAGTACCCGTTGAATTTTGACTAATGTGAGAAGCTTCATACGGACTATATTTATCTCTGTGCCTTCCATTTTTTCCGTCGTGACTATTAGGTGATCGGTTCCAAGGAAGGTATGTTAGCTGGATTCCAGAACTACCCTTTTATGATCAATTCTCAGTCTTTGGACTTGGAAGCTTCCTTATTTGCTTGGAACCAATTCTGAAACTTACTCTTGTTTTTCCGGTTTGGTTGTAGAGTATGTCCAAAAATTTGTATTAGTTTTTGTTCTTTTTTCACAACAAAATTTGATGAGGCTATGAGTAATGAAACAATTCAAAGTGAAAGATGAACAATAGAAATCCTAATCCATAAAAAACAACACTTCATAATGATAAAAAGATCAAACATGTAACATAAAATATAAATTATAAAACTCCATTCCTCATTCATCTATAAAAATTTAGGGGAAAAGAAAATATTGGCGAGGAGTTATGAGAAAGGATAAAGGATGAATGAGTTTTGAGGTTAGAATTTAGGGGAAAAAGAAATTAGAATTTTAACATTTTCATTTATAAACTAATTCCGAAACCAATTCCAAAATAGGGCAGTCTGATTTGATTCTTGAGTGGGTATTCACTTGGAACCTATTCTTGAACTAGTTACAACCGGTTCCAAAAATTTGGAATCTATTCCTAAATCGATTCCAATGGGAATTGGTTCCTGGACCTATTTTTTGAGTGGCACGTTTTGGTTTATGAATAGATTGCACACCTCTAGTGGTGGTTGAGGACTTGTAGGGACTTACCCAATGACTAGCAAGGCTCGGGCAACCCACATCAATCAAAATGAAAAATTCAAAAAATATAAATGGTAAAATTTGTCCATGTCAGCACCAATCGTGTCAAGTAAAATAATTGGTGTCCATATCAATGATTTCCTATCAAAATTGGCCAAAATGACTATATTACTAAATTGTCAAAAAAAATTAGAACTTAATTGATAAAAAAGTTTAAGATTGAATTATGAATTAGTATTCGTTGAAACTTTTTTGATAATTTTTACATCAATCATTTATGCATCAAGGGTTCTTTCTCCGCTAAGAGTGGTGCCACATAATTATCCGCCCAAGTAATCATAGAAAAAATATCTATACAATCTAAGATTGATTATATGGATAGCCACGGCACATGATGTACTTCAAGAGCACATAAGAATCCGTACAAAAGTTACAATTTGGGAATGGCAGTGAACTTTGTTAACATCTTATCTTCAAAAATGGGACAATTAGTCCAAATGATATAAGGACAACCTATTCATTGAGACCAACAAATGCACATGTAAGGTAAGATACGATCGAGTAGCTAGTTAAAAGATTTGCAAACCCGTCTGATCTCTCCATTCGAGCCCGTCTTGACACCAATCCGACCCATTTTCACCATCGATTTGATGAAATCTGCTTCGAAATCGGGCCCAAAGATCGGGTTGAAGAGACCCATGTAAGATTCCATCACGCTCCGCGTTGCCGGGTCGTCGTTCAGCTTTGCGTCCGACTCCAGCACAGCCCATCCGCTCCTGATGTTCCAGAGGATCTGGTCGTCAAATGTCCGCTCGCTGCCGTGATCGATTGCTATCCGCACGTTCACGTCCCCATCCTGCGGGCACATCAATTTTAGCTCCGGCAAGAAGTCCGGGTTGATCGAAGGGTCCGATCCGCCACCGGGCATGAAGTTGTACAGACGGTCCTTCATGAAGAAGCATGCGGTGGTTCCGATGGTATGCGCGGCTGAAACATGAAATTGAAAGTGATGTTATGAATTCTAGAGATTTACAAATTTGTTTTCTTCACTAATCGGTTCTATTAAATAGTGCACATTTGTTTTTAAAAAAAATAAATTGAAAAATATTTTCTTAAAAATAATAATTCATATTACTTAAAGAAAAGAATGAATAAAAAAAATTCATTGTCCAAGAAAATGTTTAGATATAAATTGTTATCAATAATTGATTATTTTTCATTGACTAATTATCTTAAACAATAGAAACAATTACTTTTTAATAAATATTTTTTAAATTATTTATTTTTTTCGAAACAAACGGACTCTTAAACAAGTGACCTTGTTCAATTAATAAAAGAACTCCTCTGAAGTTTTACTTAATAATCACGAGGTGGTTCATGGTTCGGGAGAGAGAGTTCAAGATATTGGCATTGTTATCATCTCTTTATCCTTTATGATTCGATATTCATTTAACACCGAAAACCTAAAAGAATATTCACATTAAAAACCATATGAACTTTAAAAAAAAATAAAAAAATAAAATTTTGAAAACAAATGAAGTTATAAGTACATGCTCTTAGCTTAAGGAGGGAAATTTTTGATGATATACGGAAGCAAGCGCACTTAACTCAGGTATCATATCAATCCCTATTGGATAATCACAAACAAATAGTTGTAAACATATTAAATGTCAATTTAGTCTATGAATATCTATTCATCCCCAAAATTTTCAATTTCGTGAATATAATCATATACTTTTTGACAATTTATTATGCAGTTCTTTTAGTCAATTTTTGGCTAAAGATCACTAACGTAAATGTCAATCGGCACGACTAGCACCAATTTTCTTTCTTTGACGGTGGGGCTGTAAACCAGTGTAGGAAGAAAGAGAAAAAGAAAAAGAAAGAAAAAGAAAAGGAAAAGGATAAAAATATAAAAAATTGTCCCTATTAGCTGACTATACCGTGTATGATAGTCGACGTTTGTGTTGGTGATTTCTAGCAAAACTTGGATGGAAGGATTACATTAATAAATCGTCAAAATGTTTATTGATTAAAATAGTCAAATTGAAAAGCTTAGGACTATGTTCACATTTCTATATTTCGGATTATTTTGGTAATTCTCTATTAGGCGTGAACCAATTTCAGAACTGGGAGATCAGGTTACAAGTCTAATCACAAAGAATCATCATTGAAGGATGTGTAATGTAAGAAATTCAGAACGTGATCAGTTCATTACTCGTAAAAAAAAAACCAGCTAGCGAAATTCTAATGTTGATGCTACAACTCAAACATGACGATTGATGGACACCTTTTTCATGTTTTTCAGGCTTCCAAACCAACATCAACTCACCAAATCAGCATCACTACTCAGAGAGAGAGAGAGAGAGAGAGAGAGAGAGAGAGAGAGAGAGAGGCTGTACCGCTTAGGAGGACGAGGTCCTTGTCGGAGAGGCCTTTCTCGGAGAACTTGGACTTGAGCTGTTGGATGGAGTCCCCGACGTCCGGCATGTCCGCGGCCAGCGACACATTCGACACCCTCCCATCCCGCCGCCCTGTCGGCACCTTGTAAGCCGGCCCATTGGCCTTCAGAGACATCAGTATCAGTGTGTCATCAATTTATCACATCACCTCATAAGTTCATCCTGTAACAATTAACTGGCCATTCTACTAATTTCGTGCGTCATTCTATCTGGGATTCATAATCTTTCGCGATACCGATTCACGAGTGCACAAACAATCCGTCCTAGACATGCTAGGCAATTGACCAGGGATGTATGCATTTATGATTATCCTAAAGAGACAATATATAAGTGCAAATCAAGAGAACACAAATGAAGGACTGACGAACCATGGCGACAGCATCTCTAGCCGCTAAGGCGACGATGTCGGCGCACGAGACGATGCCGGGGCATGTGGCCTCGAGTTGCGCCTTGGCTTCCTCGATCACCTCAAATCCGCGCACCCCTTGGTGCCCGAACGCATTCCTCTCTGCACTTGGCTCATTCTCTATAAGAATCGAACCATCACATCCCTAAAACACAGTCAAGATCACAAGATCAATCTTAACAATCTCATTCCTTGATAAAAGGGCTTATTAACGAGCATCTATCTATCAAGAGTCTTTCAGCTTTCGAAGTATTAGTAGTTATAATATGAGAAGCAGCGTATCGCGAGAGAGAGACCTCAACAAAGCAGTCATGGAAGTGAAGGCGGAGCAAGACGGCGGCCATGTTGGGGTCGGAGATGACCGCATTCCGAACGACGGATCTCACGACGGGCTCGGCGGACGGGCAGGTTTGGCCGTAGAAACCGACTCCCAGCTGGGCATTGCACGTTCCCATCAAGCAACAGCACGCGATCAGTGTAAGAACCCATAAGAGCTCTAGATCCATGGAAGTGTGCTTGCGTTGTTATATGGTGAGTATTATAGAGGAAGAGGGAGAAGATGAGGATGACAGGGCTGAAGAAGAGAGAGACAGAGAGAGAGAGAGAGAGAGAGAGAGAGAGATGTAATGAGGAGGGGACAGAGATATGAGAAAGCTCGAGCTGACAACGTTGGTGTCCTGAAGCAATGTGTCAACCAGGCTGCATGGCGCTTTGTCACCTTCCTCTCTCTGTGTCTCTGCTTTTCCGTTTCTCCTATAGCTTTTTATCTGGCTTTCCAAGAAAAAAAGACAGGGTTTGCTGGCCTTGTTGTCCCCAGGGATATCATAAATTAGATACAATAAAAGGTTGAAGGAACTCATCAAGAGACTCGATAAACTATTCTTTTTTCCAACATTGTCCCTGCACTTACTGGTTTTGCCAACATGCCTCCAGTGTCGACAAACAATTCGAAGTGTTTCTCCTTTTTGGAGAATAGGTCCGAGTCAAGTAGCAATGATTCAAAGCACTTCTTATTATTTTGCACTCTTTTACAAACCCAATATGAAAGGGAGGGAAATGGATACATAATTTCAAGCGAGTAAACAGAATTTCATATACGATTCCATGGATACATATCGAATATGTAAAGCTGTATTTGATGAAAGTCATATATATGGCTTGGAGATCTCCCTTTCATATTTTCCATCAACATGACTAAAGTGTTCTAATGTTATAGCGTGTTGCTCCATGAACATTTCCAATGACAATTGACAGCTAGGCTGCATT
This sequence comes from Corymbia citriodora subsp. variegata, assembly GCA_014858505.1. Classification (NCBI taxonomy): domain Eukaryota; kingdom Viridiplantae; phylum Streptophyta; class Magnoliopsida; order Myrtales; family Myrtaceae; genus Corymbia; species Corymbia citriodora. The sequence goes on from CM026416.1 coordinate 11,170,005, forward strand.
CCCCCATGTTGTTTTGGAGAAATCAGTTCAACTGTGTAATTGAATGCGAATGCAATTTGTATTGATTCATAAAGACCTGAAAACATAACATCAGAGTAATCTCTTATGACCACCCTCGATCAGAACCCATCATTAATTTTCCCTGATTAACAATTGGAAAATGCGGCTACTTGCGATCTGATGATTTGAAGTATAAGTTCTAGAGGAACAAAAATATTCTGTTCTCATCAGAAATCATACATATAGGTTCTTCAAGACTCAGATTAATGATCATTTATATGACAACTTAATAAGGTGAACAAAATTTTGAGAGCCAAGAGTAAATATAAACTAAAATGGGATAAGTGGGGAATGGCAGTGTCGCCTCTTTCATATTGAGAAGGAACAAAATGCATCAGTAAATTGAATTGCTAAAACTGACGAGAGGGCTCTGCATCATAAGTTCAGAACTTCACTTCATCGTCAATAAATCTCTCTCTCTCTCTCTTTCTCTAGTCTAATAGCCAGTTAAATTCTGCTTTCAGGAGGACTGATCTACACATATTTCCCTCTATACTTTGGCTTTGTATCTTTACTAACTTTGATGTCGCTCTCTGCAACGCATACCGACTCATTAGGGCTAAAAACCGCAGAATGAAGATTACCGTCTTCCAACCACTTTAGGTGGTTCTCCTTGAACTCCAGATGTTTAAGCCTAGCCACTTCTTCAATTTCCTTGGTGTAAGGACCTCTCTTCACCATTGTGAGTAAAACCCGGCTATATCGTGAACTTAATATCTGTTCTGATGCTGAAACCAATACAAAACAAGGGTGCTCTGGGAAATGATTTTCTGCAGACTCGTCTTCTCTCAAAACGGGATAGAAGAACACTAGCCGACCATTCAATACGAGCATTTTAGCAGCAACATCGAGCAAATCGTGCACACATTCTACCAAGCTGTAAGCTGCGGTCGATGGTATGTGATCTGTCCTCTTGTCATCGGGAACAGTGTAAGGGCCCACAACCCCCTTTAGCAATTTACGGCCACCAGACTTGCGTCCTCCAGCACGAACTCCATAAGGGGGATCACAGATTATGGCATCAAATACCTACAAAATTAACATGAGAGATTGTAGCCCAACAAAAGGAGGAAAGCAAAATCCAAAAAGCTAACCTTAGTTGAATGTGAAGCAAACAAATTACGCTCATTTGCAATTAATATTAGCGTCACTAAAAAAATCAATGGAATCCAGCTTGTATCATCATCATGGTAGTGATCGGCTGAACGGTTCAGTAGCATTACACTCCATCTCATCTTTAAAGTGGAAGATCCAGAGTAAAAACCAGGATCCTGTAGGTACTACTGAATTTGGTGGCACTCACAAAGGAAGCACCACAATAAGTTTCTGCTGATAAGAGTAAAGCCGCCAAATCTTTTCGCTTAGAAATGACAGAAAAGGAAAGACCACAGGCACTTACTTCTTTTAACCCAGGACGCCATGGAGGCAGGTTATTATCAGCCCTTAACAAACCAATTGGCATAGGCAATCCATACTGCAAGGAGGGAATAAGTAATATGTTAGGTTTGTGCCTCCTTGATGGTCATCCATGAACTTTGTTCACTTAGCCAAAGAAGAAAGTTCTAAGTTCCTGTGCGCAGTTAATATATTAGTTATTTAGACCCAGATAGATATCACAAAGCAATTCAAATCACACTAACAAATGCTAAGGGTACCTGCTTAAAATTACTCCAGACATTACAATCAGGTCCACGCCCATCACGTACTACCCTAATATCAATGTCTGCACCCTGAAAGTTTCATGTCAGTTAAAAGGCAAGAGAATCTTTCTCCATTCAACTAGCTCCTTGTCTACTTCAACATGGAGAAAAGAGCACGAACCATGGTCATTGCTCCAAAATGAGCTGCGGCAATAAGAATGCTTCCAGTGCCAACAAAAGGATCATAGACAAGTTTCCCTGGTTTTACCATTGCTTGATTGGCCATCAAGAAAGCTATTTCTGCATCCATGGCTGTAGGGCCAAGGTAGGTTCGACTTTTGAGCTGATATGTGGGCAAAAGTTTCCGGTCAGCACCACCAACTTCACGGCCAAAAAATATCCTCTTCTGAACTACTGGAGGGAGACCATTGTTGGCTCCATAATCATCTGTTTCCATGAGCCAGAACTTGTGTTCTGGATTCCTTAGATTGACTCGTCCCTGCAACAACTTACATCAGCTTATACTTACCACAGGGACCACAAATGGGTTATACCCTTTCGATGAGAAGCTGATCGAAAATAACTGGCAGATCATTAAGTATTTGAAAAGACAATCATTTATGAGATTATCTCATTATCTTATCAACACGTCTAACAAGGAAAATTCACAAGCAAAGAAAGGTCTGTTGACCAGATGATTATCAGTTTCACTCAGTCATTCCATGACAGGGTTAAAATGGAGAACAGGAGTCCAGAGTTTACTAACTCTAATCCAAAGGACGAGTCCCACCATTGAGCAATAAAACATTCAAAAAGAATAAAGAAAAAGAATTCCCCAATCTCAGTCATGAGTCCTCATTTGGATGATCAATGTAATCTATCTCAATCAACAACAACCTGAATAACTAATTAATTTCCTGGAGCTTGATTTTCTTAATACCAGTGCCTGCTTTTGTCGAATGATTGAATACTTGCCTGTCTATCAAGACTTCAAAGAAATAGATCCATGCATTTTGGACCATGAATCGTCAGTGACCATATGATTTTTTTAGGCACTGACAGTTGAGAATTGCAGTGTGACCTCACACTGTGAGAATGCCTTAGAGGGATGTGGATAAAAGAAAAATCCCCTCGGTGAGATTTGGTATCAAGATCTGATTTATTGCTTGAAGATAATTAGAATTTCATTATGCGACTGAAGGGGACATGTCAGTACCTTATCATGCATTTGAGGGAGTTTACAATTTGGTTAAAATGCAGATTCCTTCTGAAATTGGCATGGCCTCATTGTATAAAGCTTACATCAAAGTAACACTATTGAACATTCATGTATTTATTAACACCTGGACCTTTTCTTTTCTGGTTTTCTTTTCTGAAAACGAACAGCAACCAAAGCTTAGCCGAAGTCAACACCTGCCACCTCTCAAAATCGGTATCCACAATTTAAGGAAACCAGCATATCATGGTTACAACAAGGATAAAAAGTTTTCAAGCTTTAACCATCCACAAAGTATCATCACTATCTTATACACTAAATCTGCATTGGTCCTTTAGGAAAATTCATCACATGCATGAGCTCCCAAGACCAAAGGTTCAAAATTCAAGGCCACTGATGCACCATCAATATTCGCAATGGTACCAACATACGGATTTGCACATGCAAGACATTCAACTTTTAAATCCACAATTTAGCATTTGAAGATCCTCACAACATAAAACATGGTAAGGCACCTTGAATGGGATGTACACAAGACTTTGAATGCGTTCGTTTTGCTCCTGAAAGCTAATGACCTTCCCAAAACTGTCAACCGTGATTCTGAATGTGCTTTCAGAAGTCAGATACGGTAGCTTACGCTCATCTGGGTAATTTTTTATGGCATCTTCTAGTTCTTCGTAGCTGTCCCCTTCTCCCCAGAGTTCGTATATGCCCTTGACAAGTATACCTACAATTTATGCAAATCCAAGAAGATAAAGCTAAGTCTCTTGCTATAAACATAACTAAGTTGATAGATTGATTAGTTACACAATAGAACCACTAAAGGAAGAAAATATGTTTAATATAGCCACTGTCATGGCATTAACTGCAAGGAAGCAATACAAAGAAGGATATATCAACTATACTAGTATTAACTGGTCTCTTCCAAGCTTCCAGCAAGCAAAAGCTCCTTTACTAATTCTATGGAGAAGAAATGGATTATTGTTTTAATGCTTGCTGGTGATTGATGGCTATAAATCAGACGGACAACGTAAAATTAACATTGTGTGCTGCAGAGACTGATTAACTATTAAGCAACAAAAGCTCCCTGTTTGTCAACAAGTTTAGCTCCATCTCCAGCATAATTTCATATCAAGTGATAAAACAAAGATAATCATCATGTTTATATTGAAGGCAATAATGGTAAAATGATAAATTGGATCCACAATCCTTAAAAGCAGGAGATAAAGTTCCAATATTCATCATCTTTCATTTCAGGGTAAAGTCCCATGGTAAGTATTTGACAGAAAGTTAAGAGTAAGAACCCCTGTCTCATGATTCAAGCATAGAGTGGTTAATTAAACCTTAAAGATCATTCTGAAGTCATCTCATGTGCCTAGGCTTGTCATATCTTCGTCTCTCATCTATTTCCTGGTACATCTTTCATCACATTGAACAAAAATGAACTTGTCAATTTAATTGATGGCAGAAAAGTTTTAGCAGATTTGTCGTGACATGACATCTCTAGGCCCACAGAAAACTAGCCAACTATTGAGTGGCATTCTTTTTCTCACATTCAGATTTCACTATGGTTCCATATATCAGCAACAATTTTTCATTAATATCTCAGAAAATGCCAGAGAGATGTTATCAACAACTACTGTTATTAATTGTCAACGGGTATCGAATGAGCACACTTGAGACATAATTGCTAGCCCAGATTTAACAAAAGATTCAAGGCTATCCACAACACAATCATCCAACTCTTCTTTCCTAATGGCGTCTAACGCAGCCGTGCATTATGGCATATGAATGCAAATAATCCCAGTAGAGCTACTACTTCTGGAAACTATATAAGAGCCTTCATATCTCTATGCCAAGAAACAAAATCACCCCCATATGCCAAAAGAGCACTCGGGTCGATCAAATACAATTAATTAGATGACAGCTCCTCTAGGTCTTTACTGGTAGAGATAAAAACAGAAGATTCACACAACTCCAATCATCGTCATTCCCAGTACACTGGTTTTCATCCACGCAAACATCACAAAAGCAACGAACACAGCTGCAGAAGCGAGAGATTAAACCGTCTTAAAGAGGTGAAGAAAACTGACTTCGATTGGCGACATCGCGAGCGACGTCCTCGGAAGGAAGGTCGACGAAGTGGAAAGGAGAGTCGGGATGGTGGTGCTCCGGCAGCCTCCACTCCAAATGCTCCGCCCCGTCCCGTCCTCCGCCGTCGGAATCGAACGCTCCGAACATCCGGGCGAGGGACTCGACCTCCGGCTTCCGGTAATCCAGCAACCGGTGGTAGAACACGCACAGGTACCACATTTCTCTCGCCCTCTCTTCTTCCCTCTCGCGATCGTTGCTCTGCTTCGAGGTGAGCTAAGCGGGAGCTGGTCCGTAAGTTCCGGCGGTGGAGCGGCGGCGGTTGCGGCGGCGGCGGAAGGGTAAGGAGAAGGAGAAGGAGAAGGAAAAGAGGGACCGGCCTGAACTGAAAGTAGCTTCCGCTCCGCAAAACCCAAAACCCTGGCGCACTCAAGCGAACAGTGGCGGTCAAAATTCGACGGACGCCTCTTTCGAAGAATTATACTTAGATCCCAAATTCTTTAGATTATCACAATTTGGCCCCCACAAATATTCCCATTTTTCGTAGCGATTCCTGCCTTTTTTTTATTTTTATTTTTATTTATTCTAAAGCTTTTTGGCCCCTAGATCGAATTCTTGCCAACACGTTATTCACGAATTGCAAATGGACGACTAGCAGGCGCCGGTTGCAAAAGACAAAGTTATTCACTTCTCCATTTTCCCTTAGTCAAACATTTATTAACCATTTGTCTCGATTTTTCCGAAGCATATACTCAATTAATCCAATTCTTTTATAACTTCAAAATATCATTCGACATTTAAAAACCACGAAAAGAGTATCCATAGCTTCTTCTTATAAATATTGTTTATTTGCACTTAAACTAAAGCAAAAAAATGTATATTTTTTTATTTTTTGATAAATTCCCAAATATTATTGAGACTTCAAAAAAAAAGTAAGTGAAGATATGAGGAGTTTCGAATTTCTTTTTTTTTTTGGTTGGTCTTACCCTATTTTTACTTTAATTCTCACTCTAAAGCTTTTGATTTGCCTTTTTATAAAATGTAAGAGTCAATATTTATGTCTAAAATTAAATATTTCCAGTTCACCCCACCCCTTTAAGAAGGTGAGAATTCAAAACCCCAAATTTCAAAAAGTTGAAAGCTCATATTGTCATATTCAAATTAAACGGAAAGCAAAAGTCAATCCAGGTTTGTCTATTATCTCAACAAAAATTCAGATCGTATGTTAAATAAAAGTAAAAATCATGAGGAGGGTAAAAATTTGGAAGAAGAGAAAAAGGTCAAAAAAGTAAAATGCGAAGAAATTCGTGTCATGAATTGGAAAAAAAAAGAGGGATAAAATTCACAACGCACGCGGTTCACCCTATGCTATCCTGCAGCCGCCTTTCACCGGAGAATTTCTCGGTCGCGTCCCGAAATTGCCCCTCGCCAGCCGAGCTATTCCCATTCTCATTCCCATTCCCATTTGCAATTTGATGCTGATTCCCTCTTCCCTCTTCCCTCCCCCACCTTTTCCACTTTATCTAGGGTTTCTCCCTTCTCCTTCTTCGTCTTCGTCTTCGTCTTCTTCCTCTTCTTCTTCTTCTTCTTCGCTGCCGCGAAAGCTACCGAGTCGTCGGATCGTCGCCCCTGCTCTGCCTTTTCGGCTTGGTTCCTCCGTAAGTCGGTCCTTTCCGCTTTGTCAGATCCGCTTCTCGTTTCGCGCGCGTTTCTTTTTCGGGGCCCTCTCTCCGTGGGCGCATGATTGGTTTTGGGTTTGACGGAGGGTCGGTGTTGTTGATCGTTTCGAGTTTGGCGGTGCTGAATTGATTGCCCTTCGAGCTTGAATTGCTTCCCTTTCGCCCCCGGGGTTTCGCGTTTTGTGTTCCTTCGTTTAGAGATGTTTTTGACTCGGTTGTGGAAAGCATGGGAGGGTTGAGAAAGTGAATGATTCTTGATGTTGTCGCTCTTGCGAGAGCTCAGATTACCTTGGGCGAATTGCTTTGGGGGTTAAAGATTTTGTCTTTTTGGGTCCGAAATTCGATTTCGGGAGTGTCGTGTGGTCGTCTTTTAGTTCATGTTGGGGAAAGCCTCCTTCTTGGGCCAGGTAGAAAAGGAAAGCTATTGAATTTCAGCTCAACATGGAAGCAAATATTGCCCTGTCTTAATCCGCCAGGAGTGGATTTTCTCTAGGTTTTTGTTGCTTCATATATCTGCTTTGCTGGGTCAATGTCTTGAGAGAGCATCTGTGGATTGAATAAAACAATGAATTGATGCATGGGTTTACTTGTATGATTGCTGTCAATTTCTCTGTGATTGGACTGAGATGTCATAGTATGGATAGCTCCCAATGGAAAAACCAACCATTCTCAATTTGAATGGGCATTTCAAGCTATTGCTGTCTTTTCTCTCTCCATCTTGCCATGATAAAGAAAGTAGATCATCTTTAAGGATGAATTTAATTGGTTGTTAAAAGAAATTTATTAACAAATTTAATATTACTGTTTGTAAAAGCAATTGTATGTGTGCATTGCAGGATTTGGCAATAAATACTTGTGCAAACCTATGCCAAGTAGGCCCTTGGGTGTGATGGTAGAATACGAATCTTACCTCGAGAAGCTACTTGTTCTGGTTCTTACATGTGATATGGTTTTTTGGAGCTAAAAAGTTATTTACAATGATTAATTATTGTCCAAGCTTGTTCTTTACAATGACTAAACATTGTCCAAGCTTGTTGACTGGGCTTTGATGTGCAAGTCCGCATGGTCTGATTTTAAAATCATTGACTTAAGTATTAAACTTGTGGATCGCTATACTTTATTTAATCATTGACTGTCCCTTTTTCTACCTTATCATCATGAGAATTTAAGTCTATTAAGTTATGCTTGATATATACTTCATATTTTTAAGTGAGCTGATTTTTACTCTTTTTCTTGGGCAATTGCATTAGACGTGCTGTGCTTGTTCTCTGCAGTTTGGTAATTCAATGTCTAACTTCACTCATTAAATATAGTTAGAAGATGTCAGAAGAGGTGGAGTACCGCTGCTATATTGGTGGCCTTTCATGGTCAACATCTGATAAAGGTCTGAAGGATGCTTTTGAAAAGTTTGGCCATCTGCTTGAGGCGAAGGTACAATTTATTAGCGTCTATTAAATGTTTACAGTCCTTATCCATATGGTAACCATTAGACATGTATGACTGCCTCCTAGCTTCTGCAAATTACTTTTTGGTGGAAGAGCATTTGATACGTTATGCTTTATAAGTTGCGAGCCAATGCAACAGGCCTTGTCTTTAACTGACATCAGGAAACTTAGGTACTTTTTAATTTGTTTGCAAGAGATATTTTAACCTCATCCAATTGGTACAGTTGGTAACTACACAATTGTTTGATTTCATTAATGTTTCTGTCGAACCCCATTCATGTTACGTCTTATATACGTGAATATTATTGTTCATGGGACGTGCTTGAACCAATATTCGACTGATATAGGAGTGGGATGAATTGTTGGTAGTATCTTTAAACTTCTCAATCTACCACATTCTCAACCATACAAGGTGGCTTGGATTGATAACACTACTGTTTGTAGATCAAGCAATGTCTTCTTTCTTTCCAAGAAGGTGCTTATAATGACTTTACCTTTTCTCTGTCATCTTGACTCAAGTTTCACATCATTAGTCACCCTTGGCTCTATGATGATTTAATGAACCCCAACATGTAGAAAAAAGAGTCTTTTGGAAACACAGTGATTGTTCTTATAAGGATGAGTTTGGTTGAGATGCCTCTTAATATGCTTTCGACAGACATCTTAACTTGGTTCATGATGTCATTGGTGTATATCATGAGTTGGGTTTTACTCACTTAAGGTGCGGTTTCTTGTCATCAGAAAAAAGGGCAAGAAGGTAAAGTAACAAGTAAAGCTGTTGGGGACTACAGTAAAAAGTTCTCTATTGAAATTGAATTGGCAAATTTAGTAGCTTTTGAGGCTAATTGTTTTGCTTTTTGAATGGATCAGAGTTGATACTCCATGTTCATTGGTTGAGAATCACCAAGTTTTGGATTGGTGCTTTTATCTACAAATTGATTTTGTGTCATCTATTAAAAAATCGCAGACTCTTTTTATAGATCAGTAGACTGAACAAATCTAGCGATGGAAAGTGTGTGGGGGAAGTTGTATTTTCCATTGTGATTTACTGCGGGTCCCAATGTTTTGTAATTTGATCGTTGGGGTCTAGTTCAGTGAGTGTGGGCAACAACTGCTCTAGCATTATGGTTTGTTTGAATGTTTAGGATGTTAACTCTAGAAACCTAAGCTTCTCACTATTTGAAACATGAGAAGCTTCTTTGCTGCATTTTCATGAAATTTCATGTGGTATCATTACTATCCTTGATATGATAATGTGGTGATGACAAAAGCACGATAATCTCATATAGGCGTAATTATAAAGATCATCCTCATTTTTGCTATTCATAACAAATGCTCTCCACACATTTCAAAGTCTACATTTTGTGCATCTCCCCAACCTAGAATGACCTATTTGCCCTTCTGCATGCCCGAAATCTACACCTAGAAAGTGAAATCCAAAGTTGAGGGTGGGCTAATTTTGGGAAATGTTTGTGAGTGGAAGGTGCAACTTGAAATCCAATAAAAACAATAAGTGAAAATAGTAGCTGTAGCTTTTGAAATGTAAGAAAGGGGATTTTTGATATGAGGAGCAAAGTTGAGGATGATATTTGTAATTTTCCCTGTCATCCAATACAAACAAAGTTGAGGATGATATTTGTAATTTTCCCTGTCATCCAATACAAACTAACTCCGAGAAGAACATTTTTAATGCAGGTGGTGCTTGACAAGTTCTCTGGACGCTCTCGTGGATTTGGTTTCGTAACTTTTGATGAGAAGCAAGCAATGGAAGAGGCTATTGAGGCTATGAATGGGATGGACTTGGATGGAAGAAATATCATCGTGGAAAAAGCTCAGCCTCAAGGTTTGGGTAGAGACCAAGATGGTGATCGCAGTCGTGATCGTGGTCGTGATCGTGGTTCTAATCGGGACTATGGTGGTGGACGTGGAGGTGGAGGTGGAGAGTGCTTTAAGTGTGGCAAGCCTGGGCATTTTGCTAGGGAGTGTCCTAGTGAAGGGGGCAGAGGAGGTAAGTACGGGGGGAGGGATGACAGGTATGGAGGAGGAGGAGGAGGAGGTGGTGGTGGGCGCTATGGTCCTGATCGAAATGGTGATCGATCTAGTGGTCGCAATAGGGATAGTGGTACTCGAGGAGGATCAGGAAATGACCGCTATAGTCGGGACCGTTCTGGTCCCTATGAACGTCGTGGTACAGGAAACTTCCGTTCGGGTTAGAAAGAGTACTCCTGATAGGTATGCACACAATTTTTTCCAGTCATAATAAAGCAGCTGGTTCGTTGCTGACTAACAAATATTTTGTGCTTGTAGCAAGCAATTGGAGGTACTGCTGTTACTTGCTGGAGGTGTCAAAGTCTCTTCTGTTGCATCTCTTCTTCATGGTTGTCTGGGTGGACGAATCGGCTTGATCAGTCTTTAATGTGCGAACTGTGGCTGAAAGATTCAACTGTTTAATGTCCGTGAATGCTCGTTTTGATGTTTTGGTCTGATGACAATGCTTGCTTGACTTCAACAATCAAATTTGGTCTTACTCTATCAATGCTATGATGGGTCCTGGATTCTCTTTCGGTTACATGCTTTAGCTCTTGCAAATCCATCTGAGATCAATCTTGGTTGACTTCTACATTGGCATTTGCAACTGCGGAATGCGGACAGCTTTTTGGTGTCTAGATAGCTCTTTTGGTGGGATAGACCGAGAGATTGACCTGTGGAAGTATTGCCTTTTCTCTTTGCAAAAGAGAAGCTGCCTTAACAATGAATGCCCATTTTGGCTACGATTTTCAAATTTCTTACTTTTTGAAAAGGAGTTAAGCGGGTAAACTCTTATGTTTTCTTATACACATTCAGTATGTGAGCTTTCTGTCTATAGTTTGCACTATATTAACTTGCTAAGCTTTTGGCAGGATTCTTCGCTGTTTGTGGTGTTTTGATACATGGTCCCGTTACTTTCATGTCGTAGGACGTGGTATTAGTCTTAAAAATTCTGAAAAGTCCTTTTGGCCTCAAGAAGCTATTCCTATATGCAATTAACTCGGTAAAATTCCGTCTCACCTTCCACACACTACTGATGGAGGAGTTCCTTTCTTGGTAAAATGCGGAGATTCTTTGGAAGCTTTGGTGAGCATGGCGATTTGATTTGCATTGTCTTCTTCCTAGCGATCTCCTGTATTGTAGCACCATCTTCAGTGGAAGATTGCTGGTCTGTCTCCTCCGTGTGCATGGTGCTGCTATCTTGTTAGGTTTCCTGGATAAGTTTCTCCTTCAGGTGTGATGACGGCTCTCCCTTTGAATCAGCAATTTTGCTTGATACACATGGTTCTTTTTGCTTGGGCAGCTGTGTGTTCATCGACTTGCATTTCTGCATATTAATTATCATCCCCGTGCACTTTCAGCTGGCCATTTGTGATTGCTTATGTATATTCCTCTAATTCTGTTAGAAGTTGTGCTTGCTCCAATCTGAGATTGGCTCAGGGTTGTGACTCCTAGGGTTTACTCTTGGAATAAGCCAAAACTGGGCATGATCTCCTTTTCAGTGGGCAGTCTTTTTCTCTGTAGTGACTTGGTTAAGTTTATTTTGCATTCTCAACAATGGCTCTGTAAATGAATATTTTCTTATCCTGCTATGGTGGTTGAAAATTTGGAGATGAAATTTGAATCAATATGCTCAGCAGGAATTTCACCATACTATTGGGAAAATTTCAAGTCGAGCTTGACAGTACATTCTTTCAATTTTCTTCTATCCTATGCAGACTTTCTTTGCAGGTGTTTCTTTAGTCCCAGAGCTAGTCACATACATAACTTGATCTCCTCAGATGTCAATGATCTTAATTAGATTCCTCGTGATGTCAAAATCATTTCATTGTTTTGTAAAAGAGAAAAGGGGAGCTAAAATAGGAAACCCGAAGGACCACAATGAAATGGTACGAGGATCTTAATCATCAAACTGCAAAGTACAAAGATGTAATCGGAACACGGTGACCGAATCACCGAAAGAGTTATGATAACTACACATGAAATAATAACCCTAACAAACAACGAAATTGAAATTTAAAAAAATTCAAGTGAGTGGAATTAAGTGATGTGGGGCATAGCTTGCGGTGAAGGGCCTGGGGTCACAATGTTAAGTTGATGGAAGAGGAGACCATCCTTGCAAGCATGCACTGCATTTTCATGTGGTGTAGAAACTTCATCTTCATAAGCCCTGTATTCTCAGTCTCATCTCCTCCATCATCCTCCGATGCTTCCACTGCCTCAGGCTCCAATCAGCCCAAGTGCGTGCAGTAATCGTAGCAAGGGCAATAGTAGTGCCGGCAACCCTAGATGATGCTCTCCCGGCAGATTTTGCTGATCAGTCTGTGCTCTTGTGTTGGGGATAATACAATGCGAGAAGGTGCTCGTGATCCTTGTGCTTTGCGGTTGCTGCCAAGTTGGTGCGGCGGATCAAGCAGCCCCCCGCCCCCCCTGTGAGGATTCTTACGGTTCCGGAGGATCCAGCTACAGAAGAACATGTCCTGAAGTGCATTAAACATGGCAATTTGCAGAATTCAATTCGAGCGAAACAATAATGCGCACAAAGAAGAGAGAGAATTGGTGAACCATCTCGCTCTCTTTCACACACGCTCAAGAAGGGGCTAACTAGCCCAGATCACTGCATACAGCTTCCCAAATGCGTGAGTGGTCGGGGAAATATACAAGATTTCACAGCTAAGTTGCCAGCTTGTTTTATGCTCCCCGTATGCTTTATTAAAGTGCTCGCACTATTTTCACTCTTTTTTGGCTGTTAATACCCCAATTACGCAGGGTTAACTACATTACAGATCCAATTCTTAATTATAAGATTATTTCTTATAGTTTCTTTTTTTTTAAATTTTACTAAAAGAAATTTTACCCACATCTCTTCCTAATAATTTTCAGGAAAAATTTCAAAAAAGGGTCCCAAGTGCCATTAGTTTTTCAAATAAGAGCCCGAAATGAACTTTGTTCCAAATAAGGGCTCAAAGTGGTCATGATTGTTTCAAATAAGGGTTTGAAGTGGTTATGATTGTTTCAATAAAAGCTTGACTTCACCGGTCACCAACTGGCTAAATTTTCCGACTGGCTAAGGGCATTTTCATCATTTGCCAATTCTTCTTGTTTTTTTTTACTTTTATTTTCTGGTTCATTTTCTTCATTGCCGGTGGTCGGCCGGCTACTGGTGAAGCCCATAGAGGGTTGGGCGAGGATTGTCCTTGCCTGATTTGGTGAGGGCCACCTTTGTTGGCAATAGGCGAGGGACGACTTTGCCTGGGGGAGGTCGGCCCTCACCAGTCGTGGGCGAGGGTGGGACAACCCTTGCCTTGTGGCCACCCAAGGTCGGCAAGGGCTAACCTCTCAAGTGGCCGTGAGGCGAGGGTCATCCTGCCCTCGTTGGCCCCAAGCGAGGCGACCCTTGCCAATTGTGGGTGAGGCCGACCTTGCTAGATTTGGCGAGGGTAGGCCTCGCTTGGGGTTGGCGAGGGTGGGACAACCCTCACCTCACGGCTGCTCGCTAGCTCGCGCTTGGTGAGGGCCGACCTCGCAGGTGGCCACGAGGTGAGGGTCATTTTGCCCTTGCCAGCCCCAGGTGAGGCTGACCCTCGCCAGATCTAGTGAGGTTGGCCTTGCCCGTGGCTAGCTTGAGGCCAACCTCAGCCAGGGCAAGGGTCACCTCACCCAGGCGAGGTCGTCCCTCGCTTGTGGCCAACGACGGTGGCCCTCGCTAGATCGAGCAAGAGCGACTCTCGCCTAGCCCTTTACGGGCTTCGCCGATGGCCGACTAGCCACCAGCAATGGAGAAGAAGATGAACTAGAAGAAAAAAAAAGGAAAAGGAAAAAGAGCAAACAATAAATTATGAAAATGCCATTGATCGCTAGAAAGTTAGGTTTTTCTTTGAAACAGATATAGCCACTTCAAGCTCTTATTTGATACAATATTCACTTTAAGCCCTTATTTGAAAAATTGATAGCACTTCAAGTCTTTATTTAAAATAAGGTCCACTTTGAGTCATTATTTGAGAAAATATGGACACTTGAGGCCCTTTTTTGGAATTTTTCCATAATTTTCTTTCACCTAACCGTTTCTTCCACACCTATCACATTTCAATGTTTCCTTCATATTTGTCTTCTTCTAAACTTATCTCCATTATAATAATCTTAGCAAGCACTAATCATATAATAGAGTAAAGAATGGTGGTTTTATTGACAAATTGTTTACTTTATTTTCCTAAAATTGCAGTTGATGCATGCATTATACACAATTTACTCAAAGATTGTCCTCTCCCTTGTGCTTAAGTTATATATAGTTTTCTAATAAAAAAAATAAAGAAATATACAAATTATTAACATAACAATTAGTTTTTTTTTTGTCAGTAACACAATATTTAGCTAGCTATCTACCAAATAAACTAATTTTTTAAAAAGAGATACACCAATTCAGTTCCAAATGGAGAAAGAAAAGCAATAAACCAAAAAAAAGGGCAAGCATTGGTCCTAAATTGAGAGTGGCCCCATATTTAACCTTAATAAATGTTGTTTAAGAGAAATATGAATTGTTTCATCTCTAGTAAAATTAAAACAAAAAAAATGAAGAAAAAAAATGTAAGCAATCATCTTAAATCAAGAGTAGGACTTGCAAGAGATGATATAGTCAATTCAATGTAAAAGGAGGTGTTAGAAGCCAATAAGAATATAGAAATAGCAAGTGCTTATTAAAATGATAAAACTACTTTTGGTCCTTGAATTTGAGCATTTTTCATTCTAATCAATTGAACTTGCATAACTTTTCTAAACGAGTCCCTTCATCTCCGGAGCTAATTAATTGGAACCGACAAATCTTACTTCTGAAGTTTAACATTTTCCTTTATTCCCTTTTGATCACCTACGTGTGCTTTCTACCCTCAAACTTTTCACCCAAAGTATTAGGGTCAATCATATCACTTTGGATAGACATGCATACACAATTTTCAACAAGTGAAGGAATCTATTGAAATTTACCTAATTCAAGGGCCGAAAACTTTACTCGAGACCCTCGTGCCGCATTTGTGGACAAGCTTACAGCTAACATTATGTGATGTGGTTGAGACAAATGGGGTGCGGTCGGACATGTAGGGACTTCCTCATGACAGGCGATGGTTTGGTTGGAGTGTACACTTTTGGAAAAATTATTCAAAATTTTTTAAATCTACCATACCACCAATATGGCCAATATCATCCTAAAATTTTTAATAATTTTTCGATATAATTCATCGTTTACAATTATCACTTATTGTTTTCCGTGACGCGATTGGCAACTAACGTTGACAATTTTTTTAATGATGTGACATCGTTTAGATTCTTTTGAATTTTAGATTTTTTTTCTTTTGTCTTCTTTTCTTTCTTTCTTTCCTATTCTTTCGCTATGATGTTCATCATTTTCCCCCTGCCTGTCATCAAGGACTTGGAACCAACCTGTGAAGGTTGTGGCCACGAGCAATGGTCTTGACGCCCTTACGTAGATTTGGGCGATGGTCTTAGATTGCCCTCGGTCAAATCAAGCGACGGTGTCGTAGCCCTTGCCATGCTCATTAGGAGTGTCAAAAAAACCCATCCAACCCAACCCGAACATGACCCGAATACAACCCAAACACAAAATAAGTATGGTACATGTTTCGGGTTTTAATACTGTTTTGGTAACAATTGTTCTAATCCAAACACATTGAATGCTTCAACCCAAACACATACACCCAAGCTATCTCCTCTACAACTCCTTCTACTTGCAACTCATCCAACACGTCTCACGTCGACGGCCCCCATCAATCTCTCTCTCTCTCTCATATGATTTGCTTTTTTTTTCGCGGCCAGCGCAAAACTTTAGAGAATGGAGTATTATTTGTCTGCGGAGATGTTCACGGACAAGTTGAACGAGGCCTCGCGGTGTCACGTAAAAGCATTTCGAATTCCCTTTATCATATTTTTTATTAAAAAATTATTTGTCTGCATAGATATTCATGGACGAGTTGGACGAGGCCTCGTGATGTCATGTAAGAACATTTCGAATTTCCTTTGTCGTATTTTTTGTTAAAAAATTATCTATCTTCGAAGATGTTCACGGACGGGTTGGACGAGGCTTCACAGTGTCACAGTTCACGGACGGGTTGGACGAGGTCTCGCGGTGTCACGTAAGAGCATTTTGAATTCCCTTTGTAATATTTTTTAATAAAAAACCTAAAACCCAACCCGTTTTTTTTTTTGCTTTATGTTTTATGCATTTTGGGTCGGGTCGGTTCGGGTCAAATGACATGACCCTTATTGTTCGGGTCGGGTCGAGTAACATATTGTTCGGGTCGGGTCGAGTAACATCAAGACCCGACCCGACCCATTGACACCCCTAAATTGCCCATGCAATCATTGTTAAGACCTCGACAAACGGCAAGGGGATGAAGAGAAACAATAGAAGGAACGAACAGGACTAAAAAGAAAGAAAAGGAAAACTTAATTTTTGAATTTGTAGGAAAATATTTAATAATTCTATTGTTCATGTTAAGAAGATACTTTCTCAAGTACTACTGAATGTGGTAGCCCCGTGTAATAGAGTTACACTGAGATCAACATCAAGCCATGTTATGGAAAAACCTCTAGCTTGATATTCTCGTATACTATACAGGTGGATTGAAAAGCCATGACTCAAACTCAATGGGAAAAGGATAAGAAAATTCTTAAACCTATTATATTGGTGCCAATTTAATCATAAATCTTTTAATGATGTCAATTGAATTCTAAACCTTTTGACTTGATACTAATTTAGTCCTACACTTTTTAATGATGCTAATTCAATCCTAAAGCTTTTAAATAAGTGCCAAATTAGTCATAAAACCTTTAAATTGGTGCCGATTTATCATTTTGGTTAATTTTGGCTAAGTATTGAATTGACATCAAGTCAAAAACTTTAGGACTAAATTGGCATTAACTCAAAAGGTTTAGAATTAAATTAGCACTATTAAAATATTTAGGACTGAATTGACACCAAGTCAAAAGGTTTATGATTAAATTGACATTAATTTAAAAGTTTTATGATTAAATTAACAATATTAAAAGGTTTATAACTAAATTAGCACTAATGTAATAGGTTTCGGAAGACTTTTCTAACATTTTTCCCCAAACTCAATATTTCGTAACGAAAGTGAGATTTGACATATGCCTATGTATTTTTTCCATCCTCAATTTTATTGGCATACCATATAATTACTACGAACACACCAATAAAATTTTAGCATATTACACTTAATTAGTATTTCTCTTCTTACAAATTCTATGGTCTAGGGATGATACCTACAACTCTATATAATGACAAGTAGGAATCCAATTCATTTAATGCTTCATCTATTTTGTGGAAAATGAATGAATTGGAAAACATCAGTATATAAATAATTGTTTGTATTGCTAAAAAGAATTCATTATATAAAAAATGTTTTCATTATCGATAGGAGCTTCTATCTAAAGATTTTCACGAGCAATAAAAAAAAATTATATTTATTCATTTTTGTAAGCAATATAAGTCATTAATTTTTTATTTTTTTAAAATCATTCATTTTTAGCCTAAATTTCAAATTTGTGAACAAAGACTTTGCTTAAAGAATGCATAGTACAAAGGACATAAAGTAATTCTACGTCTCTCTTTGTCCCATGTCACCCGATCACATTGCCTTCTCATGCTATTCTTGTTTGATTCCCCTTTGATAACAATCACGTGGTGCGATACGAATCTTAATTATTTCCTAATTACAGTCTTATTCCCAGGACGTTAGTGTTCATTTTAGTTTGTCCAGTTCTAATTGGTCTTGGGTGATTGCTAACAAACATTAAATTCTTTTTAGTTCCATCGCACCAAAAAGATTTGAAGATCCTAAAACTATTTTTTAATTTTTTTGCATGGTCGTCACGACTAATTAAAGGAAAATTTAAAGTTAATTAAAGGAAGTAAATCCAATTACAATTGAATGGGCTTATCTGTGGAGAGAATTTGGTCAGCGTGGGAGGCAAAGTTGGCTTGTCGTGCACTTTGATGCAATGAGCATGAGTCTGATTTCTTACATGTGAACAGCATCGAATTCCCATCTTCTCTCGATGGTCTTTTCCTATACTTTTGCTTTTGGAAAGTATAATATTGAACACCCTCCCTTGGATTAGGATCATCTTCACCCATTAGGCACGGGCATGTAACCAATCAAATAAAGTAAGGACATGCTGTGTGTGTATAATAATTACCTAAAATCCTTTAATATGACTTTACCTAATTGGGTCTTTGTTTATAATTCCTTGATTATAGGGAACTAAGAGCAAACAAAAGGTTGGATAGATGATACGGATTGACGTTCCCACGACTTTTCCCCTATGAAGTGTCTTTATTACGACCTGTCAAAAGAAGAAGATGAAGGAGAAGAAGGACCGTTTACTTGACTTGAACTATCCCAATCGTCCGCCAAACGACAAGTTGTTTACTTTTGGACTAGCTATATACCTTTAGGATTAAATATATTCCTTTTTTATGAATAATTCCAATAATTTTTTAAATATCAATTGTGACTAAATTAAAATGTTAAATATCATAATATAATAGTGCAGACTTTGTCATTCTTAATTAGTAATTCATCTATTAGTATTCAAGATGCAAAATACAATTTGCATTCAACGTAACAAGTTCAATGCCGGTACGACATGGATCTTAAAGGTCATAGTTTGAAATTAATTCTTCTTCTCCAAAGTAGGGATTTTGATATCTTTTATTTATAAGCATTATTTTCCATTTTAATAATAACAAACAAGATTTCAACCACGTAGAAGGGGGACATTACAAATGTATATTTATATTTGAGATATCTATTATAATTGACAAATGGAAGTAAAGGTGACTGTAAATTGTGAAATAGACCTACTTACATGTACGATGAATAGTGTTCTTCTTATGAGAAAGTCAATATTTTATGTGGGTAGAAAAGATTAAAGTTGTTGCCCCTACTAAACGGCCCGGCAATTCAGGGATTAAATGATAGATTATAGGATAAAGGATACAATGGATAAAGAAGAAAACTAGGGCCCCATGGTGTTTCGGCTTTCATTGACTGAGTTGATTATCAATAGTTACCTTGCTTGTCACAGCTTTGTAATTTTCTCAATGAATGGCTGAGATGCTCGTGTGATTTCATCCTTATTTTAGGCTCTGTTGGCTTATCGGTAAGAGAAGGGAGGAGGTAGGCTGGCTAGCAAACTCCACAAGGAACTGCTCATATATGTAGGATACAGTGGAGGATCGAAAATCAGTGAAAAGATATATCGTATACCCTCTAAATGACGTACTGGATATAATCAATCATAATATACAAAAATTATGTAAAAACTTGTGTTTTCATTTGGATCCAATGCGGATCACATTATCTCTTGACGGATACTTTTCTTAAAGAATAAAACCTAGTCTCAAGAATCTAATTTGATATAAAATTTAAATTTGTTCACGACGACTTTGCTTAAAGAATGCATAGTTAGTACAAAGGACATAAAGTAATTCCACGTGTCTCTCTTTGTCCCTGATCACATTGTCTTCTCATGCCATTCTTGTTTGATTCCCCTTTGATAAGGATCATGTGGTGCGACATGAATCTTAATTTTTTCCCAACTACAGTCTTACTCCTATGATGGTGTAAAGTTCATTTCTTTGTTTGTCCAGTTCTAATTGGTCTTATTGCTAAAAATAAATAAATTNTCTTTTATTTATAAGCATTATTTTCAATTTTAATAATAACAAACAAGATTTCGACCATGTAGAAGGGGGACATTACAAATGTATATTTATATTAAAGATATCTATTATAATTGACAAATGGAAGTAAAGGTGATTGTAAATTGTGAAATAGACCTACTTACATGTACGATGAATAGTGTTCTTCTTATGAGAAAGTCAATATTTTATGTGCGTAGAAAATATTAAAGTTGTTGCCCCTACTAAACGGCCCGGCAATTCAGGGATTAAATGATAGATTATAGGATAAAGGATACAATGGATAAAGAAGAAAACTAGGGCCCCATGGTGTTTCGGCTTTCATTGACTGAGTTGATTATCAATAGTTACCTTGCTTGTCACAGCTTTGTAATTTTCTCAATGAATGGCTGAGATGCTCGTGTGATTTCATCCTTATTTTAGGCTCTGTTGGCTTATCGGTAAGAGAAGGGAGGAGGTAGGCTGGCTAGCAAACTCCACAAGGAACTGCTCATATATGTAGGATACAGTGGAGGATCGAAAATCAGTGAAAAGATATATCGTATACCCTCTAAATGACGTACTGGATATAATCAATCATAATATACAAAAATTATGTAAAAACTTGTGTTTTCATTTGGATCCAATGCGGATCACATTACCTCTTGACGGATACTTTTCTTAAAGAATTAAACCTAGTTTCAGGAATCTAATTTGATATAAAATTTAAATTTGTTCACAACGACTTTGCTTAAGGAATGCATAGTTAGTACAAAGGACATAAAGTAATTCCACGTGTCTCTCTTTGTCCCTGATCACATTGTCTTCTCATGCCATTCTTGTTTGATTCCCCTTTGATAAGGATCATGTGGTGCGACGCGAATCTTAATTTTTTCCCAACTACAGTCTTACTCCTATGATGGTGTAAAGTTCATTTCTTTGTTTGTCTAGTTCTAATTGGTCTTATTGCTAAAAATAAATAAATTCTTTTTAGTTACGTTGCATCAAAAAGATCCGATGACCTAACACTATTTTTTTTTTTTTTGCATGGGCATCACAACTAATTAAAGGATAATTTAGATTTAATTAGATGACAAAAATCCAATTATGAACGAATAGGCCTATACGTGGTGCGAATTTGATCAGCGTGGGAGGCAAAGTTGGCTTGCCGTGCCCTTGGATGCAATGCGCCTAAGTCGCTTTCTTACATGTCAACAGCTATGCATTCCCATCTTTTTTCTACTTCTGCTTTTGGAAAGTATGATACTGAACACTATTTCCAGATTAGGATCATCTTCACCCATCAAGCACGGGAACATAACCAATCAAATCAAATAAGGACTCATGGTGCGAGTCTATAAATAGTTAAAAATCCAATAGTATGACTTTACCTAATTGGTCTTTGTTTATAATTCCTTGATTTTAGGGAAACAAGAGCGAATGAAAGGTTGGACGGATACTTTTCTCATGCGAGCTATCTCGATTACACCCTGTCAAAAGAAGACGAAGGAGAAGAAGGATAGTTTACTTGACTGGAACTATCGCAATTTTTCAGTTTAATATCATATGCCAATGACAACTTGTTTACTTTTTGACTAGCTATATACCTTTAGGGATTAAATCTATGCCTATATTTTTAATTTTATAATTCCTGTAATTTTTTTGAATAACAAATGTGACTATGTCAAAATGTTAAAGATCATGATACAATAGTGCGGACTTTGTCATTATTAATTAGTAATTCATCTATAAGTATTCAAGATGCAAAATACAATTTGCATATCATATAACTAATGCAATGCTGGTACAACATGGATCTAAAATGGTAGTAGTTTGAAATAAATTATTCTTCACCAAAGCAGAGATTTTGCTCTCTTTTTATTTATAAGTATTATTTTCAATTTTAATAATAATAGATGATATTTTGATGGCATATTAAAGGACATTACAAATGTATAATTTATAGAGAAGATATATATTATAATTGACAAATGGAAGTAAAGGTGACTATAAATTGTTAAATAGGCCAACTTACATGTATGCTTAATAGGGTTCTGCTTCTGAGAACCCCACATTCAAGATTTATATGCGTGGAAAAGACTAAAGTCGTTGCCCCTACTAAATGGCCTGGCAAACAGGGATTGAAAGATAGATTATGGCACAAAGGACACAAGTAATAATGCAGAAAGCTAGGGCCTCATGGTGTTTCATCTTTCATCGACTGACTTGGCCATCAATGGTTACCTCGCTCGTCACGCCTTGCAATTTTCTCAACTTGTTCGCGTGGCTGAAATGCTTGTGTGGTTCTCCTTATGTTCTAGGCGCTGTGTGCTTGTCTCTAAGAGAAGGGGGAAGGGAGGTTGGCTTATAAGCTCCGCAAGGAGCTGCTCGTATAGGTAGGAAATAGAGGAGATTGGGAAATAAGTGAAAAAACATATCGAATCCTCTTTGAATCGTGCTAGACAGAGATGATCATAATAGGCAAAAATTACGTAAAACCTTGTGTTTTTCATTTGGATATGATGTGGATCACATTATTTCTTGATACGTGATTGTCATAATCTATTAGATCAACCCTTTAAAAAAATTTCCCCAAGCAATGTTGATCATAATCCTCTTCTGGCGCTTTAAAGGGAAGTGCCTCAAACATGGCAACCGGTGACATTTTTGTTTTTGTCAAAAGACAATTATATTCATTGCTCAAAAAATACATTAATAGTATATTGACTTTCATAGCAAAGCAAATTGAAGCAAAGCAAACCGAAAATACTACTACTACAAAAAAAAAAAAAAAAGAATCCAAAAAACAAGGAGGATCAACAAACCACCACTAGGGTTAAGCACACGCTCGTTCCAAAAATATAGATATGTCAAGCAAAATAATCAACTGTGACATCCTGAATTTCGACTCATTCCCGGATAGATGAAATGGTTAATTTATTAATGCACTGTTAGTTACGTTTACTCTGAGTTTGCCCCTCACGAGTTAACTAACTGTTCGGCAAGGCAATTAAGGATCGGTACGCGTACGACTAGTGAATTCAATCAGGGATAGGCCGCTCGACCATAAGGATCAAAGAGGAATAATACTATATTGTTGCAGGCCAATTAGCGAACGGAAATAAATCGAGTCGGCAAAAATACGAGGTCGGATTGCGGGTGATTCCGCACGACTTCGATATTAATTGCGGACGACGTTAAACCGATTTCCTTTTTGGCTATGTACTCAGTGTGAGCAATTAACCTCTCGTGATTACATGACAACCGAGAATTACCCTGATTCGAATGCACGATCGTGGATTGAAAAGCTATCAACCACGGGTCAAACGCGCAAGAATCCCTAAACGCCGCCCGAAAGTTAGGTCGTACTAAAGTCGCGATTGATTGATTTTAACCACGAATTTCAATCCGGTATCGGGTATCGAATTTTTAAGGATGTCGAGACTAAAATATGGGACGTGTCTCATTGATTCCCGAATTTTCGGTAAGCCCGAATTATTGGAAAAGGATTCAATGGGCCGAGTTTTGGAGCCAAATATTTGGGAATTTGTGCTTCAAGGGCAAAAAGACCAAATTGCCCTTTCTAGAAGCGTGTTTAGATATTTGTCTTGTTTTCTTTTCTTTTTCTTTTTTCTTTTCTTTTCCCCCTTCTTATCCGCACGTTTCTCTCTCCTCTCCCTTTTCTCTTTCTCCCCCTCACGTTCCCCCCCTTGTCGACAGCATCCCCATCCCACTTGCCCTTATCCCCTCTCTTTTCTCCCTTTGACTGGTCTTCTCTTCTTATCTCTTTCTTCTTTCTCCCCCACTTGGCTGACAACCCCACGTGCTTCTCTCTCTCTCTCTCTCTTCGGGCAGCTTCCCTTGCACGACAACCTCCCCTGCAACTTCTTCTTCTTCTTCTTCCTTGCTGGTCGACGTGCTTGGTGGCTGCTGTTGCTGTGTTTTCTTGTTGCTGCCACCAGAACCGACCGCCCCTGTTCTCCGTCCGACCGCCTTGCCAGACACCGGACCACCTCAAGCTAGCCGCTCCCCTTGGACCTGTCTTAGTCGAACCAGATCCGGCCAGCCGTTCCTCCTCTTCTGGTTTGGCCGGCGCTGCCTTGTCTCCTCTGGTTCTGGTTCAAACTGAGCCGGCCAGCCAACCGACTGCTTGGACGCCGGAGTAGCGAGCTGCTGCCTCGCCGTCGTCCCTCCGCCCTAGTCATCGTCGGAGGCCAGCCGACCGACCAGCCAGCCTCCGCCACCCCCTCGAACCAGTTGCAACTTCCGCCTGTCTCTCCCTTCCGCCTGTCTCTCCCTTTCGGCCCATTTCGGCCGTGACCTGGAGAAGCGGCCAGCGGCCTTGCCGCTGTGCGCCGCCGCCGGTCACCGCCATAGGACCGCCGGAGGACCACCCCCGAGCCTCCTCTGGCACCGGAGCCAGCCCAGCTGCTGTCCCGCCCCTGAAACCAGTTGCACCGCCCCCTTTTCCCCTTTCCAGCTTCTATTTTCCCCTTCGCCGGAGCCGTTGCTTGGTCGCCGGAGCTGCGGGCCGCCGTCCGGAGCTGCCGGGCCGCCCACCAGCCAGCCTCGTGCCGCCACAGCCGCCGGTATCTCCGTTTCTCAGCCTCTTGCCGTGTGGACAGCCGCCCTCGGCCGCCGAGACCCGGTCCCGGGCCGCCTCGTCCCGACGCGCCGGAAGTTCCCGGGCGTTCCCCTCGCCGCCGCCGTCGCGCTCGTGTCATCGGAATCGCTAAACCGTGAGTCGACTTCCTAATCCTTATTTAGGGGCTAATCTTGCTTAGGAGTAGTTTAATTAGTTTGATTGTTGATTAGTGCTTTGGATGTTGATTAGTGCTTTGGATGATGATTATTAGTGTTTTAATATTATTGATTAAGCTTGCTTAGTGTTAATCATGGTTAGTAGTAATAAATATTATTATTATTATTTTCGGAATAAATAATAATTATTTATTATTTTCGGAATTATTAATTAAATTAATTTATAATTTCGAATTATTAATAGTAATATTGTTATTACTATTCATTGCTGAAAATTAATTATTTTTGGAGAAAATAATTAATTGGTGATTATTTATTGGAAATTAATTAATTGTGATTATTTATTGGAAATGGTTTTAATTAAGTAATTTTGGGGGAAAATTACTATGGTCTATTTTTCCAAAGTCAATAGTATTTATATACTATTTTATTAAAGGACATTGGTTTATTGAAGAAGGGTTTTACTAAATGGAATTATTTGGGTTGGATAATTAATTATGGGATTGAAAAATAATTCTAAGTATTTTGTGGGACTTGAATTATTTTATCGAAATAATCGGCTATAGCATGCTTCTTAAATGAGTATCTTTAAGTATAATTATATTTTATACTTATTTGGGATAACTGAATATTATTGGAAATAGTTGATTTTATTTATTAATTGATATGTGTGTTTGTTTATTATTAAATATCGACATGCGGATGGGTATCGGAGTATCGTGATGTTGATTGGTTGGAATTGATTGACAGACTGTGATTTGAATTGTTGGTTATTCCCAAGAGTTAGGGAATGTGTATAATTGAATGTTGATTGGAAATTGGATTTTGGAATTGTCGAGTGAGATCGCATGACATATATTGCATGGGTTATCAAAAATGGCATGTCGCATGAGCACGAGTGATGTGGCATTCACGACAGAGCAAAGAAAAGAACGGATTGTTTGATGATGTGTTGCATGGTCACATTAAGAGGAGAGCCCGGCGCTGCCGGTAGACCGCCAATCCTTATGGGGTTGAGCCGTGGCCTTTTGGTCGTCCTGACTTCGGTCGGTTGCCTGACAATGGTCAGTTGCAGGGCTACGGCAGTGAGCGAGCCCCATGCTCCATAGGGAATGCCGTCGATGGGAGAGAGCCCGTGACGTCGCCGTGCCTCATGGGGGAGGACGATGCCTGGTCCTTGACTGGTAGACCGCCAACCATAAGGTTGTGCCGTGGCCCTAGTGGTCGTAATAATCGGAGCATGTGTGGGTGTGAGATATGAGAAAGCTGTGTGAGATGCTCTGATTATTCGCATGCCTCTTAATGTCGTGATGATTAAATTGACAGTTTCTGCAGGTTGCGTGTGCCAAGGCCAGGTAGGGTCGCTTGTGTTTGCATCTGCTTATTGAACTGTCGTATGATAATACTACTTGAGGTGTGGTATGTGTTGTTTGCCGGAACTAGGTTGCATGGTTAGATTGCTCCCAAGGCGAGCGAAGTTCCTAACCGGGGCTTAGGACTTTGACTTGCTGAGTTTATCTCAACCCATCGTGGTTAACATTTTTTAGGTCCCTAGGATGGAGGATCGACGCGTGTTACGGCTCGTGGCCGTTTTTGAAGGGAGCAGATTAACCTTGACTCGCTAGTTTCACTGGCTCGATAGGAAGATGCCCGTGGTAAGGGCTTGTACTTGTAAACTTTCTAGGGTTAATCAGTAGATGAATACAACAGTACTTTTGATGTGTTTTTGCTGTGTTTTCCTGTTATCCCTATTTTTGTAATTGACCGGGGTTTGTGTTTAGCTTCCGCATGCGTTTAATCAAAAGATAAAAATAACGGTCGGCGACGGATTTTGGGGAGTCGCAAATCAAATGACCGCAAGAGAACAGGGGTTGCCGCGTGCTCGAGGGTCGGGGCGTGACACATGGAGTGACACAGAAGTTAAGGATAGTGAAGACGAATATGGAAACATCTGTCTTATGGCACACTCAGACTCAGACTCTGAAACTGATTCAGACACAGACTCAGACAGAGAGATCGAGGTAAATCATTCTGAGATCCCTATAGAAGTTTCACATTATATAAACGAGCTTTGTTCTAATCTAAAATCTACTTTGAAAAGGATTTCCAAATTAAAAAAAGAAAATTACAAGTTGAATCAACAGAACGTTTCTTTAAAAGGAAAAATGGATGATTTCAAAAAGGAATTTTTGGAAATTAAGGAAAATCGAGAGTTTCCATTAAATGAGAATGAATCTATTAAAAAGGAACTTTTGAAAACTAAGGAAAATCGAAACTCTTTACAAAAGGAGAATGATTCTTTCAAAAAGGAATTCTTAGATATTACCACAAAATTTTCCAAAGGGTCAAAAACTCTACAGCATATACTTTCCATTCAAATTCCTTATTATGATAAGTCTGGACTTGGTTTTTATAAGAAAAATGATTCCCTGATTGATTTTCCTAAAGTCAAGGAAAGAATAAGACAAAGACCTCCTCGACAAGTTTATAGAAATCATTTCAAAAACAATTTTGTAAGACCTATTGGTAGAAACAATCTCAAATGTTCTAACTGTGGAGAAAGAGAACACTTTGAAAACAAATGTCCTAAAGTCTGGAGACCTGTTCAAAGGAAATGGATAGAAAAAGCTTATACTACTAACTTCAATGGACCCAAGAAAATTTGGGTACCAAAGAAAAAACGAGTATTTGTAAACATTGCAGGTAAGTTTCAAAAGTAAGAAGAAATGGTATTTGGATAGTGGATGTTCAAGATATATGACAGGAAATTCAAAGATGTTTATTGGATACGACAGAATCAAGGGAGGAACAGTTTCGTTTGGAGGAAACACCAAAGGAAACATTATAGGACTGGGAACTGTCAAGATCGGTAGCTTAATCATCAACAACGTTTCTCTAGTCAAAGGTTTAAACTATAATCTTCTGAGCATCAGCCAGTTATGTGATGCCAGTTTCAGAATAAACTTCAAAGAGAACTTATGTTCTGGAACAAGCAATGACTCTTCACAGACTTTTACTAGACGAAGACATGGGAACATTTATCTTCTGGACATAAATGAAGATACTGCGAAATGTCTATTATCAGTCCAAGACGAAGCAGATATGTGGCACAGTAAACTTGGGCATGTTAGCATGAAACAAATTTCCAAGCTTGCCAGCAAAAAGCTTGTTCGTGGCTTGCCGTCACTAAATTACAAGAAAACTGAGCTTTGCTCTGCATGTACACTGGGAAAACAGGTTAGAAGCTCTTTCAAATCTATAAAACAAATTTCCACTAATCGTGTGTTACAGCTTCTTCACATTGACTTATTTGGACCAACCAGAACCCAAAGCATTGGAGGTAAGAAATACTGTCTTGTGATAGTAGATGATTACTCTCGATACACATGGGTATATTTTCTAGCAAATAAAGGAGATACCTTCTCATATTTCTCAACATTTGCTAAGAGAATCCAAAATGAAAAAGGTTACTCTATTTCTAGTATCAAAACAGATCATGGGGGAGAATTTGAGAATCAAGACTTCTCAAACTTTTGTGACAAAAATGGCATACAGCATACATTTTCATCTCCTTACACTCCAGAACAAAATGGAGTTGTGGAAAGAAAGAATAGGTCTTTGCAGGAAATAGCCAGAACATTGCTTATAGAAAGCAAGGTGGCAACTCGATTCTGGGCAGAAGCAGTTTCTACTTCTTGCCATGTTATTAATAGAGTATTTCTTAGACCAATTCTTGAGAAAACCCCTTATGAGATTTTCAAAGAAAGAAAACCTGTTGTTTCCTATTCTCGAATCTTTGGTTGTCCATGCTATATCCTTAAAAATGTTAATCATCAACCTAGTAAGTTTGAAGAAATGTCAGATGAAGGTATGTTTCTGGGCTATTCAAACTCGAGTAAAGCATACAGAGTGTTCAACAAGAATATTCAGACAGTGGAAGAATCCATGAACGTAAAGTTTCTGGAGAAAGAAGTCTCGAAACAGAGCAGTCCAATAAATGAAGAATCAGAATCAAATGCAGCTACTGAAAGATCTGGTCTCAACAAAGAAGCAGAATCTTCCCAGGAAACAGTCAAAGAAGCAACTCAGGAAGAACGACTAACTCAGCTTGATACTCCTGCATCAGCAGAAGATTCTGATAATAATGAAGTTCCAAACAGAAACTGGAAGCATAAGTCCAGTCATCCCAGGGAGCTCGTGATTGGAAATATCAACGAAGGGATTCAAACCAAATCAAGAAACAAAAAGGACATAGGTATTGTTGCATTGATTTCTGAAATTGAACCCAAAGGAATTGATGAAGCACTGGAAAATGAAAGCTGGATAGAAGCAATGCAAGAAGAGCTTCAACAGTTTAAGAGAAATGATGTATGGGAATTGGTACTCAAATCAAAAGGACGAACAATCATTGGAACCAAATGGATTTTCAGAAACAAAGTTAATGAACTTGGAAAAGTCACCAGAAACAAGGCAAGGCTCGTGGCAAAAGGTTATTCTCAATCTGAAGGAATAGACTATGATGAAACCTATGCCCCAGTTGCAAGACTAGCAACAATCAGACTATTACTTGTTTATGCTTGTTATCAAAATTTCAAGCTATATCAAATGGACGTGAAAAGTGCTTTTCTGAATGGGTTTATCAAAGAAGAAGTGTTTGTAGAATAGCCTCCTGGATTCGAGGAATCAAGAAAGCCTGACCATGTATAGAAATTAAAAAAGGCACTTTATGGTCTGGAACAGGCTTCTCGAGCTTGGTATGAATGATTGAGCAAGTTTCTACTAGATAACAAATTCAGAAAAGGAATGGTAGATACAACCTTATTCATTAAGAAGGAAGGTAAAGATATTCTGCTGGTACAAATCTATGTAGATGATATTATTTTTGGTTCATCTAATGAGCACTTGTGTAAGATCTTCTCAAAGTCTATGCAGGAAGAATTTGAAATGAGCATGATGGGAGAACTGACATTCTTCCTAGGACTTCAAGTAAATCAAACGAAACGTGGAACTTTTATCAATCAAGAGAAGTACGCCAAAGACTTGATTAAAAAATTTGGATTGGAGAACTGCAAGAGAACAGAAACTCCAATGGCAACTACCATCAAACTAGATCAGGATGAAAAGGGGAAGAAGGTTGATCAAAAGAATTATAGAAGCATGATCGGTTCTCTTCTCTACCTTACTGCATCTAGACCAGATATTCTATATAGTGTTTGTCTTTGTGCGAGGTTTCAAGTAGATCCTAGAGAATCACATCTTTTTGCTGTTAAACGTATAATTAAGTATATAGCCACTTATCCAAACTTAGGGCTATGGTATCCAAAGGAAACAGATTTTACTCTTCTTGGCTACTCAGATGCAGATTTAGCAGGATGCAAAGTAGGCAGGAAGAGTACTTCAGGAACATGCCAACTTCTGGGAAAAATGCTAGTTTCATGGTTTTCCAAAAAGCAAAATACTATGGCTCTATCAACAGCAGAAGCAGAATATGTAGCACTTGGAAACTGTTGTTCACAGATTCTGTGAATGAGACAGCAACTAAGAGACTATGGGAAGGAAGAATGCTGCATAGAAATAAGGTGTGATAATACGAGTGCCATAAACCTCACCAAGAATCCAATTTTACATTCCAGGGCAAAGCACATTGAGATCAAACATCACTTTATTAGAGACCATGTGCAAAAGGGAGATACATATGTGGAATTCATTGATTCTAAGAATCAATTAGCAGATATCTTCACAAAGCCGCTGGACAAAGGTACATTCGATTCAATATGTGGGTGTTTAAACATTATTAACCCTTTCTTATAAATCCTATGAGAACAAGACAAAGTTTGACAGTGGAAATCGTCGGGTCATTGAAAAAGGAAATAATGATATGGTGTGAAATTTGGTAATTATTTTAGTAAGTTTTTGATTTGAATAATTGATTCGCATATCTTCTGGCTTATGTCTATGATGATTGAATATTCTTGTTAAATTTAGAATAACTGCCATTTTTAAATTATTTTGGGTTGCGACTATTCACTTATTCTCCTAACAAGGGTATAAAAATATCCAAAAGTCGAGTCTTTTCCTCACCACTCTTCAGAACGTTTGTTTACAAACCCTAACTGAGAAAAACACTTTCTAAACCAATCTTCGTCCAAAACCAACCTTCTCCGAACATGGCATCAAGATCCTCCATATCCAGATCAAGATCTCCATCTCCTAGAAGAAGATCAAACAGGGTTGCTAGAAGAGGAGGAAGGAGAATCGACAGAGGGCAGACGCATTTCGACCTGACACAGACTTCCGAAGATACTCAAGGACAATCTCCAAGAGTTTCTCCTCAAGGAAATCAAGAAGATTATGAGGAATCTCCAAGAACTCTCCGCTCAGAATCTGAAGAAAGGAATGTCTCACGTAGAGGTACGTCTGGATTAACTCTACCGACACCTACTGAAAATCCTCATGTAATTATGAGGAGGTATGAGAAGTTAGTTCGGGGAAACGTCAGGGAAGATGTCAAACTGTTTTTCTTGAGACAGAATGGGTTTGCGAATGAATTCCGTCTCATTCAAGCAGTATAGGCTGCAGAATCATCACCTACTTGTAGAGAACGAGTTAGTGATACAGGGAGAAGTAAAGATAAAGTGAAGGAAGATGATGAAACGATCTACAGAAATTTTGAAGTAAGAATGGGAATAGCTGCTGTAGTCCAAAACACAACTGGAAAATTATTTCGATCCAAAGAACACAAGACTTTCTTTAACAATCTGTTGGAACGAGAAGTCATGAACCATAGGATTGTTGATTTTGATTATTTGGATGCTGCTGATGTGAATCTGCGAGAATGCTTTGAAAAATTGCAGATGGACAAATTTTGCACTGATTCTGCTGCTGTTTATCCTGAATTAACAGCATATTTTTACTCGAATTTGACATTTCTATCTCCAGACAGAATGCAGTTCAGTGTGAATGGCAGGTTCTATGAAGTTAGTTCAGATACTCTTGCTGACATTATAAATGTTGAGAGAGGAGCATTCAGGCCAATAGATATCCCTTATGAAACAGTCTGTAAGTTTCTCATAAAGTCTGTAAGGGCCACTATAACTTATCCTCTTTTAATATATGCAAGAACTATTCTGCACAAGATCATTATCAGTTGCATTCGTCCAAAAGCATCATCCAAGACTGATGTATCGAAATTTGATGCCAAACTGATGTGGGCAATTGAAAGAGGAGTACTGTTCTCACTGCCTCACACAATCATATTGCATATGTATCGAACAGTCTCAAAGGGCAAAGGACAGCTACCCTACGGAGCTTTATTTACAAGAATCTTTGATCATCTTAAGATAGATATACCCAGAAGATTCAGTACTAAAACTCTTCCAACAATGATCATTGATATGAAAATGATCAATAAGATGAGACTGAAGGATGTTACAGAAACATGGAGACGAAAAGAAAAGGAATTGGCTATAGTAGAGATAGCAAAAAGAAAAGGCAAAGAATCAGCTGCTGATGAGCCAAGTTCTAAAAGGAGAAGACAACTCCTACTGATAGATGAGGAAGATGAAGAAGAAAGCATCTCCGCAATTCTGGCAAATATGCGTCAAAATTCTCAGAGAATGTCTGAACAAGAGGCACATGCAGAACACATTCTCCGCACAGAAAATGAGAAGAATGCAGAATATGAAGAAATGGATGAGCCAGAAGAAGCAGAAGAAGAACAAGAAGAAGAAGGAGATAAGGATAGAGAAAAAGAGGGGCAACAATGACAGAATGAAGCATCAACTCAGAGGGAGCATCATTATGAAAATATTGATATTCAAGTTCCTGCAGCTTCATCTGGGACTGCTGATTATCAGAAGATCTTAGAACTTTTAACAGAGATCAGGGATCGACAGGTACATATGGAAACCTCCTTCAATAACAGACTGGAAACTCTCGAGAAGACAGTCAATCAGTGTATTGACAGGATTGAGAAGTCTGCATCAGATATGGAGGATTTCACCCTTGTTCGAACCCCAAACAAGAAAACCACTTAAAAAAATCTTTTTGAATTGACTAACTCCTTTTGAAGTTGACAAAAAGGGGGAGTAGATATGGCTTTTTGGCTTGGCTTTTTTGATTGAATTTCGATGGATTTATCATTGTGCTGATGTTATCATTGTGTTAATGCATGACAGTTGGATGATAGATGGTTTTATCATTGTGTTAATGCATGATAAATGACTGATGATGTTTTCTTATTGGCTGATCACACAGTACTGATAAAGTCTGTATCTTGTTGAGCTGTAATTATGTTATGCAGGGTTGATATGGGCTATACTTATGAGTTGGGCATGATAGTTGGAAACAGGTTTATCTAACCATATTTTGCAGGGACATTAAGCCATATGTTTAAGATGTTTGGTCACCATAAAAAAGGGGGAGATTGTTGAGAAAACTCATGCTAACAAAACAGCTTATGAATGATATTTATATATCAATCTCTTGAAAGAAAAGGACACAGAATGACATAGGCTTTAAAGTCTGCTGGTTGCAGAAGATAAAGCATGAGATGTCTAAGAGTCTGACCGTACCAGACGGAAAGACTCATCCAGACTGAGATTTTAAGTCTGAATGAATCAGACTGAGATTTTAGAGTCTGAATGAACCAGACTGAGATTTTAAGTTTGAATGAACCAGACTGAGATTTTAAGTTTGAACGAACCAGACTGAAAATCTAGGCTGATTCAAAACTTAAGACTATCAGACTTAAGAAGGACCTACACGATAAGATCACCAACGGTAGAGTATTTCACTTACCTTTTTAATATTGATTATGTTATACTAATATGATTGACAGGATCAATTAAAGAGCAACTTCCAATGAAGAATAGAGTACTTATGGAAGCCCGGATTCTGGTTGTATGGGCGAACAAAATCCAAGGGGATTCAATCTACCTCCAACGGTCAAAAAGACTTACCTTATAAAGTCTGTCCAGGAAAGGGAAGACGAAACTCTCAAGGAAAGAGCCAACGGTCAAGTGTGGCTTGGAGAGTATATAAGGATAGGATGAGACCTAGGAGATAGGGGTGGATGAACATCAACCCATCTCCCACCCTGTGTGAGCTCTGTCTCTATATCTCTCTAGTGATAGCTAGCTTCTCTCCCAAAACCCTAATGTCCTTGTCTTGAATCCATGGAAACATCAACCCATCTCCCACCCGATTAGTATCCTTCTTTCCATAGAGGTTTGAGTGCTATGGGATTGCAAACCCCACCACTCGGAGACTGTGGAATCTCGAATTTCTATTGATAGCTTGCTTCTTCCCCAAAAACCCTATTCTCCTCACCCCGAATCCATGGAAACATCAGCCCATCTCCCACCCGACTAGTATCTTTCTTCTCACAAAGGTTTGAGTGCTATGGGATTGTAAACCCATCACTTGGAGACTATGGAATCTTAGCAACCCCCACCCATCCTGCCCAGTTGTAGATCTAAAAGCCCATAATGTAGCTATAATTTTAGAACTGAGCTCCCTTCATTCCATGCTCCAAACCAGCCCACACAAACCCAAATATTCAACAACACCAACAATGGAAGAAACCCAACTCAGAATGGCAGCTTTATGTAGAAGCATGGGCAATCTCTAGTTTGAAGCTGTAGTTATCGAATTAGATGAGGAAGTTCCTGTGGAAGAGCAATAGGTAAATGAACGAACCCTTTTATGGCAAAGTGTATTCTAAACCCAATGTTAATGTCCAGGCATTTCTTAACACGATGAGGAAAGCATGGAAAACAGAATCTATTAAATGTAAGGTGCTAGAGCCTAGTTTTTTCACTTTCATATTTAGCTCGGCAAAGGAGAAAAGGAAAGTAATTGACTCTGAACCATGGTCATTTGCAAGTAACCTCTTAGTATTACAAGAAGGGGATCCGATTATACTTGAACATTGTTATGAATTTACGCACTATGCGTTTTGGGTGCACATACTTGGTCTTCCTTGAGCCAAAGTTAATGAAGCTTCTGTGCATCAAATGGCCTCAAAGCTGGGTATCATAGAGGAGATCAAATTTGAGGCTAGAACTACTAACTCCCACAAAAATGGAAAGGCAAAAGTTCGATTGGACCTGTCTCGGCCCTTGCAAATAGGAACAATTATCAGCTTTGAAAGTAAAAAATGGTAGTTGGATTTCAAATATGAATGACTTCCTCATTTTTGTTACTCCCGCGACTGAATAGGGCACTATGCTAATTTCTGTCCAAATATACCTTATGAAGAATCAGGACTACCATGGAACAAACAGGTTATTATGGTTCATAGTTAAAGGCGGAAGCTCAGGAAATAAGCCAATTCTGGAAGGCTTTTTATGGGGATATCGACCCCTCTTTAGCTGATGAGGAAGGTGAATCCATCCAACCTATCATCCCTAATGAGGAGCATCACAATACAGAAGATGCAAAATAGAACCCTATGGTTATAGTCTTAGCAAGACCTGCTAAAACTGAGAATACAACATATATAGAGATGGCAAATTATCTAGCAACCAGCAAGTAAGAGAGCATTACAAGGGAAATATGAGAACATTCTCATGTTCCCGAGAATATTCACGTTATTCTTTCAATATTTAAGGAATGTGTCGGATGAAATATTCTCGTTAAGGGGTGACGAATTGGAATATAAGAATATTCCCGGGAATATGAGAATGTTCCCGAGAATATTCTCATTATTCTTTCAATATTCAAGGAAAGGCGTTGGATGAAATATTTGAAAAATATTGCACGTGGGATACAAGAGCTAAATAGACAACGTGCAAATTTATCATCTTTCCTTAAATAACATAGTCTTCTCACCTATAAAAATGGGGGCCACACACACTGAAGAGACAAAAAAAAAAACACAGCCACAATTGAGAGAAAAGGAGTGGCAGCGCAATATAGAGAGAGAAGAGAAAAAGCGTCTCTTTTCGCTGCAGGTCTTGAAGGTCGGCTCACAAAAGGAGGCCTTTTCCCAAGAGACAATATAGGTAAAGTTTCTATCTAAATTAATTCTTGAATATCTAATTAGCAATATGTGATTTCCTTTGAGATATTTGGCATATTCCCATTGAGTGAGGTCGTTGTGTCGTGATAAAAATCTCAATAATAAAAAATATTGAGCCGTGAGACATAGGATCAGGTTTTTGATTGTTTTGATTTTCTAGGGTCGGGAAAATTGCATGCTTTATATGATTCAATTGCATTATGTGTTGATAGGCCTTTGCTCGAATTGATTTGGCTTATTAAAGAAAACCCAAAAAATATAGTTGAGTTAGATGTGCTTCTTATTAGAATATTTTAAGATAGTTTTCATGTTTACATATAGTTTTTTTATTTATTTCGAATTTTGATCATAAAAAAAAACATAAAAATTGCCATGCTCATGTCATGTAGAATTAGGTCATCTTCCGTGTGTCATCTAGTCATTGCATGTTTAGGGTCATTTGAATGCGTGACATACTAGGATAGTTGTATTAAATATTTTCTAACATTAGATTAAGTTAAATAATTAATGTCACGTGACATATAGTTTGCATATTAGGTTGCACATTGCATGCTATTATAGTTAGACAATTTTGTATGTCATTACATGCATTGCACGTAGTTTTAGGCTTCATTAAATAAGTGAAAACCTTGAAAAATATTTGAATGACTGCATGTTAGAAATCATATCTAGGATCATTGATGTGATTTTTTTAAAAACTAACATTGCAGATGGTTTCGTTGCTTTGAGGTAAGTATCTTTTCCCGGTGCTTGCAATTTATTTATTACTTTGCTTTATTGAGTGTTAAATTATGATTGCGCACTCGCATGATCACATTGCATGTTAGGGATTAAATTAAAATCAATCCAAACTGCCTACAAATCATTTTTTTTTAATAAAAGAGAAAAGGTACCGAAAGGGCGTTAGAGAAATCTAACGTAATCAAGTCCCCGATCCCATAGTTTCTGGTTCGTAGGAGTGAAGTAACTCTCCCGTACTTTACTTGGGTTTCTAATCGACCACCAAAAATAGATTAGTGGCGACTCCTAAATAAAAATTATTGGCATATTAAAATACTTAAACCCTAAGTCGCGAATTGGTATGGGCTTGGGAGAGCCCGAACT
Organism: Corymbia citriodora subsp. variegata; assembly: GCA_014858505.1. Lineage (NCBI taxonomy): Eukaryota > Viridiplantae > Streptophyta > Magnoliopsida > Myrtales > Myrtaceae > Corymbia > Corymbia citriodora. The sequence goes on from CM026416.1 coordinate 11,206,767, forward strand.
AAGTTTAGGCTTAGTAATCCATTAGCCAAACCCTAGGTGGTGCACCCGAGGGGGAGGTTGCGACTCCGCTGGGGACTTGAGTTTAAACTCTTAAGTGGACTTAGGCCAATTTTCTCTTTTTTAAAATTTTTATTTGGCAGCGAGGATACCAGGTACGTCCCTAACTATTTGAGGTGTTAAATGTTTTTGCAGATGGAGTTATAAGGAGTGGAGTGATTGTTAACCCCTTATCTTGCAGGTTGGAGTTGGGAATGCATGTTTTCAATTTTTGAAGTGTTGTGAATATAAATTGCTGTGCATGTCTATGCATTTACACTACACTCTTGCACACACTACCTGCCGTCGGACCTGGACCGCAATTAAGGATATTAGGATGGTGTTGAGAAATGATCCAACCTTGAACACGAGACTGCGATGTAGAGGTTGCCTTTCTCAAGTCCAAAATTTTTTCTTTGTGTCAAAATGTTTATCCTTGTCTACGAGATCGCATGACTATAGGATTTTCTTTGACCAAGCCTAAGCTAAGAGGACCCGACCTTTGTACGTGAGACTGCGACTAGTCGGATCATTCCTCTTAGCTCTAATTTGCTAAGCCCTATAGTTTAGGTGTCGAACCTCACATCTGATGTGTATGTCTATGTGGTTGCCATTTTTTTGCCATGAAGTAAGTATTCTTACCTTACACTATGCAATTTATTTTTTTATTTTTTTTTGGTCCATGACAAAAGGTCGATCGCACGTTTTAATCTATATACAATGGGAAGATCCGATGTTCAATTCGTTCCAACTCCTAAGATCGAGCTCAAGGGATGGTGGAATAATTTAAATAAGGAAGGCCAAGACTATGTGGAGTCAATACTTGGTCAACTCATACCCCTTCTGGATATTGGAGTCCATAGTGGTGTCTTGCAAGCAATATCTCACTTCTGGTGCCCTGAGACTGCTACCTTCATCTTTGGTGGTAAGAATGAGCTAACTCCAACACTTGAAGAATATAGTGTTATCATGAGAATGCCCCTTGGGATTGAACTTGTTAGGCCGCCTCTCGGTTTAGAGCCCACATCAATTTTGTCTGAATTTTTAAGAATCAAAACCGATGAGGTTAAGAAAATTTTGAAAGCTAATTGCAATGCATGCCCTTTCTCATTTTTGGCTAATCACTTTTCAAATCAATCTTCAATGCGCCAAAAAGGTAGGATATTCATTTTAGCTTTCTTTGGATTTATAATTTTTCCTCATAGAAAAAATGCTATTAATCCTTTGATTGCATGGGTGGTTAGGCAAGCATGTGCTGGCATGAATTTTATAAACATGATTCTAGCTGAGAATTTCTATCCCTCAATCGTTTTAAACAAAATGGAGGAAAAATCATGAATGCATCTCCTGAACTTCTACAAATTTGGTTTTTTTCACACGTGAGGGAGTTTGGTCATTTCGAGGTGAAATAGAAGGTTCTAATCATCCAATAAAAAGGTTTTCAATCTTAGAGAAAAAGTATACTGGAAAGTCATATTCCAATTGGATAACTTTTCTAAAAGATCCAGATCCTGAGGGCTTCTTATGGTATGCTAAATGGTTTCATGTTGGTAAGGCTCGTTTTTGTCATAAGAAAGATGATCCGGTTCCATTGTTGGGAATCACTGGCGCGACATCTTATTACCCTTATAGGGTAGCCCGCCAATACCGTGTGCTCCAAGATATTCCACCTCCTCTTCGGATGGACCTATTTCAAACTCTCTTCATGCGTAAGGATCATGAATACTTGGAAGAGATTGGTTGTTTCGAAAATGCATGGAAGAAATGCCAGCAAGAAAAGATAGTGGTGCCCAAAAGGTTGAAAGGAGAAGAGAAGATTTATCATGCCTCGGATTATTATATCCACCACCATAAGATTCCCACAGTTCTACTCCCTGTAATACCTGAGGTCACGGTGCAGCTCACTCGTAAAGCGCAAATTGAGCATCTCAAAGAAACGATAGAAGCAAAAGAGGTTCACATCTCTGAGTTGGTTCGACAGAACAAAAAGCTTCGAAGAACAGTGGTCTCCCAATTGTATATAGAGAAGAGTCACTAGTTTGTTTCAGGAGTTCAATTTCAATTTTAGAGTATTATTTCAATTTCTTAAACTGATGTTTTAGGAATTTAATTCCCTAGAGAGTCATTTTCAATTCAATATCACTTAATAAAAGTGGCTAGACCTTTGTCATGGACTGACATGTTCCATATGCGATGTTTATGTGTTCTCTTTTCTTCAAACTAGGTGATTATGGATCATCAACCATCAATCGTTCATACATGGCCACGGGCAAAAATGACCGATCAAAATGAAGTGTTGAACCATGTTGTTAATGACATGAGCAAGCAAATTGCAAGCCTTGAAAGTCAGGTTGACGAGCTACGTGCTACTGTAGTTTCTCTCGTGAAGCAAAAGTGCCACGATGACATGGATGCATCATCTTTAGTGGAGAATTTTGACCCAAGGAAAAGAGCCAAAAGGACTCTTGAACCATCTCATTCTCGTGAAGAAGTTGAATTTGATGCTGCCATGAAAACATTGGTGACGTATCTAGAAGGGAGAATATCTGACCTTGAGGGTCTGCCTCATAAGGCTCATGAAGGCGAAGAAACTAAGCACACGTGATTCATGGTTTTAAGTAGTTTGACTTATCTATTTTATTAGGGGCATGTTCGATTGCACCCTCCCCTGCGTGGGAATTTTTCATGCTTTTTAGGATTTGCTTGTTAGGATTTTATTTTATTATCACACTTTTCATTTCAATAAATGTAATTGGATTGATGAACATCAATAAAATTACAAGTTTTGTTTTGAGGGCATAATGAGGTACGCCAAACCAGCCCGGTGACGATATCCAACCAATAAAAGAAAAGGAAAATTCTAAGGGCTGGGCTTCACCATGTTTCCTCACCCAAAAGAAAAATTCAAAAGAAAGCTTTTTCGGAGCCATTTCCAAAATTATGCATTTCAGTTGATCTGTTTATTTTTCTAACTTTTTGCTTCATGTCTCAGAGCATAATTTTCTTGGCCTAAGGAAAGAACATCCAAAAAAGGCACAACAAGTTGTAATGGACCCATTGACTTGATTGTTATTCAATTAGATTGAGAGCACTACTCCAAAGAGTTAATATGGGGCATCTCTTGTTGATACTTGAGATATCTATCTCAAAAATCCAAAGCATAGTCACTCCTACATTTCTCATCTCCCAGAGAAAGTGAGGGGCAGGTCAAAAGAGGACCATTCATATTTGATGAAAGAGGTACATCTCATCCTTGAATATAATTAATTATGGAATTGACAGTTTGTTCTTTTCCTTACAGGTGACGGATCAAGGGGATGATAGATTCCGGTAATGACCCAATTGAGATAAAATCTCAATCCAAGCCGAAATAGATGTTCAATTTGCATTCTCTTGCATAGTGTCCTATTTATGCACATTCTCTTGTGTTAGGGAAAAACCAAGAATAGAGCATTTATCGAATCGATGATCGATTTCTATTCTCAATTAATCAATTTATGTGTTGGGTCCCTTTAGATAGGGGCAATCCAATGACATTGATTGCTGATGGAGTCCCTTTATAGGGAAATTCCTTGAATGAATGCTCAATATCATGTTTTTCATGCTTGTGAAAACATTTTTTGAATTGTTTGTTTCGGAGTCACAAAGTTTTTCATGCTTAAAATTGTTGAGCTCTTTTGGAAAGAGAATTTGCATGGTGATTTTACTTGCTAATTTCATGTGGAGATTTGTCGAGATGTGCAATTCAATGAATGACATCCAATTCTTAAAAATGCTAAGTGAGACATGTGTCAGGATGATGAAAGGCAAAAACATGTCCTATACACAGTCCCTTACTTATACACTTGTGAGATAAGTACAGCAATTTCCATATCCACAAGGTAAAGAATTTTCTTGCGAAAGGTACGATGACCGAAATGATGAGAGGCAATTCATTTTTGCATCACAAACACTACAAGTGATCCATTGCTTAACCCCTTTGAACCTCATACACTTGTGGAGATTTCTTTCAAATTACCCCTGTCAAGAACCACCCCATATTGGGGCAAACTGGAGGTAAGTTGGCATCATATAGTGAGAAAAATGGATAAAAATTCTCTTGCTCTCACTTGCATTAATCTTTGGGTATCTTATTGCAGATGAACTCAAACAATAATCCAAGTGCCCTAGGATGACAAAGAGCATTTTTTTTCTCTATCCTACACACTTATGTCCATTGCATAGCCCTTTTGAGCCTACAAATTCATTTCTTTGAAACCAGTTGGTGATCATCCCTCACACTAGAGCAAGCAAAAAGTAATCATTCAAGAAACGGCAAGGTCTAGAGCGCCAATAGAATGTAAAGACCTTCAAAAGTCCAAATGAAAGACTAATGCATTATAGACAGTGTGTCAATGGTAAAAATAGAACTAGGGGGCATGAAAAAAAAGCAGTATGCCTGGTAAAAGCAAGGCCGATGCCCATAGACATAAGAGTAAAAAAAAAGGGGCAAGAAAAAGCAGTGTGCCTGGTAAAAATAAGGCCTATGCCCATAGGAGAAAATGAAAAAGAGTCGAGATGGATGACTATCAATTGTGAAAAGTTTCATCCCCAATGGAGTGATACTCAAAGAACTCGAGTGCAAAACTTTTACAATCAATAGAGCACATTTTGAAGACAATCCTTGATGGTGAAGATGAAGACTGGCGATAATGCCAAGATGATCACCAACTCTCACCCATCTATACACATTTTGAGCTTGATAATCCTTTCATTTCTCAACTCGTGAACCTAGCCTACGTTACGTCCCTTATAAAGTCTCTTCAAATTATGGCACTTGAATTAATGTGGGTGTTCACATGTTTTAAGCATTGCTCGAAGAAGTGCTAGCAAGATTATTTATATCTCATTTTGCAGGGTTTTTGACTTGTAAACCCGAAGGTGATCGTGGAATATTATTTTCTTTCAATAGCCTTGACTCAAAGAGTCCCCGTTGTTAAGCCATTGACCAAGCCCACATTAAGGTCCCTATTAAAGACCTCTCAGATTGGTAAGGTCGTACCGCTTGCAAGAATTCTTGGACCCTTGTCGATATAATGATAGTGAGATTGAGTGATTCTCATAAAATAGCCCTTTTGAATGAGAGTGAGTGAAAGTCCTTTCTAACTCAAAGTCTCTCATTGAGCATTCTTAAGAAATTCATGAGTGAAAGTTATTTTGCAAGATTCTTCTTCCTAGTGACAATTTGGTTGTGCAAACATGGTAAAATCATTGTGCATAAACTTTGATTGGATTGAAATATGCATTCTAGAGTAGCTCAAATTGTCTACCTTTTTTATGAATGCATATTAGTTTTGCTCTAATTGTGTCTGATAGATAATATTTTCTAGAAGACCAAATAATACTTGACGTTTGAGTTGCTCTCTAAAGCCTCAAAATTCATCCAAAACATTCTTGAATTTTACAGGAAATCGACATGGTGTGCTTCCGTAGCCTGATGTCCCTGTTAATCGAAACAGCGTGCTCATCAACCTAGCATTCTTCTATAGCCTAGAGTCACTTTCTCTCAGCATGGCCTGCTTTTATAGCTTGGAGTTTTCTCATCAACTCGGCGTGCTTTTGTAGCCTAGTGTCCTTTCCAACGACAGTGCATGCTTCTATGGCCTGATGTCCCTCTTAATCGACACGGCCCGAAGTCTCTTCATCAATCCAGCATGCTCCCGTATCCTAAAGTTCCTCTTTATCCACCTGGTGTGCTGTTGTAGCCGAAAGTTTCCTCATCACCTTAGAGACGTTTTCTCCAAGGGTCAGAAATGTCGCCAGGTGAGTATTAAATCTCTTTGACTACCCAAAGCAAAATTTGGTAAGTCTTCCCACAAGTTAACATCTCAATTTGGATCTGAATGTTACACAATATTTTTGTCGAACATTTCATTTTGGACATGAATGTTCTCTGAGCTTTCTCGTCATACCTTAGTTTGGATCTAGGTATTTCGAATCATTTTAATCTAATATTTGACTCACCTAACATTGAGCATCTATTGGCGAAATTGTCTTAATCCAATATTCAGCTCACCTAACATTGAGTGTTTATTGGTTAAGTTTCCAAATTCTTGACATTTTAGTCTAGATCTAAATGTCTGAATCTTTCCATCGAACATTTCATTTTGGATATGAATGTTCTTTGATTTTTCTTGTTATACTCTAATCTGGATCTAAGTATTTCAAGTTATCTTAATCCAATATTTGACTCACCTAACATTGAGCATCTATTGGTTAAGTTGCCTTAATTCAATATTCATCTCACATAATATTGAGTGTTTATTGATTAAGTTCCTCAATTCTTGACATTTCAGTATGGATCTAAATGTTTCGAATCTTTTTATCAAACATTTCATTCTGAATATGAATGTTCTTTAATTTTTCTCGTTATACCTTAGTTTGGATCTAGGTATTTCGAGACATCTTGTTCCAATGATTGTCTCACCTAACATTGAGCGTCTGTTGATTCGGTTGCCTCAGTCTGAATCTAGGCAATTCGATAAACATTAAACTCTTCAATAAATCTGAAATTAAAGCCAGATGCTTGTGGAGTAGAAATTCATCACGTACCTCAGGATGCTCTACCACATTGATTGGTAAGTAACTACAGGTACGCCTTTTCTTTTTTCTTTCTTTTCTTTTCTTTTCTTTCATACTTTGCATTAGCTTTTCCATGCGTCATACCATATTGCATTTTAAAATGGGATTCATTTTCCCACAAAAAATAACATTACATTGCATACGCATGTCAAAATTTAGGTTTCAATTTATCTTTAAATGTAACCTTTGCGAGCTCACCTTCAAAGAGGGGCAGCTGTTGACACCTAAATTTTGATCAATCATTCGTAATTTAATGCACAAAAATTTAGGGATTAATTTTAACCCCTAAACAAAAAATATTAAGATTAAATTGCATAGCATATAGTTTTAGGGGCATTTATTATTGCAATTGCATTGAACATGTGGTAGGGCTTCAATTGATGGTTCTAAGCTTTAATTTAATAAGTTGGACTAAGCCCACAATGGAAAAGAATTTGGCTAAACCCGTTAAGGAGTGACAGTTGCAATATGAGAATATTCTCGGGAATATGATAATGTTCCCGAGAATATTCGCGTTATTCTTTCAATATTTAAGGAATGTGTCGGATGAAATATTCTCGTTAAGGGGTGACGAATTGGAATATAAGAATATTCCCGGGAATATGAGAATGTTCCCGAGAATATTATTCTTTCAATATTCAAGAAAAGCGTTGAATGAAATATTTGAAAAATATTGCACGTGGTATACAAGAGCTAAATAGATAACGTGCAAATTTATCATCTTTCCTTAAATAACATAGTCCTCTCACCTATAAAAAGGGGGCAACATACACTGAAAGGAGACATAAAAAAACACAGCCACAATTGAGAGAAAAGGAGTGGCAGCGCAATATAGAGAGAGAAGAGAAAAAGCGTCTCTTTTTGCTGCAGGTCTTGAAGGTCGGCTCACAAAAAGAAGCCTTTTCCCAAGAGACAAGGTAGGTAAAGTTTCTATCTAAATTAATTCTTGAATATTTTGTTTTGTTTTCTCGTTTAAAGTATTGCATGCTTGATTGAATTCCAATTAAGTGAGGTCGTTGTGTCGTGTTAAAAAATCTCAATAATCAAAAATATTGAGCCACGAGACGTCGGATCAAGTTTTTCATTGTTTTGGTTTTCTATCTTGGGTCGGGGCTAAATTGCGTGCTTTACATGATTCAGTTGCATTAAGTGTTGATATGCCTTTGTTCAAATTGATTTGGCTTATTAAAGAAAACCCAAAAAAAATATAGTTATGTTAGATATGCTTCTTATTAGAATATTTTAGGATATTTTTCATGTTTATATATAGGTTTTTTTATTTATTTCGAATTTTGATTATAAAAAAAAACATAAAAATTGCCATGCTCATGTCATGTAGAATTAGGTCATCTTCCGTGTGTCATCTAGTCATTGCATGTTTAGGGTCATTTGAATGCGTGACATACTAGGGTAGTTGTATTAAATATTTTCTAGCATTATATTAAGTCAAATAATTAATGTAGCGTGATATATAGCTTGCTTATTAGGTTGCACATTGCAGACTATCATAGTTAGACAATGCATTGCACGTAGTTTTAGGCTTCATTAAATAAGTGAAAACCTTGAAAAATATTTGAATGACTGCATGTTAATTAGAAATTATATCTAGGATCATTGATGTAATTTTTAAGCTAACATCGCAGATGCTTTCGTAGCTTTAAGGTAAGTAACTTCCTCTTTTTTCTTGCAATTTATTTATTGCTTTGTTTTATTGAGTGTTAAATAATGGTTACGCACTCGCATGATCACATTGCATGTTAGGTGGTAAATTAAAATCTACACAAACTGCCTGCAAATCATTTTTTTTAAATAAAAGAAAAAAGGTACCGCAAGGGCATTAGAGAAATCTAACGTAATCAAGTCCCCGATCCCATAGTCTCTGGTTCGTAGGAGTAAAGTAATTCTCCCGTTACTTTACTTGGGTTTCTAATCGACCCACCAAAAAATAGATTAGTGGCGACTCCAAGTAAAAATCATTTGCATGCTAAAAAACTTAAACCCTAAGTTGCAAATTGGTATGGGCTTGGGAGAGCCCGAGCTAAGTTTAGCCTTAGTAATCCATTAGCCAAACCCTAGGTGGTGCACCCGAGGTGAGGTTGCGACAGTAAGTCTTCCAACCAATAGCTCCACTTGAGAAAGTGATTTCAAGTGGGGATTTCAATAAAATAATGGTGTTAAATGAGTACGTTGGGTCAAAAATGGTCTAACTCAAATTGACTCATTTAATCCTTCTTAATCCATATATATGCAGTATAAATTCAAATGCCCATACCTAACATGACCTGCACTCACCCCATACTCGACCCAACCAACATTATCAAAGCACATAGATATTTGAAAATATCAACTTTTATGCAATGCGTGTAGTGTGTAAAACATTAAAAAAAAAAATAGTAGCTTTATGAGATTTCAAAAAGGTTAGCTACCTTTTCTTTATTACAAAATTTTCGAGTTTTATAATAAAGTGTCCGACATCTCTTAAAATTAATAAGTCAATAAATATTGACATTTATAGTAATATATCAATTTCCACAGTTTTTTAAAGCATGAATGATAATACATTTTTTACTGTTTTTCAATTTTGAAAAAAAGAAGAAGAAGGTCATAAATAGAAGATAAAACTAGAAAATAAGTTGCCTTGCTAGAAAACCCCCCACATGAACCTAAAGGCAAGTGAAGGGAGATTGCTAGTGGATTGAACTTTAGACCCATCAAAAACCCATATTTTTATTAACCTTTTTTACTCAAGCACTTATCAACCTATTTATCAAGATTTAACTAATCCTCGCATGACCCAACTCATCATATGGGTTAATAAATGGGTCTTCAACCCATTTTTACACATCTATTGCTAATTTTTTTACTATGACATTGAGCTTTTACTAATCTCATTTTTGAGATGTCTATTCCTCTAATTGATAGGTGTTAGTTTCGGTAGGAGATTTTGAAATGATATATTTAAGTGGGAAAATGATATTGATGGTCCTCTAACTTTGGTCTAATGTACAATATTGTTCATAAAATTTTAATTTTTTTATTTAATTTAGGGACTACATTAACCATTTACAAATGGTTTGGAGAGTACATTGAAAAATAAAAAATTTAAGAACAACATTGTACTTTGGGCCAAAGTTTAGGGATCACATTATACAAATTACAAATTCAGAAACGTCATTACATAATGGACAAAAGTTCATGAACCATTTACATCATTATCCCTATCTAAATTTAGGTTTATAGTTTTTCCACCCTACATTTGGCTTCCGACACCCCTTCATAATAATTTGTTAAAATGGTGGGTAGTGTTAAAGATGTGCTTAATTATATTTATGCCCTTATTTCTTGATTTTCTATTGTAAAATGCGGGGATATTAAGGGAAGGTTAAATAAGCAAGACAAATGACATGTTTCACTTAAATATAGAGGATACATATAAATATTTTGTAAACTCTTTTAATATTTTTAATTTTTAATTTTTATCACAAAAAATTAATATGGTAACTACAATCAACACATTATAGAAATGAAAAGCTAAAATGAAAACCAAGGCGGAATAGACAAGAAAAAAGGCAAATATCACAAAAAGAACTAAAATCATGCACACTATGTCACAACTACCCCAAACTTGTTTTGTTTCACGAAAAAACCTAAATTTATACATGTGTGACATATATACCCACTATTTCAATTCCATCCAAGGTATATATGTCATGGTGGTATAAAGGGCGATGTAATTTCCACTCCCTGTGTAACTAAATCCACCCCATTTTTATTAAAAAGACAATATTGTCCTCAATATTATTTGTAATCTAAAGTGGTGACTTCAAAATTATTTACTTCCATTCTTTTTTAAGTTTTTGTTATTTTGGGTATGATCTAATTATCATAATTAAGAATAACATGCCTGTTTTTGTTTATGATTTTTTGTCAATTTTGAACGTATTACTATGTAGAAAATAAAAACCAGCCTTTTCCCATCATTACTCTTATAACGGGTTATCTCTCAAAAAATTACTTTCTTAATGACTTTTTTATTTTTTTAATTTTGTTAGTCTAAAATATAGCTCAAGTTTCTATATGTATTATATCAAAGAATTTGTCTTTTTTCATCTATTGACAAGATGCTATGACATAGAGCATGTAAGACATTATAGGAGTTTAGAAAAACACTAAAAACATTGGCATGAAAAAGCTATGTGCAATGACGCATCTTGATATTGTTCATAAACACCCTACAAACAATATTCATTTTTGTTGGCCCAAAATAATGAGATTTTGATGGTATTTTATAAAAATATCTTATTTTATGCAAAGCTCTGATATATTAGATTCCTTCTTTTAAAATTTCATGAATAGGAATGTAACTATGATTTTGTCTTGGAAAAGCTTTAAAGAGTTTTTTTTTCATGGTCTCATCCAACCATCGGTATAAGTACAGCGAGAGTGCCAAAACTTGGCACGGACGGATGGACACTTAAGTGACAAAAGTTACAAAAGGTACACTTAAGCGCCACTTTTAAAAATAAATGGATCACTTTAGTGCCAAGTCATCAAAATTCTACCGGAAATCCTACATGGCAATATTTTTTTTTTAATTTTCTTGCCTACGTGGCTCGCTGGAAACTGAATTAGCAAAAAATCAGCCAAAACGACGTCGTTTTGGCTAACATGAATTTTAAAAATTATTAATTAAATAATATTAAATAATTAAAAATATATATTATTATAAAATCGATTTTATTATTTAAAAAAAAAAAAAAAAAGAGATCGGCGAGGGCTGTGTAGCCATCGCCGCCCCACCCTCGCTGGGAAGGGCCGATGATGGTAGGCGAGGGTCAGCCAGGGTCGCCGGGCCCTTGCCAGCCTACAGCGAGGGCCTGTGAACCCTCGCCCAGATCTAGAGCGAGGGTCGCGGCCCTCCCCAAGATCCGGTGAGGGTCGCCGGCCCTCACCCAGCCGGGCCAAGGGCCGTCAGCTGCCCAAACCAACGCTAGATTGGGCGACCGACGGCCCTCGCCCAACTAGTGACCCTCGCCCTAGATCTGGGCGAGGGCCTAGGCCCTCGCCGCAGGCCGACCGGACCTCGGCAACCCTAGCCAACCCTCGCCCACTGTCATTGGCCCTTCTTGGTGAGGGTGGGGCAACAATGGTGGCAGCGGTAGTAAAGGCTGCACAGCCCTCGCCAATCCCCTTCTTCACTCTTTTTTTTTTAATAAAATCGATTTTAATTTTTTAAAAATCTGACATGGACAATTTTTTAAAAAAAAATTGCCACGTGGATTTTTTTTTTTTTTGAAAAAAATGCTTCGTCTGCAAATGAAGTCGCCGGAAAATAGATACATGGCAGTTTGGCTGGAATTTTTCGCCGTTGGCGCTTAACTGATCCCTTTTGCTCCGATTTTGGCACTTAAGTGTGCATTTTGTAACTTTTGGCACTTAAGTGTCCTTTCGTGCCAAGTTTTGACACTTCAGAGGTCCATACCTCTCCAATCATCCCATAAAATGTATATGTATATAAAATACAACTTATAAAAAAGATGATAGTGATATGCACAACAAAAAGGTCAAAGTTAATAAACACGTGACCTATGTTAAATCTTTTCTTGATTTTACTGGACAATTAATTCATAAATTTGCTTGACAAGGTAGAAAATAACTAGGTTTCTTCAAAATTTCTCTTTTGGAAAAAATAATTTTTATGGAAGTAAATATAAAAATAAAGGAAAAACATAATGCATTTTATATATATGGAAATCCATAATATACAAGAACAAAATCTGAGATATTCTTAATTATGGCAACTAAATTCGACAAAGAAAAAAAAAAGGTAACAAAAGAAGGAAAGTAAATAAATTGGGGGCCGCCACTTTAACTTGCAATTGATTAACTAAGAGCAACTTTGTCTTTTTAATGAAAATAGAGTGCATTTAGTCATATAAGGGTGGAGATAGCATCACACGGTATAAATTCGGGTTTTTCATGATAAAAGAAAAATAATAGGGGTATTTATGTGATAATGGGTAACTTTAAGGTTTTTAGTGATATATAAAAAAAAGTTTTGAGTATTTAAGTCGTAGTAGGAATAGTTTAGGGTTTATTTGCCAATAAGAAACAGAAGAAGTTGAGCTCGAAGCACTTGAACGATCCATTTCGACGATCAAGCGAGCAAAGGTGATTTCTTGATGGTAGAATTGTCGACTCTCTTATCTTTTTTCGTTTGAATTTCGTGTTGCAATGAAAATATTCATGCTTCTCACGGTTGTCTTCTATGTTTCTCGATGTTCTTTGTCTTATCTTTTTGTCGCTCGTTCATTGATGTTCGTATAAGTTGAGAATCCTGTCTGATCGTGCTGATCCCGCACTTGCGGTAGAGTACGATCTGAATTCGCTTGTTTCCTCTTGTTCTTGGGTGGTCCTTTTTCCTTCCCTGAATCTGTACTTG
>CM026416.1:11219965-11243173 GCA_014858505.1 Corymbia citriodora subsp. variegata
TGTTGCGTATTTTGCTGTTCTTTTTCCTTGCTTTGTTGCAGTTGTCTCCGTCAAAGGGGAGTTCGGCTTTGGTTCTTGAGATTTCCGATTTCTTTTCGATCAAGCCAATCAGAAAATGAGAGCAAAATTTTCTAATGGCGTTGCATCAGAGTGAAGAATGGAATAGTATCAAGTTTTTTGTGTGATGTCAATTCCCACGCTTTAAACTCACAATTAGTTCATGATCCGGCTAATAGTTCAAATCATGTAGAAATGGAGGTTAAGGGAAGTGTAAGCTGTTGTAGGTGGAGATGAGCACTGAAGGCAGATTTCAAACTTATCGCNCAGCCATTTTACACTTGCTCAAAATGGGAGGCCGGATCTTAATGTTGGTGCTTATGGTAGACTCAACCTGCTCGAGAGTTCTAGACATTTGCAACCACAAGCTGGTAAGCCTAGTATGGTTGAGAAGTTGGTAGAAATTTGAGGGAAGCTAATTAGGTGCATGAGAAAACACTAGAGATATGTATGTTATAATAGCTCTAGAGATATCTTTAGAGAGAGAAGGAGAGGTGTTAATTGCATAGTAACAAATTGATGTGACTATCCATGGTTTTGGGAAGCGCAAATATCGCCGAAGGGCACTCATATAATTAGCTATTGTCATTCGAGTAGTTTAATGTTTTTGGAAACATTGATATTATCAAGGCCATCATTATAATTTTTTATTACTTTGTGGGTGTCCTGAGATAATCTGTTATTGCCAAGTTAATAGCATTACCATATCTGGCAGTGATGTCGAGTGGTCATTATAAATTACATTTCATGTGAACTTTTATTATCTAGTGCAATATAAAAAGTTGCTACGCAAGAGTTCTAATAAATAGAACTTGAGTAAGTGTGATGCATTTTACCCACTGCTTTGTGCATGGACGCACTTAAAATTAGAATAGCATATTGTTGTGTGGATTTGAGGCTTCTTGAAATCCAACGGCCACACCACGACAAAGAAACAAAGGAAAAACTCATTTCTAAAACAGTTATTTTTGCAAGTGATGAAAATTAAAGCAAGGATCCTTTCAAGATTCCTTGTAGGGTCATTTATAACCCCTTTGTTCTGCTTTTTTTTTAAGCTTGGGGCACTGATTTGTGTGTAACTTGCAGGAACATAGCTAAGAAGAAATTGATATATTTTGGCCTAAAATGGAGAAATCAGAGAAGCAGCAGTGGCAACGAGAGCATTCTCTACTTGTCTCCAGAGATTACAACAGAAATATTATGCAAGCTTCCTATCGACTCAGTCCTACGTTGCAGATGTGTCTGCAAGGCCTGGTGTTACCTGACAAAATCTCCTGCTTTCATCGAGCAGCTTTTGAGTAGCAATGTTGAGAAGCCACCGTCTCTTATCCTTGAACCCAATTGTGCAGAGAATGACTCCACTCAACCGTTTCTTTTCGTGCATATTGGGGGACGCAGGGTTAGACAGGTTTGCATTGATCCACTAAAAGGACTTTCGGCCATGGGCACTTGCCGAGGATTGCTATGTGTAGGTTCTTTGTCAGCTCTTGATCCCGTTTTTGTTTTCAATCCTGTAACGAGGGAGTACAGAAGATTGCCAACCTCAGGAGAAAAAGTTATTGATGGTCATCAAGTTGGACTCGGTTTCAATCCTTCAACAGGAAAGTACAAAGTTCTGCGGACATATGTTCACGAAGGAAGAAGATGCTTCAAAGTGACTACACTAGGAGCAAGTTCGTGGAGGAAATTGGATGTACCCAATCATTGGGAGGCTTATTTTGTATATGAACCTGTCTTTTGGAACAGGGCCATTCACTGGAAAGCCTCCGCAACAGCATGTGACTTCCTCTTATCATTTGCCGTATGTCATGAGAAGTTTCGGAAGATTTCATTTCCCAAAGATATATCCAGCTTTGGCATCAGCCCACGTGCCGAAGATGTTGGCCACTTTGGTCTTGGAGGACGCCTTGATGATGATGGTCAATTGCTCCTACCTCCCCAAGGTTTTGTCCCTGATGGATATACTCACCTCACGACAATAATTGAATCCACAGAACTTGAGCTGCTAGGATTTGGAGGACGCTTGACTATAGTAGAACATGATAATGAGCAGATGAGATTATGGGAAATCACGGGGGACAAGCTTGAAGACTTTTCCATCGAGTTTTGGGATGAACACGATACTAACGTGGAGTGGAATTCCTTCATGATTTATAAAGTCATCGGTTGGTGGAGCCCGGAATGTTATCTATTAAAGGTGAGTGATTGTTATGGGGGACATTCGGAACCCGAAAAAGCACTTCACACAATTCCTCCCAGAAAGGGCAAATTACCTGCTGCTTGACATCCCTGGCCTCCCTTCGATGTTCATTACAGTAAGTGGTTATGAGGCTAGCCTTGTATCACCTGAAACTGTGTGATTGTGAGATGCTCTTCTTATCTCCTAGGGCTAAACTTATTGTTGTCTTCAGTCTGACCCTTTGTCAGTACTGTGTTTTCTCCCCCGTTTGGCCATATCCGTGATTATTTGAGCAGCTCCTTTGCAGAAATGTTACAAGGGATGGTATTTGTAGTCTAGGAATAACTCTTTTTGTTCAACATTAACAATTGCAAGTACTGAAGGATTTTTGTGTTATTTTGTGGATTCACTTATGTTCTTCCCATCGTCAATGGAAATTTCATGCAGTGATGATTACGGCAGGTTCTTTCGTTTACAAAGAGAGTAAAAGAAATTTAGTTGTAGGATGAGGAAGATCGAATCTATACTATAAATGAATTCACTTGTGCAGGCAGAAATCTTTGGCCCATCACACTGAAAAAGAAATATAATAAATTGTCGGGAATCATGACCGAATTAATCATGCTTGATCGGGTAATATTGAGATACCTACTATGCTCGTGACTTTCAAAGGAAGACATTAAGGCACAAGGATATGATCCGATTCCTTTGCGTCGTCACCAAATGTGAACACTTCATTATTTCGACGATGCTTGAGATTTGCTACACAACATGTTTACCCGGTCTACTTTCTTAAGGTGAACTTCCTGTCGTTAGAAGAAACAATAATTTGCACTGTGCATCGGTAGGAATGCATGTACCGGGAATTACTGTGCCATTAGTGCCTAGATTGATGTGGATTGAGAACCGACAATGTAATCTACCGTTAAGTAAATTGTATGGAAGGACTGTTTTGGCCATTGTTCTAGGGTCACGAGCGACTAAAAGGACTTCTTACGGCCTACAATTTCTGGAAAAAGGTGAATCAAATCGATCCATCGCTGGATCAAAGTGGGGCTACTATCAATTTTAGTTACATGTTTGATAATATCTACATGTAAAAGGATGTGTGAAGAGATCCACGTTGAAGTGAACACCCTGAAACTTTTAACAAAATAGGAATTCCCCGCATCCCGACACACATTGTCGATATGAGTTACTTAAAAGGAGTTCAAGAGATATACAATGAAGCATTAAGATTCAGAGTTCCTAGATGGCACAAAATCTTGGTCTGAAACGCATCTAAATCGCTTTCACCATTTGGCAGGTTTAGTCATGTCCACTATGCAATGGAAACCATTCAGACATCCCACACTTGGGACACAGCTCGGTTAAGCAAAGTCGGTTTCTTGACTGGTAGTATTGTCGATCCCTTCCTTTCCCTCTGAGAATCTCTCTGTTCGAATTGGAAAAGATTGATACTTTACATGACTGTTCACTTTATCTCTTGTTCTTTTTCTTTTTCTTTTTCTTTTTTCCTTTTGGGGGCTTTAAGTAATGGCTTCCCGAGCTAAAAATCTTGCTGATCGTGTTGCTGCACCTTGCATTTGATTTGATCCGAACTGATTTGGGCATTTTCCTTCTGTTCTTGTCTGATATTTGAGCTCCCAAGGGCTGATGATAAGGACTAGCTGGATGAAGTTCATGCTCAGCATTTGAAAAATGAGTATCTCTGGTTTTCTTTCCCTTGAACGGGAACATGGATCGCTGTTTCTTGGAATCTAGAAATTGTTTGTTGTTTGTAGCAATTGAGTGGAGTGCATGAATGAGAGCAAAAAAATTCTCTCGTCATTGCATCTGTGTGAAGAATGAGAAGTGTGGATGGTGACAATATCATTATGGAGGCACTATTTAAGAATAGGATTCATTTTAGAATCTACTTCAAATAATGTGTGTGGCTTTGCTCGATGCTGATTGCAACACTAATTGAAGGGCTGATTTGATCATTGACGGTTTCCAGGTGGGTTGATATCATTGAAGGGTGTTCATGTAGGTTGATATATCCGTTCCAGCGATCGCTTTGGAATCATTGGCATAATTGAAGTTGTATTTCCACAACCTGTCAGGTTAGGTCGGTGTCCTAAAATAATCGACTTATCTTGGCAATCCAAAAGCTCAAATGGAATAAGAGATTGTAAAATGGTTACCATACTACATCGAGTTGCCGTGATACATTAGTCTCATGCTTCATAGGTGGTTTCCAAAACGGACTTTCGTTGACTATACTACATTAGAATCCACAAAAGAGTTCTAGGAAATAGAGATCTAATGCAATTCATTGTTATCAGACTATTTGCGCATCGAATTGTACTTCTGATTTTGGAACATGTTGTCGTGAAATTATTGGATTTCTAGAGATCTATCCGTGGAACAATGACGGGAGAAAAGGAAATTGAACCACAAAGCACCAAACAAAGATGGAAAAAACATGGATTGCACTTTACATTCCTATTAGATTTTCCTTTAGGGTATCCTTTGTTCCGCTATTTATGTGCTTGTGGTACCTTATTTTTTTGAGAAATGATTATGTGACAATCTTTAATGTACATTGAGAATAACAGTCTATTTTGGAATACAGAAAATCAAATAACACAGAATTATAAATTATTATCGGGTCTATTTTTTCAAGAATTTGTGACTCATGATATGCCATAATTCTCATGGTAACCCAAAAACCGATATGCTAGCAGAGCCCCATTCTTTTATCTTGTTTAAAAGTGCACCATCAGAACATAACTGAAATAGTTAATTTGATGTCTTCTTCCCTCCGATGGCAAATCCAAAGACAACGCCATGGTGACAGCTTGAGTACTCCCTACTTCATTATTGATATCACATTCAAAATACTAGTCAGGTCACAACCAATGCGGATGTTAAGTCCTCGTGTCAATTGACGAAAGATCCTGTCTTCATCGAGTGGCTTGTTAACATACGCCAAGGGCTCATCATCCCGTCGCTCAGCATGCTAGATGACGAACTCAGGGGTTAGCTCCATTGTGAGGATCCCGAGGGATGCAACTCTCGCCAGGTTCTTTTCTAGCTGCTTCAAGGACTTCTGGTTATGGGGTCTTGCCGGGGATTGCTTTTTCCAGCTTCTCCCTGGTTGCTCCATCCTGTCTTTGTGTGCAACCCTATAACGAGGGAATACCGGCAATTGCCAACGTCGAGAAGAAGGTTTGTTTATTGCCATCATGACCGAATAGGCTTTTGATCCTTTTATAGGATAGTACAAAATCCTGCGAACTACTGTCAAGGTCCAAGGCAAGACAATGCGGTTCGAGTTGATTACGCTCAGAGAATATAAGTGGAGAATATTGCAGGTTACAGACAATATGTGGAATCGCCATGCAAGTGATCCGATGTCTTGGAAAAAGGCCATCTACAGGAAAATGAACTTTAGGGTCGAATCCGACTGCATCCTGTCGTTCGATGTATGCAAAGAGGAATTTTACATCCTCGACTTCCCTGAAAAATTTAAGCTTCACTTTATGCGCTGATGATGGTAGTGAAGGCATCATATCACCGCTTCCAGGGGATCCTTTCCTGCATATCCGAAGGCCTTTAGAGCACCGGGCAAATGCATTTCGCATAGGACAGCTTCGAGGGCATCCTTAATCGCGGTCGAACAAAAGGAGGGAATGCTGATGTGGAAAGCATCTGGAGAGAACCTCGGTGGCCTCACAATCAACTTACGAGGAAGAACTGTTGAACATCAGAGGTGCAACTCTGATACCAATTTGTTGGGGGAAATTTTGAAGGTGAAACTCACACAGAAGAGAAGGAGATAGATAGACTTTTATGTTTAATTTACCTTATTTCACCTTATCAAAAACAATTACAAAGTTAGCCTGTTTATTGACTTGTTTCATGACCTTTACTCTTCCTCATAAATTATAGCTAGTGTTCCAAGAAGCTAAATTCCTAGGAACTTACAAAAGACCTAGAGACACAAATAGAATGAACATAGAAATACGAATAAACTTGTTAAAAGTAATGCTACAATAATGACTCTTCTTCAACGCAAGTACCAAGTAGTCTTCAATATCCATTCTAGGATCAAGGATAACCTAAGCATCAATGATACTTATGAATTTGGTTTAATTTTTAACGAGAACAAGACATCACACCCGGTGACCCTGGGTTCTTATCTACTCCAGGTTAGCAATTGCCGCCAACCTCCCTCGGATCTTCAACACAGTCCCTGGCTTTGAGCCTAGCCCTGTCTCTCATGAAACTACTTTACCGAGAACTAAAACATTTCTATCATGCTCCGTGCCAATCGCCTTTGGAAACATCCGCGTCTTCCTGTTGAGCCAAATCTGTGATTATTCTCGAAGTTTGTTTAAGAGATTCAAATCAAAGAGAGGACTTGTTTGAAATCTCACTTAGCATTAGCAAAGTTTGCAAGTGCTCTTTCTTTTCGTGTCATCAAGTGAACTTCATATGTTCTATGTAGAGTCAACTAGAAAATAGGGGTGATCGGATCAAGGGTGAGTAGGGTCCAAACCTAAACCCTATACCCGACCCTATTATTACCGATTCTCCTTTTTCGGACCCCATACCCCACCCTATTTTTATTGGACCATATTTTGAACCAAATACTGTTTTTCCGATCCGAGTACAAGGTCTATCATTTTTCAATTGAACCTGTTTTAGAACCGTTTGATATCCTATATGACTTCAAATTTTACAATAATTTGCGAAAAATAATAACACAATCCTCTTAACATTATAAGACAAAGCAAAAATCCTAACATTACATAAATATTAGCAACGAATATAGATATAATATTATCCTCATTTCCACAAATACTATCGATATGATCTAATACGCTTGCTCAAATATATGCGACAAAGCTGTTATTAAAATAACATCTTTGTTGAACTGGACTAAGAATGCTTCAATTAGTGTCATAATAGTTGGTAATGCTTATCCCACAACTATTACTATAGTTGAAGGTGGGACAATTGAAAAAGAAAAACAATATATAAGAACAGTTTTTTTTAACAATTTTTCGAAGGCAATGCTTCCTTAATTTGATTTACAAAGAGGCTTTCTATTTTTAATAATTCTTCGAAGATAGAGAGAGGGTAAAAATTGGTTCCAAAACTGGTCCAATTCCAGGTGGGTCCTTACTTGGACCCGATTCCCAAAAATTAGAATCGGTTCCCAATTCCTAACCCTAATTTCGAGTGGTCCACTTGGGTTCCCAAGTAAACCTAGTCCGGTTGCACATCCCTACTAGAAAGGCTCTAATTTCACGTTGGAGAAAGGCTCTAATTTCACGTTGGACCAATGTTCCAAGTCCATGCAGCGAGGCATATCAGGAAGTTCTTCAACTGGGGAAAGAGAGTAAATCCAGATCATCACGTTGTTCACGTGCTTCAGGTTATTTATATTGACAATAAGATGGTTCATATCTGCATAATAGACCTCTCAATTCAATTGTGTACAGTGATCCACATTGTGATACACCAGAAAAAATGTCCTAAGGTCCTGAAATATATTTCACGGAAAGAAAGAAGAAACAATTTTCAGGAATAACCCAACCATGAGCAGCTTCGTTGATATTCATTCTCTCCCTCACCACCAAGGTCGAGGGTTAGAATCCCCGCGTTACTAATATGACTTAAGAGGGAGGTCATGGGTGTTGGGTTCCTATGCTAGCCTCTCCCCAGGTATTGATGCTTGGTCTGAGGTGCACCACGCACTGTACAGGCCGTGGGTTGGCGAGCGTAAGCTCATCGGGCTAGGCGGATCCTGCTTATAAAAAAAAAAACAATTTTCAGGAATATTAACAGATACCCAGAACTCTAAAAATTAAAAGGGTACCAAAAAGACAAATTCATCTTTTTTTTGTATAATTTTTTCGTGTCCATACAAATGGAATAGCTGAACATGGCCATGATAATGACCTGGATCCACCCACAATAATTAGTCTTCGAGATGAGAAGGCAAGGTATGGGTATGGGCTAGGGCTATGTGTCCACCGGATGAACAGAGGGCTCGGCCACAGCTTCACCAACGCTCCCCCATCACCAACCAGAACTACCAGTGATGCCGTGACCTTTGACAACCCGTCGGCAACCTCAGCTCCTCGCCCATGAGGGTGTTACAGGGCTAGAGCGATGCAAGATCTGAGGTCGTCCGAAGACAAGATCAGATTCGGGCTCAACGATGTTGAATTTGGTGTCCGGAGCAACTCCGTCTTCTTCCTCGGCTCTCTCCGCATCAACTCAGTCCTACACCGGCTCTCTCCGCACCACTCCCAAGCCAAAAATGCCATCGTCCAATGCTCACTATTGCCGTCGCTTGCTCGCCACCAAACGATACCACCCTCTGTCGCTCACCACCCACCATCCATCACCCCCCTCCATAGAGAAAAAACTCTCAACCACCGCCAACCACGCACAACCATCGTCCTCCCACGCACGGCCATCAGCAATCACCATGCCGCCTTGGCCATTTTCCCAAAGGCATCACTCGACCGAGCATGATTTGAGACATTGGCACCCACTATTAACCCACACCGGTCATCGATATCTTAGGTTGGCCATGATTGAAGCCGCTTGCCATTCACTGCCCTCACTGGTCGCTGACAAAGTTGCAGTCAGTTCGTCCCGTTGATGGTTTATTTTTACGGTGAAGAAGGCTTAGAGAGTTTGGGTTCGCCCGAAGCTCGTTCCTTGGTGTCAACCGCCAGCGACCACTTTCCTCACCGTTTTTCAAGCCGCCAGAGCCATTGCCGACCATCGCTATTTGCCATCCTAGACCAACAGAGCGGCTCTGACTTGTTTCTCGGCCAGGAAGCTTGAAATGCTTTTGGCTTATTTGATCCTCCTCCGCCAACTCTGAACGTCTTTGATGATGCCACCAAGACCCCTCCTACAAGTTGAACAAACAACCGTCTCCATTGATTCTCATCGCTATCGCCATTGCTCTATTTCGACTTGCTTCTCAGCAAGACAATGTCCTGGTTTGGGATATTGTCCTTGTTGTAACTAATCATATCCGCGACCAATGCCGACAGGACCTCACTTATGAACGACAAATTTGTGCCCTGCCAAACAGAGAACGAGGCTAAGGCTAAGTCGCAGCTTTTGCTAAACTTCGATTTGACATCGCCAAAGCATTGGAAACCCATAGTACAAGTACAAATGGAACATTCTCTCTTGGGTTTGGTTTGGTTGGGTTAAATAATCCATAAGTTTATTCTTGATCCTTATTATGTGAAAAATGGATGTATAACAAGTAGTTTACTAATTTGAATCATTGAAGTAGAGCAAAGCATGCGGCTCAAATCGCTACAGACTGTAATAAATATCTTGATGTACATAACAAGACCTTACGTCAACTCATTAGGGATAGCTCTATAGATCAAGCCAATATTACCGGCGAATGCAATACTATGCTTATCTACATAGTGATCCAGATAGTCACAAAAAAATGAGTCTTCGAGATGAGAAGACAAGGCATGGGCTAAGGCTAAGTCGCAGCTACGCCGCAGCTTTTGCTAAACTTCGATTTTACTTTGCAACGGGCCAAGATCATCACCATCGCCAAAGAGCCGATGGTCCATAATCGCGGCTTCATCTGATCGAGGGAACAGCATGAGCGAAGCTCCAATCAGTCGAAGAAGTCGAAAGAAGTTCTCCCAAGACGATGTTGTGTTTTGGGGACTTAGATTGTCGCATGCGACCTTGATTTTTTTCCTGCACCTTCTTATTCTTTGCTTCTTGGCGTTGACTGGCAATTTTTTTGGTGCTTTGAGAATTAAGAAATCGAGGGAAGGTCCGGATTTTGTCGTGGATAATGACGATTTGCCGGGGAGAGATGATGAGGTTCGTTGATTCGGCCATTGTTAAGCTTTAAAGTATAAACAAAGCTTCAATTTAAGAATTTGCTTCCATAAGGCGACTTAGGGTTTTAATTTCGACCAAACCTTGCAAACGAAGTTGTTAAAGGTTATATATTTGACTAGACACGCCAATGAGCCATGTCGATTTGAGAAATTAATAAAATTTGGCCACATCATATTTGTGATGACTTAAATTAGAATTGGTATTCAAATGATCATTTTTTTTTTATATGGCACTTAAGGCCGCATTTGACATTTAGGATAAAATTCATGATAAGATAAAATTTATCATATCCCGAGCTACCTACTCAAAACATAATAAAGTCAAATATAAGAGATATATAGCTAGATAAAAGTATTTCATGGGTGGTGGAATAAAAGCGAATAAGATTTCTAATATTCACAATAGGAAAATTATTTTTCTCGAATAACAAGCTTCTTAAATTAATAGAATTATAATTTAAATAATATTTGAATTCTAATAAAAGAAATTCAAAATAACAAAAAACAACAATTTTTTATGTAATTTTATTTTTATTTATATATTCAAATTTAATTTTATCATATAATACAAATTCAATATATAAATATAAATATTTTTATTTTTATTACATATTTTAGGTATTTTAGGTATATAAGTACAATTTATTATTTAATAAATATTATTAGAGAATAATGGAAGTGGAAAAAAGAAATAAAAAAGAAAATAATTAAACAGAAAGGGAAAAAAAAGCAAATAAAAATGAAGTAGACAAAAATGTGATGAGGCATTTTTACCATCTCCATTTGTACAACTTTTATGTTCATTTACATTGATATGCCATTTATACCAAACAATATACATTATATAATGTTAATATATCCAAATTTATTACTACAATTTATCAAACAATTGATAGGATTTAACAAGATTACTGGATTTCATATCCTATTCTATTCAATCCTATCTTGATAAGAAATCAAGACGACAAAACATAGCCTAAGTAATCCAAAAGAAACTTTTGGCACTAAAATAAAGGTCATACATAACTTTTAGCATTTCTAGTATCCAATCATGTCCTTTATCTTTTAAGATATTTGTAGAATTTCGATAGTGCTTTGCAATCAATTCATTAAATACAATAAAATGAATAACTTGTTTTAAGAAGAACAAAAGCCACCAAAGACCCAAAAATATGCATATTATGATATATTTACTCTAAAAACAAAGTTATGATACCAAATCCCAAATTTGTACTTGTATGACAAATTTATCCTCTGTCAAAATTTCGTCAATAAAGACCACTAAAAATCTACTTACATTGTTGTCAAAAAGCAAATGTTATTGATATGGCGCTTAGTGTCTAGTTTAAATGAAATAAAAATGACATTATTTTAAATGAAAAATCTTCCAACGAAACTTTGATTGAGGGTAAATGTGTCATAAAAATATAAGGTTAAGATTTTTTATGTCAAAAGAAAAAGTTTAGCATAAATGTATCACAGTAAGTATAATTTCAGATTTTTTATGTTGCAAAAAAAAATTAGTAAATGTGTTAAAGTGGACACAATTTGAGACTTTTGTAACTTTTTCTCTTTTAAAAATCACCTTGGGACTTTGGATCGCAACAAAAAATAGACATTATCTCCTTTCTAATAGCTGAATAGTTATTTTGAGGACCTTCATTGAAGGAAAGGGTTACCCACGGTTCCCAAATATCATCTACCTATTTTTCTCATTAGAATTTGAATCTATTGTTTGTTTCAATACACCTCCATATCCCATATTGGAAGCATCGGTATTTACAAGCATAAAGGTCTACATAAGGTTTTAAGACTCGGAATAAAATCTGAAACATAGTTTAAGCATCCTAAGAATCAATAGTGTTTTGACAATTGAATTTTTTGCTTGGATTTTACAAGGAAAGTTATTTGCAAATTTTACAGCTGTATTAATAGGTTCAATAGTGTTTTGACATTTATCAAGTCCTAAAAATCTTACTTTACTAAGCAATAACTTCATATTTGGTGCAAAAAACACTAATCTATTATTCTTATTGACTATGTAAAAATAGTGAAATACTTAAAATGCTTCTATAAATCTTGCAAATATTAATATATTATCTATACATACTATTGAAAGAAGCAACATAGTTCTCAAATATACCATTATCATATTTTTTAAATTCTAAAAGGGCATTTTTTTGTTAAAACCAGAACGCATTACATTTCATTCATAGTAACCAAACGCAAGAGTGGAGGCTGTTCTTTATCTGTCGTCAGCATAAATTTCGAATCCTGCTTCGAGCTAATTGGGCCTCGGATTCAAGCAAGGGGGACTACGTCACAGGCCCAATAAAACCAGTGGCTCAACAACTGCGAAAGAAGAGGTGAAGATGATTATGGCGCAGCTCTTGTACAAGCAAATAATTGAGATTTGCGAAAAAAAAATTTGTTGGGGTATTTTCAATAACAGCTTTTGTTCCACCAGAAGAAGATTAATATATCATTCATGCTGATAGCCTTTTGCAGAAGAGGAGAGGGAGCAGGCCCGAGCCTTGGCGTTTCGTGCATGCATGCTAACAAAGCTTCGCCTTGTGATCGTCTACATGATGTGCTTGCCAAAATCGTAGGCCTGCACCAAGTTTCGTTTCAGACGAGGAAGGAAGAGGTTGATCACTGGAAGCTCTGTAATGAGAAACAGCAATTCAGCCGTTCATGATGACCGGAGGTATGCATCAACCGCGCACTGCGACATAAGGAGTCCAGCCTCCTTCAATAACTTGGCGGATGGCGAGCGAATTCTTGCTGTTTTTCTGAGTTCCTTACCTGAAAAGCACTCCCTATCTGTGATCATGTCCACCGTGTGTTGTGTCATGCGAATGTCGTTTAAGTCAGAAACAACAACATGTACGATGAACTCGTCCTTTCTCATGTTGCATTGGAAACCCATAGTACAAATACAAATGGAACATTCTGTCTTGGGTTTGGTTTGGTTTGGTTGGGTAAAATGATTCATAATAACCTTATTGTGCGAAAAATATATACATAACAAGTAACTTACTAATTTTAATCATTGAAATAGAGCAGAGCATGTAACTCAAATTGCTATAGACTGTAATGAATATATTGATACACTTAATAAGGCCTTGCGTCAACTCATCAAAAATAGCTCTATAGGTCAAGTCAATATTATCGGTAAATGCGGTACTATGCTTATTTACATGGTGATCAAGATAGTCATGCAATAATTAGTCTTTGAGATGAGAAAACAAGGTATGGACTAGGGCTCTGTGTCCACCAAATGAACAGAGCGCTCGGCCACAGCTTCACCAACGCTCCCCCATCACCAACCAGACCTATCAGCTATGCCGTGACCTTTGACAACCCGTCGGCAACTTCAGCTCCTCGCCCATGGGGGTGTTACAGGGCTAGAGCGATGCAAGATCTGAGGTCGTCCGAAGACAAGATCAGATTCAGGCTCAACGATGTTGAATTTGGTGTCCGAAGCAACTCCGTCTTCTTCCTCGGCTCTCTCCGCACCACTCCCAAGCCAAAAATGCCATCGTCTAATGCTCACTATTGCCGTCGCTCGCTCGCCACCAAACGATACCACCATCTGTCGCTCACCACCCACCATCCATCACCCCCCTCCATAGAGAAAAAACTCTCAACCACCACCAACCACGCACAACCATCGTCCTCCCACGCACGGCCATCAGCAATCACCATGCCGCCTTGGCCATCTTCCCGGAGGCACCACCCGACCAAGCACGATTAGAGACAATGGCAGCCACTATTAACCCACACTGGTCGCCAATATCTTAAGTTGGCCATGATTGAAGCCGCTTACCATTCACTGCCCTCACTGGCTGCTAACAAAGTCGCTGTCAGTTCGTCCCGTTGATGATATGTTTTTCCGGTGAAGAGTTTGGGTTGGCCCGAAGCTTGTTCATTGGTGTCAACCACCAGCGATCATTTTCCTCACCCTTTTCAAGCCGCCGGAGCCATTGCTGACCATCGCCATTTGTCATCCTAGACCAACAGAGCGGCTCTGACTTGTTTCTCGGCCAGGAAGCTTGAAATGCTTTCAGCTTATTTGATCCTCCTCCGCCAACTCTGAATCGTCTGTGATGACGCCACCAAGGCCCCTCCT
The DNA here is from genome assembly GCA_014858505.1 of Corymbia citriodora subsp. variegata. NCBI lineage: Eukaryota > Viridiplantae > Streptophyta > Magnoliopsida > Myrtales > Myrtaceae > Corymbia > Corymbia citriodora. The sequence continues at coordinate 11,234,235 of CM026416.1, forward strand.
ACAAGTTGAACAATCAACCGTCTCCATTGATTCTCATCGCTATCGCCATTGCTCTATTTGGACCCGCTTCTCAGCAAGACAATGTCCTGGTTTGGGATCTTGTCCTTGTTGTAACTAATGATATCCGCGACCAATGCTGACATAACCTCACTTATGTGGAAGGTCCAAGATTTGGCAAATGTTCAACATCGAGGTTTTCCCCATTGGCGAGAAGAAGGCCCATCGCATGGCATGGGGTGTGAAATTACTAGCAAAGTCCAGTGGTGGGACGGGCCTCATAAGGTGGTGCTAAGAGAAATCTCTTTGCTAAAATGACCGAGCCTAAGGGGAGCTCTGCCGTCATTGCAACGGGCCACACCAGAACTCCATTCAAGTACAATAAGGCTTGGAGTCAATGCCCAAATGAAAAGTATATCCTCTAGGCCTAGGTACCATTTGAGTTCACCCAAGATCCGAGGTTCGTCAAGTTCGACTATGGGGCATCAGTTGAATTACGAGGGTGCTTCGGGAAATGCAAGGGCCTACACAAGAAAAATGAGTAGAGTTGATGCAGCTGCTATCAGATTTGTGGACTAATCAAAAAGAACTGTGCCTGTTGTTGTGTCACGTTTACTAGAGCGGGCCGTATTGAGTATTGCATCACTGCACTCTATCGTTTAGGCATGCATATCGGCACAAATTACAAACTGTTCGTGGGGAAATCATGAGATCAGTGATTGACTTCGGCAATTGGGACAAAGTATAATTCATTACTTTAAATAAAGCCACCGTAGCAATGTGGTTGCTGGGAACATGGTTGCACAAATGTGACCAGTTTGCAATGGCCAATTCTTCCATGTATGTTGTGCGTGCAATGTTACCAATCTTTGTCTACAAGATAGTCTTGAAAATTTTTATGATTCAAGTTGCATAATCCAGCGGGTTCGCTACATAGGTTCCACCCCCTCAAGGGTTCAAAAAGATGGAGATGATGTGCAAGGAACGTGGAAGGGAGCCCCAAAAAAGCTCCCTTCAGATGTCAAAGGTAGGTGGAACTCAACCCATCTGATGTTGAAGAAGACCTGCGATTAGATAGATGTGTTGATCTCATTTTCTTTCCATTATTACAGGTTGATTGGAGGGTTGCCAAACCATTCAAGAATTTGCTGGAGGTGGCCAACCATACCATGGAGGCTTCATCCGTGAGCGATTACTGCCATTAAGAGAAACTAATCAAGTACTCCAAGGAAATTCGTCCTCTTTGTATGGCATATACGTGTTTGAATTCGAGATTCAAGATGGAGGGGCTGGTAGCACCACTCGCACGGTATAACGAGAACTTGGGACTCATAATTACGTCAATGTTCAAGAAATACCACCGATGCTGTGAAGCTGCATGGACAATCTCCAAGGCATAGGCTTTCAATGTGTAATTTATATGTTATTAGGGTATTTCTGTTATTATGCTTCTATCCGTACTCTTTTTGTAATTAGTCGCTCCTATAAATACATATAATATAACTCTATTGAGGTTGAGCCACCATAAATACTTTGTCGTTATTTTCTCTCTTACTCTAAACATCAACATGGCATCAGAGCAGGAAAATGCATCAAATTCTTCAACATTTCTTCTCGAAATAGATACTTCCTTTGCTCCAATTTCTACCTCAACAATGTCTAGTACATCTCTAAATTTTCCCTCTTCTCTACCATCTCTTTATACACCTCTTCTCTTTCTGTTAATCCCAATTTCCCATCGCTCTATAATATCGCACACTTTTACCTCTTCTTCCCTCTTCTCAACTGATGCGATCTCTCTAAACATCGACATAGATGATGCTTGTTATGCTACAAGTAATTCTGCCCCACGGATTGAGGCACCGTCCTCATTGAGGTAAAAAAGAAAAAAAAAAACAAAGGTTTGGAATCTTATACAAAAAAAAGAGAGCGAATGCTTTATGCTCCTTTATTTAATTTAGTTTCTTAATTAATTTAATTGATATTTATATTAAAAATGAAATTTGGGGGCAAAATGACGACGTTTTGAGCTTATAGCACCGCATGGGCAATTTTTGTTTTAAAAAATTGCCATGTAAATAATTGTTTTTAAATAATTACCACATCTGTAAAAAAAATCATTGGAAAATATCACATCAACAATTTAACTTGAGTCATGACACTAAAATGTTTAATTATTTTTTGATTTTGACACTTAAACGTGTTTTTTAGAACTTATGACATTCAAGTATTTATCCATATGAAGTTTTGATACTTGAAGTATTTGGCACCCGTATTTAATTCTCATTCAATTTAAAAAGGTAACAAAAGAAAAACACCGTATCTAATCTCATATGACCTGGCTTCACAAGGACCACAAAGAGACATTTCTTTTTTAAGTCCGCGTGGCATTTCCACATTTGTCTCTCCTCTCCCTCCACGTCAATGTTTTCTTTTTTCTTTTTCTTTTTCTTTTTTTACTTTTCTCCCTTTTGCGCCCTCACTACTTCACACTATTCATGTGGACAGAGCGCTCGGCCACATCTTCACGAGCCCTCCCCCATCACCAACCGGACCTACCAGCTACGCCGCGACCTTTGACAACCCGTCGGCAACCTCAGCTCCTTGCCCATGAGGGTGTTACAGGGCTAGAGCGACGCACGATCTGAGGTCGTCCGAAGACAAGATCAGATTCGGGCTCAGCGATGTTGAATTTGGTGTCCGGAGCGACTCGGTCTCCTTCCTCAGCTCTCTCCGCATCGACTCGGTCCTACGCCGGCTCTCTCCGCACCACTCCCAAGCCAAAAATGCCGTCGTCCAACGTTCACTATCGCTGTCACTCGCTCGCCACCAAACGATACTATCTGTCGCTCGCCACCCGCCATCCATCACCCCCCTCCATAGAGAAAAAACTCTCAGCCACCACCAACCACGCACAACCATCGTCCTCCCACGCACGGCCATCAGCAATCACCATGCCGCCTTGGCCATCTTCTCAAAGGCATCACCCGACCGAGCACGATTAGAGATATTGGCAGCCACTATTAACCCACACCATTCGCCGATATCTTAGGTTGGCCATGATCGAAGTCACTTAGCATTCACTGCCCTCACTGGTCGATGACAAATTTGTTTGGGTATTTTCAACAACAGCTTTTGTTCCACCGGAAGAAGATTAATGCGAATAATTTTTGTTTAGATATCATTCATGCGGATAGCCTTTTGCAGAAGAGGAGAGGGAACAGGGCCGAGCCTTGGCGTTTTGTGCATGCATGCTAACAAAGCTTCGCCTTGTGATCGTCTACATGATGTGCTTGCCGAAATCGTAGGCCCGCACCAAGTTTCGTTTCAGACGAGGAAGGAAGAGGTTGATCACTGGAAGCTCCGTAATGAGAAACAACAATTCAGCCGTTCATGGTGACCGGAGGTGTGCATCAACTACGCACTGCGACATCAGGAGTCCAGCCTCCTTCAATAACTTGGAAGACGGCAAGTGAATTCTTGCTGTTTTTTTTGAGTTCCTTTCCTGAAAAGCACTCCCTATCTCTGATCATGTCCACCCTGTGTGTTGTCTCATGTGAATGCTGTTTAAGTCGGAAACAACATGCGAGATGAACTCATCTTTTCTCATGTTGCATTGGAAACCCATAGTACAAGTACAAATGGAACATTCTCTCTTGGGTTTGGTTTAGTTGGGTTAAACAATCCATAAGTTTATTTTTGATCCTTATTGTGTGAAAAATGGATGTATAATAAGTAGTTTATTGATTTTAATTATTTAAGTAGAGCAGAGCATGTAGCTCAAATTGCTACTAACTGTAATGAATATCTTGATACACTTGACAAGGTCTTGCGTCAACTCATCAGGGATAACTCGGTCAAGCCAACATTATCGGTGAATGCTATATTATGCTTATTTGCATGGTGATCTAGATAGTCACGAAAAAATGAGTCTTCGATATGAGAAGACAAGGCATGGGCTAAGGCTAAGTCGCAGCTACGCCGCAGCTTTTGCTAAACTTCGATTTGACTTTGCAACGGGCCAAGATCATCACCATCGCCAAAGAGCCGATGATCCATAATCGCGGCTTCATCTGATCGAGGGAACAGCATGAGCGAAGCTCAAATCAGTCGACGAAGTTGAAAGAAGTTCTCCCAAGACGACGATGTTGTGTTTTGGGAACTTAGATTGTCGCATGTGACCTTGATTTTCTGGGCGTTGTCTGGCAATTTTTTTGGTGCTTTCAGAATTAAGAAATCGAAGGAAGGTCCGGATTTTGTCGTGGATAATGACGATTTGCCGGGGAGAGATAATGAGGTTCGTTGATTCGGCCATTGTTAAGCTTTAAAATATAAACAAAGCATCAATTTAAGAATTTGCTTCCATATGGCAATTTAGCGTTTTATTTCGACCAAACCTTGCAAACAAAGTTGTTAAAGGGTTAGATATTGACTAGACACGCCAACGAGCCATGTCGGTTTTAGAAATTAATAAAATTTGGCCACATCATATTTTTGATGACTTAAATTAGAATCGGTATTTAAATGATCATTCTTTTTGTAAATGGCACTTAAGGCCGCATTTGACATTTAGGATAAAATTCATGATAAAATAAAATTATCATATCCCGTGCTACCTACTCAAAACATAATAAAGTCAAATATAAGAGATATATAGCCTAGATAAAATTATTCCATGGGGCGGTGGAATAAAGACAAATAAGATTTCTAATATTCACAATAGGAAAATGATTTTTCTCGAATAACAAACTTCTTAAATTAATAGAATGAAAATTATATTTCAATATAATATTCGAATTCTAATATAAGAAATTCAAAATAACAAAAACAACATTTTTTTAATTTAATATTATTTTTATTTATATATTCAAATTTATATTATCATATAATACAAATTCATTATATAAATATAAATTTATTTATATTTATTACATATTTTAGGTATATTAATACAATTTATTATTTAATAAATATTATTAGAGAATAATGGAAGTGGAAAAAAAATAAAAAGGAAAATAATTAAAAAGAAAGGGAAAAAAACAGCAAATAAAAATGAAGTAGACAAAAATGTGATGAGGCATTTTTACCATCTCTGTTTGTGCAACTTTTAGGTTCATTTACATTGATATGCCATTTATACCAAACAATATACATTATATAATGTTAATATATCTAAATTTATTACTACAATTTATCAAACAATTAATAAAATATAGCAAAATTACTTGATTTTATATCCTATTCTATTCAATCCTATCTTGATAAGAAATCAAGACGACAAAACGTAGCTTAAGTAATCCAAAAGAAACTTTTGGCACTAAAGTAAGGGTTGTACATAACTTTTGGCATTTCTAGTATTCAATCCTACCCTTTATCTTTTAAGATATTTGTAGAATTTCGATAGTGCTTTGCAATCAATTCGTTAAATACAATAAAATGAATAACTTGTTTTAAGAAGAACAAAGGCCACCAAAGACCCCAAAATATGTATATTATAATATATTCACTCTAAAAAAAAAATTATGATATCAAAAATCCCAAATTTGTATTTGTACGACAAATTTATCCTCTGTCAAAATTTCATCAATGAAGTCCACTAAAAATCTACTTACATTGTTGTCCAAAAGCAAATGTTGTTGATATGGCGCTTACCTAGTTTAAATGAAATAAAAACAACATTACTTTAAATGAAAAATCTTCTAACGAAACTTTGATTGAAAGTAAATATGTCATAAAAATATAAGGTTGAGATTTTTTATGTCAAAAGAAAAAGTTTAGAATAAATGTATCACAATAAGTATAATTTGAGATTTTTAATGTTACAAAAGAAAATTAGTAAATGTGTTACAGTGGACACAATTTGAGACTTTTGTAACCTTTTCCTCTTTTAAAAATCACCTTGGGACTTTGGATCGCAACAAAAAATAGACATTATCTCCTTCCTAATAGTTGAATAGTTATTTTGAGGACCTTCATTGAAGGAAAGGATTACTCACGATTCCCAAATATCATCTACCTATTTTTTTCATTAGAATTTGAATCTATTGTTTGTTTCGATACACCTCCATATCCCATATTGGAAGCATCGGCATTTACAAGCATAAAGGTCTACATAAGGTTTTAAGACTCGGAATAAAATTTGAAACATAGTTTAAGCATCCTAAGAATCTTTGCAATTGAATTTTTTGCTTTGATTTTACAAGGAAAGTTATTTGCAAATTCTATAGCTTATTAATAGGTTCAATAGTGTTTTGACATTTATCAAGTCCTAAAAATCTTACTTTAGTTAGCAATAACTTACTATTTTGTGCTAAAAATACTAATCTATTATTCTTATTGATAATATAAAAAAATAGTGAAACACTTAAAATGCTTCTATAGATCTTGCAAATATTAATATATTATCTATACATACTATTGAAAGAAGCGACATAGTTCTCAAATATACCATTATCATATTTTTGAAATTCTAAAAGAGCACTTTTTATGAAAATCAGAAGGCATTGTCGCGACCTAAAATTTCTAAAAATTAATAGGTTTAGGGGTATTGTTAATTTCAAGCCAACGGCCCTTAATTAACTTGGACTCTCCCAAACCTATACCCCGCACGACATTCGGATATTCATGAAAGTTTCCAAGTAGGGAGTCGCCACTAATCTATTGAGGTCGACTAAGATTCAAGCGAGACGTGGGAGTGTGTCTCACTTTTTACGCAACTAGAAAATCTAGGGTCGGGGACTTTGATTACGTTAATCATGCGACTAACGCCCTTTTGGTACTTAACTTGATTGTGTGTTTCAAAATGTCATGGCAACCTATTTGAGAAATTTAAGGTCCGTTCTAACTGTTCTAAGGTAAAGAAATAACACTTAAAAATTACGACAAAATAATATGCAAGAATATAACATAAAACAAAAGACCTATTGTAAAGCCCTAAAGGCTTATTCAATTTTGGTCTTTTTACTTTTTAAGGGTTTTCTGACTTTTTGCAATTTTTCTGAATTTTTTTATATTTTATATATTTTTAATATTTTTTAATATTTTTCAAATTTTCCGAAATTAAAAACAAGCTTTTAAGATTTTTGAAAATTTTTGGCTTTTCTGGAATTAAAAAAACATTTATTAATTTTTTTTGGAATTTTCCAAATTTTTCTATTTTTTTGGAATTCTTGAAAATATTCAATTTTTTTATTTATTAAAAAAAGTAATTCGGACTGGGTCGGGAAACCCGGCCCGAACTAAACCGACCCGGACTCTATCGGTCCGGGCTGGGCTAAAAATAAGTCCAGCCGGCCCTAAGCCCACTCAAAAAAAAAAGGCCCACACGGATTTTTTCTTAAAAAGCCCAATCTTGATTCCTTTTTTTTTTTAGCCCAGCTGAAAAACCCAGCTCGTGACAAATTCAGCCCAATGGAAGCGGGCCCGCGGCGAAGCCCATCTCCTTGCCCCCTATTTCTAGTCGGCCTTTTTCTTTGTTTTTCTGATTTTTTTTATTCCTTTTTTCCCTTTTTCCCTTTTTTGTTTTTCTTTAATTTTTTTTATTTTTGGTCTTCTTCCCTGCAGGTTTCTTCCCCCCATGCACCCCCATGCACGCCCGACGCTTCCCCATCTTCCCTTCTGCAACTTCTTCTTTCTTTCCTTTTTTATTTTTATTTTTACCGAACCATACTTCTTCCTGCAATTGCTGAACTACCCCCACGCGTTAGTCACTCACTCCGACCGGCGTCGACTAAATCCGGCCACCTATTCGGGCGACCGATAATCCGTTCATCGGAACAAAGAAAACACTCGCTCTCCCGACAACACACAATTATTTCGCAAAGACCACGCCAAGACACAATAACCATACAAACAGTAAGCATGATTTGGCAGCCATGGACGCAAACACGGATCGATCCCAAGTTGAAATGCGAACTGATTTTTCGGATCTCTTTGGGACATTTTGTCGAACAACTAATGTGCGCTATGGAAAAGAGTGATTCTCAGTGTATTAGGGACTTGAACTCGGGTGGGGACTCTCGACAAAGCAAGCCAGAACACAGACCAACTCAACGGGGAACCGGCGGGGCCGGAGTTCGTGTGAGCCGGACGGCCGCGAACTCCGGCCCGGTGTATGCGAACAAGGTGAAAGCAGAACACAAAGAAGGACCTACCGGGTACAGTTTGAGGGCGCCGACTGAAGGGCTGTCGGGCGGAGCTTGTGTGCGGCCGAGGCGTCAGCTGAAGTTCTCTCGCTCTCCCTCAGTTGCTGCCTTGCTCGGACTCTGATCTCCCCACTCGAGCCTCCTGTCCGGATTCTTCTCTCTTCGATCCGGGAGCTTTGGCGAAGAGGAAGAGAACGCGTCGGCAGCTCGTCGGCCGCGGTCGAGGCGCGGTGGCTGCGGGAGCTCCTCTTTTGTTCCACTCGAGCCTCCCCTCTGTCTCGGTCTTTTCTTCCGGGCTATCTCTCCCTCCTCTCTCCCGGTTTCTCTTTCTCAGTTAGCCGTCTCGATTTCACTCTCTCCTTTTCTTTTGTTCTCTCTCGAGGTCTCGGGCTCTCTGTTCCTCTTTCCCTCTCCCAGATCATTTTTTTTCAGAACCGCACTCCGCTCTCTTGCTCTCTCTTTCGGTCGTTTCCCCCGCCTTCTCTCCCTGATTTCTTCTCTTTTGTCTCTGAAACCAGCCCCCCAACTCGGCAACACGCTCCTGCCATCTCTTGTATCTCTTTCTTAAAACCACCGCCGAAAAACCCTCAAGCTCTCCGTCCCCAAACCCCGAAACCAACTCCTCCTTTTTCTCTGAAAATCCCCGCGCCCCCTCCGTCGATCCCGCTCTTCATAACCATATTATCTCCTGCCCCTGTGACCGTGTGACAGCACAGCAAGGGAATCCCTTGCTGGCATCATACGGCTCACATTCTGCGTTTTTTTTTTTTTTTTCGATTTTTTTCATAAATTTTTTTT
>CM026416.1:11244794-11260775 GCA_014858505.1 Corymbia citriodora subsp. variegata
TTACAATATTTTGGAAGATCTAAAAATATTTCATACAAAATAAAATTACGTGAGTAGCAATTAAATTCACCAAAAAATTCCTCAAAATTTAGCAAATATTAAGTCTAAATAAGCAAGAATACTCTATTAAAAATAGAGTTATCACACTGCTAAGTCAATCAATTGCAACTTTTAATATATCTCAGACTAACAAACAGCTTTTATAAGTCACGCGCATTCGACCTATTGTTAAAATAATATTAATTTATGTTTGGGCAAACTGGATTCAGGAATGACCTTGGTTGTCATATAATTGCGTGGGATACCCTCGTCAATCCTTATGGTCGAATTGCCATCTATGGTCGAATTCTTTGGAAGTACACACACTTGAGTCATTAGTAGATTTTCCCCTTTGATTAGTATCTCATGAATAATCAATTCAGAACGAGACTTAATTAATAGTGTATTGACAAAATATTCATTCATACATCTAAAGTAAGTTGAAAATTCAAAACATCACACTATCCATTTCTCATTGCTTATCACTCTTATAATTCCTAAAAAAAAAAAAAATCGAATTCTACATACAAAATTTCAAGTTTCCGAATAGGCAACAGACCCAACTCAACTACATTTAATTAGCTCAATTCCCAGACCCAGAACCCCGACTACGAAGAGTAGCCTACTTCAACCACAATCGTGTAGTTTATGTGGCAAAGGTCCAAGGTTTGGCAAATGTTGAACATCAAGGTCCTCCCCAATGGCGAGAAGAATGCCATTTACATGGGATGGGGTGTGGAATTACCTACAAAATCTAGTGGTGGGACAATCTACATGAGGAGCTGCCATACCTCGTTGAAATGGCTGAGCCCGAGGAGAGCTCCGCCGCCGTTGCAACGGGCCACGCCTGAAGTCTGTTCAAGTACAGCGAGGCCCAAGCTCAATGCCTAAATGAACAGTATACACTCCAGGCCGAGGTACCAGTTGGGCTCACTCAAAATCCGAGGTTTGTTAAGTTCGTCTGAAGGCGTTCGAGTCGAATTACAAGGGCATTCAAGGAAATGCAGGTCTATACAAGGAGAAAAGAGTAGAATCGGTGCAGCTGCTACAGATTTGTGGACTAACCCAAAAAACCTATGCCTACTGTCGTGTCACATTCACTAGAAAGGGCCGTATTGGGTAATAAATCACCGGGCTCTGTCATTTAAGAATCCATATCACCACAAATCACAAAATATTTGCATGGAACTCAAGAGATCGGTGATTGACTTTGGCAATTGGGACAAATTATTATCCGTTACTTTAAATAAAGCCACCGTAACAATGTGGTTGCTAGGAACATGGTCACACAAATGTGGCCAGTTTGCAACGGCCAATTCTTCCGTATATGATGTGCTTGCGATCTTACCAATCTTTGCCTACAAGATAATCTTAAAGATTTTTATGATTCTATAAGTTGTATAATTCGGTGGGTTCGCTACATAGGTTCCGCCCCCTCAAGGGTTCAAGAAGATGGAGATGATGTGCAAGGAACACGGAAGGGAGCCCCAGAAAAGCTCCCTTCATATGTCAAAGGTAGGTGGAGTTCAACCCATCTGATGTTGAAGAAGACCTGCGATTAGATAGATGTGTTGATCTCGTTTTCTTTCCATTATTACAGGTTGATTGGAGGGTTTCCAAACTATTCAAGCACTTCCTGGAGGTGGCCAACCATGCCATGGAAGCTTCATCGGGGAGAGATTATTGCCATTAAGAGAAACTAATCAAGTACTTCAAGGAAATTCGTCCTCTTTGTATGGCATATACGTGTTTGAATTCAAGATTCAAGATGGAGGGGCTGGTAGCACCACTTGCGCGGTATAACGAGAACTTGGGACTCATAATTACGTCAATGTTCAAGATATACCGGCGATGTTGTGAAGCTGCCTGGACAACCTCCAAGGCATTGGCTTTCAATGTGTAATTTATATGTATTTAGGGTATTTCTGTTATTATGCTTCTATCCGTACCTTTTTTGTAATTAGCCACTTCTATAAATATATATCGTATAAACCTATTGAGGTTGAGCCACCATAAATACTTTATCATTATTTTCTCTCTAACTCTAAACATCAACATGGCATCAGAGCACGAAAACGCATCAAATTCTTCAACATTTCTTCCCTAAATAGATACTTCCTTTGCTCCAATTTCTACCTCAACAATGTCCAATTCTCAAAATTTTTCTTCTTCTCTACTGTCTCTTTATACACCATCTTCTCTTTCTATTAATCCCAAATTCCCATCGCTCTATAATATCGCATGCACTTTTATCTCTTGTTCCCTCTTCTCTACTGGTGCAATCTCTCTAAACATCAACATAGACAATGCCTAATATGCTACAATTTATTCTGCCCCACTGATTGAGACACTGTCTTCATTGAGCCAAAAAAAAAAAAAAAAAAGGTTTGGAATCTTATGCAAAAAAAGAGAGCGAATGCTTTCTACTCCTTTTTTTAATATAGTTTATTAATTAATTTAATTAATATTTATATTAAAAATCAATTTTGGGGGCAAAGTGATGTTGTTTTGAGCTTATAGCACCACATGGACAATTTTTGTTTTAAAAAATTGCCACATAGATATTTTTTTAAAATAATTGTCATGTCGGTAAAAAAAATCATCAGAAAATGCCACGCCAACAATTTAGCTTGAATCATGGCATTTAAGTATTCAATTCTTCTCTGATTTTGACATTTAAATGTGTCTTTTAAAAATTTTGACATTCGAGTATTTATTCATAGGAAGTTTTAATACTTGGAGTATTTGGCACTGGTATTTAATTCTCATTCAATTTAAAAAGGTAATAAAAGAAAAACATCGTATTTCATGGCATATGACCTAGCTTCACAAGGACCACAAAGAGACATTTCCTTTTTAAGTCCGCGTGGCATTTCCACATTTCTCTCTCCTCTCCCTCCACGTCAATTTTTTATTTTTCTTTTCTTTTTCCTTTTTACTTTTCTCTCTTTTGCGCCCTCACTACTTCACACTGTTCATGTGAACAGATGAACAGAGCGCTCGGCCACAGCTTCACCAACGCTCCCCCATCACCATCCAGACCTACGGGCTCCTTGCCCATGAGGGTGTTACAGGGCTAGAGCGATGCAAGATCTGGGGTCGTCCGAAGACAAGATCAGATTCGGGCTCAGGGATGTTGAATTTGGTGTCCGGAGCGACTCGGTCTCCTTCCTCGGCTCTCTCCGCATCGACTCGGTCCTACTCCGGCTCTCTCCGCACCACTCCCAAGCCAAAAATGCCGTCGTCCAACGCTCACTATCACCGTCGCTCCCTCGCCACCAAACGGTACCCACCATCTGTCGCTCGCTACCGGCCATCCATCACCCCCCTCCATAGAGAAAAAACTCTCAACCACCGCCAACCACGCACAACCATCGTCCTCCCACGCATGGCCATCAGCAATCACCACGCCACCTTGGCCATCTTCCCGAAGGCATCACCAGACCGAGCACGATTAGAGATATTGGCAGCCACTATTAACCCACACCGGTCGCCGATATCTTAGGTTGGCCATTCGGGAAGCCACTTGCCATTCACTGCCCTCACTGGTCGATGACAAATTTGTTTGGGTATTTTCAACAACAGCTTTTGTTCCACCGGAAGAAGATTAATATATCATTCATGCGGACAGCCTTTTGCAGAATAGGAGAGGGAGCAGGGCCGAGCCTTGGCGTTTTGTGCATGCATGCTAACAAAGCTTCGCCTTGTGATCGTCTACATGATGTGCTTGCCGAAATCGTAGGCCCGCACCAAGTTTCGTTTCAGACGAGGAAGGAAGAGGTTGATCACTGGAAGCTCTGTAATGAGAAACAACAATTCAGCCGTTCATGGCGACCAGAGGTATGCATCAACCTCGCACTGCAACATCAGGAGTCCAGCCTCCTTCAATAACTTGGAGGACCACCAGCGAATTCTTGGTGTTTTTCTGAGTTCCTTTCCTGAAAAGCACTCCCTACCTCTGATCATGTCCACCTAGTGTGTTGTGTCATGTGAAAGATGTTTAAGTCGGAAACAACATGGACGATGAACTTGTCTTTTCTCATGTTGCATTGGAAACCCATAGTACAAGTACAAATGAAACATTCTCTCTTGGGTTTGGTTTGGTCTGGTTAGGTTAAACAATCCATAAGTTTATTCTTGATCCTTATCATGTGAAAAGTAAATGTATAACAAGTAGTTTATTGATTTTAATCATTTAAGTAGAGCAGAGCATGTAGCTCAAATTGTTGCTAACTGTAATGAATATTTTGAAACACTTGACAAGGCCTTGCGTCAACTCATCAGTAATAACTTTATAGGTCGAGCCAACATTATCAATGAATACGGTATTATTCTTATCTACATGATGATCAAGATAGTCATGCAAAAATTAGTTTTCGAGATGAGAAAACAAGGCATGGGCTAAGGCTAAGTAGCAGCTACGCCGCAGCTTTTGCTAAACTTCAATTTGACTTGGAAATGGGCCAAGATCATCACCATCGCCAAAGAGCCGATGGTCCATAATCGCGGCTTCATCTGATCGAGGGAACAGCACGAGCGAAGCTCAAATCAGTCGAAGAAGTCGAAAGAAGTTCTCCCAAGACGATGTTGTGTTTTGGGGACTTAGATTGTCGCATGTGACCTTGATTTTTCCCCCACCTTCTTGTTCTTCGCTTCTTGGCGTTGACTGGCAATTTTTTTGGTGCTTTCAGAATTAAGAAATCGAAGGAAGGTCCGGATTTTGTCGTGGATAATGACGATTTGCCGGGGAGAGATGATGAGGGTCGTTGATTCGGCCATTTTTAATCTCTAAAGTATAAACAAAGCTTCAATTTAAGAATTTGCTTCCATTTGGCAATTTAGCATTTTTATTTCAAGCAAACCTTGCGAAAGAAGTTGTTATAGGGTTAGATATTGACTAGACACGCCAACAAGCCATGTCGGTATGAGAAATTAATAAAATTTGGCAATGTCATATTGTGACGACTTAAATTAGAATTGACACTTAAATGATCTTTTTTTTTTAAATTGCACTTAAGACAACGTTGGACAACTAAGATAAAATTCATAATAAGATAATATTTATCATATTCTGCATTGTCTAGTCAAAACAAAATAAAGTCGGATATAAGAGATATATAACCCAAATAAAATTATCCCATGGTGGTGGTGGAATAAAGACAAATAAGATTTCTAATTTTTATAATAGGAAAATTATTTTTCTCGAATAACAAATTTCTTAAATTAATATAATGAAAATTATATTTCAATATAAATAATATTCTAATTCTAATATAAAAAAAATCAAAATAACAAAAAACAACAATTTATTTTTTAATTTAATATTATTTGTATTTATATATTCGAATTTAATTTTATCATATAATACAAATTCAATATATAAATATAAATATATTTATATTTATTACATATTTAACATATTTTAGGTATATTAGTACAATTTATTATTTAATAAAATATTATTAGAGAATAATGGCAAAGGAAAAAAGAAATAAAAAAGAGAATAATTAAAAAGAGAGGGAAAAAAAACAAATGAAAATGAAGTAGACAAAAATGTGATGAGGAATTTTTACCATCTCCATTTGTGTAACTTTTAGGTTCACTTACATTGATATGTCATTTATACCAAACAATATATATGATATAATGTGAATATATCGCAATTTATTACTGTAATTTATCAAACAATTGGTAGGATATAACAAAATTATTGGATTTCATATCCTATTCTATTCAATCATATCTTGATAAGAAATTAAGATGATAAAACGTAGCCTAAGTAATTCAAAAGAAACTTTTTGCACTAAAATAAGAGCCATACATAATTTTTGACATTTCTAGTGTCCCCTCTGGCCCTCTATAAGATATTTGCAAATTTTTTATGGTGCTTTGTGTTAAATACAATAAAATAAAATAAAAGAACTTGTTTTAAGAAGGACAAAAGCCATCAAAGACCCCAAAATATGCATATTGACATATTTACTTTAAAACTTTTTTTTCTATGATACAAAAAATCTCAAATTTGTACTTGTATGACAAATTTACCCTATGTCAAAATTTCGCCAGTGAAGACCACTAAAAATATGCTTACATTGTTGTTAGAAAGCACATGTTGTTAATATGGCGCTCACCTGGTTTAAATAAAATAAAAACGACATTATTTTAATTGAAAATTTTTCTAACGAAACTTTGATTGAGGGTAAATACGTCATATAAATATAAGGTTTGGATTTTTTATGTCAAAAGAAAAAGTTTAGGATAAACATATCAAAGTAGGTATAATTTAAGGTTCCTGATGTTACAAAAGAAAATATAGGAAATGTGTTACGGTGGACACAATTTGAGACTTTTTGCAACTTTTTTTTTAAAAAAAATCACCATGAGGCTTTGGATCGCAACAAATAATAGACATTATCTCTTTTCTAATAGCTGAATAGTTATTTTGATGACCTTCATTGAAGGAAAGGGTTATCCACGGTTCCCAAATATAATCTACCTATTTTTTTCATTAGAATTTGAATCTATTGTTTGTTTCGATACACCTCCATATCCCATATTGGAAGCATCGGCATCTACAATCATAAAGGTATACATAAGGTTTTAAGACTTGGAATAAAATATGAAACATAGTTTAAGCATCCTAAGAATCTCTACAATTGAATTTGTTGCTTGGATTTTACAAGGAAAGTTATTTGCAAATTTTACAGCTGTATTAATAGTTTCAATAGTATTTAGACATTTATCGAGTCCTAAAAATCTTACTTTAGTTAGCAATAACTTCATATTCGGTGCTTAAAATACTAATCTATTATTCTTATTGATAATATAAAAAATAGTGAAATACTTAAAATGCTTCTATAGATCTTGCAAATATTAATATATTGTCGATAGATACGATTGAAAGAAGTGACATAGTTCTCAAATATACCATTATCATATTTTTGAAATTCTAAAAGGGCATTTTTTGTGGAAACTAGAAGGCATTATATTTCATTATAGTAACCAAACGCACAAGCAAAGGCTGTTTTTAATTTGTCGTCAGCATGAATTTCGAATCCTGCTTCGAGCTAACTGGGCCTTGGATTCAAGCGAGGGGCGACTGCATCACAGGCCCAATCAAACCAGTGGCTCAACAACTGCGAAAGAAGAGGTGAAGATGATTATTACGCAGCTCTTGTACAAGCAAATAATTGAGATTTGCGAAAAGATTTTGTTTGGGTATTCTCAACAACAGCTTTTTATTACACCAGAAGAAGGTTAATATATCATTCATGCGGATAGCCTTTTGCAGAAGAGGAGAGGGAGCAGGGCTGAGCCTTGGCGTTTTGTGCATGCATACTAACAAAGCTTCGCCTTGTGATCGTCTACATGATGTCCTTGCCAAAATCGTAGGCTCGCACCAAGTTTCGTTTCAGACGAGGAAGGGAGAGGTTGATCACTCGAAGCTCTGTAATGAGAAACAACTATTCAGCCGTTCATGGTGACCGGAGGTATGCATCAACCGCGCACCGTGACATAAGGAGTCCAGCCTCCTTCAATAACTTGGCGGACAGCGAGCGAAGTCTGGCTGTTTTTCTGAGTTCCTTTCCTGAAAAGCACCCCCTATCTGTGATCATGTCCACCGTGTGTTGTGTCATGCGAATGCTGTTTAAGTTGGAAACAACATGTACGATGAACTCGTCCTTTTTTATGTTGCATTGGAAACCCATAGTACAAGTGCAAATGGAACATTCTCACTTGGGTTTGGTTTGGTTTGGTTGGGTAAAACGATCCATAAGTTTATTTTTTATCTTTATTGTGTGAAAAATATAGGTATAACAAGTAACTTATTGATTTTAATTCTTGAAGTAAAGCAGAGCATGTATCTCAAATCGCTGCAGACTGTAATAAATATTTTGATACACTTGATAAGGCCTTGCGTCAACTTATCAAGGATAACTCTATAGATCAAGCCAACATTATGATGAACATGATACTAAGCTTATCTACATGGTGATCAAGATAGTCATGCAATAATTAGTCTTTGAGATGACAAGTCAAGGTATGGGCTAGTGCTATGTGTCCACAGAATGAACCGAGTGCTTGGCCACAGCTTCACCAACGCTCCCCCATCACCAACCAGACCTACCAGCTACGCCGCGACCTTTGACAACATGTCGGCAACCTCAGCTCCTTCCCATGAGGGTGTTACAGGGCTAGAGCGATGCAAGATCTGAGGTCGTCCGAAGACAAGATCAGATTCGGGCTCAGCGACGTTGAATTTGGTCTGGAGCGACTCGGTCTCCTTCCTCGGCTCTCTCCACATCGACTCGGTCCTATGCCGGCTCTCTCTGCACCACTCCCAAGCCAGAAACGCCGCCGTCCAATGCTCACTATTGCCGTCGCTCGCTCGCTCGCCACCAAACGATACCACCATCTGTCTCTCGCTACCCGCCATCTATCACCCCCCACCATAGAGAAAAAACTCCCAACCACCGCCAACCACGCACAACCATCGTCCTCCCACGCACGGCCATCAGCAATCACCATGCCGCCTTGGCCATCTTCCCGAAGGCATCATCCGACCAAGCACGATTAGAGACATTGGCAGCCACTATTAACCCACACTGGTCGCCGATATCTTAGGTTGGCCATGATCGAAGCCGCTTGCCATTCACTGCCCTCACTGGTCGATGACAAATTTGTTTGGGTATTTTCAACAACAGCTTTTGTTCCACCGGAAGAAGATTAATGCGGATAATTTTTGTTTAGATATCATTCATGCGGATAGCCTTTTGCAGAAGAGGAGAGGGAGCAGGCCCGAGCCTTGGCGTTTTGTGCATGCATGCTAACAAAGCTTCGCCTTGTGATCGTCTACATGATGTGCTTGCCGAAATCGTAGGCCCGCACCAAGTTTCATTTCAGACGAGGAAGGAAGAGGTTGATCACTCGAAGCTCTGTAATGAGAAACAACAATTCAGCCGTTCATGGTGACCGGAGGTATGCATCAACCTCGCACTGCGACATCAGGAGTCCAGCCTCCTTCATTAACTTGGAGGACCACGAACGAATTCTTGCTGTTTTTCTGAATTCCTTTCCTGAAAAGCACTCCCTATCTCTGATCATGTCCACCCTGTGTGTTGTGTCATGTGAATGCTGTTTAAGTCGGAAACAACATGCACGATGAACTCGTCTTTTGTCCTGTTGCATTGGAAACCCATAGTACAAGTACAAATGGAACATTCTTTCTTGGGTTTGGTTTAGCTGGGTTAAACAATCTATAAGTTTATTCTTAATCCTTATTATGTGAAAAATGGATGTATAACAAGTAGCTTACTGATTTTAATACTTGAAGTAGAGCAAAGCATGTAGCTCAAATTGTTATAAATTGTAATGAATATCTTGATACACTTGACAAGGCCTTGCGTCGCCTCATCAGAAATAGCTCTATAGGTCGAGCCAACATTATCGATGAATGTAATACTATGCTTATCTGCATAGTGATCAAGATAGTCACGCAAAAATGAGTTTTCGAGATGAGAAGACAAAGCATGGGCTAAGGCTAAGTCGTAGCTTTTGCTAAACTTCAATTTGACTTTGCAAGGGGCCAAGATCATCACCATCGCCAAAGAGCCGATGGTCCATAATCGCGGCTTCATCTGATCGAGGGAACAGCATGAGCGAAGCTCAAATCAGTCGAAGAAGTCGAAAGAAGTTCTCCCAAGACGATGTCGCATGTGACCTTGATTTTTCCCCCACCTTCTTGTTCTTTGCTTCTTGGCGTTGACTGGCAATTTTTTTGGTGCTTTCAGAATTAAGAAATCGAGGGAAGGTCCGGATTTTGTCGTGGATAATGACGATTTGCCGGGGAGAGATGATGAGGTTCGTTGATTCGGCCATTGTTAAGCTTTAAAGTATAAACAAAGCATCAATTTAAGAATTTGCTTCCATATGGCGATTTAGCATTTTAATTTCGACCAAACCTTGTAAATGAAGTTGTTAAAGGATTAGATATTGACTACACGCCAACGAGCCATGTCGGTTTTAGAAATTAATAAAATTTGGCCACATCATATTTATGATGACTTAAATTAGAATTGGTATTTAAATGATCATTCTTTTTTTAAATGGCACTTAAGGCCACATTTGACATTTAGGATAAAATTCATGATAAGATAAATTTATCATATCATGTGCTACCTGCTCAAAACATAATAAAGTCAAATATAAGAGATATATAGTCTAGATAAAATTATTCCATGGGGCGGTGGAAAAAAGGCGAATAAGATTTCTAATATTCATAATGGGAAAATGATTTTTCTCGAATAACAAACTTCTTAAATTAATAGAATGAAAATTATATTTCAATATAAATAATATTTGAATTCTAATATAGGAAATTCAAAATAACAAAAACAACATTTTTTTTAATTTAATCTTATTTTTATTTATATATTCAAATTCATTTTATCATATAATACAAATTCATTATATAAATATAAATTTATTACCCACCCATAGGTAGCCCAGTTGGTTAGGGCGAACTTGGACTTCGTTGAGGTCTTGGGTTCGATTCCCCGGGAAAGCACCTGTGATTTAAGTGGGGGGCCATGGCGGTGGGTTGCTGTGCTAGTCCCTCCCGAGGAATAGTCGAGGTGCGCGCAAGCTGGCCCGGACACCTCGGTCATCAAAAAAAATATATAAATTTATTTATATTTATTACATATTTTAGGTATTTTAGGTATATTAATAAAATTTATTATTTAATAAATATTATTAGAGAATAATGGAAGTGGAAAAAAGAAATAAAAAGGAAAATAATTAAAAAGAAAGGGGAAGAAAAAGCAAATAAAAATGTAGACAAAAATGTGATGAGGCATTTTTACCATCTCCGTTTGTGCAACTTTTAGGTTCATTTACATTGATATGCCATTTATACCAAACAATATACATTATATAATGTTAATATATCTAAATTTATTACTACAATTAATCAAACAATTAATAAAATATAGCAAAATTACTGGATTTTATATCCTATTCTATTCAATCCTATCTTGATAAGAATTCAAGATGACAAAACGTAGCCTAAGTAATCCAAAAGAAACTTTTGGTGCTAAAGTAAGGGTCGTACATAACTTTTGGCATTTCTAGTATTCAATCCTACCCTTTATCTATTAAGATATTTGTAGAATTCCGATAGTGCTTTGCAAT
The DNA here is from genome assembly GCA_014858505.1 of Corymbia citriodora subsp. variegata. Lineage (NCBI taxonomy): Eukaryota > Viridiplantae > Streptophyta > Magnoliopsida > Myrtales > Myrtaceae > Corymbia > Corymbia citriodora. The sequence continues at coordinate 11,256,027 of CM026416.1, forward strand.
CAATTCGTTAAATACAATAAAATGAATAACTTGTTTTAAGAAGAACAAAGGCCACCAAAGACCCAAAAATATGCATATTATGATATATTTACTCTAAAAATAATTTTATGATACCAAAAATCCCAAATTTGTATTTGTACGACAAATTTATCCTCTCTCAAAATTTCATCAATGAAGTCCACTAAAAATCTACTTACATTGTTGTCAAAAAGCAAATGTTTTTGATATGGTGCTTACGTAGTTTAAATGAAATAAAGACAACATTACTTTAAATGAAAAATCTTCTAACGAAACTTTGATTGAAAGTAAATGTGTCATAAAAATATAAGGTTGAGATTTTTTATGTCAAAAGAAAAAGTTTAGGATAAATATATCACAATAGGTATAATTTGAGATTTTTGATGTTACAAAAGAAAATTAGTAAATGTGTTACAGTGGACACAATTTGAGACTTTTGTAACCTTTTCCTCTTTTAAAAATCACCTTGGGACTTTGGATCGCAACAAAAAATAGACATTATCTCCTTCCTAATAGTTGAATAGTTATTTTGAGGACCTTCATTGAAGGAAAGGGTTACTCACGGTTCCCAAATATCATCTACCTATTTTTTTCATTAGAATTTGAATCTATTGTTTGTTTCAATACACCTCCATATCCCATATTGGAAGCATCAGCATTTACAAGCATAAAGGTCTACATAAGGTTTTAAGACTCTGAATAAAATTTGAAACATAGTTTAAGCATCCTAAGAATCTTTGCAATTGAATTTTTTGCTTTGATTTTACAAGGAAAGTTATTTGCAAATTCTATAGCTTATTAATAGGTTCAATAGTGTTTTGACATTTATCAAGTCCTAAAAATCTTACTTTAGTGAGCAATAACTTACTATTTCGTGCTAAAAATACTAATGTATTATTCTTATTGATAATATAAAAAAATAGTGAAACACTTAAAATGCTTCTATAAATCTTGCAAATATTAATATATTATCTATACATACGATTGAAAGAAGCTGACATAGTTCTCAAATTTACCATTATCATATTTATGAAATTCTAAAAGAGCACTTTTTTATGAAAATCAGAAGGCATTACATTTCATTCATAGTAACCAAACGCAGGAGTGGAGGCTGTTTTTCTATTTGTCATCAGCATGAATTTCGAATTCTGCTTCGAGCTAACGGGCCTTGGATTCAAGCGAGGGGGGACTGCGTCACAGGCCCAATCAAACCAGTGGCTCAACAACTACGAAAGAAGAGGTGAAGATGATTATTGCGCAGCTCTTGTACAAGCAAATAATTGAGATTTGCGAAAAAAATTTGTTTGGGGATTTTCAACAACAGCTTTTGTTCCACCAGAAGAAGATTGATATATCATTCATGCGGATAGCCTTTTACAGAAGAGGAGAGGGAGCAGGGCCGAGCCTTGGCGTTTTGTGCACACATACTAACAAAGCTTCGCCTTGCGATCGTCTACGTAATGTGCTTGCCGAAATCGTAGGCCCGCACCAAGTTTCGTTTCAGAAAAGGAAGGAAGAGTTTGATCACTGGAAGCTCTGTAATGAGAAACAACAATTCAGCCGTTCATGGTGACAAGAGGTATGCATCCACCGCGCACTGCGACATCAGCAGTCCAGCCTCCTTCAATAACTTGGAGGACCGCAAGCAAATTCTTGCTGTTTTTCTGAGTTCATTTCCTGAAAAGCACTCCCTATCTCTGATCATGTCCACCGTGTGTGGTGTCATGTGAACGCTTTTTAAGTCGGAAACAACATGCACGATGAACTCATCCTTTCTCATGTTGCATTGGAAACCCATAGTACAAGTGCGAATGGAACATTCTCTCTTGGGTTTGGTTTGGTCCGGTTGGGTTAAATGATCCATAAGTGTATTCTTAATCCTTATCATGTGAAAAATAAATGTATAATAAGTAGCTTACTAATTTTAATCATTAAAGTAGAGTAGAGCATGTAACTCAAATTATTGCTAACTGTAATGAATATCTTGAAACACTTGACAAGGCCTTGCGTCAACTCATCAGGGATACCTCTATAGGTCAAACCAACATTACTGGTGAACACGGTACTATGCTTATCTACATGGTGATCAAGATAGTCATGCAAAAAGTAGTCTTCGAGATGAAAAGACAAGGTATGGTTTAGGGCTATGTGTCCACCAAATGCTCAACTTTAGAGATGTGCATTATTCCACAGTCACTTGCCTCTATTATCATTCAAGTCATCTCTATCACTCTCCCCCAAATCTCAATTGCCTCTCTGTCAAACAAATGTCCTCTACATTTCTCCAAAGATTTTACCAAACACAACAACCCTTCTAAAGTCTAGCACACATGAGCTCTCGAGACGTTCATTCGACTTCCATTATTGCAGAACCAACTTGGCCAGAAGTTTGACCAAATGGACCCTGATAGCACTAACTTTACTATTTTATTATGAGTAGTAATGGCCACTCCACCGTGTCGGCCCAAGAACAACATAGCCCAATTGGGTCGGGCTATGGCCCAATTAGGCCTAGGCCATCCCCTTGGGCCCATAAAAGCTAGCCCAAAAACGACTCCATTTTTTTTTCAAAGGTCTCAGTCACATCTAAAGGAAAACAAAATGAACGTGGCGGAATGCGACTATTCAGCCACACCCAGAGAAAAAAGCAAAGAAAAAAAAAATCCTACAAATTCAATTCCTCCTCCTTCGTCATCACCCCCACCCATTTCTCATTACTTATCACTCTCTTGTAACCCTTAAAAAAATCTCGACTTCTACATATCAAAGTTATTTTCAACCCGTCGGTCCTTTTTCTGACATTCTCGAGCAAATAGAAAGTTTTACAAATTAATGTGACAATATCCAACAATTCAGTCTTGACATCCCGAAAAGCTTCATACTCGAGATTGGATTAAAGTCACTGTGTTAGGTGAATTGCAAGTGCACAATATCAACAAGTAATAAAGTGATGAGTGAATATCATTCCCACAAGGACTGTTTTTTTTTTATTATTATTCAATTACTTACTGAAAGTGATCAATTCAAAAATTTAGCTAACCAAATCGAAAAGACAAGTAAAAAAATAAACTAGACCAATTAAAATACTAAAATATAGAAAAAGTCAAAACTTAAAGACTTAAAAGCTAAGTAAAATTAATCTAAAGCAAATTCAAGATCACAAAGCGTTAAAGCATCCAACTTCACTTAACCATTCATAATTAATTTTCTTAACTTTTCATGCAACAAATTAATTTCCAATCGTGTTTGCGAAATTTTCCTAAGATGAATTAAAAGCCGACCTTAGTCTAATAATCCCTAATTAGGTATGTTAACCCACACTAACCTTAGGTGAATTTAAACTACCTAAAAGCATTAAGTTCTTGTGGAAATTCTCGGATTCAATCTAAGTAGTCCCAACCTAGATCTACTACCGCAGCCACATAAATAACCTAGTGTACCTTGACTTAGATTTAATTTATGGTTCAATATCACTGTTGCGCATGCACACAATCTTCACCCGGTATCATGCATACATCAAAAATCATTCAAAAGTTGGCCAGACTCCTAAAAGCATTATGATCATGATAAAGAACGACACAATCAAAATAATTCTATTGCATGAAAGTCTTTGAAAATTAATCAATCATGATTAAGATCCATTGTAGCTCTAACAAAAGAAATTTAAAACATAGTAAAAATTAAACTGACAAAAATTAAATAAAACATAATACTAAATAAAAACAAATTCACCGAATTGAGAAACAATGAGTTTCAGGTTTGTCTCCTCCTTCTCTCCTTGACATGCATCAACTCCACTAAAATAGAAGAACAAAATCTAAAACCTAAAATCTTCTGCAAAGATGGTGGCTCCAAGGATTTTTTTTTTTCTTCTGCGGCACAAGAGTAGTTTATATAGCCTCCAAAAATCTGCCCTAGGTCAACTCCTACTAGGATTTGGAAAAGATTTCTCCTTGATTTTCTTTGAACTTTATCTTCAATCATGGTCAAATTCTCCAAATATCTGATTTGGGCTGTTTTTTTCTTCAAGATGAAATATTCTAAAAGATATTACAATATTTTGGAAGATCTAAAAATATTTCATACAAAATAAAATTACGTGAGTAGCAATTAAATTCACCAAAAAATTCCTCAAAATTTAGCAAATATTAAGTCTAAATAAGCAAGAATACTCTATTAAAAATAGAGTTATCACACTGCTAAGTCAATCAATTGCAACTTTTAATATATCTCAGACTAACAAACAGCTTTTATAAGTCACGCGCATTCGACCTATTGTTAAAATAATATTAATTTATGTTTGGGCAAACTGGATTCAGGAATGACCTTGGTTGTCATATAATTGCGTGGGATACCCTCGTCAATCCTTATGGTCGAATTGCCATCTATGGTCGAATTCTTTGGAAGTACACACACTTGAGTCATTAGTAGATTTTCCCCTTTGATTAGTATCTCATGAATAATCAATTCAGAACGAGACTTAATTAATAGTGTATTGACAAAATATTCATTCATACATCTAAAGTAAGTTGAAAATTCAAAACATCACACTATCCATTTCTCATTGCTTATCACTCTTATAATTCCTAAAAAAAAAAAAAATCGAATTCTACATACAAAATTTCAAGTTTCCGAATAGGCAACAGACCCAACTCAACTACATTTAATTAGCTCAATTCCCAGACCCAGAACCCCGACTACGAAGAGTAGCCTACTTCAACCACAATCGTG
>CM026416.1:11260875-11283248 GCA_014858505.1 Corymbia citriodora subsp. variegata
TGGAAACAAATTGGTCTTTGGAGGAAAGAGACTCAGAGGAAGACAATTGGATAGACACCGAGGAAGAAGAAAGTTCAAGTGAAACAGATGATGAACTTATTAAAGCAATCGACCAGGGAAAAGAGAAACGATTACTTTCCCAAGCAGATAAGCTCGATTTGGGTGGATCATATGCATGTCTCGCTACAGGAGATCTTTGTCGAAGTTTAAAGACCCTGTCAAGGGAGCGAATCTTGAGGAAGAAAGGATACTGATTCCAATGCCTATTGCTTTTCCCTCTTCTTCTTTTTTCGGTCGCAATCTCCATGGTCGAACCTCCTCGCTCCTCCAGACTAGGCTCTTCTCCCATTCGCCGGAGGAGGTGGCTGCGGCTGCTGCGAAGTGGGCCTCAGAGCCAAAGCCCGTGGAGAAGACACTGGTCGCGAACCGAGGCGAGATAGCTTGCAGGATCAATGAGGACGGCGAGGAGGCTGCGGATTCGGACCGTCACCATCTACAGCAACGCCGACGCTGGCGCTCTCCACATCAGGTCCGCTGACGAGGCCGTCCGAATCAGCCCCCCTCCGGCTTGCCTCAGCTACCTCATCGGAGCGTCCATCATCGACACCGCGCTTCGCACCGCTGCTCAGGTGAGGGGTTGAGAACTAACTATCTGCCGTTTGAACTGCGTGTGATCGCTGCGATTGGAGGATGCGGGCTTTGGCATGTGGCATGGCGGCGTGTTTGATTCTGGTTTGGGAGAAATGGTCGTGTCCGTTGGAGCGAACGGAATTGGTGACGGTGGAGGAAACTCGTGAGATTTGCTGAGAAAGCAAGGGGAAAATCCCGAGTGATGCGCCATGACCGTCGTTTTGCTAGCTCTTTGGGAGACAGAGAGGGTTAGAAGATACGACATGGTTAATACAATTTTAAAAGAAAAATTATAAGCTCTCCTGCAAAGGCATGTAAAATATGTTTAGAAGTATCTAATCATGTTTAAATACATTTAAGCGTGTCGTGCTGATAGGTATTAATTACATGCGTCTAAAGCATATTGAAAAAAGATTAAAGAGTCAATACGCATGCACCTTATTTACTGTTCGTATATAAAATGGATTAATTAAGCTTAGCTCAAACTCGCTTGATATATGTTGGAGAGTTGTCGGTCCAATCCCGTCGGATGCACTTGGGATACTATAAAGAGTAATTATCATTTGAAGAGGAAATTAATTTTTCTGACTTTGTGTTGGATAAGAAAAGCTATATTAGTGGCATTTCTATTTCATTTATGTTTTACTGGGTTCAGGTGGTTTAGCTTCTTATAAATGTGAATTCGTCAATCAATTAAGATTTGGATTTTCTATGACTTTAGAAGGGACTGATTGTGGTGACAATTATTTAGTGGGGTCAAAGGGTCACATTAAAATGTACAACATCAAACCAACATTATTATAACGTAGTCCAACATGGACCGTCGATCGACTCAGATAAAAGCGTATGGTGTTGAATCGAACCAATACACATAACATAGACGATAGACCCAATATGAGTTGCTGCAAAATGCCCCAATAGTTGGAAATGGAAGGCCGATATCACAATAGTCATCTTCATTTATCAACTGAAGTTTCAAAGACACAACATTTTGTCCAACTATTTCGTGGGCACAATTACAATACGGAGTATGCAATACAATACCTCTCAAAATTTTTATTTATGTAAACAAAAAAGTAAAACACAAAACCCCGAAGAACTTTCTAAAGCGTGATCCAGCAAGGTCACAGTGCTGAAGAGCTAATGGTGGCGGTACTTTTCACGTTCCAAGGCTCCCCAAAAGCCATCCCCCTTCTGTACCAAACATAGTGATCATTAGTTCAATTAGGAATTACTGAAAGGTCAATTTGTTTCGCCAGGTGATTAAAACAATCAGCTTCGTGCCCTTTACCTGGCCGTCATCGTACAAGTGGGGTTGCGGATGGAAAGAACAATACGAGCTGTAGTCTGGCAGATTGTTGTCGAGCGTATGCAATGGAGTGAGTGATTCCATGGTTGCTTGAAACGAGGACTGAGGCCAAATGAAAAATCTCGTGTTAGAAAACACTCGAACTACTCCGAAATATACAGCTAAAATTATTTTGATCGAAACCGGTGAGACTCAGGAAACAAAATTCAAAAAGAGGTTCGGCCCTTTCAGTTACGTACCTCCTGATCCGAGTCCTCTGTCAACCCATGTTGAGAAGCCACAGGATTGTCCTCAGTTACGCTTGAACCTCCTTCAAATCTTGGGGATATGTCCAAGCTTTCACTTGGTTTCCTCTTCAAGCGACAAAGGATATACGGTATCTGCAAATATTTATAATTTGTTAATGTAATAAAGATTAGAGCCAGTAGAATCTGAAAGTTTCATTTTGAATACAATGCGGAAAGTAAATGAAAGACAGAACCAGAAAAGTATATGTCACATGGTCAAAACAAAAACAAATAATAATGACAAGATACTATAATTAGCTCATTCTTTTCATTTTATAATCCCGGGCACAATTTCAGGCTAAGCTCATGGAAAATCGTGCAAGTCCCATGAACCACTTAAATGAAAACTTTAGGCCTATGCAAGTTATCCTAATTCAAAGCAGTTTACAAGCAATTGACAAGATTTGAATGAATGACCTCTAATTTATAGACTAAAAGCCCCTAAACAATTGTGCCAACCTTGAGTAGTTAACTGGCTCGTTCCGTTGAAAGACTTTGATGTTATATTATAGTTCAAAACAACCATCAACTTACTTTCTCCAGCACAGCCTAATGCACTATTAATTCATTCCTCACTAATTTATTCTGCAAATGAAAAACATAAGAGAAACGTTAGATAGGTTAAATGGGAAACCTGAAAAGTTGAGGAGTATCCATTAAGAAGTTTTGGATTCATGTGATATTCATGCATGACCCATCCAGTCTTGGTGCGACCCTTGTAAAAGACCAAAATCCTCTTGGTGCCTATTAAAGCCTTGGTATCTCTAGTTTTTATCTCATCCTTTTGGCAAGTGATCTTCCATTTACCGTTTGGCGTTTGCCTTTTGATGCGCTCACTATTTTGGGCTAGGTAAGGAGAAGGGCAAAAGAAGTACCAATCCCACCCATCCGATGGAATATTCGATATATCTACACACATACACAGAAAAAGATTAGGACAACTTCTAAAAACACTATCAGTGCAAATAATACATGAACAACTTTTCAATGAGCAAGCAATCACCAATATGATATAAGAAATTCATACTACAACCAAAATAAAAGGGAATGGACTGGGTGCATGAAACTCACGTCGATACAATCCAGGTAATTTCCATGGATCCCACGCATAGAAATCCTTGAGCTCAGGTATGACGCAACCTTCGGTGTGTCCATATACCTTGCTCATCAAGTAACCATTAAGGAGTTCTTCCTCGGTCGGAAGAAATCTGAATCCCACTTGAGATCGCTCCATGCAGAGATTTGAGTACGGTTAATTAACTAGGACAAGTGATGTAGTTAGAACTTTGAGGGCATGAGTGAATTTGCGAGTTCATATGTCAAATGGAGATGACAATTTATAACTGGACGCAACACTCAATGAAGCTTCTTGGATTTGCCTGCTTGTGGGCCTTCCCTTGTGCCACAAGCCTCCTTTTTCCCGCTAAGCCCTTGTTTCTGAAGGGAAGTTGGATGTGTGTTTTTCTCTGACTTCTCTGCGGAGGACAACACGGTTACACCTAGGAGAAGCTACTGGTAAAATTCCCATTCTATATATTTTTAATATTATATCTTCCGGATGAGTTTATAACTTTGCAAAATTAAGTTCTTCGCAAAATTGATGTTCTTGATTCAAAGCAAAAGTTCTTATTGGAACCTTTATTAATTTTATTACATAATCATGTGGGATTTGAAATAATGGTAAATTTTTAGTTACATGACTACTTTTATTGTTGCCCAATCTCGCAAGGGGGCTCATGCCTAGGTTAGCCTTGCTCTCACCAAATTTGGGCGAGGAGTGGCCGGTGAGTGTGGCCTTTGCTTGTCTTCGTGACCAGCTATAGGTGAAAAGGAAGAACAAGGAAAAGGGAAAATTTTAGAAAATTAAAAGAAATTGTAAAAATATCCATGTCAACATCAGTTGTGTTACATAGAAGGACACTATCTATGTTAATAAGAGAGATTGAATTGATAAATTGTTAAAAGATTTAAAACTAAATTGACACAATTGAAATTTTATAGCTAAATTGGCCATTGTTCAATAAGTTTAAGATTTTTTGGATAATTTTTCTTGTTTCCAATGATTGTTATAATCAATTTTGTTCATCATGAGTGGATTTGATAATTTACTAAAGGTTTGTTTTATGGTATTTATTAATAGTGTAGAGTAACTACCTTTTACTTTCGTTTCAAAATATAAAATATTATTTAAATTTTGAAATTTTCAGAAAACTTATATATGAATTTACTCGTTGAAGTTTACGAAATGTAAAAATTTTAGTTGTTTGAAAAAGGAAAAGAAAATTATGGGCACCTCATAAGATATGAAAATAAAGTTAAAGTGAAAGTAATTCCAAACAAACCCTAATTTTGTTGAAAATTTGTCACCTCGACTAATAGGTGCCTTTATTTTTTGGGGAGCAACGATAGGTATTGTTCAATGGAACATTTTTTCAAGAAAATTTACTAATTCAGTTATAAACATATAGTACGGATTCTATTGCAATGATTAAAATTTCAATTTTGCACATAGTCCAAACATTTTATAAAATTTCAATATAGTCCTTTTGGACATTTCTGCTCAAAATTATTGACATGGCAGCCAATTGACTATCCTATGCGAGACACTGGTGATATGAAGTGGATAAATTTACTTAAAATAAAGTCATTTTGTTTATTTAAAAAAAAATTCTAGATTTCTTTCTTTTTTGGGATAAGTGTATTAAAGTTTTAAAACTTGTTAAAAATGTATAATTAATTTCTTGGGTTAATATTGCAAAAAACTTCAAATTAGTACACATGTGACAAATTTACCTTAAATGACCACAAAAAATCACAAACTGATACACTTGTGACAAATTTATCCCCAAACTATTTTTTTGATTGCCAAAAATCTCAAATTAATATATTTGTGACAAATATACTCTTTGTTAAATTGGATTAATATACAAAAAATCACAAAATTGATACAACTGTAATAAATAGAGACTAAAACCCAAAGTAGTATACCAATCAAGTGTCGCGTGTTATTAAACTCAATAATTTAATAGTAAAATTTAATTAAAACTAATGAATGGTAAATTTGTCACGAGTATACCGATTTAAGGTAAATTTGTCAAAGGTATTCCAATTTGAAGTTTGGGTAGTTTGGGACTTTTTCACGATATTAACCCTAATTTTTTAAATTTTCAATAAATGCAAATATGTCTTAAAACTTGTCACGAAAGTGCAATTGAGTCCTAAAACTTTCAAAAAGTGCGACCAACGTCATATATTTATCAAATTGGTCCAACCAAGTCTTTTAGTTGATTGCATTTTTGGAAAGTTTTAAGACTAGATTGCATTTTTTAATAAGTTCTAAAATTCTGTTGCAATTTTTGAAAATTTTAGCATTACACTTTTGTCACAAGTTTTAGAATTTTAATGCACTTATTTTCTTTTTTTTTCCTTTTCATTTGCTGTTACTGTGCATCTTCTTCCTCGAATTTCCTGGTTATCGCTCGTCCTGCCATGGCCAGCGTCTCCACCCCGCCACCAAGCGCTGCATCTCCCCATTACTTGACTCCAACCCTCATCACGCCTTATACTACAAGCTGCTCCTAGATTTGGACGGCTCGATCTCGGTCCTTGTCGGATTTGATCAAGAACTGGGCGACGGCCTCCTCATGAGTATCCTGAGGAAGCAGAGGACTTTGCAGCCAAATCACTTCGATTTACTGCAGTATCACAGCGGACTCTGCACTGCAACAACACATCGCTCTCCTACTCATGCTTCACTCCCTTGAGCTTGAGAGCCCATATGACTCTGTAGCTGAAGGGCCTAAAACAAGCCCTTAGCAGCTTCACTCCCTCCATAAATCCTGACTTAACCAGAACAATTTCCTTCTTCTTTTCACGAGTCCAAGCGAAACGAAGACCATAAAGTCCTGAATCACTACGGCTATCAAGCTAAAGTCATCCAGATCTCAGGGCGACTGGTCATATTGGGCTGGGCGGGTGTTGAAGTCGAGTGGTGGGGAGATGCAGAGCTTGGTGGCGATGGTGGACACTGCGGCAATGATGGATAAACAGTAACGCGGAAACCTAAGGAAGAAGATGAACAGTAAGGAAAGAAAATAAAGAAATGGAAAAAGAATGTGGAAAACTAAAAGACAAATAAGTAAAACAATAAGTGAATTTATCCCGATGAGATTGCCATGTCACATGGAACAGTCACGATGACAAATGTCGCCAAGACCAGACGAATGTCGTTGACCATCGCTTGTGTCCAACAATAATTGGTCGACAACTTCACCAAGCCAAAGCTTAAGAAAAAGAAAAATTAGAAAATAAATTTTAAAAGTAAAAAGTAAAAATTTGTAAAATTTACCCATGTCAAAGCCAATCGTAACACCTAAAATGATTGGCATCTATATTAACAATTTCTGACCAAAATTTATTATATAAACTATATTGGCAAATCATTAAAAGATTAACGACTCAATTGATACAACTGAAATGTTAAAAATTAAATTGGCATAGGTGCAATAACTTTAGAGCTTTTCTCCATTTATGTTGTGTCATAATCATTTTATGTCAAGTTCACACTGGATGCAATTTGTTCACAAATCGAGTCATGAATTTGAAATTTGACCAAGACTTAATTATCAACCCATTAGAAGATACAACATTGTCAACATAATTTTTAAAGAGAAATTATAAGCTCTAATGTATAGACATGTAAAATTTGTTTAGGAGCATATCTAAATTCATTTAAACGTGTCGTGCTAATAGGTTTGACATCCTAAAAGGTATTGATTACACGTGTCCAAAACATATTGAAAATATATTGAAGAGTTCTGCATGCACCCAACCACTACAGTTTGTCCGGCTACTCTTCTCACATGATAAGGGGAAAATGGGGTTTCGAATCCCTACTTTTTCAAAAGGTTAAGTAGGGACGATTTAGTTTTAGGAGTGAATTTCGACTCCCACGCCTTGCAAAAAAATAACACAAAAGTCTGAGTATTAGAATAGAAGTAGAGTGGGACCGACAAAAAAAATCAACACGCACCCCATTTACTATTCATATATAAAAGGAATTATTATGCTTATCTCAAACGCGCTCAATACATGTTAGAGAGTTGCCGCTCCGATCCTGTCGGATGCACTATAAAGACTAATTATCATTTGAACAGGAAATTAATTTTCTGACTTTGTGTTAGATAAGAAAAGCTATAGGGGTTGCATTTCTAATTCTTTTACGCTTTACTGGTTCAGGTGGCCTAGGCCTCTTATGAATGCGAATTCTTGAATCGATTACAAATTGGATTATCTCTAACTTTACAAGGGACAGATTGTGGCGACAAAAATTCAGTGGGGTCAAAGGGTCACATTATTATTAAATTAGAAAAAAAAAAGTATAAAAGGATACTTTTTGAAAATTTCTAATTAACCGCCGCGGCTGTATTCAAACCCACATTATTATAACATAGTCCGACATGGACCACTAACCGACTTAGATGAAAGCATTTGGTGTTGAATCAAACCAACACATAACATAATCTCAACATGGATCGCCGCGAAATGCCCAAACCATTGGAAAGGGATTGCCAAATGGCAATTGTCCTCTTCATTTATCAACTGAAGTTCTATATTCAAAAGTTTCATCCCAATTATTTCGTTGGTACAAATGCAATACCGAATATGGAGTACAATACTTCTCAAAATAGATATTTAGGTACACACAAAAAAAAAAAAAATAGAAAAACTTTCTAAAGCGCGATCCTGCAAGGCCACCTTGATGAAGAGCTAATGGTGCGAGGCTCACCAAAAACGATCGCCCTGTTATACCAAACATAGTGATCATTAGTTTAATTAGGAATAACTGAATGGTCAATTTGTGTCGGCGAGTGATAAAAACAATTGGCTTCGTGGGCCGCACCTGTCCGTCGTCGTACAAGTGGGGCTGCGGATGGAAAGAACAATACGAGTTGTAGTCCGGGAGGCTGCTGTCGAGCGTATGCAATGGAGGGAGTGATTCCACGGTTGCTTGAAAAGATGACTGACATGGGACGAAAAATTTCATGTTAAAAAACACTCGAACTATTGCGAAATTTTCAGCTGACATTATTCTAATCGAAACTGATGAGACTAGGGAAGCGAAATGCAGAAAAGAGGTTCAGTCCTTCCAGTTATTTACCTCCTGATCTGAGTACTCTGTCAACCCGTGTTGAGAAGCAATCGGCGTGTCATCAGTTACACTTGAACCTCTTTCAAAATTTGGAGAAATTTCCAAACTTTCAGTTGGCTTCCTCTTCAAGCGACAAAGGATATATGGTATCTGTAATATTTATAATTTGTTAATGTAACAGAGATCAGAGTCAGTAGAATCTGAAAGTTTCACTTTGAATACAATGCGGAATGTATATGAAACATAGAATCTGAAAAGTATATGTCACGTGGTCAAAATAAAAAAAAATTATTATTATTATGACATGATACAAGAGTATAATTGGCTCATTCTTTTCTTTTTATAATCCACGGCACGAGCATAAGGTCGGGCTAAGATCATGAAACATCATGCAAGTCCCAATCCTAATTCAGAGTAGTTTACAAGTAATTGGCAATATTTAAATGAGTGACCTCCAATTCCTAGACTAGATATTACTGACGCCGCAATCACATTTAGTAGTTAATTGGCTCATTCTATTGAAAGCCATTGATGATTAAGAACTATCATCCTCCTTTCTTCAGCCTGGTCTAAAACTTATTTATTTTGCAAATGAAAAATATGCAAGAAATCTTAGATAGATCAAATGGGAACCTGAAAAGTTGAAGAGTATCCATTAAGACGTTTGGGATTCATGTGATATTCATGCATGACCCATCCAGTTTTGGCGCAACCCTTGTAAAAGACCAAAATCCTCTTGGTGCCTATTAAAGCCTTGGTGTCTCGAGCTTTTATTTCGTCTTTTTGGCAAGTGATCTTCCATTTACCACTTGGTGTCTGCCTTTTGATGCGCTCACTATTTTGGGTGAGGTAAGGAGAAGGACAAAAGAAATACCAATCCCACCCATCAGATGGAATATTCGATATTTCTGCACACATAGACAGCAAAAGATTTAGGACGATTTCGCATAACACTATAAGTGCAAATAATGCATGAACAACTTTTCATAATGTAATTACTAATGCGATAAAAGAAATTCATACAACCACCAAAATGAAAGGGAAGGGAGTAGGCACATGAAACTCACGTTGATACAATCCAGGTAAATCCCAAGGATCCCTCGCATAGAAATCATCGAGCTCGGGGATGTCACGACCATTGGTGAATCCAAGTACCTTGCTCATCAAGTAACCATTGATGAGTTCTTCCTCAGTTGGAAGAAATCTAAATCCCACTTGAAATCGCTCCATACACAAAGAGTTAGTATGGCTAATTAACTAAGACAAATGATGTAGTTAGAACTTGAGCCTGTGAGGGAATTCGTGAGTTCATATGTCAACTGGAGATGACAATTTATAACTGGACTCAGCACTAACTGAAACTTCTGGGTTTTGCTGCTTGTGGGTCTTCCCTTGTGCTACAAGCCTCCTTTTTCCCCACTAAGCCCTTGTTTATGAAGGGGAGTTCAATATATTTTTCTCTGACTTCTCTGCGGAGGACAACGCGGTTGCACCTAGGGGAAGCTACTGGTAAAATTCCCATTCTATCCCTCCCCAGGAAAGTGCGCCAAAAATTGAGTCAAAGCATGACAACCTAATGACCCAAGTGTCTCAGCATTCAAAGCTAGATGTAACCAAATAGGTGGGTGCCTGGGCAGGTCGAGTCAAGTACCGAGAGCTAGGGGTGTCCAAAAAAAGCCTATTCAACCCAACCCGAATACGAAATAAGTATGGTACATATTTCGGATCTTAATACCGTTCGGTAACAATTATAAACATAAATGAAATACATGTTTTAGGTCAAGTTAGGGTCGGAACATTGTTCCGACCCAAACACATTAAAGGCTTCAACTCAAACACACCTAGCCAAGTTATCTCCTCTACAATTTCTTATATTCACAACTCATCCAACACGTCTCATCTTACAAGTTCGTCGTCGTCGCCTCTCGGGTCAGCCCCCATCAATCTCTCTCCCTTTCCCCCTCTCTCTCTCTCTCCTTATCTTCTATATGATTTGCTTCTTTTTCACGGCCGACGCAAAACTTTAGAGGATGGAGTATTATCTGTCTGTGGAGATATTCACGGACGAGTCAAATGAGACATCGCGGCGTCACGTAAAAACATTTCGAATTCCCTTTGTCATATTTTTTATTAAAAAATTATCTGTCTGCGGAGATGTTCACGGACGGATTGAATGAGACCTCGTGACGTCACGTAAGAACATTTCGAATTCCCTTTATCATAATTTTTTATTAAAAAATTATCTGTCTGCGGAGATGTTTACGGATGGGTTGGACGAGACCTCGCGACATCACGTAAGAACATTTCGAATTCTCTTTGTCATAATTTTTTATTAAAAAATTATCTGTCTACGAAGATGTTCACAAACGTGTTGGACGAGACCTCACGGCGTCACGATTCACGGATAAGTTGGATGAGATCTCGTGGCGTCACATAAGAATATTTCGAATTCTCTTTATAATAAAAAAAATTTGTAATATTTTTTAATAAAAAACTCGAAACCCGAACCGACCCGACCGGAACCGATCAGTTTTTTTTGCTTTACGTTTTATGCATTTTGGGTCGAGTCAGATAACATCAAGACCCGATCCATTTACACCCCTACAGAGCCACCTGAAAAATTGGAGGGCAGGCGACATAGATTGAGCCTCGACGCCTGGACGGCCTAGCTTGCCACTAGGTCTAGTCAAAGCCCGTGCATGTATGCGGTCGTGGATGTAAGGTGTAGTGCTGGCCCCAACTTCGCCAGGTGGAAGCAACTTTTGGAGAAAAAAAAAATACATGGAATTTCTTGGACCGCCTTTCCACATAGGAGTAATCTTAAGATGATGCTCATCGTAATGACTTGATCTTTGTAACTTTAACTTACCAAGTTACATGGGAGTAAATAATAACTTTTTAGTAAGTGTGTTCTGTAATTTTTCATTACGATAAAATAAACATATGTTTAATGAGCAAACTTTAGAGAACAATCAAGAACAGTTGACTATACTTCTATCCAATAATCTCCTCTCGACGCCCACATCAGTCTCCTATGACCAATCAACGCAAAGCAAAATACATTTGTATCTGATTAATCAAGAAACCATTGCAATTTACAAGACCGTTTGCTAGATGGTTTAAATAGAACTAGTCACTAATGCTTGTGTTTTCGTGTTCGTGTTGGATGCATGATTTTGTTAAATTTATGACAGAACATTCCACTGTATTTGGAGTGACTTTCATCTTTTTCTTGCTATTCCTTTGTAGTATTGTGTCTCTTGCAATTTGACCTCTACTTGATACGGAACACCTATATGGTTTCAAAATGTGCCATATTCCAGCTTTTATGAAGTTAAAATAAAATTTAAGTATCCACAATGAAATTCATAAATTTAAATATTTTTCGATCCTTGTGCTTTTGATCATTCAAATTCTCTTCCTTTTAATAAAATGGTTAATACCATGAAAAAAAATCCCAAATTGGTACATATGTAATAAATTTACTCAAAACTAATTTTTTTGACTATCAAAAACCTCATATTAGTACACATTTAATAAATTTATCCTACACTGATGTATTTGTGACATATTTACCCTCTATTAGTTTTCATTAAATTTTGCTATCAAATTATCGAGTGGAATGACACATACCAATTAACTAGTGTACCAGTTTGAAATTTTACTCTCTATTTGTCACAATTGTGATATTAATCCAATTTAACAGGGTTTTTGGCGGTCAAAAAATTTAATTTGAGGTAAATTTGTTAAAAAAAGTACATTAGTTTGGAGATTTTTGTGGTCAAAAAATTAGTTTATGATAAATTTATTATAAGTATATCAGTTTGAGAATTTCGTAGTAGTAACCCTCAATAAAATGGACCCTTTGCTTAATGTTATTATAATGTAATTATAATGTAAGAGCTTTCCCACCAATTTAAGTCCTAAAACTTATGCTCAAAGAGAATCTAGACCGCATTGTATTCTGCGATTGCTTCGGTCGAGCGTAGCCCTAACATGAACTCGCCCGGCATTAACTCAAGGATCATTTTTCGCCTATCTCGGTTGCAGCCCTCCCGTGTCAATGAGCTGAATAATAGTCCCCTTCCACTAGCATTATATTGCCCGTAGGGGTGTCAACGGGTCGGGTCAGGTCGGGTCTTGATGTTACCCGACCCGACCTGAACAATAAAGGTCAAGTCATTTGATCCAAACCGATTCGACCCGAAATGTATAAAACATGAAGCAAAAAAAATGGGTTGGTTCGAGTCGGTTTAGTTCGAGTTTCGGATTTTTTATTAAAAAATATTACAAAAGAAATTTGAAATGCTCGTACGTGACGCCGCGAGACCTCGTCCAACTCGTCCATAAACCGTGACACCGCGAAGCCTCGTCCAATCCGTCCGTGAATATCTCCGCAGACAGATAATTTTTTAATAAAAAATATGACAAAGGAAATTCGAAATATTCTTACGTGACGTCGCGAGATCTCGTCCAACTCATCCGTGAATATTTCCACAAACAGATAATTTTTTAATAAAAAATATGACAAAATGAATTCGAAATGTTTTTACGTGACGCCACGAGACCTTGTCCAACTCGTCCATGAACATCTCCGCAAACAGATAATACTCATTCCTCTAAAGTTCTGCGTCGGCCGCGAAAAAGAAGCAAATCATATGAAAGATGGGGAAAGAGAGAGAGGGGGGAGAGGGAGAGAGATTGATGGGGGCCGACAACAACGAACCCATGAGATGAGACGTGTTAGATGAGTTGCGAGTAGAAGGAGTTATAGAGGAAATAGCTTGGGTGAGTGTATTTGGGTTGAAACTTTTAATGTGTTTGGGTTGGAACATGTTCCAACCCTAACTTGACCCAAAACATGTATTCCATTTGTGTTTATAATTGTTACCCAAACAGTATTAAAACCCGAAACATGTACCATACTTATTTCGTGTTCGGATCGTGTTCGAGTCGTGTTCGGGTCATGTTCGGGTTGGATGAGTTTTTTTGACACCCCTAATTGCCCGTCTCATAATTTACCCAATTATGGCATCGTGGCATTGTGTTCAGTTCAACGTAAACATGGATATGAACTCGTCGTGCGATATTAATCCTAGTCTGCCTCAGTGAACTCTATTCTTATTGATTCTTCCTCCTCGAAGAAGGTATGTAATCATCTGGGTCATTGGGGCATCCAATCAAGTCTCAAACTTTCACTAAAGTAATCAGGGGCTATGGCGACGAAATGTAAGGGCATGCTAACTAAGGGCTTGTTTGTTAACACTCCCAGGAACAACTGATTATGTTCTTTTGTTTCTGGGAACAGATTTGAAATAGAAATTCGTTTGGTAAATTTTTTGTTTTTAGGAACAAATTTGTTCCCGGGAATAGATTTAGAGTAAAATCAAGAAGCAAAAAAAAGTTACTTCTCGCTGCCGAGAACAATTTTGAGAATCGGTTTTTTCCTCTCTTTTCTCTCTTTTCTTTTTTTTCCCTTCCCTTTCTTTTTCTTCCTCTTCCTCCTCCCACCCCATCGCCACCCCTGGGCCACCGCTGGCAAGCGGCCGACCGAGGTCCAGCGAGCTCGCCGGAGCCTTGCCAGGCCAGGGCGAGATCTGGCAAGCTCACTAAAGCCTCGCCCAGATTTGGGGAGGCAAGCCTTACCCGGCCGCTCACCGACCATCACTAGTGGTGGTGGCCAAGAGGAAGAAGGGGAGAAAGAGAAAGAAAAAATGAAAAAATGAAAATTATAACAAATTATAATTTAAAGTATTAAAAATTAAAAGAATTAAAAGATTAAAAAATTTTACCAAACGCATTTTTATTCCCAGAATAAAAATTTTAAACAATTTATCAAATACCTTAAATACTCAGAAATTGTTCTCGGAAGCAGAATAAAAAAAATTATTTCTGATCAAAAATTGTTCCTAGGAGTAAAATCGTTGCCAAACACACTCTAAATTGCCATGCAGATACCATCGTAAGCATATTATCAACTAAATTCAAGTGCATGCTAGCAACTAGCAACAATTGAAATGAATTGATAAATGAGGTAATTCCATGAAAAGAAACTAATAGGAGAGATTATTTTTGAATATCAATGGAGAAATTTCCTTATTAGTTCTAAACTTATTATACAAATGCCAATTTAATTCTAAACTTTTCAATTTTATTAATTTAGTCCTAAGCCTTTGAATAAAATTCTAATATAATTCTTCCAATCAATCTTTACCAAAAATCATTGATATGACAATGACTAGACCACCACGTCAACAATTTTTTATCAAAATTAATCAAAAGGACCACATTATAATTTTCATGCAAAGATTTAGAACTAAATTGACAAAATTAAATAATTTAGAATTTAATTAACATCGATGTAATATACTTATGATTGATTGGATAATTTTCCCAGTCAAGCTATTTTGACGTTCACTTCACCCTGAAATCCATTTGATTTGTTAATTTACCAATTGGGGCTCTCCCTTCATCATTCCCATAGGGATGGTCTACAGGTTTCAAGACACTCCTCTTACTGCAGCACATATACCTAGCCAACATTTAGACCTGGCTCCACCCAACTTTTTCTAGTTCATCTCAACATTTTCCACTTGTCCGATTGTTGCTAAGCAGTTTTAGATATCAAACAAACCTCCCTAGAAAGTAATTTTAATGTGGCCAATTTCTCCTCTTTTGCAATTAGTTTCGCTACAATACCCGCTACTCTAGCTATTGTAAGGATATTAATTGGGAATTAAAGTTACGATAAGTAGCATCCACTCCGATAATGCATAGAATTGGGCAGGCAATTTCTAGTTTCATATCCTAATTATGTAGTGTCATAATCATTTTATGTTAGTAATGCTGAATGCAATTTGTTCACAAATCCCGTCGTGAATTTGAAATTTGACCAAGACTTGATTATCAAACACGTTACAAGATACAATATGGTTAACACAATTTTTAAAAAAAAAAAATTATAAGCTATCCTGCATAGACATGTAAAATATTTCTAAAAATATCTAGAAATGTCTAGATACCTTCAAATGCACCGTTCTCATAGGTTTCACATGTCGATAGGTATAAATTACATGTCTCCAAAGCATATTGAAAGAAGATTAAAGAACTATTCCGCGGGCGACACATTTATTATGCATATATAAAACGGATTAATTTAGCTCAGCTCGAACACGCTCAACACAAGTTAGAGAGTTGTCGGTCCAATCCTGTCGGATGCACTAGGGACAATAAAAAGACTAATTATCTTTTGAAACAAGAAATTAATTTTTCTGACTTTATGTTGGATGAGAAAAGCTACAGTAATAGCATTCTTATTTCTTTTATGCTTTAAGGGGTTCAGGTGGTCTAGCTTCTTATATATGTGAATTCTTGAATCGACTACAATTTGGATTTTCTGTAACTTTAGAAGGGACAGATTGTGGTGACAAATGTCTAGTGGGTCAAAGAGTCACATTATTACTGAAATAAAAAAGAAAATGTACAGCAGAAATATTTTGAAAATATGCTTTTACCCGCCACCCCAGAATTCAAACCCACATTATAATAGCATAGTCTGACATGGACTGCCGATTGACATAAATAAAAGTGTTTGGTGTTGAATCGAACTAATACATATAACATAGTCCCGACATGAATTGCCGCAAAATGCCCAAACCGTTGGAAAGGGTTGGCCAGATGGCAATCGTCATCTTCATTTATCAACTAAAGTTTCATATTCAAATTTGTATCCCAACTATTTCGTCAAGACAATTGCAATATGGAATACAGAGTACAATACTTCTCAAAATATATATCTAGGTACATGCAAAAAAAAAGCATAAAATCCTAAAAAACTTTCTAAAGCATGATCCGGCAAGGCCACATTGCTGAAGAGATAATGGTGGTACTCTTCACGTTCCAAGGCTCACCATAAACTATCGCCCTGCTATACCAAACATAGTGATCATCAATTCAATTAGGAAGAACTGAAGGGTCAATTTGTTTCGCCGAGTGATAAAAACAATCGGCTTCATGGGCCGTACCTGGCCGTCGTCGTACAAGTGGGCTGCGGATGGAAAGAACGATACGAGTTGTAGTCTGGCAGGTCGTTGTCGTCAAGTGTATGCAGTGGAGAGAGTGATCCCACGGTTGCTTGAAAAGATGACTAATATCGGACGAAAGAATTTCATGTTAAAAAACACTCGAACTATTGCGAAAGTTTCAGCTAACATTATTTTAATCGAAACCGATGAGACAAGGGAGGCGAAATCCAGAGAAGAGGTTCGGTCCTTTCAAGTGTTTACCTCCTGATCTGAGTCCTCTGTCAACCCATGTTGAGAAGCAATTGGAGTGTCATCAGTTGCGCTTGAACCTGCTTCGAAACTTGGGGAAATTTCCAAACTTTCACTTGGTTTCCTCTTCAAACGACAAAGGATGTATGGTATCTGTAAATATTTATAATTTGTTAATATAACAAAGATCAGAGTCAGTAGAATCTGAAAGTTTCGCTTTGCATACAATGTGGAATGTAAATGAAAGATAGAATCTAAGAAGCATATGTCACATGGTCAAAATAAAAAATACATATATTATTATTATGACATGACACATCAGGCAAGTCTCAATCCTAATTCTAAATAGTTTACAAGAATTGATAGGATTTGAATTTGACCTCCGGTTCTTAGACTAGATATTAAACACGCCGCGGCCACCCTAAGTAATTAATTGGCTCATTTTATTGAAAGCCATTGATGTTTAAGAACTCTCATCCTCCTTTCTTCAGCCTGGTCTAATACTTATTTATTTTGCATATGAAAAATATAGAAGAAATCTTAGATAGATCAAATGGGAATCTGAAAAGTTGAAGAGTATCCATTAAGACATTTGGGATTCATGTGATATTCATGCATGACCCATCCAGTCTTGGCGCGACCCTTGTAAAAGACCAAAATTCTCTTTGTGCCTATTAAAGCCCTGGTGTCTCGAGTTTTTATTTCATCTTTTTGGCAAGTAATCTTCCATTTACCGCTTGGTGTCTGCCTTTTGATGCGCTCATTATTTTGGGCAAGGTAAGGAGAAGGGCAGAAGAAGTACCAATCCCACCCATCTGATGGAATATTCGATATTTCTGCACACATACACAGCAAAAGACTTAGGATGATTTCTCAAAACACCATAAGTTCAAATAATGCATGAACAACTTTTCATTGTGTAATTACTAATATGATATAAGAAATTCATACAACAACCAAAATGAAAGGGAAGGGAGTAGGTGCATGAAACTCACGTTGATACAATTCAGGTAAATCCCAAGGATCCCATGCATAGAAATCATCGAGCTCGGGGATGATGCAAGCATCAGTGTATCCAAGTACTTTGCTCATCAAGTAACCATTGAGGAGTTCTTCCTCGGTCGGAATAAATCCAAAGCCCACTTGAAATTGCTCCATACACAAAGAGTGAGAATAGCTAATTAACTAAGACGAATGATGTAGTTAGAACTTGAGTGTGTGAGGGAATTCGCGAGTTCGTATATCAATTGGAGATGACAATTTATAACCGGACTTAGCACTAACTGAAGCTTCCGGGATTTGCCTGCTTGTGGGCCTTCCCTTGTGCCACAAGCCTCCTTTTCCCCACTAAGCCCTTGTTTCTGAAGGGAAGCTCGATATATTTTTCTCTAACTTCTCTGCAGAGGATAACACGGTTACACCTAGAAGAAGCTACCAGTAAAATTCCCATTCCATCCCTCCCTAGGAAAGTGCGCCAAAGATTGAGCCGAAACAGGACAACCTAATGGCCAGGGGTCTAAGCATTCAAAGCTTGATGTCATTAAACAGGTGGGGTTAGGGATATGCAAAGGAACTACCCAAATGGAGAATCATCCGAACTAGCTAGTTTTGGATGGTTCTCACAAGCGGGGGTCTAACTCTTAGTCCCTATTTTTGAAACTAGTAGCCGGTTGGTCCAGTGTCCAATTCTAGGGTGTGAACCGGACCGACGATATATATATTTATTTTTTAAATTTCTTAATAAATACTAACTTTCCCAATTTCCCTTTATTTGTCTTTCTTGAGTAGAAGCTATAGGATCATGGCTTGTTTTCATCCATCCACATATTTTGTTATGAAAAAATAATCTATTTTCTTCTTTCAAAAAAGTTGATTGGGTAAAATTATGAGCAAATTGACTAGTTTCATTAGATCAAATCGTACCAATCGGTCAGTCCAATTTTCAATTCTAGGACCAAACCAGGAGCCAATCACCCCTAGATGGGGGCCTAAGTAGACGAAATCGAGTACCGAACACCACCTAGTTTTTGAAAAATGGGGAGCGAGCGGCATCCAAAATGTGTTTCGACACTTGAACGGGACTAGTTTGTCACTAAGTTCATGATCAGGTCTAGTCAAAGCTTGTATGGAGTCATGGGTGGAGGGGGTAGTGATGGCCCCCACTTCCCAAGGTGGAAACAATTTTTCAAAAAAAAAATCAAATATATCGACCGCACTTATGAATAATCTTAAAGAAGGTGGATCTCGTAATGACTTTAACTTTGTAACTTTAACTTACCAAGTTACATGGAAGTAAATAATAATTTTTAATAAGTATGTTATGTTATATTTCATACCTAAAAAAGAAAAAAAAACATTTGTTTGATGCATGATTTTGTTAAATTTATGACAAATAGAACATTCCAAAGTATTTGGGGTGACTTTCATATTTGACTTGCTATTATTTTAAAGTTCGTGTTTCTTGCGATTTAACCTCTACTTATGCGAGACACCTAAATCATTTCAAAATGCGCCGTATCATTTTTTTTTATAAAGTTAAAATAAATTTTAAAATATGGGCTAGAAAGTTCATATATTTAAATACTTTTCAGTCCTCATGATTTTGATCATTCCGATTCACTACCTTTTGATAAAATGGACCCTCTGCCTTATGTTTTCATAATGTAAGGGCATTCCCACCAATTTAAGTCCTAAAACTTATGCTCAAAGAGAATCTAGACAGGCTTTGGCTAAAAGCACTAACCAAGATTGTCGCGTGACACAATTCTAAGGCAGCCCTTCGGCTAACTCTTCCCCAAGGATCTTTAAATCTCCTCGGTCGTCTTAAGGATCTTGTGTCAGAAGATCTAGAGGGATTGTACTCTCTGATTGCTTAATCGGTCGAGCGCCGCCCTATCATGAACTCGCCCGGCATCGACCCAAGATCATTTTTCGCCCATTTCGGTCGTGGCCCTCCGGTGCTAATAAGCTGAATAATAGCCCTCTCCCACTAGATTTGAATCGACCGTATCGTGATTTGTCCAATTATGGCATCGCCTGCGATATCATCCTATGTTCTTCGCCTCTCAGGGGTATGCCCTTGTTGAAGCTCAGCGCATCGAGTCAGGACTATGACAAGGAAATGTAAGGGCGTGCTAACTAAATCGCCATATGGGTGCTATCATAAGCAAAGTTGAATAGCTAAATTCAAGGGCATGCTAGCAACTAGCAACAATTGAAATGAATCGTTGAATGAGGTAATTCCATGAAAAGAAACTAAGAAGAGAAAATCAATGGATAAAAAAGACTGTCATTTTAATCATAAACCTTTATATGAAACTCTATCCAACCAATATGTATGACTAGACAACCAATATGTATGACTAGACCTTCCACTTCAATGATCTTCGACCAAAATTCACCAAAAGGATTATATTACAATTTCACACAAATATTTCGAACAAAGCTTGAAAAAATTGAAAATTTTGGAACTCAATCAACATAGGTGCGATATATTTATGACTAATTGGATAATTATCCCAATAATCGACCAAAAAGCTCAAGATATTTTTGAAAAACATTTCACTTCACCCCAAAATCTATTTGAATTGTTGCCCTTTTTTCTTCCGCACAAGAGAGTAACGCTATCAACAACAGTCTGCCGGCCAGAAAAGAGATTTACAAGCATGGTCGATGTCAAAAATGCTTAACCACCACCCGCACAGATAGAGATCAAATATTGACTTAGAAAATGGGAGAAACTGTGTTTCCGCAAGAACCTCAATCGGATTGGTTGACCATGAAATCACCAAGCCTAAAAAAGCATGCTATGAAAGTTTTCAGATTGGTTATTAGAACGAAACTTCATAACGCAAGTAGTAAATATGCTCAGGTACAACGGATCGTACAAATTACAAGATAATTGATCAGCAAAGAACTCGATGCAATGCCACAACAGTTAAGTAGAATCTAGCTCCAGGTTCAAAATAAATACTATATCACAACAAACCTCCCACGGCACTTAATAATTTCACCCTTCACATTGAGTCGTACACAAGCTGCAGGTATACAAAACCCTTCATGGTTACGGAGTACTAAACAGTCCACCTTTCCATAATGATTAATACAAAGCTGCGGACCAATCTAAACAAGATGATCTGTCCCATTGGACATACTTTCATCTTCATGTAGTGCTAAATGAGAACTCTACCAACCGAGAGAGAGAGAGAGAGAGAGAACACCATGTCCTCCAAAGATGTTCATCTGCAACAATAAGCTTAAGGCAAATGGTTATATGTATCAATAGATGCTCTGCAAAGCTTTCGACACAAGTTAACTATCTAAGGAAGAAGAAAAATATATGTGCATTCATCATATAAGAGCCTCTCGAATGCAAGGTCACCTGATCAATTGCCTTTGAGATTAATCAAACATCCAGTCTATCAGCAAATTACTCTCACAAATACTAACTGTATGTCAGCAAACTCAATCCACCCTCCACCAACATTATAGACACAATTTTATCATGATCAAGATAGTAAACTCTGGGAGGCATCAAACAGGATATGCTGCCAATATAAAGGGGAATGCAATGGTAAAGTCAAGTCAAGGTGCGATAAAGGGACAAAAATCTGAGCTAATAAAATTTAACTTACCCACCAAAAAAGAAAACGGTGCTATAGACAGACATAAACAACAGATTGCAAACATATTAGCACCTTTCCAAATTTCACACAAACTTTCTCCTTGCTTTATAAAAAATAGTTCATCCGCTTCATATAGAAGAAGCTAGTTACATAAAGTGCTCAGGGGAAAATAAACTCTCTGCTAATACAACTAATCTCAGCATCACATTATCTGGAATGGAGAAGCAACCGGGAATCCACTTTTTGCATCAGAACAGAGCAGCCCCAGAGACCCGTGTCACAGTTGCCACATAATAACAAATGCTCAGAACACTCCCGAATTCACACCATTTCTGTCGAACTCACATTGCATCTGAAGGAGAACTGGAACCGCCAAAGAGAAGCCAATGAACACCTGGATCTCAAATTTGAGTAACTTTTGCTCACCCCTATCTCTAAAGGGGCATAAGCACTTCACTCACTACAGGATGGGAATCATTCACTTGTATTCCTGCCGGCACTACAAAATGCTTCAGTCTTAATGCCCTTACTACTGCTGTGCAGCCTTTCCTCAGGTTCGTAGAGTCGGCTTTCCCATTTACCCACAACAGAAGGGAAGCAAAAAATTACATGACGATGGATTCACAAACTTTGAAGGCATCTTTTTATCAAGAAAAAATTGGATTACACAGACTCAAAATAATAAAGTAAAAAACCCACAAATGAAAAAAAATATTCATAGCAAAACACGCTCTAACTTAAAAGAGACTTTTCACAGTCCATTTTGCATCTGAGGTGTCGAGCAAGTCCAATCAGCCATGTATAATTTTAGTGCGAAAAAAAAATAATCAAATATATAGATATAAGGAAAAAGCCAGCCTATCTTTAGGTAAATTGCCCAGTCTGTTAACATTGACCCCTTCAAAAATTATATACTTTGGAGGCATAAGCTAAAACGTCTCAATTCAAGTACATGGCTAATGCTAAGATTTCTGCAGATAGACCAGGAAAAGGTTTTCCTCATCCAGAGCAATCAGATTACATTACTCATTAGCTTGAAAGCACAGACGCCAATAGCATGCCCATCTACTTCTACTCCATACACCATGTTCACATTAT
>CM026416.1:11283348-11297045 GCA_014858505.1 Corymbia citriodora subsp. variegata
GGATCGGAGCTAGTGAAGGAGAAACGAGCAAGTTCAGAGCACTCTGAGCAAACTGACCGGAGAACAGGTGCTAACAGAGCTACAGCCTGCCAGCGGAGCAACGATAGGAGATGCTGCTAGTGGCGCCGGGGGGTTTGTTGGAGAGGTCACCAAACGAAGCAAGAAGCCGAGAGAGATAATTCTCTAGACGTTCAGAAATCTCTAAGTCATCCCGCCCTGTGTGCTCTGTACTGAGTGCATGAGAGTTATCGTGGCCGGCGATGGAGGACGAGCGGCGATGGCAACTGGTGGACTGAGGCAACGGGGAGGGAGCGAAGATGGAGAGGTGTCTGGAAATGGGTTGATCCGATAGAGAAATTTTCTCTGCTGAGCTCCCGTTCGTGTATTCCTCTTCCCGAATGCACGCGCCTAAGATCGAAAGGGAATCACAGGTTGTCAGGACGTGTCGCGAGCGTCGATGCTCTGCCGCCAGGACGCTTGACTTTTGTGGACGAAGGCATGCCGTCCTGCACGATCTGAGGTCCGCCGCAAAAAAGGGGTTCGATGACTCCACGCATGCTTCTTTCCCACCGTGGCCATGCATGGACACATGCCGATCGCGTGCGATGCGCAGCTTCAGCTCGCGATTGTAGACTCCGGCAGGAGCAGCATTCATTCACGGAATAAACTGAGCTTTTGTTGGCAAATATCCAAAGTTGTGACGTGCCACATCTAAGGAAATCGATATTTTAATATGATCTCATCACCATGTGATTTGAATGTGGGATGAGTAGCGTGGCCAATACCATTGATATTCATTTGTGTTTGAACTAATTAATCGTCTACAAGTATGGATTAATTTGATTGTACAAGATGTGGGCTTGACCCTACTCCAAATTGGTTGCGTTAGATCTTGACAAATAATAAGCTATCTCAATTAGATAGAAAAATAATTAAATTTGAAGAAGACGGATTTCAATCTCAAAGCTTTAGTTAAAATATTCCATCAAGTGCCCGTGTGTGTAGTTAAAAAGTACCATATGAGATGAAGAAATATCATTATTAGATGAGCTGAATAGGTGATGAGAACACCAACTGTAGAGAAGGATCTTTAGTTCTTAGTGTGCACATAAAAAATTTCTTAGGCTTAGTAGTGTGGCGAACTTGCATGATTAAGTTTTTCAGCGAATTTTACAAAATAATCGTATAGAAATAAGACATTCAACAAGAAGATTTTGTTTTATATGAGGTAATGAGATTAGGGGTTTGCAAGGACGCCATGAAATTTGTCTTGTATGAAAAATGCCAAGTTTGTCTATTCATAAAATGGAAGACAGACAATTCGAAACAATGAAAGCAATGCATATTCACATTCAATCAATAATGATGGCGTGTCCTATGAGAAAAAGTCATTTTTTTATGGCTGAATTCCAATCTTGTGTTTATCAGTAATATAAATGTAACATCTTGAATTTCGACCCATTCCGGGATAGATGAAATGGTTAGTTTATCAATGTACTGTTAGTTACGTTTACTTTGAGTTGGGTCCCTCACAAGTTAACTAACTGTTCGGCAAGGCAATTAAGGATCGGTACGCGTACGACTAGTGAATTTAATCAGGGATAGGCCGCTCGACCATAAGGATCAAAGAGGAATAATACTACATTGTTGTAGGCCAATTAGCGAACGGAAATAAATCGAGTCGGCAAAAAAACGAGGTCGGATTGCGGGTGATTCCGCACGACTTCGATATTAATTGCGGACGACGTTAAACCGATTTCCTTTTTGGCCATGTACTCAGTGTGAGCAATTAACCTCTCGTGATTACATGACAACCGAGAATTGCCCTGATTCGAATGCACGATCGTGGATTGAAAAGCTATCAAACCACGGGTCAAACGTGCGAGAGCCCCTAAACGCCGCCCGAAAGTTAGGTCGTACTAAAGTCGCGATTGATTGATGTTAACCGCGAATTTCAATCCGGTATCGGGTATCAAATTTTTAAGGATGTCGAGACTAAAATATTGGACGTGTCTCATTGATTCTCGAATTTTTCAATAAGTCCGGAATTATTGGAAAATGATTTAACGTGTCGAGTTTTGAAGCCAATTATTTGGAAAATTTGTGCTTCAAGGGCAAAAAGACCAAAATGCCCTTTCTAGAAGCTTATTTGAATTTTGTCTTGTTTTCTTTTCTTTTTCTTTTTATTTTCTTTTCTTTTCCCCCCCATCTTCCTCCGCACGCCTCTCTCTCCTCTCCCTTTTCCCTCTCTCTTCCGCACGTTTCTTTCTCTCTCCCCATTTTCTCTCTTTTTCCCCACGTTTTCCTCCCCCTGTCGGCAGCCCCACTTGCCCTTATCCTCTTTCTTTCTTATCCCTTTGACCGGTTCTCTCTCTCTCTCTCTCTCTCTCTCTCTCTCTCTCTCCTCCCCTTCCCCCCATGCACGTCGACGTCCCCGTCCCCTCTCTCCACTGCAGCTTCTTCTTCTTCTTCCTTCCTTCTTCTTCTTTCTGCTGTTCTCCCTCGCCGAAGCTGCTGCTGCTTTGCTTCCCCGTCGGCGAGACTAGCAACCACCCCATCACCGCCGCAGCTCCACCGCCCTTGTTCTCCGTCCGGTCGCCGGTGGGTCGCCGTCCGTCGGCCTCCAGCTGAACCGGCCCTGCTCAGCTTCTGTCCTCCTCTCTTCCACCTCTGTCCCAGCTGCTGTCCTGCTCCGGTTCTGGTTGCCTCGCCGTCGCTAGGCCACCGCCGTCCTCCGCCCGACCACCCCAAGCCGTCCAAGCTGCCCCCGCCCCATCCTTCTTCTTCCTCTCGGTCTTGGCCAAACCAGATCTGGCCAGCCGACCGCCTGACGCCGGAGCAGCGAGTTGCTGCCTTGCCGTCGTCCCTCCGCCCTGGCCGCCGCCCGTCGTCCGCCCAGACCCCGCCGGAGGCCGACCGACCAGCCCACCCCCTCGAACCAGTTGCTGCCTTCGTCGTGTTCTCTCTCTCCTTCTCGGCCCCTTCGGCCGTGACCTGGAGAAGCGGCCAGCAGCCTTGCCGCTGTGCGCCGCCGCCGGTCACCGTCGTAGGCCGCCGGAGGATCGTCCCCGAGCCTCCTCCGCCGCGCCAGAGCCACCCCCGACCTGCTGCCATCCCCCGAGCTAGCTGCACCGCCCCTCCTTTCCCTCTCTCGGTTCTGTCCAGCTTCTGTTTTCCCTTCGCCGGAGCTGACCGCCTGCCTCGCCGGAGCTGCTGGCCGCCGTCCGGAGCTGCCGGGCCGCCCACCAGTCAGCCCCATGCCGCCACAGCCATCGGTTCCTCCGTTTCGCAGCCTCTTGCCGTGTGGACAGCCACCCTCGGCCGAGACCCGGTCCCGGGCTGCTTTGTCCCGACGTGCCGGAAGTTCCCGGGCGTTCCCCTCGCCGCCGCCGTCGCGCTCATGTCGTCGGAATCGCTAAACCGTGAGTCCATTTCCTAATCCTTATTTAGGGGCTAATCTTGCTTAGGAGTAGTTTAATTAGTTTAATTGTTGATTAGTGCTTTGGATGTTGATTAGTGCTTTGGATGATGATTATTAGTGTTTTAATATTATTGATTAAGCTTGCTTAGTGTTAATCATGGTTAGTAGTAATAAATATTATTATTATTATTTTCGGAATAAATAATAATAATAATTTATTATTTTCGGAATTATTAATTAAATGAATTTATAATTTCGAATTATTAATAGTAATATTGTTATTACTATTCATTGCTGAAAATTAATTATTTTTGGAGAAAATAATTAATCGTGATTATTTATTGGAAATGGTTTTTATTGGTGATTATTTATTGGAAATGATTTAATTGGTGATTATTCATTGGAAATGGTTTTTATTGGTGATTATTTATTGGAAATGGTTTTTATTGAGTAATTTTGGGGGAAAATTACTATGGTCTATTTTTCCAAAGTCAATAGTATTTGTATACTATTTTATTAAATGACATTGGTTTATTGAAGAAGGGTTTTACTAAATGGAATTATTTGGGTTGGATAATTAATTATGGGATTGAAAAATAATTGTAAGCATTTTGTGGGACTTGAATTATTTTATCGGAAAAATCGACTATAGTATTATATGTTTCTTAAATGAGTATCTTTAAGTATAATTATATTTTATACTTATTTGGGATAACTGAATATTGTTGGAAATAGTTGATTGGTGCTGTCGTGAGGACACGTATAAATAATATGTGTGTTTAGTTATTATTAAATATCGACACGTGGTTGGGTATCGGAGTATCGTGATGTTGATTGGTCGGAATTGATTGACAGATTGTGATTGGAATTGTTGGTTGTTCCCAAGAGTTAGGGAATGTGCGTGATTGAATGCTGATTGGAAATTGAATTTTGAAAATTGTCGAGTGAGATCGTATGACATATTGCGTGGGTTATTGGCATGTCGCATGAGCATGGGCGATGTTGCATTCACGACAGAGCAAAGATATAAATGAATTGTTTGATGATGCGTTGCATGAACACATTAAATGAGGGAACCCGGCGTTGCCGGAAGACTGCCAATCCCTATGGGGTTGTGCCGTGGCCAGTGGGTCGCCTGACTTCGGTCGGATGCCTGACAGGGAGGGGTTCTATGTGGGACCGGGGTATGGGGGCGGGTCCCGGGCCTCTGTCAATAGCGGGATTGCGGTAGTGGGCGAGTTTTGTGCTCCTTCGGGAATGCCGTCTTGGGAGTGAGCCCTTGACGTCGCCGTGCCTCGAGGTAAAGAGGATGAAGCTGGTTTAGCCAGGAACCGCCAACCATAAGGTTGTGCCGTGGCCCAGGAGGAGGGGTCGTAATAATCGGAGCATGTGTGGGTGTGAGACATGAGAAAGTCGTGTGAGATGCTCTGATTATTCGCATGCTCTTAATGTCGTGATGATTGAAATGACAGTTTCTGCAGGTTGCGTGTGCCAAGGCCAGGTAGGGTCGCCTGTGTTTGCATCTGCTTATTGAACTGTCGTATGATAATACTGCTTGAGGTGTGGTATGTGTTGTTTGCCGGAACTAGGTTGCATGGTTAGATTGCTCTCAAGACGAGCGAAGTTCCTAACCGGGGCTTAGGACCTTGACTTGCTGAGTTTATCTCAACCCGTCGTGGTTAACATTTTTCAGGGCCGTAGGATGGAGGATCAACGCGTGTTACGGCTCGTGGCCGTTTTTGAAGGGAGTAGATTAACCGTGACTCGCTAGTTTCACTGGCTCGATAGGAAGATGCCCGTGGTAAGGGCTTGTACTTGTAAACTTCCTAGGGTTAATTAGTAAATGAATAAAGCGATACTTTTGATGTGTTCTTGTTGCGTTTTCCTGCTATCCCTGTTTTTGTAATTGACCGGGGATTGTGTTTCGCTTCTGCATGCGTTTAATCAAAAGAAAAAAATAACGGTCGGCGACGGATCCTGGGGAGTCGCAAATCAAATGACCGCAAGAGAACAGGGGTTGCCACGTGCTCGAGGGTTGGGGCGTGACAATAAACAAAAGTGAATGAAAGAACTACATATGATGATGTCGGTACGTCACGTAGAATCACGCTTATGTTCATGAGGGATTCATGTAATTTGAGTATCATACAAGTGTCCCTTAAAGTCTTGCCATGGAGAACTGCAAATTGGAAGCTTACTCGGAAGTTTTGGATTATGTCTTGATTGACATGAGATGGCTTGGCGGTTGGTTCGGCCAAGGAATGTGCAACGGGGTACTAGTCTAATTAATTATGCAAGAAAACAACACATGCATGAGTGCAGTCATCGCTCGAAATTAAATCAAGAATCGTAGAGCTAGGCATAGTAACTATTCTCACTGAATGACGTCGCAATACTGCACACAGATAAGGGATTGTAGTAGAGTTTATTGTGAAGTAATTCTTTTGCCGGCAAGTTGAACATGCTTTTTTTGTAAAGATAAATTAAAAAAGAAAAAGAAAAAGAAAGCGATAAAAAAAGCTCCAACTCAGTTAGAACTGAAAGGGCCTGGGCCGGTCTGTTGGGCCTGATCCACAATCGTAACCGAGATCATACCAGCCCATCAGAGTGAGCCTCGGCCCAGACACTTTCCCTTACCGCAGCCCACGATCCAGTCTCTCTCTTTCTTGTTTCTCTGAATGTTCGACATTGAAGAAGACGCGAAAAATCGTCCCTAATTCAGCCGAGTTCCAGAAGATTCTCCACCACTAATCGACGCTAGAAATCCACCGTCCGCCATCTCCAATCACCGACTGCCACCGTCGAGCCACCATTGACGACTGCCACAGGCTCAGCGATAACACAACAGCACGCATACGCTAAGGCTGACGAAGAAACTCTCTTTCTCGGGAATTCATGAGGCTTCTTCATCGGTTTTCCATCTCAATCGCCCTTCAGACACCGTTAGACGCAACCGTAGCCGCTCCGCCATCGCCGATTTCACTGCAGCAAGGCCTCCTCTAGTTCTGCTCTGTTTTCTGGTCAGGACGGCCGGAAGTGCATGGACCCTTGGTTGTTCCCCCATAGCCGGCCCCGATCATCAACGTCGACACCCGCAGGGACTTCGTCTCTGATCTGAACACCGACTGAGGTCAAAACCTCACTCTCATCAACGAAAATTCCACACGCTCTGTTTCTGCCACGTATGCAAAATCATATTACATCAATTCGATTTGTTCTCGGCTCATCGGACCCTTATTGTGGCCGGATTTGTTTAAATATGAAGCTCATTTGTCAACTGGTGTCATGATTCTCATTGTTCGTATGCTCGACATATGACGTGAGAATTGCTGGTCTCGCTGGTTCGAGTTAAGGTGTTCCATATGAACAGAGTCGAGTCTAGAGAATGTGTATTGTGTGGTGAAGGAGTGTGAGATCTGCATGTCTGTACGCAAAGAATGGAGCGTCAGAATCGCCATTGATCCTTGCATTTATACAATCTGTGAAGAGTCGCCATTGCCCCAAACTTGGACTGGATTTTCAATCCTTTGGTGATGGCCTTTTCTGATGCTGTGGTCTTCATTTCTTATCTCAAACTCGGACGACATTTGTTTCTGGATAATTTCTTCAATTTTGTTTTCACTAAACAAAAAATTCAAAATGGTACAAAGAATGCAATTATACTTACATTTTGAGAATAGTTTCATTTGAATTTTATTCGGTTCATGTTCATCTAGTTTGGAGTCATATTTGTCGAACTTTCAAACAAATTGAATTTTAGATCCTGTTTTGCTTGGATGAAATTGATAATTTTTTTTTTAAATATGAGAAATAAAAAGTAATATTGAAAAAAATCCCATTTTTATTTATATTAGGATTACATTTAAGAGTCATTTCGATGTACGTCTTCATTTAGGGTCAGGTTTAATTTTTGGACTTATGTCATGGGGTTCATGCCCCAAGGCTTAATAGTGAGATCGTGTATAATATTTGTTCGACACCGTGTCAAGTTTTAATCCACCCACTTTACTTTTTGTATTCACTTACTTTCGATGCCTTGATTATGTGTTTGGTTTTTTACTTAATGTTGTTTCGTTTACTATTTTTCGATTACGTGATATAAGTCCAAGAGTCGCTGTTGTCACGAGGATCCTACCACATCTCTTTCTTCCTAAATAAAATTTAAGGAGATGGGCGAATAACAATTTAACAAAAAATTGCCAGTAACCAAGATATAAAATGTAATTTTGATTCCCATACTCTAAATTTGACTAATTTTAGGAGGTGAGGAGCTTTTTCTTTCTTCCCTCATTATTATTTTTGGTTTTGTGGACAATATTTCTGTGGAATGTGTTAGTCATCATAATATTCACTTATTAAACAATCAAATTATGAAGGTACCATGCTTCTAATGGCACTAACTCTACTATTATCATGTATGTTGTTGACACCATAATTTTTGTTGACAATTCAAGCGTCCGTCTTTATAAAAATACAAACATAGAAAATAGCAAAAACAACAACAAAAAAGAGTGAAAAGAATAGATAAATAAATAATTAAATAATTAAAAAAATAAATTTATTTAGTCAATGATGGGTGAGAGAGAGAGAGAGAGAGAGAGAGAGAGAGACTTGTTTTTTTGGGGGGGTGCGGGGGTGCGGGGAGGGTTTCTGGTTCATGGCCCAACTCACATGGCTCTCACAAGAAGAAATTTCGTCTTAAAGTCTATCAAGCCTACTTGACTCCTCTAGCCCACCCATTCCCAGCCGAAGATCGCTTAAAATCTTTGTGATCCCATCATTTCCGACTCCATTCCTCGTCGTGCGCCTTTAACTGGAAATGACATGTGGTTAATTTTCCAATACAAGAAAATTTAAATAGAAATCTTAAGTTGATACACATGTGAAAATTAAAAATATTTCTTTGGAAAATTGAAGTGGTGAGATATAAAAGTGAAATTTTCCTTTCACAAGTGACATCAAAACACTATTCATTCAAACATGAGAGAGACGCAAACAATAGAGCCGTGTGATTTATGAAAGTGAATTTCAAGCTGTGAAATTCAACATACGAGCATCTAAAGATGAAAGTGCCTTCTTAACAGTAAAATGGATAGGAACAACTGACATAAATCACCACCAAGGAAATCAAGCAAGGATAGGGTGGTTGTCGATAGGCAACAAGCAAGTGGACTTGCTTCCATGAGAGAGATCAATGTATTCCCAATTCCGAGCTATGATTTATTATTAATTAAGCTGAGCAAAAATAAAAGAAGGAAATATCATTAAATATCCTAAACTGTGCCAATTGTGACATATTTATTTTAATTTTTGTTTGTGTCGCCAAAGATTTCTAGCTATACTTGTATGACACATTTGCTTTAATTTTTTTTTTTTTTGTTAACAAAGATTTTCAACTATACTTATATGACATATTTATCCTCTTTCAATGAGTATCGTTATGCTTATAAGAATGACAGAAGATAAACAATATTGACATCAAATGAAATAAGAACAAATTTGACCTAAAAAAAATATAACATCATTTGGTGAAATCTTGAAAAAGGTAAATGTATTGTGTTGGTAAAACTTTAAGATTTTTAACGTCATAGAAAAAATTTAAAGTAAATATGCTGTAAACATAATTTTGAGTTTTCAACGTAATAGAAAGCGACAAAAATGAACATAATTTGGAGTGTTTTTACCGGCTTTTTTCGAAAACGACGGTTGGTTCCTTTTTTCATCTTTTTATTTTTTTATTTTTTTTTAATTTTCAAACTCACTTCTCTTCTCATCCATAGGGCAACGACTAGGCCTCCCTGTGTTTGCCTCCGCCTTCCCCTACAATCCCCCACACAAAACCCGAATCAGCTTCATCCCCCGCTTCGCTTCTCTTCACGCTCGCCGCCGCCAATCTTCACGCCCGGCGAGTCGTCTCGGATGATGATGGACGACTCAGATTGGCCTCGGCTGCCGCCAGTTGATGAAGCGACGCCGGACCGGCGGGAGTGCCGAGAGCGGAACCCGAAGAATCTCATCCTTCGAATCGGCGGACCCTACCCAGATGATGGTGATCCATCTGACCTCAGCCTTGGCAATCGGATAAAAGGCTCTTGTAAACCGTCTACGCCACCCCCACATCCCCCTTTGCGCATGGCGCAGACGGGCGAAACAATGGAATCCGAAAGACGGGCGATGAAGTGGGAGCGAATGGAACGAGGCAAGAGTCGACAGAAGGCATTTTGGAGTGAATCGGAATTTGACTCAGAAGTTCAATTGGATACGAAACGGCCCTGATGATGGTTCAGCGGCGATGGCAGCGTGAGCTTGAGATGGCCCGGATAAATCTGGTCCAGATTCACTGCAACCGCGAATGGAGCACCGCCGGCAATTCATCGAGATCGACCTCTGTGATTGAAGACGTCGCTCGCGTCGCTGTCACGACCAAGGAACTTGACCACGGAGTTTCCTTGATCAACAGCCAACAATTACTGGGAAGTTCATCTCCGATTGAACTCTAGAATTGTCTTCTCCCATCCTCTCGCTGTTTCCCGAATTTCCATTGCCGTCAGTTACACTTTGGACGAGGTATCGAGTTCTCGCAAGGAAGAAAGAGAGAATCTACGAGCTTTATCCGGCGGGAAGAGCAAGTTTGACTTCGAGAGCGTGGGGGATGTTGCCGGTTCTAAGACGAAAAGCCACTGCCGGAGACTCGGACGCTGTGTTTGTTGAGAGAGAGGCTGCAGATCGGCTTCCTTTGAGACATTCCTGCCCACGTAGTGACTATTAAGTCCTAGGATCAAGGGAAGGGCATCATCGTACACATTCAGGACCATTCCGTTCATTGGAACCAAACTCATGCTTTCATCCATTTTGCTGAATTGGATTTTCCCATAAATAAGTTAGTATGATCTTTTCACTATACTTGTTTAATCACCTTCCCTGCAACCCGACAACAAATGAGAAAACTTCATCAGATTTGACGGAAATGATGAACAAAAAAATGGATCTCGCTAGGATTTGAAGGCAGGAATTTACCTTCCTCTATACACGAAGGTATCTGATTAGCCTCCATTTTGATTCAAGGAAAGAAATTTGTATCAGGAAAATACCCTTTACAATGATGCATCTTATGAAACCATCATTTTCTGCAGACAATTTTGGTTGTAAAGAAGAAGGCAGAATTTAAAAAATATAAGATTCTAAAGCATCAAAACTCTTCAAAATTGAAGTAACGAAAGATCAATGATTATCACCAACAATTTTTTCTTTGATGATAGTCTAAAAGCTCTTCTAAACCGAAGTCCACAAGTCTTTGTGCAAATCTTTCAAGTCCATTTTCAGTTTCACGTTTTCTGATCCCTTCCGTTGCACTTCTTGGAAACTCCTCCATTTCTTCCTCTTCTCGCTCTCATGCCAAGCCAACCCCACCGCCCTCAGCACCAGCATCACCACCATTGGGAAGTCTGATCTCTTGGCAACACTACCGTAGTCCCAACAGCAGGCCGTTCCTCCTCTTTTCACCACACGGCTCCTCCCCCCTCCTCTTCCTGTAACTTTTTTTAGCTGCTTCTTAGGCGAAATTCAAGTCTTGGAATTTGACTTTTGTTTGTCTTTCGATTGATGCTAGATTCGATCCACTATATTGATATCATTTTCCCTTTTCTTCTTTTAAATGGTGATGATATTGCAGCAGGATTCGGCATCGGGGTTGCTGTGAAAACCGAAGAATCGAATAATTTCTACAGAAAGATCAGTGGCTTTACACACAGATCATAGTGGTGTTGACGAATCACTTTCGGTTTGTGCTTGTGGTTCTTCTAATCTTATGTCTAAGGGTGGATCATTGAATTTGATTCGATTCAAGTTGGAATCTGTAACTCTTGATCTTTTCTATTACCCACCTGAGGAACGTATCGATAGTGGAAATGCATTCTCATAGGATTTCCACTTTCTAGCTTTAAACCAGGTTGTGGCTTTGTCACCATCTTGATATGGGCTTCTAGCTACGTTTTTTATCGACTAATCTTTTCTCAATATGTAATATCTGTATCTTTAGAAATTTATCAGATGCAATCACTTTTAAAGCTAGCTTTAGAACGATTCATGTGATACTTTTGCCTTTCAAATTTCTGGTTAAGCCCATTCTGGTTTGACTTGGTGGTTCTTGAGTTGTCTTTCACACCGACAGGTCTTAATATATCTCCATAAGTGCTAAGTTTCACTACAACTATAGAGAAAAATAATGATCAAAGGACTCCACTTAAAAAAGCTTTCGCAACACAAATTCTTCCATCCCTATGCCCCATTTTTGGCCCATTCTTTGTGGAAGTGAGTAATCTGACCATTAATGTTTAGGTAGTTTCTTAGTTAGTTATTGCTTAACGGAGCACCTGGTGTTTTAGTGTATTTTGATTGAACATCTCTGTTTGTTGCTTTTCAAGTGTAGGATGGAAATAGGTTGTTTGGGTTCTTTAGTAACATATATCCTTCAAATTCAGTACCTTGTCTATTCTGGTTCAAATGGAAGAGTATGGCAGTTTCACTTTTCTTGGATTGGCTTTTCCTTAACGGTGTCCTCAGTTGTGGTGTTTGGTGGGAATGTAGTTACCATTTTCATGATTTCCATGCTAGGACAAACAGGAAAAAAGACCGAGAACTTGGAGCGTATGTTTTGGTACTCCATGAATCGCTTCAACCGAGAGGTTGTATCATATAATGCTGTTTACTTATACGTTGACATGTGTTCGATTGCTGATATAGTCAGATCAGAATGATGACAAACGAGGAGGTTCACGGTCCATCGAATGTTTTAAGTGTATGCGTCAGGCATATAGCTCATGTGCATGCATGGGTTCTATTCCCTCCTAACATGGCATTATGGAAGTTCTTAATGTGTTTTGACCAGTTCGATAGGAATCGAATCACAGAGGCGAGGAATCTTCTGCTCAGCTAAGCTAATCATTCAGCTTTGCTGTCCATCCGAGGCATGTTCATAAAAACAGTTTTATACTTGCTTCCAATCATTGGAGCAAAGTCTCTCATTTGTTAGCACAGCTTTCCTCCTGAATGCCACATATTACGAATATCATTTATGGCTTTTCAGATGTTCTAGGTTTGCAGACTGGGTGAGCTTCTTAGCTATGTTGGTTTTACCTCATTGAATATTGCAGCATTTCCTAGATATCTTCTGTAGCTCTCTTCCTTCTGCTTTACCCTCCCAACATTGTATTGTGGAAGTTAAATGCGGTTTTTGATTGCATCGTTCCGAAGTACTGTGTATTAACATTGTAGTTATGACGTAGATTAGACAAAATATCATCATCAAGAGTGATCGCTGCCAAGGGCTATCATTTTCTTCATGCTCGCAGGTCTGTTCTTGCCCAGTTTCAAATATTCTTGATTAAGACGCTGCTATAAATAGGAAGAGAACTCAAGCAAAGAACGGGGTGTATACTGCTGTTTATGCAAAGAAAAAGGCACCAATACTAGCAGCCACCCCTACATGCAAGAACCAAAGAAAGAGATAATGAAGTACTAGCATATATAGTCCACACATTGCGACAAAATTACTAAATTGATAGGCATGAATAGTAGATACCCACCATGAGGACTAACTTGTTGGAATACCGGACGTAACATCTAGAGAATGGTAGAATCACACAGGAAGAACTGAGGAAGAAAAACCAAAATCAAAGCACCTAATGTGATACATTGCGAGAAGTAATGCGACACTAAAAATCGAAGCGCAACCGTTCAGCAAGTCCAAAAATATTGGAGCATGCAACACAGCGGCTGTATCAAAATGAAATTGGGTCTATTTTTTTTTTCCAATAAGAGGAAACTTAAATAGAATTTTCAAATCGAAAGACCTAGGCAAAATTAAAATATTTTTATGGAGTTAGAAGTTGTGAGAAATAAAAAATGGAATTTTCCTTTCGCAAATGACATGAAAGCGCCGTTCATTCAAACTGGGAGCAAAACACGGCAAGGCGATCATAGCCACCGGTCATGAGGATCTTACCACATTGCTTTTCTTTAGATATATTCACCTCAGGCATCCGGCCTTGTAAAAGTACAAAAACAGAAAATAGCAAAAACAACAATAACAAAAACAGCGAAAAAGAATAGATAAACAAACAAATAGTGAACTAATAAAAGATAATTTTTTTGTAGAAAATGGTGGCGTTAAAAGGGGGAGGGGTTTGGTGGGGAAGGGATTTTCTGGCTCGTGGCGTAATTCACGTAGATCTAACAAGATGAAATTTCGTCTTGTGTCAATCAAGCCTATCAAGTC
>CM026416.1:11299200-11309522 GCA_014858505.1 Corymbia citriodora subsp. variegata
CTTGCTGCCACGACGGCGGAACTTGACCACGGAGTTTCCTCAATCAACAGTCAACAATTACCGT
Organism: Corymbia citriodora subsp. variegata; assembly: GCA_014858505.1. Lineage (NCBI taxonomy): Eukaryota > Viridiplantae > Streptophyta > Magnoliopsida > Myrtales > Myrtaceae > Corymbia > Corymbia citriodora. The sequence goes on from CM026416.1 coordinate 11,299,265, forward strand.
GACGGTTTATCTCCGATTGAACTCTAAAATTGTCTTCGATTCATTCCAAATTTTGTCCGTTTGATTTCCGTTGGGCTTTTGTTTTCTCGCCGTCTCCCGAATTTCCATTGTCGTCGGTTGCCCTTTGGAGGAGGTATGGAGTCCTCGCCGGTGGGAGGGGGAGAGAGAGGGAATCAGTGAGCTTTGTCTTGCGGCAAGAGCAAGTTCGAGTTCGAGATCGCCGAGATGTTGCCGATTCTAAGACAAAAGGCCATTGCCGAAGGCTCGGATGCTATGTTTGTCGAGAGAGAGACTACGGAAGAGTTGTGCCGCAGGGACGCAAAGATGCCAGCAGTATATTAGCTTTCGTCATGCATATCAACATTCGATTAATATGGAGAAAATTAAATAAATAAATTCCGAATGCTCTTCACTTGATAAGAAACTGACAAACTTCAATTTGCACAGCTCACATGCGTGAAGACTGATCACAAAATCTTCCAAAAATCAAAAAAGAGACCATGGAAGGAATCTGATGTATGCTCACCGGAGCTTTGTAAAATCATGATGGATTCATGGCTTAAGGGAGGTGTATCGAATGTCACTACATTTTACGGTTATTAAGTTCGGGACGAGCCACCAGAAACCTTAAAGAAGCACCTAATTTGAGAGAGACTATTTCCTGAAATGGAAGTTACACAATCGACATTAGCAATTCAAGTGAACGTATCCTTTCACTCAAAACAACTAAGGCCAATATTTTAGAGAGGAACCTCCCTATCCACCAAAGTCACATTCCAGATGATCGAAACCTACCTTGGATTGTCACTTGAATTCATCAAGGCAAATGGTCAAGAGATCCAATGCAAACAACATGAGAATAAATTTTTAGCATTCGGGAGATGCTGGTGAGAATTTCTTTCTCCTCCCAGTAGGGCAGATTGTGCAATTTGTGGAACATTAATCTAGAAACTCCGGAAGAGAGCAACCTATACTTGGCGATCTCAAAGTAAGATACACGTAGACGGAATCAGCTGCAAGACATTTTGCATGAACAACTAAACAGGTACCGACCATCTAACAGACAAACACGCATTGAAGTGAATGTTGATTTGTGATTCAGATTGTTGATACGAACACTTCAGAGTGAGCACTTCAACGATGATCATACAATGCACTAATAACGGGCATTTAGACATGCCAGCGGTGAATTTGCCGACAGAAATCACACAAAAATGCCTGAGTCTCTCTTCATGAAGCTAAGAACGAAGAAGGAAGATTATAGTGTTTATCTTATCCAATGCACGAAGGATGACCAGATCAAAGGAAGAGGTCGTATGAGACAATGATGCTGAGGATCGGAGCCAGCGAAGGAGAAACCAACAAGTTTAGAGCACTCCGAGCAAACTCACTCAAAAAAAGTGACAGAAAAGAAGAAGGATTGGGAGAAAGTATTCTGTATATTGATATATAAAGTGTACAATTACAAGTATCTATTTATAATGTAAGAATGAAAAGAAGAAAAGGAAATAATATAGGAAATCACAATTCCCTATCAATTAGAATCAATTCCACAGTCAAGATCAATTATAATTTTCAATCATATCTTCAACACTCCCCCTCAAGCTGGTAGCCTATATATGTCAAGGACACCTAGCTTGTTTAGTAAGTATGCATGTTGTCTCTGACATAGTGGTTTGGTGAAGATATCAGCTGGTTGGTCAACAGTTCCAATTCCCTTTGTTTTGAGAACTCCCTCTGTGATCTTGTCTCGAGTGAAATGACAATCGACTTCTATATGCTTTGTCCTTTCATGGAAAACTGGGTTCGCCGCCAATTTGAGTGCAGCATCGTTGTCACAAAACAACTCAGTCGGTCCATTAACTTGTAATCCGAGATTTGAAAGTAATCCTCGTATCCAAATTATTTCGTAAGTTGTTTTGGCCATGGCTTGATATTCTGATTCGGCTGATGACAATGATACAGTTGACTGTTTCTTCGTCTTCCATGAAATCAGTGAATCTCCCAATTTAATACAGAAACCAGTAATAGATCTCTTAGTCATTGGACAAGTGGCATAATCTGTATCGCAAAAAGCTGTCATCTTCATATTACAATCACGAGACAGGAATATTCCAAGACCTGGACATCCCTTGAGATACTTCACAACTTTTAGAGCTGCATTCATGTGGGATTGTTTTGGATTATGCATGAATTGACTAAGTATTTGGACTGCATAACATATATCAGGTCTCGTCATGGTAAGATACATCAATTTCCCAACAAGTCCCTGATATCTTGATGGATCCTTGAGTAATGGGTCCTCAATGGATGAAACAGAATTCATATCATATTCATGAGTAGTCAACTTGCTATTCTGCTCAATTGGTATAACAGCAGGTTTACAGCCTGACAATCCCGCTTCTGAAATGATTTCAAGGATAAATTTCCTTTGGCTAAGACTAATACCTTTATCAGAACGAGCAATCTCGATACCAAGGAAATATTTGGGCGGTCCCAATTCCTTGATGTGAAATGTAGAGTGCAAATATTTTTTGAACTTTGCAACATGAGACTCATTATTTCCCATCACAAGTATATCATCAACATATATTAATAGATAAATTGATGAGTTACCTGAATTCCATGTAAACAAGGCATAGTCATGCTTGGAATGCTGAAATCCTGCATTAGTTAATGCGGCAGTGAATTTCGCATACCATTGTCTAGATGCCTGTTTTAATCCGTATAAGGATTTGCGCAGACGACATACCCGAGACTCCCCCTGTCTGCATAATCCTTGTGGAAGTTCCATATAGATTTCTTCATCTAGATCACCATGGAGGAAAGCATTGTGGACATCCATTTGATGTAGTTTCCAATTTCGAACGGCAGCAATGGATAAGAAGGATCGAACAGTGACTTCTTTCGCAACAGGGGAGAAAGTTTCATGATAATCGAAACCTTCCTTTTGAGTAAATCCCTTGGCCACCAATCGAGCTTTATAACGTTCAACAGAACCATTTGCCTTGAACTTTATTTTATACACCCATTTACATCCAATTGGTTTCCGATTTGGAGGTAATGGGACAATGTCCCAAGTATGGTTCTCCATCAGTGCATGAAGTTCCAAGTCCATGGCACGTTGCCATCGAGGATCACTTGATGCTTCTTGAAAAGAAGATGGTTCCTGTTCTTTTGAAAGACGGCTAATGCAACACATGTGCTCCGGTGATAGCCGATTAAAAGAAACATATGAGGAGACATGATACTTTGTACCTGAGGAACTCAATGTTGAGCAAATATAGTCTTTAGTCCATGTAGGCGACCGGGTTTGTCGTCCAGAACGCCGAGGTTGTGTAGCTACGATATCTTCAGGTACGGAAGAAATGTGTTAAGATGAACCTGTATTTGTCGAATTCTCCTCAGATAATGTTTGAGGTGATGCTGGTGGCTCAGCTTCTGACGATGCTGGGAAAATATACGGTTCTTGCTGAACTGAAATGGATTGCTCTGGAGCAACAAATAAGTATTGCGATGTCATTGATAAGTCTTCTTCACATAGAAAAGGTCGACGGCCTTCTGATGATGAAGTTGCAGAAGAGATCATATTTTTAAATGGGAATGTATCCTCATGAAATATGACATCTCTACTTACAAAGAAGCGTCCTGTAGAAATTTCCATAACCCTGTATCCTTTCTGAAGTGAAGGATATCCCATGAAAACACATTGAGTAGCACGAGGGGCCATTTTGTCCATGGGGCCCATATTTTTTGCATAGCATAAACAACCAAATACTCGAAGATGATTATTTTCTGGTTTTTTGTTGTACAGCATCTCGAAAGGAGTTTTTCCACCAAGGATTCTAGTCGGCATGCGATTAATCAGATAAGCTGCTGTGACCACACAATCTCCCCAAAAAGTTTCAGGAATAAAAGCTTGATATTTTAATGCACGGGCTACTTCTAAAAGGTGTCTATGCTTACGCTCAACAATTCCGTTTTGTTGTGGAGTGTAAGTACAAGAACTTTCATGAAGTATTCATTGTGAAGAGAGAAATTCGATGCAATCAGAGGTAAAGAATTCACGNAACACATTGAGTAGCACGAGGGGCCATTTTGTCCATGGGGCCTATATTTTTTTGCATAGCATAAACAACCAAATACTCGAAGATGATTATTTTCTGGTTTTTTGTTGTACAGCATCTCGAAAGGAGTTTTTCCACCAAGGATTCTAGTCGGCATGCGATTAATCAGATAAGCTGCTGTGACCACACAATCTCCCCAAAAAGCTTCGGGAATAAAAGCTTGATATTTTAATGCACGCGCTACTTCTAAAAGGTGTCTATGCTTACGCTCAACAATTCCGTTTTGTTGTGGAGTGTAAGTACAAGAACTTTCATGAAGTATTCCTTGTGAAGAGAGAAATTCGATGCAATCAGAGGTAAAGAATTCACGCCCATTATCAGTACGAATACGCTGGACAGATTTATCGAATTGATTTTTGGCTAAAAGAATGAAATTCGATAAGTGAGTAAAAGTTTGGCTTTTCGATTGCATGAGGTATACCCAAGTTCCTCGTGAATAATCATCAACAATTGTAAGGAAGAAACGGGAGCCATCACGATGAGGGGTATGATAAGGACCCCAAATATCCATATGGAGTAAGGAGAAAGATTTATTAGCCCGAGACGTACTGATGGGAAATGGTGCCCGTGATTGCTTGGCTAAAGGACATATTGGACATTTAGGATTTGGAAATCGTGCACTATGACCTGATCTTTGATGAAAAAGAAGATTTTTATTCCTATTGATGGCATTACAAGAAATGCTCTTATTTAATGAATATAAATCTTCTGGGGAATCGATCCAGAAATATAATCCTTGAGCAACACTACCCAAGCCCATCAGTTTGCCAGTCGATTGGTCCTGAAAGAAGCAATTATCGGAATTGAATATGGCACGACAGGAATTATCTGCGTAGACTTTAGAAACAGATAGTAGATTGAATTCGAAATCAAGAATGTATAAGACATTCTTGAGGATAAAGTTTGGGCCAAGATGAACAGTTCCAATCTTGGTAACTGTGATGATATTTCCATTTGGGAGACGTACTGATATGGGAGTTTTTGGTTCTTTATCCATATGAGAAAAAAATGTTTATTGCATATTATGTGGTCACTAGCCCCTGTATCGATTATCCATGCATCAACCGAAAAAGAATTTTCCTTGTTAAGAAAAGTACTTGAGAATCCTGCATCTTCATCTTCAGTTTTCAACTGACTCAGAATTTGAACAATATGTCGATATTGATCCTGAGTAATTGTCTGATGTGCCCCAGCAATCCGTTGTGTGGAAACCTGATAAACTAAAGATTCTTTTTCCTTTTTAATTTTATATGTAGGTTTCCCATGTAATTTCCAACAGGTATCAATGGTATGGTGAGGGCGTTTGCAATACTCACAATATTTATTTTTTGATTTACCATTTTGCCCATTTACCTTTCCTGATGACGTGGCACCATGTGATCCATAGGATCCTTTATAAACAGGTGCTGACGTGGCTTGATATAAGCCCTCGGATTCAATCGGGTAGATGGACGATCCACGGCCGTCCATCCATGCGCACGACGATCTAGAGCCGTCCATCCTTGCGCGCTGATCTGGGCCGTTCATCACGGTCCACTGATCTAGACCGTCCAGCTCCATCTTCTGATCCAAACCGTTCGATGATATGCGACAATCCCAGCCGTCCGTGCAGAAAACCCTAGGGTTGTCTTCACTTTTCCTTCTTGCCGCAGCAGCAACAGAACCCATTTTAGGGTTTGAGTTCCCTTCGACGCCTCCTCCGACGATGCCTTTGCCGGACTCGACTGAGCCGACGCTAGGGGGAAACACGGCGAGGCTCATCCCTTCTCCTCCTTGAATCTGTCCGCCGGTGGTAAGTCGTTGATTTTCCTCCTGAACAGCCAATTGAAAAATTCGACGGAGTGGTGGTGGAGGGTCCATTGCGAGAATCTGTGATCGAAAACCAGAGAAGGACTCGTTTAAGACGAGTAAAAATCTCGTAGCTTTCTCTCGTTCTTTGATTTCTTTGTACTGATTTAGGGTATTCTCGGGTCCTCGCAGTTGCTCTTCGGCCGCTTCGAGCTCATTCCACAGTGCAGAAAGGCGGTTGAAGCAAGCGGTAACCATGAGGTTCCCTTGCTTCATTTCTGTTAGGGCTTGCGAAATTGTGAAGAGTTTCACCCTGTCGAGTCGGCCATACATTTCGCAGATGCTGTCCCAGAATTTCTTCGCGTCTTCCGTCGGTGGGAGCCCAGCCGCGACATCGGGGGCGAGGCAGTTGCTAATCCAGGTACGTACTAACTGATTGCACCTCCTCCAATGTCTCTGATTTCATTCATTGGTTGGAAAAGGGACAGTTCCGTCAAGGAAACCGTCCTTATCCTTGGTGACGAGCGCCCGCCGGAGATCCCGAGCCCACGTATTATAATTGTCTTGTCCAATAAGCTGCAGGTTGATGAGGCGAAGTTCCGGTCCGTCGGCCGGCGAGGTGAGGGTCGCCAATTTCGGGACGGCCGCCGCCGATGGGAAGCGGATACGGCAGAAACCCGGGCGGCGGATGGGTCGGGTAGGGATTCGTTCCCTGACCCGAAATGGATTTGGATCCGGGTCTGTGATCCGGACTTGGCTGACCCGAAGCATCATTCGGGTTGCCCCCGGTTTCGGGGCTTAAGATGGGCCGTCCTCCAAGGCCCGAACTGGGCTGATCTTCGAGGCCCGAATAGGCTTCTCCTCCTTGCGGATATTGGGCCCACGGTTGTCCTGATCCAGTGTCCCATTGGGTTTGGACAGGATACCAGTGGACCGCAGGAGGCCATTGGATGGGCCCAACGATTTGGCCCGAAGTAGAAGTTGACCATGGTGGTGTCTGCCCCGAAACAAGGGGCCTTGACTCTTGACTGGATGGAACAATATCCGACGGTAATGTGGGTTGTTCTTGGGGAGTTTCCCCAGTTGAGGATTTCTGAGTATCGTTTGTCATGGCAAAGTTGAATTCCTAATTGTTTTGCTGATCTGTTTTGCAGGATGAGGAACTGCAACAACTCTTCAGAAAAGAACGAAGGCAATTCTGGAATTTTGCGGAAGCTAGGTCATGAAGGCTCTGATACCATGACAGAAAAGAAGAAGGATTGGGAGAAAGTATTCTGTATATTGATATATAAAGTGTACAATTACAAGTATCTATTTATAATGTAAGAATGAAAAGAAGAAAAGGAAATAATATAGGAAATCACAATTCCCTATCAATTAGAATCAATTCCACAGTCAAGATCAATTATAATCTTCAATCATATCTTCAACAAAAAGGTGCTAAAGAGAGCCACGGCCTGCCGGTGGAGTGATGATCGGAGATGATGCTATCAGTGCCGGGAGGTCTGTTGGAAGTCACCAGGTGAAGTAAGAAGCCGAGAGAGATGATTTTCCAGACGTTCAGAAATCTCCGAGCCTCCATACCCCGTGTGCTCCGTGATGAGTGGATGAGAGTTGCTGTGGCCGGCTATGGAGGACGAGCAGCGGCTGCAGCAACTGGTGGACTGAGGCGACGAGGAAGGAGTAGGGATGGAGAAGCATCTGGAAATGGGTTGATCCGATAGAGAAATTCTCTCTCTTGAGCTCCCTGTTCGTTTATTCCTCATCACAGTGTGGCATGAATGTGGGATGAGTGGCAGAGGCTGGCGTTACTGATATTTATATGCGTTTGAATTAATTAATAGTTATTGACGAAAAAACCTAATTATTCCTTAACAGGTATGGGTCAATTTGGTCTGACAATGTGTGGGCCTAATCCCACTCAAAATTGGTTGTGTTACGTTGGATCTTGACAAATGCAAAATTGTATCAATTAGATCGAAAAATAATTAAATTCGAACAAGGTGAATTTCAATCTCAAACCTTATGTTAAAAAATTTCAATCGAATGCCTATGTCTATTGTTTTGAAGCATACTATAGGAATGTGGTGTCTCGTTGAGCTAAATTTGAGATGGAGAAACATCATATATCAAATGAGAGCCAAGGAGGAGAAAACTTTGGGACGACTTCCGATACGAGAGGTTATCACATTTTTACTATGCTTGTGTTCGTATATTAGGGTGACTTCTAATCCATTAGGTTTGAATACCAAAAAGAATTTTACACATGGATCATCCACATAAGATATTTATATCCAATAATAAAAATATTTAATTCACATCGTTAAATAATGATGGCTATTTTAATGCTTTAATTTTATTTTTCCCTTCCTAAAGTAGTTGGATAAAAAGATGTGCATGTTCACTTATCATTTTTAAATATCTAACTCAATATATTATAATCTGCATTATCAAATAACATATCATCAATCATTTGAACAAAATGAAGGACTATATTAAATATTTAATAATAATTCGAGGATCACATTAAATAAATCAAAAATTCATACACAGTATTACACATTAGGTCAAAGTTTAATGACTATTTATTTTTGCCCTTTTTCCTATTTTCACTCGCACCTCGATTATGTATGGTCTAACAAAGCATCACCTTTGATTTTAATAGATACTTTTGTTCTCTCTCAAGGACTCGAAAGGGCCAAGGTCTTGGCATTTTATTAAATTGCAATCGATCGATGATTGATAACGCGAGTCGCTCTCGTTAACAACTGACCCTAGTCAGCGCCCCATCGCGGGGCCACAGTTAAAACTGCGAAGAACCCGCCCAACCGCTTTATCACTTTATCCTCGTCTTTGACCAACACGACCCCTACGATTAACTGACCCCTCCGCCAGCATCAGATCCTTCCACGTGTCCTATTACACGGCTCCCCACTCGTACTGGTGGGCAGCATCGACGGCCGAGTGGCCTCCTGCACTTTTACCCCGTGCGGGTGCGATGCACGATAACCCGCTCCCTTTCTATCATTATTATTTGGGATAATGACACAAACAGATCTTGAATTTTAGTCCAATATATAATTTGATCCATAAACTTTCAATTTATTTATTATGGTCCATGAACTTTAATCCAATATGCAATGATCTTGAGTTATAAACTTATAGCAAGTATGCTATCCCACACATAGCTCTCTTAGCCTTAATAGGAATTGCATGTTAGCCATTAAGTTCATTCCCAAGTTATAAACAAAAATTCCGATATTCCAAAGATCTCTATGATCTAATTGGAAAGAACTCTTCAAGACTCAAGCAGCTTTTGCAAAACCTTCCTCCTTTAAAAATTTCATCTACTGGCAAAAGACCTGAACCAGAGAGACACACCATTGTCTTATTCCACCGACCCTGGACATTTATCCATCCAACTGGGTGGATTTCTGACAAACCATCTTTTGCAAGAACTTTAACCTACAAGTCCCAAGTTTTTCAAGAGGTTGCACGAATCCATCAGACACTTTCATACACCATCTCCTCCCATACATGTTTAATTTGGTCTCTGAACTGAATGAATATGTTCAATGTAGTCCTTAGTCTTGAATTAATGGAAAATGACTAAATTGAACATTTTAATGTGGTGTCTCATTGAGCACACAAATAATGGAGTAAGTGATGAGAACACAAACCAGAGCGAGGGATCTTTAGTTCTTTGTGTGCACATAAGGAATTTCTTAGGCTTAGCACTGTAGCAAACTCGCATGATTCAGCTTTTTGTCACCAACAATTGCAAGTCATCTTCTTTTGCTTGAGTCAATTCATAATGGTTCTCGTCCATATATTAGCTAGGTTAATCCAATATTATCTAATAGTCATTTCCAAGGACGTGTTTCCTTAAAAAGAAAAGAAAAATGATATAACTCAATTAAACTTAATTGACCGCGCATCATTTATAATTTATTTATTTTTGAATTAAAATTAGACTAAACTTTCACTTTTCTCCAAAAAGAAAATGCTCCTCACTTTTCTCACCCCAACTGGAGTTTTGCTCATTAGTTGAAGGGTAATTCGGTCTTTTTAAGTTAATCTAAGATGCAAATTGGGAATTTTAAATACTGAGCTTGCAAAGTGGTGTGTGAACTGCGGACCAATCGCAAGGAGGGTATTGGAAATTTCAATTTATGGATAGAAAATATATTATACACTTATAACTTCTGCAATTTTTAGGAAATAAACAAATAAAAATAAGACATTCAACAAGAAGATTCTACTTTATACAAGGTAATGAGCTTAGGGGTTTGCGAGTTGCAAGGACGCCTTGAACTTTGTCTTGAATGACAAATGCCAAGTTT
>CM026416.1:11309622-11333989 GCA_014858505.1 Corymbia citriodora subsp. variegata
AAGACAGCAGAAAGAAGAAGGAGAAGAAAAAGTTGCAGGGGAGAGGGGAGCGTCGATCGTGCATGGGGGGGAGGGGAGGAGAGAGAGAGAGAGAGAGAGAGAGAGAGGACCGGTCAAAGGGATAAGAAAGAAAGATAAGATAAGATGGGGCAAGTGGGGCTGCCGACAGGGGGAGGAAAACGTGGGGAAAAGAGAGAAAATGGGGAGAGAGAAAGAGGGAGCGTGCGGAAGAGAGAGGGAGGAGACGCGCGGGAGAGAGGAAGAGAGAGAAAAGGGGAAAAACCCTAAAATTCAAAAAAAGCAAACAAGCTTCTAGAAGGGGGGTACTTGGTCTAATTACCCCTGAAGCGCGATTCCCAAAAATCCGGTCCTAATCTCGGCCCATTAATCCAACTCGAGCAATTCGGGCTTATCGAAAATTCGGGATGTTACACATTTCGACTACCGTTCGTCGTCCGTTGTCATCCCCGAGCTTACCCCCTCGTAGTCCTCATTCCCCTCTATGCGCTAGTGTCGCCGGATTTCCGATCCAAGTAAGTTAATTTCCTAATCCTTGTTTAGGGGTTAATCTTACTTAATGTGTGATTAGTGTATTTGTATGTTTGTGTTTCATTAGAGTTAATTAGTGGATTAGTCTGGTTAATTAGGCTGATTGAGATTAGTGACTAGAGTTAGTGTTAGATTAACTATGGTTAGTTGATTAAAGTAACTATAGTTAGTTTTAAAAGTTAATCATGGTTAGGTTAGATTAACTAGGGTTATGTTAATTTAGTAACCATGGTTAGTAATAATAATAATTATTATTATTATTTGATTATATAATAATTATCTATTATTTTCGGAATTATTAATTAATTTATTTATTTATAATTTCGAATTATTATTATTAATATTGTTATTACTATTCATTTCTGAAAATTAATTATTTTTGGGGAAAATAATTAATTGTAATTATTTATGGGAAATGGTTTTAATTGAGTAATTTTGTGGGAAAATTACTATGGCCTAATTTTCTAATGTCAATAGTATTAGACTACTTTATTAAATGACATTGATTTATTAAAGAAGGGTTTTATTAAATGGAATTATTTGGATTGGAAAATAATTATAAGTATTTTGTGAGAGTTAAATTATTTATGGGAATGGTTGATCCTCACGTGCTTATTTATTATTGAACATTGAGACATGTGATTGGATACCGATAATTATTGCGGTACGTGATTACTTTGGAAAAAGTATGCAAGTGTTATAGTGTTAATTGGTTAGAATTGATTGTCAGACTGTGACTTGAACTACTGATTGTTGCAACTTTCGTAAATGATTGGACTGCTACCGTTGTGCGTGATTGCTGGACACTACTACATTTCATTATACGTGTGCCAACTGCAAAAGCATATTGCGTGAGCATGAACTGTATGTGCATTCACCACCGAGCAAAGAAATGAACAAATTGATTAATGACGTGTTACATGGTCACATTAAGAGGAGAGCCCGCCATTGCCGAAAAAATGGCCAATCCTTATGGGGTTATGCCGTGGCCATTTGGTCGCTTGACTTCGATTGGTTGCCTAATAGGGAGTGGTTAACTTTGTGGGACTGTGGTAGTGGGTGGGTCCTATGCTCCTTCAGGAATGCCGTCTTGGGAGTGAGCCCTTGACATCGCCGTGCCTTAAGGTAAAGAGGATGAAGCTAGCTTGGCCAGGAACCACCAACCATAAAGTTGTGTCATGGCCTAGGAGGAGGGGTCATAATAATCAGAGCATGTGTGGGTATGAGACATGAGAAAACTGTGTGCGATACTCTGATTATTTGCTTGCTCTTAATATCGCGATGATTTAACTGACAGTTTCTACAGGTCGCGTGAGCCAAGGCTAGGTAAGGATGCCTATAATTGCACCTGTTTATTAAACTGTCTTTTGTAGTTATCTGTTTGAGGTGGCATTGGGTGATTTGATGAATTAGGTTGTATGTTAAACTCCTGAGGTGAGTGAAGTTCCTAACCGGGGCTTAGGGATTTAACTTGCTGAGTTCATCTCAACCCATCGTGGTTAATCTTTTCAGGCCCTAGATGATGTAGTACTCGAGAATCGAAGAGAGCAATCCACCGAGGCCAGCGAGTAGGCATTTGTACAGTGTTAGGTTAGCTAGGCCAGTCTCTTTTTGAGTAGGCCTTAGCTTATCGCATGGAGTAAGGTGTGTACGTATTTGCTGATGTGCTGGCTAACCTTCAGATATATAAATTACTATTTGTCTTTTATCTACTGCTGTTGTTGCTATCCCTATTGTTTGATTTAGGAGTTGTTCGTTTCCGCATGTGCTTAATTACAATATAAAATGAATTGGTTGATGACAATACCTAGGACGTCGTACAAGTAAACCTCAAGTGAAATGGGGCTGCCGCAAACTCAAGAATTGGGGCGTGACACTATTTCTTTTTGCTCAAAATTCTTTAGAGTCCTATTCTAAACCAAAGAGTAAAAATAAAGGGGGCGTCATTTTTATGTTTTACGATGGCTTTGATAAGGATGGTGTTATTTTTTCCTTTATAACAGTCTAACCTTCAAACAGAAGACGAGCACTCCAAACTTCAGCGGCAACCATTCTACCAAAAGAAGGGGTCTGTAAGCTGTTGTGCCTTAAAAGGGATAACATCATAAGGTGATTTACTGGTTAGACCCAGTAATTACCATCTCTTATGGAAAACTTGCTATGTGTACAGAGAAGTTGCCAACTCGACGTAAGACATGAAAAGTTAAAAATTATCGTAATATTGAAAAGTTACCAACCAAATTGAAAAGTTACCAATTTCTATATCGAAATTTTAGTGGCAGCCCTCGCCAACCGCTAGAAGCTCTCACTGGCTGCTAGTCAGGGTAGGCGAGGTTGCTGAGCCCTCATTGGCCATCGGCAAAGAATAAAGAAAAACTAGAAAAATGACAAAAAAATGACAAAAAATGCCCTTAATCATCGGAAAGTCATGCCCTTATATATAAATATTTTAAGCTCTTATTTGAAACAATATTCACTTCAAGCATTTATTTGAAATAAAGTGCACTCCGAATCCTTATTTGAGAAAATAATAGCACTTCAAGCCCATCTTTAAAATTTTCACTCAAAAATATTGCCATTGTGTTGGTCCCACCTTTCAACAAATGGGAAATCAACCTAGGATTCGTATCTTCCCCGCTTCACGTCTTTTTCTAACCTTCAAGCTTTTTTCCCTCCTCGTCTTTGATCTCTTTTGTTCGCGAAGCGACGCCGGAGGGAGCTCTGCTTCGATGGCCATTCCTCGTTCATCTTCCACGATCTTGCGTCCTTCGAATGAATTGGATTGGTCGGATGGAGATGATTCCCACTATTCCGCTGAGGACGAGGAGTGCGAGGACGAGGATGACACCCCTTCCGCCAGCGGTTCAGAACCATGGCGCCCCGTGTCTCCCCAGGGGAGGTTCAAACGAAGAATCACGCACTGGAGAAAGTGCGAGATGTTGGGAAAGGGTTCGTACGGAGATGTCTACGAAATCATCATTGAGTAAGATTCCTTCTCGCTTCTCTTTGATTATCGTTTGGTTAAGCAATCTTTGGGAAGTACGATGTTTTGTTCAAAGTTTCGATGGCATGCTGCTATTCCGTGCTTAGAATTAGGATCACTTGGACCAATCTTGCAGTAAAGATGTAATCTTTTGGTTGAAATAAGAGAAGACATGGTTGCATCAAAGGAGCTTGAATGCTGTGGAATTTATTGAAACCTTTCAATTTTTCTGCAACTTTACGGGGTGCAATTGTCTTAACTATGTCTAGTAAAGGCATTTATATTCTCTATTTCCACTGTGATGGAACCTATTTCGCTGTGAAGGAGGTTTCTTTCTCAGGAGAACAGGGAGGCGAGAGGATAGCTCAGCTTGAGCTGGTAACAGCTCGTGTCTTTCTCTGTAGCTGACGTAAATGCAAAACTATTTACAAGGCAGCTGTGTATACAACCATAGATCAGGTGTCTTTGATAAATTTTCTTTCAACTCCTTCTTTCTAGTGATACTCTGCTCTCTTTTCAGGCAATTGAGTTTCTTACACAGTTCGAACATAGTTCAACATGTCGGCACAGACAAGGTGCTGTTCCTTCTTGCTAAGTTGCTTTCTGCAGTATCTTTCACTTTGGCATTGATTTTGATATCACCAGAAACTGAGCAAAATATTAAGGGGTGTTATAGCAGCCATGAGAAGGTGGTGGCATCATCATCACTGCTTGTATTACCTGCAATTATCCTGTGAATAATATCACAGCAATTGCGGCTTTTTAGGAGTAACGGCAACTCATGACAGAGATAGTCATTTCTAGGACCCCTTCTTCACAACAAAAGTTTGTGATGAATTGACCATTTTCTGTAATAGTAATTATACGAGAAAGAAAATACCTGGAGTAGACTTCAGTTTATGGACTGTCTCTCAATGAAAGTTGAAGAATTTAGAGAAAAGAATTGTGATAATTCTCAGTGTTATTTTACCACGATTACAAAGTTATTTATAAGACAACTTTGAGTGTCAACCAATAAAATAAAATCTGAAAGATCCCACAAATTAAGGGATACTAATAAATCATTTCCTAACTAATTCTTTACAGCTATTTCCTAATAATCTTGACCTAAAAATCAGGATCAAATAATCAGATCAAATATTCCTAATAATTAAGTCAAGAAAACAAGATAATTCAACACTCCCCCTCAAGCTGAGGAATAGATGTCTTCCATTCCCAGCTTGGAAATTATTTCGTGGAAGATCCCACCATTAAGTCCTTTGGTTAGCTCATCTGCTAGCTGATTTCTAGAAGGTATGTAGGACATGTAGATCAATCCTTCTTCTAGCTTTTCTTTGATGAAATGTCTGTCGATTTCAATATGCTTCGTCTTGTCATGTTGTACAGGGTTATGAGCAATGTTAATTGCTGATTTATTGTCACAATATAGCTTCATAGGACCCTCCCACTTGACTTTTAGATCTTCCAGGATGATTTTGAGCCATAATAGCTCACATATTCCTTGGGCCATTGCTCGAAATTCTGATTCAACACTTGATCTTGCAACTACATTCTGTTTTTTACTTCTCCAAGTCACTAAATTTCCAGCAAGAAATGTGCAATAACCAGATGTTAACCTTTTGTCCACCATAGATCCTGCATAGTCAGCATCGATGTAAGCTTGTAGCATCAGTTTTTGATTTCTTCTTAATAGGACTCCTTTTCCAAGGCATCCTTTTAAGTAATGTAGCACTCGATTGACGGCTTGTAAGTGTGATTCTCTTGGGTCATGTATAAACTGACTAACCACACTCACTAAATAGGCAATATCAGGCCTAGTATGAGCTAGATAGATGAGTTTTCCCACCAATTTTTGATACATTTCTCGATCTACAGAAGGTTCTTCCTTTGCCTCCCCAAGTTTTTTATTAGGCTCAATAGGTGTAGCTATTGGTTTACACCCAAGTTTTCTGGTTTCCTTCAAGAGGTCGGTCACATATTTCTGTTGTGAGACAAAAATTCCTTGTCTTGAGTAAGAAACTTCAATGCCAAGGAAGTATTTGAGTCTTCCCAACTCCTTTATTTCAAACTCTTTAATCAAACACTGTTTTAGCTCCTGTTTCTCCTTATCATCATCACCCGTGACAATAATATCATCAACGTACACTAGAAGTGCGGTCACTCTCCCTGTTGCTGAATGCTTAATGAAGAGAGTATGATCACCTTGGCTCTGTTTGTAGCCTAAAGCTTTCATAACTCTAGAAAATCTCCCAAACCAGGCTCTAGGTGATTGCTTAACCCCATATAGTGCTTTCCGTAATCTACATGCTTTGTTTGCCGCCCCTTCTCCTTCAAAGCCCGATGGAATACTCATGTAGATCTCCTCTTCTAGGTCTCCATGTAAGAATGCATTCTTCACATCAAACTATTGAAGTTGCCAATTAAAGTGAGCCGCTAGAGAAAGTAAAATTTTGACAGTGTTCATCTTTGCCACCGAAGCAAATGTCTCTTGATAATCTACTCCGTAAGTCTGAGTATAACCCTTTGCCACCAATCGTGCTTTATATCTCTCAAGAGAGCCATCAGCTTTGTATTTCAAGGTAAAAACCCATTTGCAGCCCACAAGATTCTTTCCCCTCGGTTTTTTGACAATCTCCCAAGTCTGGTTTTTCTCAAGTGCATTCATTTCTTCTCTCATTGCATTCCTCCATTCTTCTTTAGACAATGCCTCAGATAAAGTATTTGGAATAGAAATGGTATTCAGACTCACAATGAAATTTCTATGAGGTGGTGAGAGGCGGTCAAGTGACACATAGTGAGATAGTGGGTATAAGGGTCGCTTTGTGCACTCTCTAGTACCTTTTCTAACAGCAATGGGAAGGTGTGAGTCATTTTCTGGCATGTCAAACGACTAATTATGTAAAGGAGAGTCAGAACTTACCGGAAATTCATTTGCAGAACTCGGATGGGAATCTTGAACTTGTGTTTGGTCAAGAACAGTTGCCTTTCTTGAATACACCTAAGGAAATCTCATAGAGTCATAAATACGGGGAGATGTAGGAGCAGACACTTGTTTCGGAATAGACCCAAACGTAGAGTGTGAGTCTGGGATTGAAGGAGCATGAACTGATTCATCGGAAACTGATTTGTTAGGAGTTGATTGGTCAAGAGTTGATTGAATAGGGACTGCTTGATCAGAAGTGGGAGCTCGAATTGGAGAATTATTAGGAGGTAAGTCAAGATTAAGGCTGTCAAAGTCTTCATCTTTCACTAATGATTTCTCCCCTTGAATATTAGATTGTGGAAAGTAAGGTTTGTTTTCTACAAATGTAACATCAGCTGATATGTAGGTCTTTCAAGAAGGAGGATGGTAACATTTATACCCCTTTTGTGTGGAGGAGTAACCTAGAAAGACACACTTGATTGCTCTAGGATCTAGTTTCCCCCTCTGCTGATTATGAACATGTACAAATGAGGTGCAACCGAAAACTCTAGGTGTGAGATTATTTGTTGTCCTGAAATGGGGATAAAAGCTGGAAAGAACAGCCATAGGAGTTTTAAAATCTAACACTCTTGATGGTAGTCTATTGATCATGTATGTAGATGTAAGGACAGCTTCCCCCCAATATGATTTAGGAACATTTCCATGAAACAACAATGCTCGAGTAGTGTTAAGCAAATGACCATTTTTCCTTTCAGCCACCCCATTTTGTTGTGGTGTGTTTACACAAGATGACTCATGAATGATTCCTTCCCTTTGGAAATAGGTTGACAAGATTTGGTTAAAGTAGTCTCTAGCATTATCTGATCTAAAGCTCTTAATTTTAACTCCAAATTGATTTTGAACCATGGAATTGAAATTAGGAACAATACTAACATCAGATTTGTGTTTGAGTAAGAATATCCATGTGACCCTAGTGCAATCATCAATTAGAGAAACAAACCATCGAGCCCCTGAGATATTTGGAATTGTGGAGGGTCCCCAAATGTCACTGTGAATCAAATCAAAAGGATGAGAACTTCTTTTGTTGTTTATAGGAAAAGATACACGGGTGTGCTTAGCAAATTCACAAGTGTCACATTGGAATTCACTCATATCTAATCCTTTAAACAAAGAAGGAAACATGACATTTAAGACACGAAAAGATGGATGACCAAAACGAAAATGATAAAACCAAATGACATCCTTATTTGAAGTACTAAGAAATGACAATGGTGAATTGTTCACGACTTTCTTTGAAATCCTTGGTGTTTCAAGATAGTACAACCCATTCTTTTCCTTAGCAAGTCCAATCTTCCTCTTCGAATTCTGTTCCTGAAAAACACAGTAGGTAGGGTAAAAAATTGCATGACATTTAAGATCTTTGGTGAGCTTTTGTATGGAGACAAGATTGGCTGATAGTTTCGGCACATGAAGGACACCTTTGAGAGTGAGAATGGGTGTAATATGAATATCACCAATTCCTGCAACAGTGGCCAAGGAACCGTTTGCCACCGCTATTTTTCTATCGCTTGGACATGGGATATAGGTACTAAAAAATTGTGAAGTGTGAGTCATGTGGTCAGAAGCACCTAAGTCTATTATCCAAGGTTCACCCGAAAATGTTTCTGAGGCATTTAGACCAGAAGAAAATGGAGGCTTACCTGAAAGTGCCAATGAACATGCACNTGTGTGTGCATGACAAAGACACCTATAGACATGCACAAAGTACAGCATGAGTTGTCCTTTACTTTTCCTAGATAACATATTAACTTTCTGTGTTTTTCCATACAGGCCACCGAAATGAATGCTGCTAAATCCTTCAAAGGAACTCTTTTGTGGACCGCGCGTGAGGTTTGCACCTTCCACTGCCATTTTAAAAAAAAAACTATCATTGGCTGTAGAAGGTGCATGTCATTTCCATTTCTTTTTCATCCTTATCGGTTGTAACTGCAGGTTTTCAAAAATGTAAACAACGTAAGCTATGGGTTGGCTGCTGATATTTGGAGCCTTGGGTGCGCTGTTTTAGAGATGTTAACACGTGGGGGTCGATATCCTGACTTTGAACTGGTATGTGATTAAGTAACTTTCTTTTTATGTTTTGTATCCTAGAGATCCATGTTATGCCGGAGTTAGTAAATAAGTTGAGCACATGTTGTGATGAGTCCATTAGGCCGTCATTATGAGAAAACAAAACGAGTAAGGGCACTACATAGAAAGGAGAGATGACAGTTATCAAGAGTATGGTTGTGTTAAAAGATATGCATAGTATTTGGGGCCAGTGGTTGGTATTCTGGAGCAAATGGTTAGCTAACGTGGTATGAAAACTCGGTCGAATATTTGAATCTTGGCTTTCTCTTTTAAGCAATTTGGCAATCTCGTTCAGTAATTCTAATTTCTAGTGCAAGTGCAATTTGGCATTCATACTACTCAAAGCCATCATAAATCATGCAACTAACGCCCTGTTTCTTTTACTTTTTGGTTAAATTTAGGACACTTGAGAATTTTGAGCAAAAAGTAATAGATATTTTTGTTTTATTTGCAGTAGTTGGAAAGCATTCACTCATTGACCCTTGTGAACCGTTTACATATCATCCATCCAAGTCTCCTAATTCTGCAGTAACCATGATTCCAGAATGATCAATGCAGATGATTGCCCGAAGCATGATTCATTTAGATTGTCTATAGATCTTATTGATTTATCTGGTTGTCATATGTTAGTTTGATTAACACTAGCGTCTGCTACGTTTTTATTCGTGTTGCGGCAGGAGCAAGCAGTGGAGAAAATTCGCAAGGGTGAACCTTCTCCACTTCCGAAATCTTTATCAAAAAATGCCCGAGACTTCATTCGCAGATGCTTGCGACGAAATCTGAAGAATCGGCCTTCTGCAGCACAGTTGTTAGACCATCCATTCGTGAAGAAGTGAGGAAGCCACCAGCTTCTGGTTTTGCTTGGATACCTTCATCAACTCAAAGGCATTTGTAAAAGTTCATAACATTAACAGTCTCCTCTAAACTATTAAGTTGGAGCGAACAGTCCCATGTATATATAATTTCTATGGTCTTTGAGATTGTTAGCGAGAAATCTCTTTTCGAAGGCTGCCTCACAACCTCAACCCTCTCTCCGACTCATGCTCTGCATCCTCCCTCAAGTAGGAGTTGGATTTGGTGGAAGAACTGTTGATTGGTGACGCTGATATGTCCCCTTATTTTGTTCGTGTCTTAATTAAGTCTCGGGCAAGGTTAAAAGCATATTCTTGTAAAGATTAATATTATGAAAATTTTCAAATTGGCATATCAAGTTTATCCCAAATTAAATTTTTGATCATCAAAAAATTCCAAGTTGATATGTTCTAATGAATTTATTTTAAATGACCACAAAAAATTTAAAAGTGATATATTTGTGGTAATTTTACTCTATATTAATCTTTTTGACCATCAAAATCCCGTACATTTGTAATAAATACACTAATAAATACACTCCGTTAAATTGGAATAATATCATAAAAATACATAATATGATACAATTAGGACAAATGTCACATTAGTAACTAACGGTAATATTTAACAGATTATAATAAAAGGTCAAATTTGTTGAAAGTGTATTATTTTAGGGCAAATTTGTCAAAAATGTATTAATTTGAGGATTTTTGGTGATAAATAATTAATTTAAGGTGAATTGATTTAATTTAGAGTTTTTTGGTATTAATTCAATAAAAAATGTCGAGAAATTGAGCTTCACAGTGAATAAAAATGCCCACCGGAAGCATTTTTGGCGAAATTATAAGCCGATTCACTGGACTTTTGTAGTGAAAATATTACGTTTGAAGTCATCGGACAGTTTTAAAATTCAAAATTGAGCCCCGTTGGCTTTGGGTTCCGATCTCTCCGCAAAAGCGCAGCGCAAAGCCTGACCTGGACAATCTCGTCGGCCGGCCTCCGGACAATCCCTGAACAAGCATAGCCGCGAGGCCCTTGGTGTCGCCGGTCTGGAACGCCGTGTGGTCGAGTGGCTTGAGGTTCTTGCCGTAGAAGAGGAGCTGCTGGTACTCGGACTTGGGTCGGGCACGGATTAGAAGAGGGTGACGATGGACCGGAGAATCGGTGACTACGGGGGAGGAGGACAACGCGCGCCTCCGCCGCGGCGGCAGCGGCTGCAGTAGACGACTCGTGCAAATGGCGGAGGAGGGAAGCTCCGAGTCCGCCGCCACTTCCTCTTCCTCTTCCTCTTCCATTATCTTCCATAGCTGCCATTCTTATTCTTAGACCGAAGCGCGTTGGTCCTCGGATGGAGATGAGCCCAGCCCTTCGTTGGGCTAAAAAGACAAGGAGTCTTACGATGAGAACGAGGATTATTTAGAGCCAGAGGATTATTTAGAACCATTGCGACGTGTCTCTCCTAATGGGGTGTTTTCAAACGGAGAGTCGTCTGGTGGCAAAAGAAAAGACTACTCGTCAATAATGGTTCAGTTGTTCTTGCAATTTTGGGGCAATACAATCGCTACTCTCCCTCGTGCTTCTCTATTTCCACAGTGATGGGTTCTACTACACTGTAAAGGAGGTTTCATTTCATTATTAGATCAAGGAAGCCAAGGCCTTCAGAGATTAGCGCAGCTTGAGCTGGTAACTGCTCGTCTCTTTCTGTATGTTGTGAACTACTACTTGACTAGGATCTTATAACTGCCAAGCTGACGGGTCTGCAAACCGTTTATACAACCGTAGAGCTGGTGCATGTTCGATAGATTTTCCTTTGACTCATTCTTTCAGGTGATGCGCTGCTTTCTTTTCAGGAAATTCAGCTTTATAGACAGTTTGAACATAACAACATAGTTCAATATATCGGAACAGACAAGGTGCATTTCCTTCTTTCTAAGTTGCTTTTTGCAGTATCTTTCACTTTGGCATTGATTATGATATCACCAGAACTCAGCAAAATATTTAGGGGTGTTGTAGCAGCAAGATAGTAGTGGTAGTATCATCACTGCATGTATTAGCTGCAATTATCCTGTGAAGATCACAGCATTTGCGCCTTTTTAGCAGTAACAGCCACTTGTGACAGAGACAGTCATTTTTAGGTCCCCTACACCACAAGAAAAGTTTGTGATGAATTGACTATTACCCATAATAGTAATTATATGAGAAAGAAAAGCGCTTGGTTTGTAATCAATTAACCCTTTGTTTACTGGTGGAGAATAATTTACAGTAGTCTACGACCTGAAGATTCAGGACTAATGAAGGAATCAAAGGATAAGAAAGTGAAGTCATTTAATTCCTCATGGGTTTTCATTGACCATCTGATGGTCCGCATGACTAATGTGCCGACCTTTTCTTCCTCAACTATAACTGTTCATGGCTGTAACCATAAGAATGAAGTTCCTTCACAGGCTGATTTTTTCCATCTGTTCTAGTCCAGTGTATCTTTTATTCTACTACTCATTTTTATGCAGCATCGTATAGTTGTTACCTCTACAAGTAGAGAAAACTGATAATGGAATCGATCATCGTTCAAGTGAAGGAAGTAGTTCCCACCTTAGTGGCTGAAATGTTCACGTACCTGTTCTTTTTTCCTTTTTAAACATTGTTTGGCAAGAAGTATCAGATTCTAAGAAAGTGCCATAACTTCTTCTTGGGATGAAACATGCAAAGATCTTTGCTTGCAAACCATCGTTTACTACACCTACAATCCACCACCACATATTGTTTTGTCGCAATGATGGATTAACAAAATAGGATTCCTCCTTCTTCCGCCAGTACACTACGCAACTTCTCTTGTAGGCACTGATGCAACTTGAGACCGTGGTAAACACTTACAACTCCCATTTGTGTTGTTAAAGGAAACCGACAAAAGAAGAGCTCGGCCCATGCGTTCTTGTCTTATTTTCCTATCTATGTTCACAAAATTACTGTTAAATCGTCATCTGATGCAAACTTTTACTAAATTAAGCCCCATCAAGCAGATTCTTGCTGAACATTGATTGTTTATTAAGGAGTTCCTTGGTACCAAAGTGCAATTCAGGAAGCATAACCAACTTAACAATATATGAAAGTAATTTTCTCAGAGCCTTGTATGGAGCCTCTTGTCTTCGTACGATTGATTGCTGTGGGAAGAGTGTTGTCTTGATCCAATGCCTAGTTACATGTTATAACAGGCCTAGACATTTGGCATCATTAGGATGAGGAAAACTTAAATGACACTGACATGGTGATCTCTAATGTGTCCTGTCTGAATATCCCATATAGTTTGTTTATGGGCTTTAATGGGCCATATATATGTAGCCCCTTTCACCTAACAATATAATTTTTTGAGTTCTAACATAATTTCATAACCAAGTTCTACCGCAATTTATTTTCGTACATGACTCCCTTTTCAGCAATTTCATGTGTTGTTCTCAATCCGTTTGCACATCTGAGGGAGTGTTATGATATTCCACATCGCTTGTCTAGGTAGAAGAATGCTTGACTTTGCATTTTAATTTTGGCTAATTGAATTAGTGATTCACACTTCTCATTTCTGGTGGAAGGGTTGACTTTATTAAGGAAAGAGATCATAGGCAAACAAAGAACACATTGGAAGCTAGCATGCAATTTTTGTTCAGTTTCTATTTTTGAATAATGGAGGGTGTAGGAAACACGCTTTTAAAAACTGTGAATTGATTGTAAATTCAAATGTTGAAACATAGTGAACAATTTTAGTGATATTAATAAAACTAACTTTTTTTTTCTTTTTTCTCTATATCATCTGGGGTGGATAAATTATTTGAACTATGTCTGGTCAAGATATTATAAAAAAAAAATTAGCTTTGTATTTCTTGAATCGATCACTCACTTGCTCACCCGGATTAGAGATGCTTTACTAGCGTTAGTCAAAAAGCATTCACTCATTGATCTAGATTGTTGCATTTCTTGAATCGAATCTATCACTCACTCGGATTAGAGAGAAAGCTTATAGAATAGAAAGCTCTGGAAAAGAAAAAACTTTTGATTATGATGTTTACAAGGGAGTGCATCTGGCATCCCTTCTTATATCTAAGGCCTCTTATTACAACCATTGATTGATATTACATTCAACGGACGAGATCATATCTCCCAATCTACCAACTACTAGCATTTATGCCAAGAGAGTTCTAGAACTCAATGCAATTACCGTATCGCCCATCCCTATGAATATTCTGGAAACTCTTGGGCAAGTTGGGCAGTCTTCTTCGATCTTGCACAGTGCCTTGGTCATAAGAAGCTCAAGTCCATGACACTAGTGTCAATCATAGATCCAAGAGGAACAAACATATGGTAACTGATAAGTCAATAAAATCCTTGTAGGCAAATCTAAGTGCATTGTGCTTCAGGCAATCATCTACACAGATCATTCTAGAATTACAATTAATGTAGAAGTGAGAGACGTGGATGACATTGATTCACGAAAGGTGATTCGATTCAAGAGCAATCTATTCAAGAAAGGCTTGATTTAGGGGATTCTACGATCTCAAATGATTAAGTTGCCATACGGTGTTCATCCCAAACGATCCACCCATGTCTGCTGTTCTTTTTGTGGCGGGACCAACCTTCGAGTAAAATTCACAGGAAAAAAAGCCTCTTCGAGTTCTTAAATCTTTGTCAGAAGACGCTCAAGAGTTCATCATCGGCAAATGCTTGCAAGTAATACCGGAGGATCAACCTTCCGCTGCAGCAGAGTTGAGCTGTTGAGCTTGATGATGTGAAGCTTGCAAATTCTCAAAAAATAAGTTAGGTCACTTCCTCGGTTGCTCATGCTTCCACCCCATCTTAAATCCTCGCTTCCTCGTTTTTTTTTTTTTTCCTGCTCATGCTTCTGCCCGTCTTGCTGCTTTTGCTTCTCACCTGATTGACCTCTCTGCAATTTGGGTAACACGATTCCTGATTCCCTTCAANAATCATGCACATGCCATTTTGGACTAGAAGCGGTGTTTTCACCTGATTGATCTCTCTGGGACTTGGGTAACAAGATTCCATCCAATTATGCACATGCCATTTTGGACTTGAAACAAGCAGGTGTCTTCTTGCACTCATTTGGAAATGAATCTGTCAATCCAACCTAACTTTGTAGGGTTGATTTTTTGCAATATCTGATGGTGAAATACTGGAAACAACGATTGTAAAGTGAGTTGACGTGAGCACGAGGCGGGGGCAATGGCAATCAGTTGTGAGGAGAAGTGTAATAAGGGTCAGGTTATGGTTAAGTTGAGCCTTTTTCCTTTTCGCAAAGTGTAATTATTTCTTCATTTTGGGTTTTGCAAAAATGAACGAGAATGAAAAAAAAAAAAGTATGGAAGGGCTCGGGAAGCACCACTAGTTTCGCAAGAACCTTCCTAGTAACCTACCGCATTGTAAAAATCAGAACTTGCTCCCCTATCGACTGAGAGTCCGATTGTTGATGGTACAAATTTTTTCATCATTCGATACAAGCGTCCATCTTGAAGTAACATACTGTTAACAAAAACACTTGAATTTACAGATGGCCTGATATTAAACAAGCAACAACAAAGTAAATGCGGCATTCCATCATAGTTCTCGAGAGATATCCAATCTTGACTGATTGTTTATCCTATAGGTTGCGCATGCCTATCTATGCTTCCTAGAGGCAGAAAACCTGTGTCATCGTCAACATCTTTGTTTTCTTCCTTTCTTTTCAAGGAAAAAATATACAACATGACATGTTATTTACAATTTCCAGATGAACAACACATGCTTAACTTGAGCTGGATAAAAGGCACCAGAAAATCAGTCGCAGCCCGGGACCCTTCGAAACGACCACTGATCCTTCAGAAGCTCCGATTTGCCCATCACTGCCAAGGAGAAGTTATCTGGCAAGAAAAGTATCACATTATAAGCTTGGCAATGCCTCGGGAGTGTTTGCCAGTGATCAATATGCCGCCGACCATTGAAGGGTTCTAAGAATTGCAGCAGCATTACCAATGCACTACAAATGATTTTTAGTAGGAAAAACTCTAATGACACCCCAGCATTTTGGCTTAAGATTACACAAACACTAGTGAAAGCTTAATATTGCTTCGTTCTGTATTTCCTATTTGAACGTCTAACGTAGAAACTTAAAACTTTATAGATGGAAAGACTTGGTTTGCCATCAAAACAAAAAAGGAAGAATATAAAAACCAAAAATTTTAACAATATCAAGGTAGCTAAGAAAAGTCAACAGGCCACATGAAAAATATCCAATAACCATCATGTCCAAATGCTTTAAAACATTAGACCATTTATTTTGGGAGACTAATACTCTTCCAAAAGGCACCCCACTCACAAAAGAAGACTAAGCCCATTCAATTAAATTGCTCCCTGAATTAGTCTGGGGCTTCTGTTCAGGGTCTAGTGAAAGCTCTTGCCAGGATGTTCCCCAATAGCAGGAAGTACAAAGGATACTTGTCCACTTTGGTTTCTTAGAATGTCATTGTCACTGTCACATATCTCTCCCCTAGGGAAAGACAAATTAACCTATGGGTGCCAATTAACCACCATAGATAACTCTCCAAATTAAAAGTTTCAAAATGATCTAGCGGAAATATTAAGGATTATGGAGAAAATTATAAATCATGAAAAGTTCATAAAGGAATTTGGAAACTGACCATAGGCCCTAAAAATACATGGACTATCTGCTCCCATATTAAAGCATAGTGTAGATTGTTAAAAGTTATAAATTTTTGGAGTAAACGGAAGAAATGTGGTAAGTTGATGACAGTATCTTGCCATTAGCCCTAAGGAAGTATACTTCCACTAGCAATGCAACAACGAAAAAACAAATGTAAAGTGTAAAATTACCTTCAGAGCAATGGACCGAAAGGGATCGCTGAGCAAAATCTTTCGACTATATGTTGTTGAAATGAGGTGAAGCAAAACCAGAAGAAGTAGGCAGTTTCCTCAGAAAAGGGTGGTCTAGCAACTGCGCTCCAGAAAACCGAGATTTCGGGTTTACTTGCAAGCATCTAAGGATTAAGTCTCGAACTGGAGGTGGTTCATCCCTACCAATTCGAAACAATGTTTACATCTGCCAAAATAAGAAACTAACGTATGATAGCTTGATAAACCAATAAGATTTGTAGACAATTCTGAGGGCATCATGCTCCAGACAATTATCTACCATGTTAACAGTTCACAGGGACCAACAACGTAAACGTTTTCCAACTACTAATTAAACATGAGTATCTATTCATTTAACTCAATTTCTAAGGGTCCCTATCTAAAAAATAATAATAATAATAAACGAAAGGGGGCATCGGTTTTATGTTTTACAATGGCATTGAGAAAGATGGTATTTTTTTTTTTCCTCTATAACAAAAGCAATCTAACCTTCAAAGTTACTCAGAAGACGAGAGCACTCCAAACTTCAACGGCAGCCATTCTACCAAAAGAAGGTAGTCTCTAAGAGTTGTGCCTAAAAAGGGATAACATCACAAGGGGATTTACTGGCTAGAACCAGTAATTGCCATCCCTTGTGGAAAACTTACGTGGCGGCGTCTCTGAACCGGTCGGGTGGAATTATTTTTTCGAAAATTTTGTTTGGGCTGGGCTGGACCATTTTAAGCCTAACCGGCTCCGATTTTTATAAAAATAGTAATATCACGAAAGATCTTAAATTGATATATATATATATGATAAATTTATTAAAAATTAATTTTTTAACCACAAAAATTCTCAAATTAGTATATTTATAACAAATTTATCACAAACTAATTTTTCAATCACAAAAAATCCAAAATTGGTACATCTGTGATAAATTTACTATTCTTTATTTTTCATTAAATTAGATTACTGTCACAAAAACCCACAAATTAATACACTTGTGACAAACAGAGAGTAAAACCTTAAACTGAAATACTTGTCAACCGTCGCATGTCATCAAACTCGGAAATTTAATAGTAAAATTTAATGAAAACTAATTAAGGGTAATTTTATCGCAGGTATATCGATTTAGGATTTTTTGTGGTTAAATAATTAATTTTGAGTAAATTTGTTATAAGTATACCCGATTGAAATTTTCGTGGTATCAACTTTAAAATAAAAAGGGAAGCCCAAAATCCTTACCTAGGCCTCTTCAAGCCTAAAAGGTCGACCTGGTTGGGCTCGGTTTTTCTTGCTCACCCCTGATATTATGCAAGAATCTGATAGACGGAAGCAACCATCAAGCTTTATAAATTTATAGTGGAGATACAATATGTTTCCCCCTCAACTTTGGCGTGGATACAAGTGAATAGGGACTTTCGAATTTATAGTTTAATTTTCGAATCGTGCCGTATCCAGGAATCAATTAACTTTTTCTTAAAAAGTGTCGCGCACGTGATTTTTTTAGAGAGACGAAATGCAGTTTTCTTTTTATCTATACCTCACTAAATGCCATTTTTTGCCACCATTCCAAATGTGTCTACCAATATTCATGTTGTGTTCAGTACGTTAAAATTTAATGGAATGTAATTTATCTTGTTTTGGTTGTCGAGAGTGGACTAAAATGAAATTTAATTATCAATTTAGGAATATAATTATCTAGTTAAAATTATACTTTTATAGCACAAAAATAATTATTTTACAATTTTGAAATAATTTATCAAGTATTCAATAAAGAATTATAATTGATAAATTAGTACATAAATATTGTAAACATTTAAGAGAAAAACACTTGTTTTTCTTACTTTTCTATTTCCCATATTACCATTCCTTTCTTTCTCTCCTACCGAGCCTACCTCCCATGTCGTGAAGAACCATTTTATTTTATTTTTCTCTCTTCTCTCTATAAGATTTCCTGAAATACTTTTTTTTTACACACGCCTATTTCACACATAATTACCTAATTATGTGCATGCTGGTATAGCATATCTAAACCCTTGTTAATAATGTTAATCATCTTATAATATAATAATAATAATAATAATTTTTATGTGATATTGATTAATATGTGTCTATAATTATCAAATAGTCAGCGATAATGAGAATTATAATATATTATTAGCTTCATGAAACAATGGATTAGTATGATATCCATTTAAAAGATCCATCTAATATCAACTGCTAATATTTATTACTATCATTCAAAAATAATTCCATAAATTACCATGATGTGCATTTAATTTGAAATTTTGAATTAGCTTGAATATCGTTGATTATAAATATTCTTTAAATGCACATAATATATATATATAATGCTTTACTATCGGATTAGTCAAACATAGCAATTTAGTTTATAATGTTATAGTCATTATTTTTCAAAGTATTTATTTAACAACACAAAACAATCACCTATATAACGAATATGATTTATTATAATATTAGTATCAATAAGATGGAATTATTCTTCCCATGGAATGTTGGTGGCACGTAAATACATACATTTCGTGGAACGTCATATCTATAATAGTAATTATTGCTATATTTAGCAATTAGTGGGTGGACGAAGAAAATCCAAGTAGAAAGTGCCGGAAATTTTAAATTTTCCTACCTCTCATCTCTCAAATGAAAAATCAAAATTTCAATTGTCTACTGCATACATATACGTATGATTGGCCCACGTGTTCCTAGTTCTAAGCGTAGATTTGCAGCACTTAGAAGTGAATCGAAACTTCAAATGAAACGTTATAATGGGAGGACACCAATTGTACTTCACCCCAAAAATTGCTTATACCAAGGATAACTAAACAAGATTATTAAAGAGACGCAAATGAATTACACAACTCCAAATGACCCGCTTCCAACGCTCTGCAATTTTTCACCTTGGTGGCTTGTGTTTAAATTGTTGGCAGAACGGGTGTTCGACACAACAACACAGCGCCTTGGGTTTAAATTGTTTGACGCAACATGGGTCTAAATTATTGGTAGAAGGGATGAGTCTAAATTGTTAGCGGAAGGAGTGTTGAACTAGTCTTGGGTCAAACTTGTTGGCAGAAGAGTTGTTCAACTAGTCTTGTTTTTAAATTGTTGGCAGAAGGGGTGTTCAACACGTCAGGTTTGTCCAAAAAACTCTTGATCGCGGCAGGATCTGCACAAATTTAGGAATCATGATCTCAGCAGCAGAGAAAAAAGAATAAGATCATGGCGACCGTACGATTCGGCTACACCGCATGGGAACCATAGTCCATGTTTGCAATGTCATGCGTATGAGGAACTATCCTCGGATCGGACGCCAGGCTATCAGAAGCGACAACAACTTCGTCAGTAGACTTCGGGATTTTGTTGCATTCGTCATATTGATCTTCTCCACTGAAAATGCGAATAATTTCAAAATAAGCTATGAAACCAAACTATACCTCTATCTCGATCGAAAAGTTGATGAATTGAGCCTTCAACTAAGAATCATGAAAACAGGAAACCGACGATGATAAAAAGAAAATGCGTAATCAACAACTGCCACCTGAGGTAGCTGGACAAGAGGTGGTTATAGCCATTCTCTTGCTGCAAAACCCGAACTAAAAGGAATGAACGCTCCCGGTGGTGGTTAAGAAAGGGTAGCGAGGTCAAATGATAAGTAGGATCATTGGCGCGCAATCATTGAATTCTGGTCACTGAAATGTATGGGTTAGACATCTTCTGGGCCGAAATTAAACAGGATTTGAGTCGGGCCATATGATCGGTAGGATCCCTCCTTTTGGAACGCGATCGATTGATCTTCTTCAGGCAAGAAGATTATTCTTCGCAGAGTGAGAATGTGTAGTTTCGTGCCGGCTTGTTTTTAGCAGACCAATTAAAATGAAGCGGCAGGAAGCCATCAAAAGAAAGTGAAGAAGAAATTCAGAAGTGCGATTTCAAAGAAATTCAGAAGTGTGATTTCGAGCTTTTTTTCCCCAGGCCATATGGTGTCAGAGCACATAGAGTGTGGAATGTAAGATCTCGAAGATGGAGACCCATCTCTCTCGGAGACTGCGATTGCTATTTCAGCGGGACTTCGGCAAAGGAGCTCAATGATGGAAGCATGCAAATCGTTGAAAACAGGAAGCTAGGCAATACCATCCTAACTCCCTCCAATTATGTACACGCCATTTTGTACTTGAAACAAGCGGTGTGTGTCATCTAGTCTTGTTTAAGGGTGTATTTGACAACGACTCTACTCCCGGAAACAATTTATGATCAAAAATGATTTTTTTTTATTTTGCTCCCGAAAATAATTTCTGAATATTTAAGGTGTTTGGTAAACTGTTTAAAATTTTACTCCAGGAATAAAAATGCATTTAGTAAAAAATTTTG
Organism: Corymbia citriodora subsp. variegata; assembly: GCA_014858505.1. Lineage (NCBI taxonomy): Eukaryota > Viridiplantae > Streptophyta > Magnoliopsida > Myrtales > Myrtaceae > Corymbia > Corymbia citriodora. The sequence goes on from CM026416.1 coordinate 11,330,328, forward strand.
ATCTTTTGATTCTTTTAATTTGTAATAGCTTTTGTTATAATTTTTTTTCTTTTTTCTTTTTCTTTTTTCTCCCCTTCTTCCTCTTGGCCGCCGCCACCAGTGGTGGACGAGCGAGGCTCCAGCAAGCTCATCGGACCTAGCCCAACCACTCGCCGGCGGCGGCCCAGGGGCGGCGATGGGGCGGTGATGGGGTGGGAGGAGGAAGAGGAAGAAGAAGAAGAAAGGGAAGAGAAAAAAAAGGAGAGAAAAGAGAGAAAAAAAAAACCGATTCTCAAAATTATTCCCGGGAGTGAAAAGCAACATTTTTTTTGCTTCTTGATTCTAATCCAAATCTATTCGCCGAAACAAATTTGTTCCCAGGAACAAAAAATTTACCAAACGAATTTATGTTCCAAATCTACTCCCGAGAACAAAAGAACAGAATCGGTTATTCCCGGGAGAGTTAACAAACAGGCTCTTATTAGTCGATGTCTTCTTGCACTCAATTTGGAAATAAATCTATCAATCCAGTCAGAACTTTTGATGGGTTGATTTATTGCAATATATGACAGTGAAATACTGGAAACAGGGACTCTAAAGTTCAAGTGAGACGACGCAATCACGAGGCAGGGATCACGGTGAGGCAGTAGCGGGTAGTGACGCGGGTGTGAGACAAAGAAAGTTCGACATAGAGAGAGGGAGAGGAAGAGAGAAGTGCAATTAAGAGAAAATGTAAACACCCGAAGCTATGGGTTGGCTGCTGATATTTGGAGCCTTGGGTGCAGTGTTTTAGAAATGTTAACAAATGGGGGTCAATATCCCGACTTTGAACTGGTATGTGATTAAGTAAAATTCTTTTAAGTTTTTATATCCTCAAGATCTATGTTATGCCGGAGTTAGTAAATAAGTTGAGCACATGTTCTTATGAGTCCATTAGGCGGTCATTCTAAGAAAACAAAACGAGTAAGGGCACTATGTAAAAAGAAGAGATGACAGAGAATTTGATGACAGATATCAAGAGTATTTATGCAAATGCAAAAAGAGGACATTGGTTTTTGGCATTGGCAACGATTGTTTTGTTGCTCGCGTAACAAAGTCAGTGACACTAGCGCAACAAATTCAAACTCTTGATGATCCAATTGAGATATTTTGGAACTATCATCGCGAAGAACCCTAGATTGGATCATCACCTCGTAATAGCTTGCGTCGACCTGGATCCCTCCCTGCTTCACAAGCGTCTCGGAGGAGCGATGTCCACCTCCGTGACTCAGTCAGCTTCGCGGTATATGCTTTTCAAGAGAGAAGAAGACAGCAGCAGGCCCCCATTCCAACCCCAGCCAAATACATCTCCGTCCAGGAGGCCGTGTGCCTGATACAGCCAACCCAATTCCCTCAGCTTGCACGTACCATATTTTATCGTGCTCAAAACAAGCAACGGTGTCCTCTGGTCCTGTTCATGGGTCAATGTCCTCTTGCCCTTGTCTGTAGATGAATCTGTCGATCCAGTCAAACTTTGTGATATCACGACCAGCGAAATGCTGGAAAGAAACGATTCTAAAGTTCACCAAACAGAAGCGACTGATGCTACCGTTGTGATGTCACCAAAGTGGCGTAGAAAAGCCCCATCTCCTCCAACGCATGTGATATGAAGATCGAAGCGTCTTTCGGCGCAAAGGGATAAATCGAAAGGCCTACCCATTTGAATATTCTCGCATAATATTCGAGCAAAATTGAAGGAGATAGTCGAACACAATTCTTTTTCCCCTCATTAGCTTAGAAACTCCTAACCCACAAGCGGGGTCACACTGGTGGAATCTTTCGAATAGGTTCGTTAATATTATATACATGTTTTCTTATTAATCAGCTTAAAAAAGGTTACGTATCATAGAGCTCAGTAGATATCCTTTTTGTTGGAATTCGAAGTGGGGAAACTCAAGACTGATGAATGCTACTCGACATGGACCATCTCTGTGGATCAACATCTAGTGGTTAGGTGATGATGTTCCTAACACGTTTCTTTAGCGTTCATGGGGACCCTTAACTATCAGATGTTTTCTTTCAACTTGTCGCCACTATTTTGCGAGCGGTGTGAGTATGAAAAATTCGCAGAACAACGGAACGTAAAAACGCTTTGAAAGACCAAAATTGCATGCATTAAAACGACAGTTTTATAAATCATGCAATCAATCATTTATCAAAAAATATTTTTCATGAAAAAATGCCCCCTTAATCTTAGCAGTATTATGCCTTATAATAAGAATATATAGCTTTATTATTGCCTTATAATAGACTTAACACACACACATATCGTGGTTTTTTTCTTTTTTTGTAACTCAACCTTTTTTCGCCACAAATCCTCATTAATTTAAAGATTGAGACTCGTACACGTGCTAAGAAACAAGGTCTCGGCCCTTTTCTGATATATCGCAACGTGTAATGAATTGTAGAATCAGAAGCTACTAAAATTTCATAAGTTTCATTAAATAACTCTTCACTGATCTAATCTAACAAAAAAACTCTTCACTAATCTAAGAGACTGGAAAACAATAAATGGGGGACTTTTATGGACCAGTAAATAGAGGAAGTTGTGGATGAAAAGTCAGAACTTCCTTCTTTTTGGCACATGTGGTATTTTGAAAGAATTCTTGGTCAAAGTGGATGCTCATTATACCTCAGGGTTTGATGTATTTGGTCAATTCCAGGTGGAAGTATGAAATCATGTTTACACTTTACCTTCTGGTATCACTATCAAGATGAATTGCATATTATTAGGTCCAGCCAATGATCATTTCTTTAGCCGGGAAGCATATTTCTACTCCGAGAAGATGGAAAGAAGTTTTTACATAGAGATATAGGAGGTCGACATGCGTACAGGACTAAAGTTAACAAAATGATTTTATAGATTTTTTTGGGTTTTTGATTAGTTAACGCAAGTTAATTTTTCCTAATAATACATCCAAAAATCCATTATATCGTATCAACTGACAAAAAAAAAACACAATGTCGAAATAATTCTCTCTTTACTATTAGCTTTTGCTTCTGTCATGCATTTTTTTTTCCCTTTCTTCTTTAGCTTTGTTTCGTTGCAATAGTAATGGTCAATATTAATCCGTCAGATATATCTGCAAAAATATTCCACAAGAGTCTTTGCCTCCAGCAAAACATGATTCCTGGGACCATGTCAGATTCTTCCAAGGTGCTGGTTGCTTTTACATCTGGGGAAGGTACTATCACGCATGAATGCATAAAGTATTGAAAATTGAAGGCCAAAATATAAAATTTAGCTTTGAGCTATTCAAACTTATGTTCCATCTAAACCCGTAATGTTTAGTCTTTATTCATTTAATTGCCCCGCATTCACACCCACTCGCAGTCAATCCTCAGCATGATGATCTGTAAAGCCAAAGGTGGTGCCGACACTCTACCACTCAGCTCGCATAATCTTGAGAGATATAGAAAACAAGCAGAAATATTTTAAGTATCTCTAATATTAAAAAATATTCTAGAGAATTATCCTAATTATCTCTAACACACTCCAGATCGCTTTCATTTCTTCAGGTCTAACCTTCACTTTAATTTCATCGCCTTTTTATTTAATTTCATTGAACTTCGCTATATCCGACAATGAATAGACGTGAACTTGAGGCTGGGGCGACGGCGAGGCGAGGCGCTGGCGGGTGTTG
>CM026416.1:11335234-11363096 GCA_014858505.1 Corymbia citriodora subsp. variegata
GAGGATATAAAACACACAAAGAAGGTTACTTAATCACGGCGCCGTGGTTCCAAATTGCCGGCAGAAGGAGTGTTGCCCACATCATCCTCATTAGACTCCTCATCTTCAACAGAATAGTCGGAATCATCTCCATCCCACCCGTCGAATCCATTTCGTTCGAAGGGGCAGCCGTCAAAGATCGTGGAAGCCATCCACTCGGCGCTTCCTCTGGCGAGCGCTCGAGTCTACCGCCGCTTTGTCGAAGAGTTGCAAAGGGTTCAGAAAAAAAAAAAAGTTCACTTTTATATTTGATCTTCATTCGGAGGACTATTTCCACTCCAAGTCCAATTGAATATTTCTACGGCCGACAGTTTTTTCCATCCTAGTTTAGCTAAAGACACTCCCCAGTTAAAGATTTTGGCCATTTTACCCATCATGGGTCCTATCTTTTTGCATCCCATGCATTAGAATAAAATCGGATATAAGAAAGATATAAGTCTAATAAGATTGTCCTATGGGGAGGTGAACTAAAGGTAAGATAAGATTTTTAATATCCATAATAGAAAAGTTATTTTCTTGAACAACAAACTTCTTAAATTAACAAAATTTAGAGAAAAAAATTAACAAAATTAAAGTAACATTTGAACATAAATAACATTTGAATTCTACTATGAGAAATTTCAAAAAAAAAAAAAAAAGAAGAAGAAGAAGAAGAAGCAATTTGGGTTTTTTAATTTAATCTTATTTTTAATTATATATTCTAATTTAATTCTATTTTATAATATAATTTATATATATTATTACATATTTTAGGTATTTTAGTATTTTAGGTATATTAATGCAATTTACTAATTAATAAAATTTTATCAAAGAATGATGGAAGCAAATGAAAGAATTAAAAAAAGAGAGAAAAATAAAATAAATATAAAGTAGAGATAAATAAAGTAGGCAAGAATATCACGAGAGATTTTTATCATCTCCGTCTAAATTTTTTTGTTGTTTATACAAATATGCTGTTTACACTAAATAATGTACATATGATGTAAGTATATCTGATTTTATTATTACAATTATCAAATAGTAGATATGATATAGCAAAATCCTCGTATTTCATATTCTATCCTGTGCAATCCTATCTTAGTTGAAAATCCAAAGACCAAATATAGCCTTGGTGTTCCTTCTTTCTGGTATGTGCTCCGACACTGTATCGACCAGTAAATATGAGTTTGAAATTGCACTCATGAATTTCTTCTTTACTTACCGACCAAACGAAAAAAAAAAAAAAAGAGAGAATTTCTTCTTCACTTTCTTTCGATGGCGTTTTGTCGCTTCGTTTTAGATGGTCCGCTAGAACCAAGTTGGGGAACACAGATCATGCCGGCACGAAACTACACATGCTCACTATGCAAAGAGTAGTCTTCTGTCGGAAGAAGATCAATGGACCGCAATCCCAAAAAGGGGATCCCACTAATCATATGGCCCAACTCAAATTCCGTTTACTTTCGGCCCAGAAGATGTCTAGCCCATATATTTCAAGACCACAATTCAATGATTAGGTGCCCCATTCGGTTCCTAGTCCGATCCAGTTCTAAGATAGAATTGGAAACTAAACTAGGAGGATCAATTCTCAAAATTTGGAACCGGAGACTAGACTAGTTGGTCATAGGGGAGGGAACCGAACCAATGGTTTGGTCCAATTTGGTCCGATCCAATAGAATCAATCACTTTCTTTTCATTACTTTTTTCCCATTATGTGAAACTAGATCGAGATAATGTTTAATTCAAATTTTACTAATTTTTTTGAAAAAAATAAAATAAAAAATTATATTTAGTTGGTCATATCTAATCTGATTCTTTATTAAAATCGGGAACTGGATTGCCCGAACACTAGTTCCAACTTTAAGAACCGGAAACTGAATCAAATCAGCCAATCCAATCTAATCAAGGCAATTCTTGATTCGATGGTCTATTTTGCACATCCCTAGTCGACAGCACTCCATGAACCCATCTCGTGCTCGAGGAACCCGAGATGCATCTCCACCTGCTCACGCCCATCTCCCCCCATTTTTTTTTTCGGTCTTATTCAAATTCTCGCTCTTAGACTTTTATCTTGTCTCTTTATTGATCGTTCACAATTGAAACTAAATTGTCTCAACCCAATCCTTGAAAAGATGGAGATATGAACTCTCTCTCTTTTTTCTCGCGTACAAAAAGTGATAAAGGGAATTTGGTAATTCCTGCAATTCCTTTATTTCTCAACCCAATCCAAGTAATGTTGATAAAAGTAATTCCTGTTATCAACATTTTCTATCCAAAAATGTTCACATCCGTATCTTCAAGCAAGTAGATGTTAATGCAACAATTGGATAGAAAAGGCAGTAAATTCTGTTTGGACAAGCCGTAAGCTCAAATCAAGTTTTGTAAAATTCTACAGCTCTCCAACACTCTAAACTATCATTTGTATTTATATACGTAGATTTACGATTCATTAATCGAACCTAGCAACTCAAATTTCAATTAATTGCAGATTTGAGCCCTAATTCTGAAACTTCAAAATTTTGTTTTTCCTACGACTCAATGATACTCTAAATTATTAATATATATAGACGCAGAATTACAATTCCTTAATCAAACTTCGCAACTCAAATTTCACGAGACCTAATACTGAAAACTTCAAAATTTTGTTTCAGGCAAACCATAAGCTCAAATTAAGTTTTGTGAAATCCTACGGTTACACAACATCCTAAGCAAATTTTGTATACATAGGTAGCTTAATGATTCCTTAATCAAATTTTGCAACTCAAATTTTTGTTTGGGGCAAGCCGTAAGCTCAAATTAAGTTTTGTAAAATTCTACGGCTCTCCAACACTCTAAACTATCTTTTGTATTTATATACGTAGATTTAGATTCCTTAATCGAACCTGGCAACTCAAATTTTAGTTAATTACAGATTTGAGCCCTAATTCCGAAACTTCAAAATTTTATTTAGGGCAAGTTATAAGCTCAAATCAACTCCCGTAAAATTCTACGGCTCAATGATACTCTAAAATATCATATATATATATATATATAGACGCACCATTACGATTCCTTAATCGAACCTCGCAACTCAAATTTCACTTAATTTCGAATTTGAGCCATAATACCAAAAACTTCAAAATTCCATTTCAGGCAAACCATAAGCTCAAATTAAGTTTTGTGAAATCCTACGGTTACACAACATCCTAAGCTATCTTTACTATATATATGTGTATATATAGGCAGCTTCCTAAGCTATCTTTGCTATATATATGTGTATATATAGGCAGCTTAATGATTCCTTAATCAAATTTTGCAACTCAAATTTCTGTTTAGGGTAAGCTGTAAGCTCAAACCAAGTTTTGTAAAATTCTACGGCTCTCCAACACTCTAAACTATCATTTGTATTTATATACGTAGATTTACGATTCCTTAATCGAACCTATCAACTCAAAATTCCGAAACTTCAAAATTTTGTTTAGGGCAAGTTGTAAGCTCAAATCAACTTCAACTTCCGTAAAATTCTACAGCTCAATGATACTTAAAATATCATATATATAGACGTAGTATTACGATTCCTTAATCGAACCTCGCAACTTAAATTTCACTTAATTCCGAATTTGAGTCATAATATCGAAAACTTCAAAATTTTGTTTCAGGCAAGCCATAAGCTCAAATTAAGTTTTGTGAAATCTTAGGATTACACAACATCCTAAGCTATCTATAAAATATATATATATATATGCATATATATATATAGGCAACTTAATGATTCCTTAATCAAATTTTGCAACTCAAATTTTTGTTTAGGCAAGTCGTAAGCTCAAATCAAGTTTTATAAAATTCTACGGCTCTCCAACACTCTAAACTATCATTTGTATTTATATACGTAGATTTACGATTCCTTAATCGAACTTGACAACTCAAATTTCAGTTAATTGCAGATTTGAGCCCTAATTCCGAAACTTCAAAATTATGTTTAGGGGCAAGTTGTAAACTCAAATCAATGTGCTTCTCTATTTCCACAGTGATGGGTTCTACTACACTGTAAAGGAGGTTTCATTTCATTATTAGATCAAGGAAGCCAAGGCCTTCAGAGATTAGCGCAGCTTGAGCTGGTAACTGCTCGTCTCTTTCTGTATGTTGTGAACTACTACTTGACTAGGATCTCATGTTCAATAGATTTTCCTTTGACTCATTCTTTCGGGTGATGCGCTGCTTTCTTTTCAGGAAATTCAGCTTTATAGACAGTTTGAACATGAGAACATAGTTCAATATATCGGAACAGACAATGTGCATTTCCTTCTTTCTAAGTTGCTTTTTGCAGTATCTTTCACTTTGGCATTGATTATGATATCACCAGAACTCAGCAAAATATTTAGGAGTGTTGTAGCAGCAAGATAGTAGTGGTAGCATCATCACTGCATGTATTAGCTGCAATTATCCTGTGAAGATCACAGCATTTGCGCCTTTTTAGCAGTAACAGCCACTTGTGACGGAGACAGTCATTTTTAGGTCCCCTACACGACAAGAAAAGTTTGTGATGAATTGACTATTACCCATAATAGTAATTATATGAGAAAGAAAAGCGCTTGGTTTGTAATCAATTAACCCTTTGTTTACTGGTGGAGAATAATTTACAGTAGTCTACGACCTGAAGATTCAGGACTAATGAAGGAATCAAAGGATTAGAAAGTGAAGTCATTTAATTCCTCATGGGTTTTCATTGACCATCTGATGGTCCGCATGACTAATGTGCCGACCTTTTCTTCCTCAACTATAACTGTTCATGGCTGTAACCATAAGAATGAAGTTCCTTCACAGGCTGATTTTTTCCATCTGTTCTAGTCCAGCGTATCTTTTATTCTACTACTCATTTTTATGCAGCATCGTATAGTTGTTACCTCTACAAGTAGAGAAAACTGAAAATGGAATCGATCATTGTTCAAGTGAGGGAAGTAGTTCCCATCTTAGTGACTGAAATGTTCACGTACCTGTTTTTTTTTTCCTTTCTAAACATTGTTTGGCAAGAAGTATCAGATTCTAAGAAAGTGCCATAACTTCTTTTTGGGATGAAACATGCAAAGATCATTGCTTGCAAACCAGGTTTACTACACCCACAATCCACCACCACATTGTTTTGTCGCAATGATGGATTAACAAAATAGGATTCCTCCTTCTTCCGCCAGTACACTACGCAACTTCTCTTCTCTTGTAGGCACTGATGCAACTTGAGACCGTGGTAAACACTTACAACTCCCATTTGTGTTGTTAAAGGAAACCGACAAAAGAAGAGCTCGGCCCCATGCGTTCTTGTCTTATTTTCCTATCTATGTCCACAAAATTACTGTTAAATCGTCATCTGATGCAAACTTTTACTAAATTAAGCCCCATCAAGCAGATTCTTGCTGAACATTGATTGTTTATTAAGGAGTTCCTTGGTACCAAAGTGCAATTCAGGAAGCATAACCAACTTAACAATCTGTGAAAGTAATTTTGTCAGGGCCTTGTATGGAGCCTCTTGTCTTCGTACGATTGATTGCTGTGGGAAGGGTGTTGTCTTGATCCAATGCTTGGTTACATGTTATAACAGGCCTAGACATTTGGCATCGAGAAAAACTTAAATGGCACTGACATGGTGATCTCTAATGTGTCCTGTTAGAATATCCCATATAGTTTGTTTATGGGCTTTAATGGGCCATATATGTAGCCCATTTCACCTAACAGTATAATTTTTTGAGTTCTGACATAATTTCATAACCAAGTTCTACCATAATTTATTTTTGTACATGACTCCCTTTTCAGCAATTTCATGTGTTGTTCACAATCCGTTTGCACACCTGAAGGGGTGTTATGATATTCCACATCACTTATCTATGTAGTTTATGCGTGCCTTATATACTTTCTCTTGTTCCACCTAATTGCCTGAACTTTTGAGTTGGACATTCTAACATATATGATTTTCACTCTCTTCCAGGATAATGAGAAGCTTTTACGTATTCCTTGGGCTCATGACCAGAGGTTTACTTTCAAAACATTATAGCAAAAACCACTAGAAAGAATCCCAAGTCTCCTCATTCGCTAGGCAAATTTTAAATGGTTTAAAGTATCTTCATGACAAGAAGGTGATAAACAGGTAGAAGAATGCTTGACTTTGCATTTTAATTTTGACTAATTGAATTAGTGATTCACACTTCTCATTTCTGATGGAAGAGTTGACTTTGTTAAGGAAAGAGATAATAGGCAAACAAAGAACACATTGGAAGCTAGCATGCAATTTTTGTTCACTTTCTATTTTTGAATAATGGATGGTGTAGGAAACACGCTTTTAAAAACTGTGAATTGATTGTAAATTCAAATGTTGAAACATAGTGAACAATTTTAGTGATATTAATAAAACTAACTTTTTTTTTCTTTTTTCTCTATATCATCTGGGATGGATAAATTATTTGAACTGTGTCTGGTCAAGATATTATAAAAAAAAAAATTAGCGTTGTATTTCTTGAATCGATTGCTCACTTGCTCACCCGGATTAGAGATGCTTTACTAGTGTTAGTCAAAAAGCATTCACTCATTGATCTAGATTGTTGCATTTCTTGAATCGAATCTATCACTCACTCAGATTAGAGAGAAAGCTTATAGAATAGAAAGCTCTGGAAAAGAAAAAAATTTTGATTATGATGTTTACAAGGGAGTGCATCCGGCATCCCTTCTTATAGCTAAGGCCTCTTATTACAACCATTGATTGATATTACATTCGACGAACGAGATCATATCTCCCAATCTACCAACTACTAGCATTTATGCCAAGAGAGTTCTAGAACTCGATGCAATTACCATATCGCCCATCCCTATGAATATTCCGGAAACTCTTGGGCAAGTTGGGCAGTCTTCTTCGATCTTGCAGAGTCTCTTGGTCATAGAAACCTTAGGTCTGTGACACTAGTGTCAATCATAGATCCAAGAGGAACAAACATATGATAACTGATAAGTCAATAAAATCCTTGTAGGCAAATCTAAGCGCATTGTGCTTCAGGCAATCATCTGCACAGATCATTCTAGAATTACAATTAATGTAGAAGTGAGAGACATGGATGACATTGATTCACGAAAGGTGATGCGATTCAAGAGCGATCTATTCAAGAAAGGCTTGATTTAGGGGATTCTACGATCTCAAATGATTAAGTTACCATACGGTGTTCATCCCAAACGATCCACCCATGTCTGCTGTTCTTTTTGTGGCGGGACCAACCTTCGAGTAAAATTCACAGGAAAAAAAGCCTCTTCGAGTTCTTAAATCTTTGTCAGAAGACGCTCAAGAGTTCATCATCGGCAAATGCTTGCAAGTAATACCGGAGGATCAACCTTCCGCTGCAGCAGAGTTGAGCTGTTGAGCTTGATGATGTGAAGCTTGCAAATTCTCAAAAAATAAGTTAGGTCGCTTCCTCGGTTGCTCATGCTTCCACCCCATCTTAAATCCTCGCTTCCTCGTTTTTTTTTTTCTCCTGCTCATGCTTCTGCCCGTCTTGCTGCTTTTGCTTCTCACCTGATTGACCTCTCTGCAATTTGGGTAACACGATTCCTGATTCCCTTCAATCATGCACATGCCATTTTGGACTAGAAGCAGTGCTTTCACCTGATTGATCTCTCTGTGACTTGGGTAACAAGATTCCATCCAATTATGCACATGCCATTTTGGACTTGAAACAAGCAGGTGTCTTCTTGCACTCATTTGGAAATGAATCTGTCAATCCAACCTAACTTTGTAGGGTTGATTTTTTTGCAATATCTGACGGTGAAATACTGGAAACAACGATTGTAAAGTGAGTTGACGTGAGCACGAGGCGGGGGCAATGGCAACCAGTAGCGGGTGACGAGATTGTGAGGGAGAAGTGTAATTAGGGTCAGGTTATGGTTAAGTTGAGCCTTTTTCCTTTTCGCAAAGTGTAATTATTTCTTCATTTTGGGTTTTGCAAAAATGAACGAGAATGAAAAAAAAAAAAAAGTATGGAAGGGCTCGGGAACCACTACTAGTTTCGCAAGAACCTTCCTAGTACCTACCGCATTGTAAAAATCAGAACTTGCTCCCCTATCGACTGAGAGTCCAATCGTTGACGGCACAAAATATTTCATCATTCAATACAAGCGTTCATCTTGAAGGAACATGCCGTTAACAAAAACACTTGAATTTTCAGATAATGGCCTGATATTAAACAAGCAACAACAAAACAAATGCGGCATTCCATCATAGTTCTCGAGAGATATCCAATCTTGACTGATTTTTTATCCTGTAGAAGTTGCGCATGCCACTCTACGCTTCCTAGAGGCAGAAAACCTGTGTCATCGTCAACATCTTTGTTTTCTTCCTTTCTTCTCAAGGAAAAAATATACAACATGACATGCTATTTACAATTCCCAGATGAACAACACATGCTTAACTTGAGCTGGATAAAAGGCACCAGAAAATCAGTTGCAGCCCGGGACCCTTCGAAACGACCGTTGATCCTTCAGAAGCTCCGATTTGCCCATCACTGCCAAAGAGAAGTTATCTGGCAAGAAAAGTATCACATTATAAGTTTGGCAATGCCTCGGGAGTGTTTGCCAGTGATCAATATGCCGCCGACCATTGAGGGGTTCTAAGAATTGCAGCAGCATTACCAATGCACTACAAATGATTTTTAGTAGGAAAAACTCTAATGACACCCCCAGCATTTTGGCTTAAGATTACACATACACCAGTGAAAGCTGAATATTGCTCCGTTCTGTTTTTCCTATTCGAACGTCAAACGTAGCCACTTAAAACTTTATAGCTGGAAAGACTTGGTTTGCCATCAAAACAAAAAAGGAAGAATATAAAAACCAAAAATTTTAACAATATCAAGGTAGCTAAGAAAAGTCAACAGGCAACATGAAAAATATCCAATAACCATCATGTCCATCCAAATGCTTTAAAACATTAGATCATTTGTTTTGGGATACTAATACTCTTCCAAAAGGCACCCCACTCACAAAAGAAGACTAAGCCCATTCCATTAAATTGCTCCCTGAATTAGTCTGGGGCTTCCGTTCAGGGTCCAGTAAAAGCTCTTGCCAGGATGTTCCCCAGTAGCAGGAAGTACAAAGGATACTTGTCCACTTTGGTTTCTTAGAATGTCATTGTCACTGTCACATATCTCTCCCCTAGGGAAAGACAAATTAACCTATGGGTACCAATGGGTAACTCTCCAAAATAAAAGTTTCAAGATGATCTAGCGGAAATATTAAGGATTATGGAGAGAATTGTAAATCATGAAAAGTTCATAAAGGAATTTGGAAACTGACCATAGGCCCTATAAAAACATGGACTATCTGCTCCCATTTAAAAGCATCGTGTAGATTGTTAAAAGTTACAAATTTTTGGAGTAGACGGAAGAAATGTGGTAAGTTGATGACAGTATCTTGCCATTAGCCCTAAGGAAGTATACTACGACTGGCAATGCAACAACGAAAAAACAAATGTAAAGTGTAAAATTACCTTCAGAGCAATGGACCGAAAGGGATCGCTGAGCAAAATCTTTCGACTATATGTTGTTGAAACGAGGTGAAGCAAAACCAGAAGTAGGCAGTTTCCTCACAAAAGGGTGGTCTAGCAACTGCGCTACAGAAAACCGATCATTCGGGTTTACTTGCAAGCATCTACGGATTAAGTCTCGAACTGGAGGTGGTTCATCCCTGCCAATTCGAAACAATGCTTACATCTGCCAAAATAAGAAAGAATGCGGTAGACGCTTGTGTTAATCATAAATCCAAGGGAAACTAACGTATGATAGCTTGATAAACCAATGAGATTTGTAGACAATTCTGAGGGCATCATGCTCCAGACAATCATCTACCATGTTAACAGTTCACAGGGACCAACAACGTAAACATTTTCCAACTACTCCTAATTAAACATAAGTATTTATTCATTTTAAACAATTCATTTTAACTCAAAAATTTTAAGAGTCCCTATCTAAACAATAAAAAATAAAAAAGTAAACGAAAGGGGGCATCGGTTTTATGTTTTACAATGGCATTGTGAAGGATGGTATTATTTCTTTTTTCCTCCATAACAAAAGAAGTCTAACCTTCAAATTTACTTGGAAGACAAGAGCACTCCAAACTTCAGCGGCAGCCATTCTACCAAAAGAAGGAGGTCTCTAAGGGTGTACATGATAATGCTTTTGTGCTCAAGAATAATTTCTATTCAAAAATTATTCTTTTTTATTCTATTCTCTGGAACAATTTCTGTTAAAAAATTATTCTTTTTTATTCTATTCCCAGGAACAATTTTTAAGCATTTGAAGGCGTTTGGTAACTATCCAAAATTTTTATTCCTGATATCAAAATGTGTTTGGTAAAACTACCTAAGATTCTTAAATTTTTTTGTGTTCTTTTAATATTTTAATACTTTTATTACATTTTTCTTATTTTTTTGTCTTTTTTCTTTTTCTTTTTTATTTTTCCTTTCATCGCCACCAACGGTGGCTGGCGACCAGCTGGGCAAGGTCCGACAAGCTCGCCAAGCTAGGGAGAGGTCCGGCAAGCTCGCTAGAGCCTTACCATGCTAGGGCGAGGTTCGGCGAGCTCGCCGGTCTGACAAATCTGGGCGAGGTCGCCGGACCTCGACTAGCCACTCACCAGCCATCACCGATGCTGGCCATGATGGCTAGTGGGCGACAATGGGGCAGCAATAGGCCAAGAGGAGGAAGAAGAAAAGGAAAGAGAAAGAGAAAGAGAAGAGAAGAGAAAAACGATTCTTGGAATTTTTCTGGGAAGAATGAGCAACTTTTTTTTTATCCTCAATTCTATTCCAAATTTATTCACAGGAACAAATTTGATCCCGGGAACAAAAGTTTTACCAAATGGATTTATGTTCCAAATTTACTCTTAATAACAAAATAACGGAAATTTTTACTGTTTGGCAACTTGCCAAATAGACCCTAAGCTATTTTGCATAAAAAGGGATAAGATTTACTGGCTAGAACCAGTAATTGCCACCCTTGTAGAAAACTTGTGTGGCCGCGTCTTTGAACCAGTCAGGTGGAATATTTTTTCAAAAATTTTGTTTGGGCTGGGCCGAGCCATTTTGAGCCTAACCGGCTTCGATTTTTATAAAAATGCTAATATCACAAAAGACCCTAAATTGATATACATATGATAAATTTATCGGAAATTAATTTTTTTGACCATGAAAAATCTCAAATAGTATATTTATAACAAATTTATCACAAACTAAATTTTCAATCGCAAAAAATCCAAAACTTGTACATATGTAATAAATTTATCCTTCGTTAGTTTTTATTAAATTAGATTACTACCAACTAATACACTTGTGACAAATGGAGAGTAAAACCTCAAACTGAAATACTTATCATATGACAAATTCAAAATTTTAATATTAAAATTTAATGAAAACTAATTGAGGATAAATTTATTGCAGGTGTACGGGTTTAGGGTTTTTTGTAATAGTCTTAGATAAATTTGTCACAAATATACCGATTTTGAAATTTTCGTGATATTAACTTTAAAATAAAAAGAGAAGCCCAAAATCCTTACCTAGGCCTCTTCAAGCCTAAAAGGTCGACCCGGTAGGGCTCGGTTTTTCTTGCTCATCGCTGATATTATGCAAGAATCTTATAGACGGAAGCAACCATCAAGCATTATAAATTTATAGTGGAGATAGTATATGTTTCGCCCTCAACTTTGGCGTGGACACCAGTGAGTTTCATTTTCGAATAGTGCCGTAGCCATGAATCAATTAACTTTTTCTTAAAAAGTGTCGCGCACGTGATTTTTTTAGAGAGATGAAATGCAAAGCACGGGGCTTTGGTATCCTTTTTCTGTTCATGCAGGTGCGCGCGGGGCAGCTACATCGGACCGGACGAGTCAAACGAAACATGACCATGACACGTTGAATATAAATAAAGGGCTGCGGTATCCACGCTATATCCTTAATTTGCCTAAAATACGCTCTTGAAAGTAGGGAAAATTCCAAAAAAAAAAGAGAGCTTAGAGTGTCTTCATTTTTTTCAAATAAGAATTTGAAGTGAATTTTATTTCAAATAAGAGATTATGATTATTTTAAATAAGAGTATAATTTCGTCTATTACCTGCTAGTTAAATTTTTTAGTTAATCAAAATCATTTTCATCCAAAATTTCTTTTCTTTTTTTCTTTTTTTCATTTCTTCTTTTATCTTTTCCATCATTGGCCGATGGCCGCTAGCAAAGGCCGGCAAGGGCTCCACAGCCCTCGCCGACCATTGGAAGCTCTCACCAGCCTCACCAGCCATCGGCAAAGAATGGAGAAAAACCAAAAAAATGAAAAAAAAATAATAAATGACAAAAATGACTTTGATCATTAAAAAGTCATGCCCTTATATATAAACATTTCAAGACTTATTTGAAACAATATTTATTTTGAATCCTTATTTGAAATAAAGTTCACTTTGAATCCTTATTTAAGAAAATAAAAGTACTTTAGGTCTATTTTTGTAATTTTCCCTCGAAAATATTGCCATTGTGTGGGTCCCACCTTTCAGCAAATAGGAAATCAACCACATTAGGATTCGTATCTTCCCCGCTTCACGTCTTTTTCTAACCTTCAAGCTCTGTTTCCCTCCTCGTCTTTGATCTCTTTCGTCCACGAAGCACGCCGGGGGGAGCTCCGCTTCGATGGCCATTCCTCGTTCTTCTTACAGGATCTTGCGTCCTTTGAATGAATTGGATTGGTCGGATGGAGATGATTCCTACTATTCCGCTGAGGACGAGGATGACAGCCCTTCCGCCAGCGGTTCAGACCATGGCGCCCCGTATCTCCCCAGGGGAGGTTCAAACGAAGAATCATGGACTGGAGAAAGTGCGAGATGTTGGGAAAGGGTTCGTACGGAGATGTCTACGAAGTCATGATTGAGTAAGATTCCCTCTCGCTTCCTTTTGATTATCGTTTAGTTAAGCAATCTTTGGGAAGTACGATGTTTCGTTCGAAGTTTCGATGGCATGCTGCAATTCTGTGATGCTGCTATTCCGCACTTAGGATTAGGATCACTTAGACCAATCTTGCAGTAAAGATGTAATCTTTTGGTTGAAATAAGAGAAGAGACATGGTTGCATTAAACGAGCTTGAATGCTGTGGAATTTATTGAAACCTTTCGATTTTTCTGCAACTTTACGGGGTGCAATTGTCTTAACTATGTCTAGTAAAGGCATTTATATTCTCTATTTCCACAGTGATGGAACCTATTTCGCTGTGAAGGAGGTTTCTTTGTCAGGAGAACAGGGAGGCGAGAGGATAGCTCAGCTTGAGCAGGTAACTGCTCGTGTCTTTCTCTGTAGCTGACGTAAATGCAAAACTATTTACAAGGCTGCTGTGTATACAACCATAGATCAGGTGTGTTTGATAAATTTTCTTTCAACTCTTTCTTTCTAGTGATACTCTGCTTTCTTCTCAGGAAATTGAATTTCTTACACAGTTCGAACATGAGAACATAGTTCAATATATCGGCACAGACAAGGTGCGGTTCCTTCTTGCTAAGTTGCTTTCTGCAGTATCTTTCGCTTTGGCATTGATTTTGATATCGCCGGAAACTGAGCAAAATATTAAGGGGTGTTATAGCAGCCATGAGAAGGTGGTGGCATCATCATCACTGCTTGTATTACCTGCAATTATCCTGTGAATAAGATCACAGCTGTTGCGGCTTTTTAGGAGTAACGGCAACACATGACAGAGATGGTCATTTTTAGGTCCCCTTCACCACAACAAAAGTTTGTGATGAATTGACCATTTTCTGTCATAGTAATTATACGACAAAGACTTCAGTTTATGGACTCTCTCTCAATGGAAGTAAATTTTATTTTATTTTTCCTTTTCTCTAAAAAGTGCCTGTCTTGTAATCAATTAACCCTTTGTTTTCTGGCGGTGAATGATTTACAATGTCTTGCAAACTTGTAGATTCACGTCAAACTCTCAGGACTAATAAAAAGGAATCGAATGATGAGAAAGTGAAGTCATTTAATTCTTCGTGGGTACTTTAAGCGACCATCTGATGGTCCGCATGACTAATGGCACTGACCTTTTCTTCCTTAACTATAACTGGTCATGGCTGTAGCAATAACAATGAACTTCCCCCACAAGCTGATTTTTTCCATCTATTCTAGTCCAGCGTCTTTTATTCTACTACTCATTTTTATGCAGCATCATATAGTTCTTACCTCTGCAAGTAGAAAAACTGAAAATTGAATTGATCATTGTTCAAGCGGGGGAAGTAGTTGCCATCTTAGGGTCTGCATGGCAACGTTTCTGTTTCCGGGATTTTATTTTTTTTTCTGTTCCTAGGAATAGTTTCTGAGCATTTGAAGGCGTTTGGCAACTGAAAATTTTTTTTGTTCTGAGAACAGAAATGCGTTTGGTAAAAATTTCCAATCTTTTGATTCTTTTAATTTTCTTTTTTCTTTTTCCTTTTTCTTTTTTCTTTTTTTTTCCTTCTCATTGGCCACCGCCGGTAGCTCGCCGAAGCCTCACCCGGCCACCACTGGCAAGGCTTGAGCCTCGCCCAAGCGGCACGAAGTCGGGCCTCGCCCTAGCCTAGCAAGGCCAAGCCTCACGCCGGCCAGCGAGGCTCGGCCTCGCCCAAATTTGTGACGCCTCACTGGTGGCCAAGCAAGGCTCGCCCGGCCTGGCACCGCCTGGGCGAGGCTTGGCCTCGCCAGTGGCCGGGCAAGGCTCCGACAAGCTTGCTAGACCTCGCCCTGGCCTACCAAGGCGCCGGCGAGCTTGCCGAACCTCGCCCAGTGGCAGCAATGGGGCGGCAATGGAGCGGCTGAGGGGTGGGAGAAGGAAGAGGAAGAGGAAGAGGAAGAAGAAGAAAATGAAAGAGAAAGAAAAAAGGAAAAAAAAAGTGTTTCTTTAAATTGTTCCCTGGAACAATAAACAATTTTTTCTTATTCTTGATTTCTACTCCAAATCTATTCTGGAAACCAAAAAATTTACCAAACGCGTTTATGTTCCCGGGAACAAAAGAACAGAAATAGCTGTTCCCAGAACGTTACCATGCAAACCTTTAGTGGCTTAAATGTTCAAATACCTGTTTTTTTTTCCTTTCCAAACATAGCTTGGCAAGAAGCATCAGATTCTAAAAAAGTGCCATGACATAACTTCTTTTTGAAGATGAAACATGCAAAAGATTGTTGCTTGCAAACCAAATTTTGTTTACTACACCTACAATCCACCACATTGCTTTGTGGTAATGAGGGATTAACATAATAGGACCCCTCCTTCTGTCGCCAGTACACTAATAACCTTTTTCTATTGGCACCGATGCAACTTAAACCGTGGTAAATGCTCATAACTTGGATATTTGTGGTCTTCAAGGAAACCAACAAAAGAAGAGCTCGGCCCCATGCTTCTTGCCTTATTTTCTTATTTAAGACAACAAAATTACCGTTAAATTGTCATCTGCTGTAAACTTTTACTAAATTAACCCCCATCAAGCAGATTCTCACTAGGCACTGATCGTTTATTGAGGAGGTCCTCATTATGCAATTCAGGAGCATAACGACCTTGACAATGATTTCTAGTCCCTGTAAAAGTAATTTCCGCAGCGCTTTTTCTAGGAGCCTTTTGTCTTCATACAACCAATTGCTGTGGAAGGGTGTTGTCTTGATCCAATGATTGGTTAGGTGTTATAAGAGGCCCATACGTCCAGCATCATTAGGATAAGAAAAGGTTAAAGGTATCATTAGGATAAGAAAAGGTTAAAGGTCACTGATGTTTGTTTCATTTTATTTTCTATCTGATATGGTTTTCTCTAATGTATCTTGTTATAACATCTCATATAGTTTATTTATGGGGTTTTGATGGGCCTTATATACGCGTAGCCCTCTTTCACCTAATAGCATAATCTTTTGGGTTCCAACATAATTTCAGAACCAGGGAATGCCACAATTTATTGCTATACATGACTTCCTTTTCCGCAATTTCATGTGCTGTCCTCAATCCATTTGCACACAAGAGAGGCTGTTATAGTAATCCACGTTGCTTATTTATGTAGTTTCAGTGTGCCTCATATACTTTGTCTTGTTCCACCTAATAGCTTTGTCTTGTTCTACCCAATAGCTAGACTTTTTTTAGTAAACTTACAAAAATGCATAAAAAAAGTTGGATATTCTAACATACATGATTTTCACTCTCTTCCAGGATAATGAGAAGCTTTACATATTCCTTGAGATCATGATCAAAGGCTCAGTTGCAACTCTTTATCCCAATGACGGCTTGATGGAATCCCAAGTCTCCTCATACACTCAGCAAACTTTAAATGGTTTAAAGTATCTTCATGACAAGAACCTGATACACAGGTAGAAGAAAGATGCTTGACTTTGCATCAGTAGTTTTGACTAATTAAAATAGTGATTTGCTCTTATCATTTCTGATGTAAGGTTGATTTTTTCAAGGAAAGAGATCATAACCAAACAAAGAGCTCATTGAAATTTGTATATCTTGTTCCATGGCATCCCATGGTGCCTTTTGATGATACTTCTTTTACTTGTTCCAAATACTTTTTTGTGGATTTGAGGGAGCTGTCAAATACCTAAGCCAAAATATAATGTTATTAGCAGTAGATTTCTTGTGATACTCAGGAAACAACGAAGTAGCATTACGAGCTTGTTCGGCAGTATTTAGCATAGACAAGATTCTTTTACTATGCAAATGCTTGAAGGTGGAAATATAAAATTGCAATACTGTTTAACTGTGAGGGATGAAAATTTTAACCTTCTAGATATCCTACTTGCATATGTGCTGGTTTCTCAAACTTCCAGTTCCTTTATACTGTAGGGATATTAAATGTGCTAACATACTGGTTGATGAAAGTGGATCTGTGAAACTTGCAGACTTTGGATTGGCAAAGGTATGTCCCATCAGCGAATCCCATCAGTGAAAGCAAACTCTCTCTCTCTCTCTCTCTCTCTCTCTCTCTCTCTCTCTGTGTGCCCACAAAGCACGTGCAAGCAACAAAGATGCATGTACAAATACATACATGTGTGTGCATGACAAAGACACCTATAGACATGCACAAAGTACAGCATGAGTTGTCCTTTACTTTTCCTAGATAACATATTAACTTTCTGTGTTTTTCCATACAGGCCTCCGAAATGAATGCTGCTAAATCCTTCAAAGGAACTCTTTTGTGGACCGCGCCTGAGGTTTGCACCTTCCACTGCCATTTTTAAAAAAAAACTATCATTGGCTGTAGAAGGCGCATGTCATTTCCATTTCTTTTTCATCCTTATCGGTTGTAACTGCAGGTTTTCAAAAATGTAAACAACATAAGCTATGGGTTGGCTGCTGATATTTGGAGCCTTGGGTGCGCTGTTTTAGAGATGTTGACACGTGGGGGTTGATATCCTGACTTTGAACTGGTATGTGATTAAGTAACCTTCTTTTTATGTTTTGTATCCTAGAGATCCATGTTATGCCGGAGTTAGTAAATAAGTTGAGCACATGTTGTGATGAGTCCATTAGGCCGTCATTATGAGAAAACAAAACGAGTAGGGGCACTACATAGAAAAGAGAGATGACAGTTATCAAGAGTATGGTTGTGTTAAAAGATATGTATAGTATTTGGGGCCAGTGGTTGGTATTCTGGAGCAAATGGTTAGCTAATCTGGCATGAAAACTCGGTCGAATATTTGAATCTTGGCTTTCTCTTTTAAGCAATTTGGCAATCTCGTCCAGTACTTCTAATTTCTACTACAAGTGCAATTTGGCATTCATCCTACTCAAAGCCGTCATAAATCATGCAACTAACGCCCTGTTTCTTTTACTTTTTGGTTAAATTTAGGACACTTAAAGAATTTTGAGTAAAAAGTAATAGATTTTATTAGCAGTAGTTGGAAAGCACTCACACATTGACCCTTGTGAACCTTGTGAACCGTTTACATATCATCCAAGTCTCCTAATTCTGCAGTAACCATGATTCCAGAATGATCAATGCAGATGATTGCCCGAAGCATGATTCACTTAGATTGTCTATAGATCTTATTGATTTATCTGGTTCATATGTTACTTTGATTAACACTAGCATCGGCTACATTTTTATTTGTGTTGCGGCAGGAGCAAGCAGTGGAGAAATTTCGCAAGGGTGAACCTTCTCCACTTCCGAAATCTTTATCAAAAAATGGCCGAGACTTCATTCGCAGATGCTTGCGACGAAATCCGAAGAATCAGCCTTCTGCAGCACAGTTGTTAGACCATCCATTCGTGAAGAAGTGAGGAAGCTACCCGCTTCTGGTTTTGCTTGGATACCTTCATCAACTCAAAGGCATTTGTAAAGGTTCATAACATTAACAGTCTCCTATAAACTATTAAGTTGGAGAGAACAGTCCCATGTATATATAATGTCTATGGTCTTTGAGATTGTTAGCGAGAAATCTCTTTTCGAAGGCTGCCTCACAACCCCAACCCTCTCTCCGACTCATGCTCTGCATCCTCCCTCAGGAGTTGGATTTGGTGGAAGAACTGTTATTGGTGACGCTGATATGTCCCCTAATTTTATTTGTGTCTCAATTAAGTCTCGGCAAAATTTAAAAGCATATTCTTGTAAAGATTAATATTATGAAAATTTTCAAATTGGTATATTAAGTTTACCCCAAATTAAATTTTTGATCATGAAAAAATTCCAAGTTGATACGTTTTTGATGAATTTATTTTAAATAACCACAAAAAATTTAAAAGTGATATATTTGTGGTAATTTTACTCTAAATTAATCTTTTTGACCATCAAAATCCCTTACATTTGTAATAAATACATTTCGTTAAATTGGAATAATATCACAAAAATATATAATCCGATACAACTGTGATAAATATCACATCGGTAACTAACAATAATATTTAACGGACAATAATAAAAGGTAAAATTTGTTAAAAGTGTATTATTTCAGGGTAAATTTATCAAATATGTATTAATTTGAGGGTTTTGTGATAAACAATTAATTTATGGTAATATTATTTAATTTAGAATTTGTTGGTATTAATTCAATGAAAAAATGTCGAGAAAAATGAGCTTCACAGTGAATAAAATGCCCACGGGAAGCATTTTTGGCGAAATTACAAGCCTATTCACTGGATTTTTGTAGTGGAAATATTACGTTTGAAGTAATCGGACAGTTTTAAGATTCATAATTGAGTCCGTTGGCCTTGGGGGTTCCGATCTCTCCGCAAAAGCGCAGCGCAAGCCTGACCTGTACAATCTCGTCGGCCGTCCCCTGGACAATCCCTGGACAAGCATAGCCGCGAGGCCCTTGGTGTCGCCAGTCTGGAACTCGACCACCAGGCCCTTGGTGTCACCAGTTTGGAACGCCGGATGGTCGAGGGGTTTGAGGTTCTTGCCGTAGAAGAGGAGCTGCTGGTACTCGGACTTGGGTCGGGCACGGATTACGCGCGTGCCGCGGCGGCGGCAGCAGCGGCTGCAGCAGACGACTCATGCAAATAGTGGAGGAGGGAAGTGCTGAAAATAAAATACGTGGAAATGATAGCATCTTGCACGAAAATACTAGAGAAATAAACGAAAAATAATAAGAACAACAGAAACAGTAAATAATCCATTATAATTAGAGAATCAGAGTTACAATCACTCATAAGTGTTTCCCACAGATTTAAACCCAAACCCAAAGTGTTTGCAAGTAAATAATGTAAATTCACAGCACAAAATCAACTCTTGTATTTATCCGTTTGTGCAAAAGTAATCCTAGTCAAACTTAGAATAACAAGAAAACCAATCTTGATTAGGATAAAAATATTTTGAATAAATCAAAATCTTTCTATAGATCAAGTTCGTGAAAATTTAAACTCGAGTCATAATTTAATAGGAAGCTTCGAGTCCGCCACCACTTCCTCTTCCTCTTCCACTATCTTCCACAGCTGCCATTCTTATTCTTCGACCGAAGCGCGTTGGTCATCGGATGGAGATGAACCCGGCCGTTCGTCGGGCAAAAAAGACAAGGATTCTTACGATGAGGACGAGATTATTTAGAGCCATTACGACGAGTTTCTTCCAATGGGGTTTTCAATCTGGTGGCACAAGAAGAGATTATTGGGAAAAGGGTCGTGTGGAGATGTTTACGATTGATAAAAAAAAATACATAAACTTAGTTTTTTTTTTTAACTTTGCAAACTCGAATACAATGCAATTTTTATGCGCTTTCTTTTTTTGAAAAATGAATAGTGTAAAAAAGGCGCTTTAAAAATTACAAATTTATTGTAAATTCAAATATTGAAACTTAGTAATATTAATAAGATTAATCTTTTTTAATTATTTTTTTCTATATCACCTAGAGTGAATGAATTATTTGAACTATGTATGGTCAAGATATTATTAACAAAATAATTAGCATTATACTTATTTTTGAATTTTATTTATTATAAAGGAGAAAAGGTAACACCATCCCACTCAAGGTTAGAGAAAAAATGTTTAAAGATAGGACATCCAACATCCCTTCTTATAGCTAAGGCTTCTTATTACATCCATTGATCAATATTAAATCCGACGGACAACATTGTATCTTCTGACCTACCAACTACTAGTGTTTATGCCAAGAGAGTTCTAGAGCTCAACACAATTATCATATCACCCATCCATAAGAACATTCCAGAAACTCTTGGGCAAGTCGAACGGTCTTCTTCAATCTTACATGGTCCCTTAGTCACGGAAAACTCAGGTTCGTGACACTTGTGTCAATCATAGATCCAAGAGGAACTAATAGATGATAACTAGATAAATCAATAAAATCACTGCTAGTGTTGGCGACTAAGAGGAGGAAGAAGAAAAGGAAAGAGAAAAAAAAAACTTATTCTTGAAATTTTTCCAAGAAGGATCAATTTTTATTTTATTTTTATTCTTGATTCCATTTCAAATTTATTCTCCGGAACAAATTTTTCCAAATCTACTCCTAATAAAAAAAAAATATAAATTTTTACTATTTAGTAAGTTGCCAAACAAACCCTAAGCTATTATGCCTAAAAAGGGATAACATCGTAAGGGGATTTACTGGCTAAAACTAGTAATTGCCATCCCTTGTGGAAAACTTGTGTGGTGGCGTCTCTAAACCGATCAGGTGGAATTATTTTTTCGAAAATTTTGTTTGGGTTGGGCCGAGCAATTTTGAGCCTAACTAGCTCCGATTTTTATAAAAATGTTAATATCATGACAAACCCATATGATAAATTTATTGGAAATTAATTTTTTAATCATGAAAAATCTCAAATTAGTGTATTTATAACAAATTTATCACAATCAAAATTTTCAATTACAAAAAATCCAAATCTTGTACATTTGTAATAAATTGACCATTCCTTAGTTTTCATTAAATTATATTACTGCAACTAAAACCTTCAAACTAGTACACTTATAACAAACGGAGAGTAAAACGTCAAACTCAAAAATTTAATAGTCAAATTTAATAAAAACTAATTGAGGATATCATAGGTGTATCGGTTTAGGATTTTTTGTAATAGTCTTGGGTAAATTTATCATAAACATATCCATTTGAAATTTTCGTAATATTAACTTTAAAATAAAAAGGGAAGCCCAAAATCCTTGCCTAGGCCTCTTCAAGCCTAAAAGGTCGACTTGGTAGGGCTCGGTTTTTCTTGCTCGCCCTTGATATTATGCGGAAATCTTATAGACGGAAGCAACCATCAAGCTTTATAAATTTATAGTGGAGATAGTATATGTTTCCCCCTCAACTTTGGCGTGGATACCGGTGAGTTTCATTTTCGAATTGTGCCGGAGCCATGAATCAAACTTTTTCTTAAAAAGTGTCGCGCACGTAATTTTTTTAGAGAGATGAAATGCAATTTTCTTTTTATCTATACCTCACTAAATGCCATTTTTTGCCATCATTTGAAATGTGTCTACCAATATTCATGTTGCGTTCAGTACGTTAAAAGTTAATGGAATGGAATTATCTCGTTTTGGTTGTCGAGAGTGGGCTAAAATGAAATTCAATTATCAATTTAGGAATATAATTATCTAGTTAAAATTATACTTTTATAGCACAAAAATAATTATTTCACAATTTTGAAATAATTTATCAAGTGTTCAATAAATAATTATAATTGATCAATTAGTACATAAATATTGTAAATATTTAAGAGAAAAACACTTGCTTTTCTTGCTTTTATATTTCCCAGATTACCATTCCTTTCTCTCTCCTACCGAGCCTACCTCCCATGTCGTGAAGAACCATTTTATTTTTCTGTTCTCTCTTCTCTATATTAGATTTCCTGAAATACTCTTATTTTTTTAAACACGCCTATTTCACACATAATTACCTAATTATGTGCATGCTGGTATAGCATATCTTAACCCTTGTTAATAATGTTAATCATCTTATAATATAATAATAATAATAATAATTTTTATGCAATATTGATTAATACGTGTCATTATAATTATCAAATAATCAGCAATAATGAGAATTATAATATATTATTAGCTTCATGAAACAATGGATTAGTATGATATCCATTTAAAATATCCATCTAATATCAATTACTAATATTTATTACTATTATTTATAAATAATTCCATAAATTACTATGATGTGCATTTAATTTGAAAATTTTGAATTAGCCTGAATATCATTGACTATAAATATTCTTTAAATGCACATAATATATATATATATAATGCTTTACTATCGGATTAGTCAAAAATAGCAATTTAGTTTATAATGTTATATTCATTATTTTTCAAAGTATTTATTTAACAGCGCATAACAATCACCTATATAACGAATATGATTTATTATAATATTAGTATCAATACAACGGAATTATTCTTCCCATGGAATGTTGGTGGCACGTAAATACATACATTTCGTCGAACGTCAATATCTATAATAGTAATTCTCGCTACATTTAGCAATTAGCGGGTGGACGAAGAAAATCCAAGTAGAAAGTGCCGGAAATTTTAAATTTTCCTACCTCTCATCTCTCAGAATCAAAATTTCAATTGTCTACTGCATACGTATACGTATGATTGGCCCAAGTGTAGATTTGCAGCTCTTAGAAGTGAATCGAAACTTCAAATGAAACATTATAATGGGAGGACACCAATTGTACATAACCCCAATAAATATCTTATACCAAGGATAACTATATGATTATTAAAGAGACGCAAAGGAATTATACACCTCCAAATGACCCGCTTCCAACGCTCTGCAATTTTTCACCTCGGTGGCTTGCGTCTAAATTGTTGGCAGAACGGGTGTTCAACGCAACAACACAGCGCCTTGGGTCTAAATTGTTTAACACAACATGGGTCTAAATTATTGGCAGGAAGGGATGGGTCCAAATTGTTAGCGGAAGGGGTGTCGAACTAGTCTTGGGTCAAACTTGTAGGCAGAGGAGTTGTTCAACTAATCTTGTTTTTAAATTGTTGGCAGAAGGGGTGTTCAACACGTCAGGTTTGTCCAAAAAACTCTTGATCGCGGCACGATCTGCACAAGTTTAGGAATCATGATCTCAGCAGCAGAGAAAAAAGAATAAGATCATGGCGACCGGAAGATTGGGCTACACCGCATGGGAAACAGAGTCCATGTTTGCAATTCATCATATTGATTCTTCTCCACTGAAAATGCGAATAATTTCAAAATAAGCTATGAAACCAAACTATAACTCTTTTTTTTTTTTTGGTTGAAACAAACACTTCATTAATTTAAATCGACGAAAAAAGGCCCGGGAGATGGGCTTCAGTACAGAGTAAGTCCCAAAGACGATAAGGTGAGGATGAGACCCAGTAACCAAACTATACCTCTATCTTGATCGAAAAGTTGATGAATTGAGCCTTCGACCAAGAATCATGAAAACAGGAAAACAATGATGATAAAAAGAAAATGCGTAATCAACAACTGCCACCTGAGGTAGCTGGACAAGAGGTGGTTCTTTCCATTCTCTTGATGCAAAACCGAACTAAAAGGAATGAGCGCCCCCGGTGTTGGTTAAGAAAGGGTAGCGAGGTCTATGATCAGTAGGATCATTGGCGCGCAATCATTGAATTCTGGTCACTGAAATGTATGGGTTAGACATCTTCCGGGCTGAAATTAAACAGGATTTGAGTCGGGCGATATGATCGGTAGGATCCTCCTTTTGGAACGTGATCGATTGATCTTCTTCAGGCAAGAAGATTATTCTTTGCAGAGAGAATGTGTAGTTTCGGTGCCGGCATGATTTGTTTCCCCTGCTTGTTTTTAGCAGACCAATTAAAATGAAGCGACATGAAGCCATCAAAAGAAAGTGAAGAAGAAATTCGGAAGTGCGATTTCGAAGAAATTCGGAAGTGTGATTTCAAGCTTTTTTTCGCCAGTCCATATGGTGTCCGAGCACATAGAGTATATGGAATGTAAGATCTCAAAGATGGAGACTAGACCCGTCAAATGGGTGGATCGGGTCGGGTTCGGATCGGACCATTTTCGACCCGACCCACACCCCAATCCATACCCGACCCGACCCGTATTGCTAAAAGTCATTATTATTGTAGAGAAACCCAAATTCACTTTAAGCTCTATGTTAAATAACCCACTCAACCCATATTTGATCCATATTTAACTTTTACTTGACCCATATTTAATCAATATTTAACTTTCATTTGATCCATATTTGACTCATATTTAACTTTCACTTGACCCATATTTGAGCCATTTAACTAAAAGTGAGTCATAATATGGGTTTATAACCCATTTTGACACCTCTAATGAAGACCCATCTCTCTCGGAGACTACGGCGAAGGAGCTCAATGATGGAAGCATGCAAATCGTTGAAAACGGGAAGCTAGGCAATACCATCATGTAGTCTCGTTTATTACTCGATGTCTTCTTGCACTCAATTTGGAAATAAATCTATCGATCCAGTTAGAATTTTTGATGGGTTTGTTTTATTGCAATATATGACAGTGAAATACTGGAAACAAGGACTCTAAAGTTCAAGTGAGTCGACGCGATCACGAGGCAGGGATCACGGTGAGGCAGTAGCGGGTGGGGACGCGGGTGTCAGAGAGAGAAAGTTCGACATAGAGAGGGAGAGGAAGAGAGAAGTGCAATTATAGTCAGGTTCTGATTAAGTTGAGCCCCGTTTGCCTTGCGAAGTGTAGGGGTGTAAACCGTTCGGTTCAATTCGATTTTTTGAAAAAATCGAACCGAACCGATAAGAGACCGTCCCGAACCGAACTGAAACCGTCCCGAACTAAATACGAACCGAACCAAAAATGCGGTTCGGGACGATTTTTCGATTTTCCTATTTTTACTTTGTTTATTGAAATTTAAATAAAAAAAATGATAAAAAAGATAGATTATTCAATTTTTATTAAGAATTCTAATTCGGTTCGGTTAATCGAACCGAACCGAACCGAAAATATTAACAGTTATTTTTCGGTTAACCGAACCGAAAACATATGAAATTTCGGTTCGGTTCGATTTTTGACACCCCTAGCGAAGTGTGGTGATTTCTTCACCCTGGTGTTGTGAAGTAAATGAGAATGGAAAAAATAAATAAATAACAAGTTCTGGAAGGACTCAGGGAAAGCCAACACTAGCTTACCAAGAACCTTCCCTGCCACACTTTAAGATCGGGATTTGCTTCTTGCATAGACCAACCTGATTGTTATCAGTACAAAATTTTTCATGACAAGATAGAAGGGCTTTATCTTGAAACGACATGTCATTAGTTAAAACACTTAGAATTTACCAAACCTAACCTAATATCAAACAAGCAAAAGATGAGGCGAATGCGCATTCTGTCATGGATCCTGAGGGATATCCAATCTCGATCGATTGCTCATCCTGTAGAAAGTCACATGTACCTATCCACGCTTCCTATAGGCAAAAAACCCATCATCGGAGCTGCCTGTTCGTTGTCAACATCTTTGTTTTCTTCCTTTCTTTCCATCAGAAGATATACAACACGACATGCTATTTACAATTCCCAGATAAACAACACATGCTCAACTCGAGCAGAACAAAGACACCAGAAAATCAGTTGCAGCCCAAGACTACCGTTCGCTAAGGACCATCATCTTTGAGAAGCTCCAATTCAAATAGATGCCCGTCACTACCAAAGAGATGTTATCTGGAAAGAAAAGTATCATATTACAAGATTGGTGACGCCCTGGGAGTGTTTGCAACTCATTAATATGCCGCTGACGATTGAGTGGTTCAAAGAACTGCAGCAGCATTATCAGTGCACTGACCAAAAATTTGAGTAGGAAAAACTATGACGACACCCTTAGCAATTTGGCTTATAAGATTGACACAAACACCTAAGAAAGCTGAATATTGCTCCATTCGGTTTTTCCTATCTGAATGGCTAGCTTAACAAGTTAAATTTTTAGCTGGAAGGACTTAATTTGCAGCCAAAACACAAAAGGACGAATCTAAAAGTCAAGAACTTTGACACATCAAGGTGGCCAAGAAAAGTCAAGAGGCAACATGAGAAATACTTAATAACCATCATGTCCATCCCAAAGCTTTAAAAAATGGGACCATTTGTTTTGGGAGACTAAAACTCTTCCAAAAGACACCCACCCACAAAAAAGACGAGGCCTTTTGATTAAGTTGGACCCTGAAGTAGTCCGGGGCATCCATCCAGTGTCCAATGAAAGCTCTTTGGACATGAGGCAAATTTGCGAGGAGGTTCAACAATTGCAGGAAGTACAGAGCATATTTATCCACTTTCGTTCCTCAAAATTGCTGTTGTCACTGTCACATTGCCGAAACTTTCATGTTAATATTCCTATATTATAACATATACTAAGAGAAACTGCAACTATGGTTGTTTTCATGGCATGACAATCAATTGCACATACCTCTCCCCCAGGGAAAGACAAATTAACCTACAGCGTACCATTTAACCACTATGGGTAACTCACTCGATTGAAAGTTTCATGATGATCTGATGGAAATTTTAAGGCTTATGGAGAAAACTGTAAAATGTGAAAAGCTTGTAAGGGAATTGAGAAACCAACCATAGATCCTATAAATGCATGGATATTTACTCCGATTTAAAAGCTTAGGGGAGACTTTTAAAATTAAAAAAATATTTGGAGTAAAAAGAAGAAATTTGGTAAGTTGATGAAGGTCTCTTCCCATTAGCACAAAAGAAGAATACTTCCACTTGCAATGCAACAGCAAAATAACAGATGGTGTAAAATTACCTTCAGAACAATGGACCGAAAGGGATGGCTTAGCAAAACCTTTATGACCATATGTTGTTGAAACGTGGCGAAGCAAAACCAGAAGAAGTAGGTGGCTTCCTTACAAATGGATGGTCAAGCAACTGCACTGCAGAAGGCCGATCATTCGAGTTTACTTTCAAACATCTAAGGATGAAGTCTCGAGCGTCTCTTGATAAAGAATCAGGAACTAGAGGAGGTTCACCCCTGCCAATTCGAAACAATGCTTGTATCTGCCATAATAAGAAAGAACATAGTAGAGGCTTGTGTTAATCATAAATCCATGGGGAACTAATGTATGACAGCTTGATAAACCAATAAGATCTGTACACAATTCTGAGCACATCATGCTTCAGGCAATCATCTATCATGCTAACTGTTCACAGGGACCAACGACATAAACGTTTTCCAACTACTCCTAATTAAACATAAGTATCTATTTCTTTTTGCTCAAAATTCTTTAGAGTCCTAATCTAAACCAAAGAGTAAAAATAAAGGGGGCATCATTTTATGTTTTACAATGGCTTTGATAAGGATGGTATTATTTTTTCCTTCATAACAAAAGCAGTCTAACCTTCAAACAGAAGACAAGAGCACTCCAAACTTCAGCAGCAGCCATTCT
>CM026416.1:11365986-11426121 GCA_014858505.1 Corymbia citriodora subsp. variegata
TAGTCCACCGCCCGACAGGTCCATCGCTATCGTATATAAGGACCTCTAAAGAAAATGTTATGCACAAAAAGAAAGGGTTATCTACTCATCACTGGTACATCGCCCGGTTCATCATGACCGGAGCCATGGCACAACGGAGAGTAAAAGCAGCGGTAATCGGAGCCGGCATGTCGGGTCTGGTTGCGGCCCGGGAGCTCCGTCGAGAAGGACACCACGTGGTGGTGTTCGAGAAGGGCAATGAAGTCGGGGGCACGTGGGTCTACGACCCCCGGATTGAGTCCGATCCGTCGGGTCTCGATCCGGCTCGCGAGGTCATCCACAGCAGCATGTACAAGTCGCTCCGAGTGAACCTCCCGAGGCCAATCATGGGGTTCTCGGACTACCCGTTCGACGCGAAACCCGGCGTCGGGGATGATCCGAGGCCGTTTCCGGGTCACGAGGCGGTGCTCCGGTTCCTGCAGGGTTTCGCGGCGGATTCCGGGGTGGTCGAGCTGGTCCGGTTCGGGCACGAAGTGGTTCGGATCGAGCGAGCCGTCGAGGGGAGGAATGATGAGTGGGTCGTGGAGTGGCGGACGCGCGACGGCGAAGCTAGTGCGGAGGTGTTCGAGGCCGTGGTTGTCTGCAATGGCAAGTTTACCGAGCCAAGGCTAGCTGAATTTCCAGGTACATCACAGCCGTCTGTGTTTTTCCCCTTTCTTTATTAAAAAAAATTATTTTATTTTTCAGTTAATTCAGCTATCAGAATTTCTTTATTAGCAAAAAGACAATGTAGATAATGCAATTACACGACACCCACATCCGACAATAAATTATGTTTAGTTGTCTACAACTCGCCCCACGTTGCTTGTCGGGTTTCGATTCTTCAAGAACGGCGAAAGAACATACGTCGCCTTTGAAAGTAAGTAAAATTAAACATTTCCTCATTAGATATGCTTGACAAAAATTTAAGTACTTTGAAAAAGACTCTTCATAATGTTAGGACAATCGGTTTTCAAGTTGTCAAGCTAAGTCATGCCTAACTTCCAACATATGGTAGGTAGAACTACTTGGCGAGGAGAACAGATACATAGCCATAACTATCGGGTTCCTAAACCATACAAAGATAAGGTACGAATTTCCTTGTCTGGGTGATAAAATATAATTTTTTTCGTGCCAATGACTTCCAATAAATGTATAAATGCTGATTTTTTTTTTTGGATAACTTGTTGGCAACTTAACAATAGATTTATAAAATGATCGATTTTTATTTTCATAGTTTGCAAACTGGCAATATTTGTACTAACTTACCAATTTTTACTTGCATAACTTTATATGCTCTTCAAAATTATTAGCTTTGATATGAAGTTACCAATGTATGTACCAACTTTTGTTGGATTAAATTATCAAATAGTTTTGGATTACCAACTCTCACTTTAGCTTCTTACCAATGCTTAATACTTTTTATAATTCACTAGCATTTCGATCGAGTTACGAATTGAGGCAGGTAACTTAATCAAAGAAAATATTGTAATTAGTTTAACAGAGGTTGGTAATTTCTAAAAATAGTTAGTAAGCAACGGAATAAACAACTCAGTGAAAGTCGACAACCCTCAACTTAGTAGGTAACTTAATTGTAGGAAGATTAATAAGCTGTATGAATAAAGGTCAGTCACGAAAGCTAAGCTATTAATAAGAGAGGTAATTAGAAGTTAATAAATGGTCAAAAAAGTAAATTTTTCCCTTAAGTATCAGAGAAGTTGGTAGTTTAAAACAATAAAGATTAATAACTAGCTCAACAAAGAGTTAGTAATGCAAGCATAACTGGTAACTTGATTGGAGGAAATTTGTTAACTTTCAAAAAGAGTTCACATATTTAAAAGGTTGATAAGTAACGCCAAGAAAAGTGGTAACTCAATAAAAAAATTGATAACTTGAAAAAAGATAAAAAAAAAAAAAACTATAGTAAGCAACTCAAAAGAGATTTGGTAACTTAAAATTATTTGATAACTTAATTGGAGAAAAAGTGGTGAACCACTCCAACAATAAAGGTTGGTATTTCCAGATAAATTTAAGGCATAGGTAAGAATGATTAATTAAAATTCGTAAAATATAGAGGATAACATTTTTTTATTGTTTGAGAATTAGAGAAGTCGGTGATTAAGAAATACTAAATGAATGTCGGTAACTAAGCTCAATAAAAATTGGTAACACAAAACTAGTTAGTAACTTGATTGAAGAAAATTACTCAAAACCATTCTAATTCAGATTGGTGATTTCTAAAAATAGATGGTAAATTTAAGGGGGTGGTTAAATACGACCGAGTAACTTAACTAAAGTAGGAAAGTTGGTAAAATAATCTCATGAATGTATCTCCCTCATTCATCACCTATAAAGCTTTACAGATTGTAGTGATAATTGGAAATGGACCGAGCGGGATCGACATTGCGAAAGACGTCCTACTTGCCGCGAAAGAAGTTCACCTAGCTTCAAGAGAAACCACCACATTCAAGATTCATGGCGGCCTATTTCAACATTCCCCGGTATGTTAAATTTTGAATCTGCCCGTGTTATTTCTAGTATCGAAAGCAATCGGCCAAAATTATTCCAATTGTGACTTGACTTATCGAAAACATCATCCATTTTGTGTAGATTGATCACGCCGAAGAGGATGGGAAAATAGTCTTCCAAGATGGATCCTCGATATATGTAGATGCCATCATCCATTGTTCGGGGTACAACATACGTATATTCCGGCACACATATATGTCGATACTTTTATTCGTATTGGTATTTTTCTTTATTAGGTATGTATGCTTTTCTTGTTTCTCAGGTACAAGTACCACTTCCCATTTCTAAAAACAAATGAAATCGTGAATGTGGACGACAACTGCGTCGCGCCCTTGTATCAACACGTTTTCCCGCCTGCGCTAGCTCCCTGGCTCTCTTTCATCGCCATACCGTATCGGGTACGCAACTTGCCCAAGGGAAAAAAGAAGAAGCCAATTCCACGGGAAGCATTATTTATTAATATTTTCGCCAAAATATTAATTCGATAAACGATATATTTTTTTCGCAAAAATAAAAATAATTTCATGGGTTATTTTATTAATAGGGTTTAGCCTTTGGTGACTTTTTATCTATTTTCCAAATGCGAACAGACTATTACGTTTCTCCTTAGCGAGTTGCAATCAAGGTGGGTAGCCAAAATATTATCTGGGAAAATACAGTTGCCAAGCAAAGAAGATATGACGTCATCGGTTCAGGAATATTACCAGCGGATCGAGGCGGTCGGATGGCCCAAGCGTCATACTCACCGGCTTCAATTGGAAAAGGTACATCCCAAGAAACCCAATTGCAGTACGCCTTTAAGTACGCATCAAACCCAATTTCATTCCCAAACTAAACAACGAGAATATAGAAATTGTTCATAAATTGGACATTTCAAAGTATAGAATTGTCGCAATAAAAAAAGAGTATAGAATCGCGGTATTTGTCTTACTTATCTTGTTAAATAGACTCCGTTAATTGAGTCTACCGTTTTAATTATTGAACATTTTCCTTCTAAATATATGATCATCATCCTACATGATTTTTTTGGGTTTTTGGCAGTTTGATTATGAGAATTGGCTTGTTGGAGAGTTGGGACTGCCGCCACTGGAGAAATGGAGACAAAACATGTATTTCACTTCGTTTGATCTTCTGACAACGTTTGATGAAAATGGGAGAGACACTTGGGATGTTGAGAAATGGATGAAAGGAGAAGAAGGAGGAGGAGGAGGGTCGGACAACATTAATTATACTTTGGAATGTTAAGCTGCCAAAACTAGGACACTACATGTGGGGAGCAATTTAAGGAAACTATTTGCGATCTCCCTCTATAATTTCCGTGCATTCTCTTCAGCTCGCTTATGCGCAAGGTAATCTTAGGTTGTCCATAACTTTCACGACCTCAATCCAAGATCTTCGCCTCTTGACGTTGTTGGAATTGCATGACCTCGGATCTAGGGTCGTTGTGGAAGAGGTTGTGAGCTTTGCGGCAACTATTGATGGGGTGTCATGATGGTGCTCCTTGGAAATTCAGGCAAAGGTTGAAGATTAAATTGACTGAATTAGAAAATTTGGAACTGAATTGATAGTCGTTCAGTAGATTTAAGAGTGATTGGATAGTTTTTCCGAGAGGTAGACCATTGTAGCTCCTTAAATTTTACAAAGTGGAAGGCTAGCGCCATTTTATGTTGGAAATTGGGGCAAGTTTGTTTGGATTCTTCCATATCTATTTAGGTCTATTTCTCATCATTTACATATGTGATTAGACTATCCCTACAAGATCCTACTGTATTGAAAGTAGGGTGTCAAAACCGAATTGTCTACCTGAATAATAGCATGACTCAGCCTGACCCGAATTTTTCGGATATTTTTGGTCTGGGTTTTGTTTCTATTCGGGTAGATGATTATAAAATGGGTAGTGTACTTATTTTGGTTACCGAACCAAAATACGTTATCCATTAAAAGAGATGGTTTCAAATATAGGAGGAGGGAAAGACTTGCATGCCATGCAAGGCACGATTTTAAGTAAACAAATACCCGAAACCCGACTTGCCTGACCCGCGTTTCTAGTTCATGTTCTATTTGGATTTCAGGTTGGGTTGGTTTAGGTTATTATGAAGGTGCACACTTCATGTTTCGGTTTGGGTCGAGCCGAGTCTGGAAATTTGAATCAACCCGAATCGGTGACGGCCCTAATATAGGATCACTAATTCGGTGAGTGGGATCCATTAAAACTTCTTATACTCTCGGGATCGGTATTTCTCATGTGATGTTCAATGGTGTCCCGCCTGAATGATGGTCAGGTCCCATCTACCTGCTTTTGGTTTGTCTTTATATGTTATGATAAGCTTGGATATAATGATGCACGAAGGAGTATCGCTAAGTGGTTTGAGGACTTCATATAAGTATCGATTATTTATAATTACTTAGAATTAGTGCTTAAATTAAAATTGGAAAGCTAAACAGATAGTGAGATGGATATAAATTATCAAACCAAATCAAGCAACTTGCTCCTAAAAAAATGGAAAAAGTACTAAAAAAATCATAAACTTATTGCATTAGTATTAATTTAGTCATAGAGTTTTCAATTGGATTAATTTAGTCATAAATCTTTTCACATTTAATTTGGTTGGCGAGGGTATGACCCTCACAGTCCTAACCTAGGGGAGGGTGGCTCTTGCCAAACTTGATGGGGGTGGCGAGGGTTTAGCACTCATTAGAGGCCGCAAGGGAGCCTTTGCTAGATTTGACGAGGGTTGAGCCCTAGCCATACTCGGCAAGGGCCACCCTTGCTTGATTTAATGAGGGTTGCCCTTGCCTAGGCTATGATCGTAAGGGTCGTGGCATCGCTTATGGCCAGCGAGGGCCATGATGCCCTCGCCGACGCTTGTGTGTGGGCGATTTCTAGCCATGGCCGATATCGGCCATTGTCCAAAGAAGAAGAATAGGAACAAAAAAATCCAAGAAAAAAAGGAAAAATTTTAAAAAATTATAGAAAATCAAAAAATTATTAAATAATGATTTAAATTTTTTTACATCAGTATTGATGATGCCATGTAAGACAACAATCATCCACGTCATTGCCTAAATTGGCTGGATGGACTAAATTGATACCAATGTGAAAATGTTTAAGACTAAATTGGTCAAATTGAAATGTTTATAACTGAATTGGTATTAATGAATAAATTTAGGACTTTTTTGTTCTTTCTCCCCCAGAAAAATAGTTGATTCATTTATGGCCTCGAACATTCGCCTTCGCTTCTTGTTGTTGACCCTTAGAATTATCGAATGATCCATCTTGCTCTATTCACCATTCTTATTCATCAAATAAGAAGGAAAGAAAACCTACTAGCAAAAAGCACAGGTGTACGCACGCCAAAAGAGTATAGGAAAAAAAGGTGGTCATTTGATAAGAAGAGAAGAGTAAATGTTGATAAATATGAAATAGTTTAGGGAAGGAATTGTTGCAAAATTGGAAAGATTAAAATCAATCTTGAGATATGAGAAATCACGAATGTGTGTGAAGTATATGCAAATAGAATGTTGCCCCTCATTTTAACAGCAACCATGTATTTTTAATAGAATTTCCATGCAAAATTTTGAGATTGAAATCCTCGTCTGCATTTATTTTATTAATAGCAGAGATTATCTGCTCTAATCATTGTATCAATAGATTAAAAAGAACCTTCTCGGTAGTTGCAACGTTGGATTTAAGTCTAATTCAAGAGACGGTGGAGAATATCCTTCACTCGCGTGGAATCGGTACATATTGAGTTTTATTTGTAATCTTAATAAATTGTGAATTAAAACTGTGATAGGTGGATAGATTGACGCGACGCGCAGACCTTCCATTCACCCCATTAATAATTGAACACGTTAGACCTTCCCCAGTAAATTTTACTTACCAATGCCGTACGCAACAAATGATCTCCTATATAAGGAAAGCGAGTCGATGTACAAGCCCAGGAAACCGTCCGGATGCAAGGTTCTCAAGTCCATGGGAAAACTCCACGTGAAGGTGGCGGTGATCGGAGCCGGCATGGCGGGTCTTGTCGCAGCCAGGGAGCTCCGCCGTGAGGGGCATCGAGCGGTGGTGTTCAAGAGGGCCGACGATGTCGGAGGCACGTGGCTGTACGACCCTCGGGTCGAATCCGACCTGCTGGGGTTGGATCCGGGCCGCGACGTCGTCCATGCCAGCATGTACTGGTCGCTTCGGGTGAACCTGGCGAGGCAACTCATGGGTTACTCGGATTATCCATTTCTCAAGAAAGGATGCGGGGACTCGAGGGACTTCCCGGGTCACGAGGAGGTGCTCTGGTTCTTGCGCGGCTTCGCGGAGGATTTCGGGCTGGTCGAGCTGATTCGGTTTGGGCACGAAGTGGTTCGGGTTGAGCGAGCGGTCGAGGGGGGGCGGGACCAGTGGGCCGTGGAGTGGCGGAGGCGCGGTGGGGAGGAGGCGGCAGCCGGCGTTGATGTTTTTGAGGCTGTGGTGGTTTGTAACGGCAAGTACACGCAACCGAAGATTGCTGAATTTCCAGGTACGTCGTCTGATCTAGCATTATCCTCGTTGAATGGTTTAATGGAGCTTTGGATTTTCTTCATATAATTACATGTTATCATAATCAGTTGCTAAATAAACATTGTTATAACATATTATATGTTTATTGGATCAGAATAAGCCTTTTAACTTTAAAGTAGAGTGGGCAAAATAGTGAAGACTAGGAAATAATGTACCCTTGACATAACAAAAGTAACGAAGAAGAGCACAAATTGAATTGTACATGGTGTGGTCAAGAACTGACTAACTATGTGAATAACATAGGTGATGTGATAACAAAGTTGCCAACCAACTATCGATAAAGTGTAAAATTAAAAAGAGCAATACCATCGTTGTCAACAAATTTGTCATTTGCCTTAACAAGAGTTGTAGCAATCTTGGAATTAGTGAGTTTCACCCGAGAAAGAAGATCAATGGTGTATTTAGCTTGAGAAAGATAATAGCTATAAAAATCTGATGCAACTTCACACTTAGAAAGTAACTGAGTCACCCACAATCTTTTATTTCAAACTGTTGACCAAGATTTTTGTAGTACCAATATGATAATCACTAGTAATAATCATATTGTTCACATATAATAGTAGTAGAATAATCCAACAAGATCTTCACTAAAGAAGAGAGCATTGTCACAAATAGAAATGAGCATGGTTTTAGAGTAACATCAAGAATTGGAGATTGGATTGGTTATAACCAATCCGGTTTGAGGGTCTGGCAAGACCCCCAGTTCTTTTCTTGGTTCCATATTTTTTGGAACTTGTACTATGTGGTTCGGTTCCTACTTGGAATCGAACTGGGAACTGACAAAGGGAAATATTGGACTGTACTGATGAGTTGATGGAACGATTCAAGATGAAAGGAAAATCTTCGTGGAGGGTTTAGGAGGCTTCTTGGTCGAGAGCCCATTAAT
Source organism: Corymbia citriodora subsp. variegata (assembly GCA_014858505.1). Classification (NCBI taxonomy): domain Eukaryota; kingdom Viridiplantae; phylum Streptophyta; class Magnoliopsida; order Myrtales; family Myrtaceae; genus Corymbia; species Corymbia citriodora. The sequence continues at coordinate 11,373,978 of CM026416.1, forward strand.
TTTCTTGTGTGGTTTTTTTTTCCGACTCAGAGTTCTCTGCCCACCATCCTCTTGGCTCCGTTTGTTCTCTATTTTCTTTGTACATGAGAGTGCTGCTTTGGGTCTCTGCTTGGTGAGGTATAAAGCATGAGTGGGTGGCCCAAGGAATAGAGATGAGAGAGGAGCTCGGTCAGCTAGAGGGTAGTGCGTGGAGAATGAAAGAGCGATCATGTTGTCCGTGTCATGAGAAGGACTATTGTGGGATATGCCTATGCTCGTTTCTTCTCTCTCCCCTTTACTTTCCCGTGCCAAAAGTTACAAACGGTACACTTAAGTGCTATTTTAAAAAAAAAATAGATCACTTCAGTGCCAAATTGTCGGAATCCTATCGGAAATCTTACGTGGTAATTTTTTATTAATTTTCTTGCTTATGTGGCTTGCCGGAAACTAAGTCGGCAAAAAATCAGCCAAAACGACATCATTTTGGCTGATGTAGATTTTAAAAATTATAAATTAAATAATATTAAATAATTAAAAAATATATTATTATAAAATCGATTTTATTAAAAAAAAGAAGAAGAAAAAGGGATCGGCAAGGGCCGTTGCCGCCCCACCCTTGCTGGGAAGGGCCGGCGATGGTGGGCGAGGGTTGGCCAGACCCCGGCCAGTGGTCGGCGACCCTGGTCGACCTGCGGCGAGGGCTTGCGGGCCCTTGCCCAGATCTGGGGTGAGGCTTGCGACCCTCCCCCAGATCTGACGAGGGTTGCCGGCCCTCACCTAGCCGGGCCAACGGTTATTGGCCGCCCAGATCGACGCTGGTTTGGGCAGCCGACGGCCCTTGACCCGACTAGGCGAGGTTCGATGGCCCTCATCATAGGCCAGTCCTCTCCCACCGTCCCCGACCCTTCCCGGCGAGGGTGGGGCTGCGATAGCAGCGGCGGCGAGGGATGCACATCCCTCGTTGATCCCCTTCCTTTTTTATTTTTATTTTAATAAATTGATTTTAATTTTTTTAAAATTTGACGTAGATAATTTTTTTTTAAATTGCCACGTGGATATTTTATTTTGAAAAAAAATGCTCCATCAATAAATGAAGTTGCCGGAAAATGGACATATGATAGTTTGGCCGAAATTTTTCGCCGTTGGCATTTAACTAATCTCTTTTGCTCCAATTTTGGCACTTAAGTGTACCTTTTATTATTTTTGGCACTTAAGTGTCCCATCGTGTCAAGTTTTGACACTCTAGGGGTCCGTATGTCCTTTCTCTCTCCATTTCTGCTTTCTTTTCACCCATCACATGCGCCCATGGCTCTGCTATGCATGTCCTTCAACTTTGTTTGTATTTGATTCTCAATATATTAATCTAGATTTTAATGTTATGTGTTTTGAACTATTTATTATTTATTTTATTTTACATGTTCATCTTTTATGAATTGTTGCTATTGAAAAATGGGAAATTTTCATATCTGTTGTTGTAGTCACTTTTATTGTGCTTTACTAAAAATGAAACAAAAAATGAAAATTGGTTGGTTCTTGAGCAGATCCTAAAATCGACATTGGAATATGTGACGGATAGGTTACATGTTCCAAAAAATAGATTATTGGTCCTAATGGGGAGGTTTCAGATTTTGGATGGAACTTGCATGGAATTTAGAATTGCTCACTCCTATTTATGGGGACAGGAGTTGAACTCAAGACATTCAATGGTGGAATTGAACTTAGAATAACATGCACAAGGAGCCTATTTTAGTTCATATAATGCTCTTCATAAACGACATACTTTATTTGAAGCAAGAGTGTACCATGAAGGAGGTTCCATATATACTTCCTTAGTAAGATTGAGGCATTTTTAATATCCATCTAGAATAGATGCTTTTGTTTAACAATGACAACAATAAGAAAACTCCAAACAAAAGTAATGTGCAACTAGAGCAAATTTCTTGTTATAGTTAAACCTATATTCTTTAGTAAAGCCTTACTAGCCAAGCTTAGTAGTGTTCCACTATAGCATATACCTTAGTCTTGCCTATATCCAATTTACAACCTATGACTGACCTTTCAAGAGGCAGTATAAGATTGTCTAACGCGTGCAACTCATTTGCCATTGCTTGTTGGCATAGAGGATTAGTTTGAGTTTCTCTGTATATGTGAAGCTCATGAAAAGAAGAAATATTAGAATAATAATGAAAATAATGAAAGTCAAAACTCAACAAATCTCCAAAAGGATGTTATACTAAATGCCCCAAGATCTCTCTTCCTTATCACCAAAAGTGATCACACAAAGCCACCCCCAAAATGGCTGAATCAACGACGTACACCCCTAAGCCTACATGAGCATACTTGATGTAGGAAATAAGGGATGAAACACCACCACCTTTGTTTGTGTACATACACTCAATGGAATTTAAAGTGTTCAAAGAAATAAGGTTTTTTTTCAAATCTATGATGTGCCTAATGTTTGTCAAAGTTCTTACTATCTTATCATGATATTTAATTCACACTATACAAATACCCATAATCTTGTAAACTGCATTGTTGCCCATCAAAACTCATTGTGATAAGAGCATGCTAAATCTAAAACTCATTCGTCATCGACATGGCAATATGAAGATAAAATAGTAAAAACATTATCTGCATTAACTATCTCATTATTCTTCACCAGACTAGTCGAATCGGAACTCTCCATTGACTTCTTCCCCTTAACTTTAAGCATAGGACACTCACTTTTATAGTATCCAAATTTGTAACAATAATAATACTCTATCTTATTTTTATACTAGCCTGATCTACACTTTGAACATCCTTTACTATTATTGTGCCTATTATGATGATTCGACCTTTCCCTGATAATTAAGCCATCGACTTTATCAACACCACCACTACTACTCGCATTCAATTTTGTATGCATTTCCATAGAATTCAACGAGGCATTCACATCCTCAAGAGTTATGGATTCCCTTCCATACAGCATAGAATTCACAAAATTCTCATACAAGCTTGGTAGTGAACATAACATAATGATTGATCTTCATCATCTAATTTCAAATCTATATTTTTCATATTTATAACAATCTTGTTAAATTCATCTAGCTGTTGACCATGAGTACCTTCTTGCATCTTTAGCATGTAAAGATGCTACTTCAAGAATAATTTTATTGTAAGAAAATTCTTCATGTAGACGCTCTCAAGCTTGTTTCACAATCCCGAAATTGTTTCTTTATTAGTGAGTTTGTGAAGCATCTTGTAGGACAGTGACAGTGACAATTAGATGGTGCTATGTGCCCTCTCTTCCATCTCCTTGGTCTTAGCTATAGTCATGTGATCGGGATAGTTCCCGTCCAAGTTTCTAACTGAACCTTTATGACGCAACGCCTTCATCTTGATCCTCCATAGCCCGAAATTGTTTTGGCCATCAAAGGGTGCCACTTTGAACTTGATAGATGCCATCTCAAACAAAAAAACTCAAATTCCTTCACTCTAATACTAGTTTGTTGTGGAACAACGCTAAAAAGTGCACAAATCCAAGTACAAGTAGTAAAGAATGAAAGCAAAATGAAAATCACATGAGGTGCAAAATTTTCATGGAAACCCAAAACGAAAAAAAATCACGGAGAGAGAGAAGGGTTTCACAACATCTTCAATGAGTACAAGAGTACGATAAAAAGAAAAAAAAAGGCTCAAAAAATCACTTGGTAAGCTAAAGATCCAACAAGAAGATAGAAAAACAAAAGGAAGGGAAATATATGAAGACTATGATTAGATGTGTTATTAAATAAATTTCTTTTATAGTCTCTCTTCAAAAAACCCTAAAACAAACATGCATGGTCTAAATATCTTTATTACTAATTTGTAAGTCAAAACTCAACATATCTCGATATAGAAGTGAAACTCATACAAGTTTAAACTTATCATTAAATGCCATAAAAAATATATATAACAAGCATATAATCATAATATTCAACAAACTTACGAGCATCAATAGCTATTTCCTGTAGCGGCTCAAATAAAGCCAGTTGATCCTAAATAACATGCATAGAGGATAAATTTTTTTTTGATAGACTAACTAGTTTCCTAATACATGCGATACAAATTTGTAACAACTAATACTCATGAACAATATTTGAGGTGGAATAATGATCGACAAGCAAATCTCATGGTTATTTTGTTGTATTGAGGTGAGCAAACTGAAGCTTGATAGATAAAATCGAAGTAATTATAAGCCATTCAAATTTGACAGTTCTTGCCGTCCCACCACCCCTTTTGTTCATTAAATTTTTCTCTAGTTTTTTCAAGAGTCCTATTAGAGTGCATGAATTTCATTGGTGACATAGCGCTAAAGTCTACTTCTTCTTAGAAAACTTGACATTTCTTGAACCTATTAAATATAATTTGATTTATTCAAGGCGGTTTGAATGAATATTGGCACACCAATTTAAATCCATTGAATGCCCTAATTTGTATAATAAAAACCAAGAAACAAGTATTTGGAGTGTTAGTATGGAAAAAATAACGCCAAAAATGGAGCATGTGAAAATACCTTGAAGATTGATTGATTAGCTTCTCATCAACGGTCAATGATTAGTGGTGACACAGTAGATGATGTGTCGTGGCATGTGGCGGATGATGTGACAAATGACGTGGTAGGTGATGTGGTAGTTGACGGGGTGGATGACCGGCAGATGATGTGGGGATGATGTGGTAGATGATGTAGCAGTGCGTAAGGGTGACGTCAACAAAGTTTGGCTGGAGTTGTAACTAATTGGAAGATGAACTTGGTTGTAGTCTTGTATTGTAGATATAACAATTTGAAAGTGTCCAAAAATGACTTATGGATGAGGTTTTAGAAAGTCCGACACGGTGGGCCGTGTCCGTGTTTGTCCTCCTGCTGTGGTGAAACTTTAGGATGTGATTCTTTTGAGGGCTACGAGTCTAATGCTAGTGGCAATTTTCTGAACAAGTAGCGCAAGAGTCTCGAATAACAATTGAAGTTGCGGGCTTGGTGGAGAAACGAAAGAGATGCGGTCTATTTGGCCGGCGTCATGACAATTACATGAAGTGATGCAATCTATACGGTTGATGTCATGACGGTCACAACAGAGTAATGTGGCCTATGCAGTTGCCGTTGCAAAGGAGACTCGATTGCGCTTCTCATAAAATAAAGGTTTGAATAATGTGAAAAATAGATTTTGAGAATTTTTTTTATATTACATTGTTTGATAATAAATAGTGTATAAGTCTGTTTATAGATTTTATATGATTATTATCTCTACATTAACAAGATATTACAATATCAATTATTATCAATTAAAAAGATATTTAATATCATAAATAATCTTAATATCTATAACATTAACTTATTTGTTTAATTTAAATTGATTTGGAAAATAAGTGTACTTAAACTTTTAAATATATGTGTACTTTTTGACCGATAGGTCTCTTATTTCTTGTTCACTTACTTTCTCAATAGAAAAATCCTTTTCACAGGGAGATCTACATGGCAAGGAGAACAACTACACAGTCATAATTATCGAGTTCCTAAGCTATATAAAAATAAGGTATGGCTACCATACCTTCTTTATTTTTCGAGAACATGATCTCGAATTGACTTATGAAATTTCTTAGATTATATCCAACAATCAATTGGTTTATGTAAACCAAGCCTCTAAAGGGACTATTAAGTATTAATCATCATCACAAGCCCTCTCATGATTAGAGAGGTGTTACAACCTCCATCACATAAAGTATTCACATCCTTGTTAGTATCAGCATCTATCGTCCAATAACACTCCTCATTTGATGTGTAATTTGGTTAATTCCTGTCTTGTTAACTAATTTAGAAAGAAACCTAGGAGGAGTGTACTTTGTCTAGATTTTCTCACCTGACTTTCACTTTTAGCCTTTGTCGGGATGGCTAGGGGCTTAACTTTTTTTGAAACAAACATGTACTTGAGGCTTTCGTACTTTGGCCTTGTGCACGAGTCGAGTCGAGTCTTTATAAAGACATAAGTGATGATCGTTGGAGTCGAATGGAATGTTACTTATGGATCACACCTTAAGCACTTTCTCATGACTTAAAAATGCAGATGTGCCTTCAATGGGTAGCTCACTCTTATTATGTTATTGTGTAAATGTTTTTCACTATTTTGCACGACAGATTGTGTTGATAATAGGAAGAGGAATTAGCGCAGGCGAAATAGCCAAAGACATCTTACCTTTTGCTAGAGAAGTTCATCAGGCCTCAAGAGAAACAAATCCCCAAGTTGTGAAATTAAACAAAGTCAGTGGGGTCTTCCAACATCCCATGGTACTTTACATTTTATTTATTTCCTCATTTTCTAATTGTAGCTAAGTTTAGATGAAAATCCAAAGGATGTGATCACATCTAATCAAAGCTCAATCTCATTAATCTTGTTGTCTTTTGGCAGATTGCATGTGCGAAAGAAAATGGTAAATTAGTGTTCCAAGATGAATCATCTATGTATGCAGATGTCATCATCCATTGCACCGGGTATCAAAAAACACATAGTTCTCCTCAGTTACTTAGAGCATTTACTTTTCAAAATTCCGCAATTAATTTTACATTGTCTGATGATAAATAGGGATACAAATATGCGAGCGCGTGTGGTGTGTTCTATCTTTGCTTGACATATATGATCCCTATGTTGCAGATATAGATACCATTATCCTTTTCTGAAGATGGAGGGACTCGTGTGTGTGGATAACAACCGCGTGGGGCCTTTATATGAACATGTTTTTCCGCCAAGCCTAGCTCCATGGCTCTCTTTCATTGGCATACCCTATCCGGTAATTTTTTTTTTTTGAAAGTTGTTTCTTTTCCTATCAAGTAGACCAACTAGAGATTTTACCGACCCAAAAAAAAGACTAACTAGATATTTAGGCTTTTCAAGAAGAAAGTCAACTGATAAAGAACAGCAAAAGGGAACACTCAGTATATGTTCTGAGCCAAACAAACAACTTTTTCTCCAGCGCTTAGAGAATCGGCCACTGATTTACTAATGTCTAAGTTCAGTGATGTAGAAATTTGTCTTTCGGAACGGTTGAAGATGCAAAGAAAGGAAGAGGGAAAGAAAACACCTCAATTTTAGATGTTTTCTGCCATACTTAAATGTTTAGACATTTCATGGAAACATGACTTTAGAATTGTGGTATCAATTAAACGTATTCGTGAGGATTCTTCCCCAAATCTTTGATTTTATTCCTTATTTTCACAATCTCCCGATCCATCTTGTCTGTGAATAGACTTTTCCGGCACAACTTAGCGAGTTACAGTCGAAGTGGGTGGCCAAGGTTTTATCTGGAGAATTGGTGTTGCCAAGTGAAGAAGAGATGATGTCTTCTGTTCAAGAACATTACCAGCGCATCGAAGAGCTTGGATGGCCCAAGCATTGCACTCACAAGCTTGAAATTGGAAAGGTTGGAACTAACTTGTCATTCCTCAATTCATAGAGCTAGTCCTTTTCGACAAATTGGACACCTCAAAAACTTAAAAAGACAATGCTTTTTGGATTATTATTAGGTTCACCGTTAGTGTTACAAGGAATTTATACATTCACCCTTGGATGAATGGCATGTGTGTTTGAAGTTAGTCCTTTAACCGAATTCTTCATATGTCAATTATCCAGCATCGAGTGTGCAAATTCTTTCTTAAGCCGGCAGTGGACCTATTTGTTTTCTGGGTTGACTTACCTTTTTAGATATAAAAATTATAGTCTAAAGAATGAGTAAATATACGATGAACCTATTATATATACTGAACTCAATTTGTATCACAGGACCTACGTGAACCGACTATCTTTAATATCTACACACATATAATAGTTNCATTACCAGCGCATCGAAGAGCTTGGATGGCCCAAGCATTGCACTCACAAGCTTGAAATTGGAAAGGTTGGAACTAACTTGTCATTCCTCAATTCATAGAGCTAGTCCTTTTCGACAAATTGGACACCTCAAAAACTTAAAAAGACAATGCTTTTTGGATTATTATTAGGTTCACCGTTAGTGTTACAAGGAATTTATACATTCACCCTTGGATGAATGGCATGTGTGTTTGAAGTTAGTCCTTTAACCGAATTCTTCATATGTCAATTATCCAACATCGAGTGTGCAAATTCTTTCTTAAGCCGGCAGTGGACCTATTTGTTTTCTGGGTTGACTTACCTTTTTAGATATAAAAATTATAGTCTAAAGAATGAGTAAATATACGACGAACCTATTATATATATACTGAACTCAATTTGTATCACAGGACCTACGTGAACCGACTATCTTTAATATCTACACACATATAATAGTTTCTCTCAAACAGTAGACAAAATCCATAATAGAGCTACAAAATAGTATGATCTTCAAAAGTTTTGTTGAACTATATTGGCTGAGACCATCTTATTAACCATACAATGAGGCTCCTCTTAATTTTTTGTTTTCCATACTAAGAAATTGATCTTCTTTCATGTGGCTTGATAGTTTGAGTACGAGAACTGGCTTGCGGATCGATTGGGACTTCCATCCTTGGAACAATGGAGAGAGAAGTTGGCTCTTATTGGACTCGAAATGCTGAAATCTTCTGATGGAAATTGGAAGGACACCTGGGATGTTGACAAGTGGATGCAAGAAGAAGGATTTGGCAAACAGTCATTGAATCGATCCTGAACATCGATCGGAACACTAGAGACAGGAGAGTCAAGAGAGCGACAGAGAGTTTGATTTGGATGTGTGACAAAGTCATCCAACTATGTCAGCAATATTAGGTTTTCTACTTAATTACGAATATCTCTAGGGATTATGCATGTATCCCACTTAATAATGCATATCCTTATTTATGAGGCTTATAAATAAGCTGATGTAATCGTCATTATGAATGTATCGAAATGTATAGCAAATTATCCATTCTTCTCTTCCAATTATTTTTAACTTTTTATCAGAGCTTTCTTTCCTGAGACAATCCTAGTGCATTGGGTGCATTTCGCACCTTAGAAATTTCCTAGTTTTTTTTTTTTCATTTTTATCATTCTCGACAGTGCATCCATGCATTCCAAGCAAATATATCCATCTTCGCTCAACAATGTTCACCCAACCGCATCATTCTCATTTGAGTAAGCATTGCGGTGGTTGTGTTATGATGTCTGTACCATGTCACCAAGTTAAGCTTTATTTTCCACAGAGGTGTTTTTTGACGCTGCATAGATGCATCTTCGAATCGTAATTTTTTCCTTAGCAAAGCCTAGCTAATTCCATTTGTTGTCACCATGCCAATTGTATTAGCCGCATTTAAGTTACTATCTCAAAAGCAAAGTTGACCGCAAAGGATGCATGTTGCTCAGCTTCAATACCTCTGATTCTTGACTTCTCACTGCTTGTTTTGAGAAACCAACTCCACCACTAGATTCGCCACTATCAAACAATCAACATATTGAAATCTTCTTGTCAACGGAAGCTAGAGTCATCAGATGCACCACCACATGCCGCATAGCCTTGGATCTGTTGAGGTCGTTTTAATCAAAGATTTTATGATATTGTTTGGATTATTTTTTTCAAACTCAAGTTAATTTGTTTCAATTCAATTGTCATTTGAGTTTGAGGGAATGCTAGCGATATTAGGAGATTTAGTCTATTATAAATATCTCTCACATTATGTATATATCTCATTTGATAGAGCATATCCTTGATTGGTATGTTACCTTCAATAGTCATCTTATAAAGCTTATAAATAGGTTGATGTCATTCTGATCATGAATATATGGAATTATACAAAAAATTCTCTATTCCTCTTGTTCACATTATTTTAGACTTAATTATACATAATTTATAAATTGCATTGGTTGCATTTCAAATGTACATACAATTATAAGTGTATGCAGACCTCTCCTACTAAGCATTTACGTATTACCAACCTTTTGCTTTATAAATTGTGTGTATACATTTAGCAAGAATTCACAATCTTTATCTCACTCGAACACCTTCCAATTATATTCACCTGCAATTACTTCTCATATACTCATGATTTGGACTACTGGCAATCGACGGCATGGAGAACTTATGAGTAAAGTAGGTGTGATTTGAATTAAAGTGATCTTGATTATCAAAAAACCAAAAAAAAAAAAAAACTTGAATTGTCCTCATTTCCATTACAAAAATTTAGTGAGATTGTCATGCATTATGTCATCATCAAACGACATGGTTGGGTGCAATTACTATTGTTAACCTTGCCGAATGTGATATGGTTTGAGTGAACCAAATGAACAAGAAGTGGCAGGCGATTACTTTGGCAGATGGTTCATGTTTTGGTCAGCTTTGATACACCATTTTAATTTATGAGTGATTGAATACTTGTGGAGATTACTGGTGTATATATGCACGATGTGTATAAAAGCAAACCGAATCCAACCAATGAAAGAAGACGACAGTGGCAGCTGGTGGTCGAGCAAGGATTAACAATCCCCGTCTGAGGTTCAGGTGGCAGTGGGCAGCGACGGATGAGCACCGGAGGAGTTTTGGCTGAGTGATCGCAGAGTTGAAGATGATGCGCAGTAAGAGGAGGGAGTGTCAGAAAAGAAGGAAAGAAAAAGAAAAAGTAGAGAGAGAGAGAGAGAGAGAGAGAGAGAGAGAGAGAAGCAGATTTAGTATTACATTGATTCAATTACCCAACGAATCTCTCACTTTTACATTATTTAGTGCAATAATTTTTTTTTATTTGATCATTATCAAATTTTTTAGTAAAATCATAAAATTCATTTGTAGAACATCTCAAATAATTGGAATTAGATTTCAATTAAATTTTTGAATTTTGACTATTCTAAGAATATAGATATCAATAAGATGAGATATTTAAAGATATGATAATTTAATCTACGCCAAGTAATATAGATTCGAACAATTATAATTTCCTAATACAGTATATTTATTTAATTCATTATGCATAAAGTTACATTCAAATATGAAAATTATCATTTATTATATTCAGTTGAGCAATTAATTACTATGCTGATCATGTTAAGAAAAATTCTGTGATTGATATAAAAAAATCACATTATATACGACGATATTATTATTATTATTATTTCTTCATTTCTACAACACAAGTAGCACAATTACTTACTCATGTAGATATTGTTGAGAAGATCTCCTAATATATTTCGAAGTTGACAAAACAATCCATATTTTCTAACAAACTTGATAAATGCACGAGTTGTTTGTATTTCAGGTAATCTTTGCGTAAAAGAAACTTTTTGTGCTAAGTGAAAAGATTCAAAATAGCTGGTAGAACCTACGTAAATAAGTCTAAAGGAATTGGGAGTTCATAAAGACTTGAAGGTACCAAGATGAATAACCTACAAGATCTAAATCACTATCATACATGAAGTGCCTAATGAGAAGTAGTTTGATATAACCATGAAGTATGATACAATCGGAGGCTATTACCAGCAAGAGTTCAAAAATCCAAAATAAAAGAAAGTTTTATATTTTATACTACCTTTCAAGAGAGATGACATTATAATCTTTTGAGAAGTGTTAACAATGTCATATATTGTGCTTAGGTGTGTTAAAGTTTGATCTATTACTTCAAGGAGCAATGCTCGAGTATAAGCAAAACATTCTATTGTAACTACTCAAAAATTATTAGTGGAATATAGCCAATTGAATGTTAGTCTAGGAAAGTGAATGTAGGGCTTCCATCAAGCCGAGCCACTATAAAACTTGGAGCGTATTGTTTGTTATCTCTCTACTTTTATTTGTTATTGCCTGATTGAAGTGTACAACATTGCTTGATATAACCAAATTCTACTTATATCAACACTATATTTTACTCGGTTACGCTTATGTCGAACTTGATGCTTTTGCCCAGTTTATTTTGCATATGCTTTCCCATGTTTATAAAATTCCATGCATCTTCTTTATTTGCCTTGCTCATGCGAGAGAGTGTTAAAGCATACCGAATTAGGGTTTATATACTCTTTATATATATAATTTGTTCATCAAATAAGAGGCAGGTGGTTACTTTCCTAAATCGTTCATGTTTGGTCAATTTTTATACACCGCTTCAATTGATGATGTGATTGCATACTTATGAAGATTGCCGGTGTATGCATGCACCATTTACACGAAGTTTGTGACAAACAAGGGGATGTACCTTATCGTTGTCAAAAGTCGTTTTAGATACAATAAGACATCCAAAAAAGGCGCGTGAAGGGTAGCTCCTCAAGCTTTACGAATCTGAGTGTACACGATGTGCACCAGTCAATGGCCGAAATGGGTGCGAGTTTGCTTGGATTCTGCCACACCTGACTTAGGTCTATTTCTCATAATTTAAATTGGTCATTCGCCCAGCCTAAAGGTTGGCTAAGAACCTGACGAGAGTTCAGTGAGTGGCACCCCTTGATGAGCCGTGATCCCCTCCCCTCTCTGAATGAAAGGATTACTACTCAGTACAATTTCTTTCGAATTCATTCAAATTAGGAAGTTCTTGATTTTCTTTCTACCTCATAGGTCGCATGCATAACATTTCCTTACTGTTCAGGCATCGATTCCACATTTATCATTAAATGACAGTGTTTGTTGGAAAATTGAATTACTCGATAAATATCCTCCACCAAAAAGGCAGAATTTCGGATTTATTATTTGATATGGATTTTGTATTGTTTGATATGGGTTTTGTGTTATTTCGGAAAGGAAACCATTATAGGAAATAGGAGAAAACTAAATGCGATAAAGTAAAATTGTGATTGGAAAGTATGTGAAATAACAAGATAAAACGAGGTGTTCTTAATTGTCGATTTGGCATAAGGTCCTTGACATCAACGCCTCTTTTACTATTTATAATGGAACTCTTCAAATAATTGCTCTTGGGCAATTACTGCTTCAATTTCAAATAACTTTGGAGGCTTCGACACCATAATAATAACCGTTCCATCTTATCCACGCTTTTACTGATGCCAATGCGTCGAGAACACCTTCGTTCTTATCATATCCTTCACGAGTGGTTTTTTGACGTCGCGTCCTCCGACAATTTTGTCGTCTGCTACTTTTACGGCCCATTGTTTGAATGTTCTTTATTGATTGGGCCCGATCAACTTTGTCCATTTCCGAAGCCCAACAAGTTCTTTCTTGGTGCCGACAGATGGTCGACGCCTACCATCCACCTGTCTTTAATTTGTCTTTATATGTTATAATAAGCTTGGATGATGAGTGTGATGAGTGGATGGACATGCTTAACGTGCAGAACTTTGATTTAGCCCATCAACGATTAAACTTGTTTAGACCTTTCCCAGTGTGTTTACCTACCAATGCCATAGGCAAGAAAAATCTTCCTATAAGAGAAAGCGAGTTGAAGTACAGACCCAGAAACCAACCGTATCCGGGTCTCAAAACCATGGCAAAACTGCAAGTGAGGGCAGCGGTGATCGGAGCCGGCATGTCAGGTCTTGTTGCAGCAAGGGAGCTCCGCCGTGAGGGGCACCAAGTGGTGGTGTTCGAGAGAAGCGATGATATTGGCGGCACGTGGCTGTCCTCGGGTTGAATCCGACCCACTGGGGCTGGATCCAGGCCGCGATGTTGTCCATGCCAGCATGTACCAATCGCTCCGAACGAACCAGCCAAGGCAACTCATGGGTTTCTTGGACTACCCGTTTCTCAAGAAGGGAAGCGGGGACCCGAGGAACTTCCCAGGTCACGAGGAGGTGCTCCAGTTCTTGCGCGGCTTTGCGGAGGATTTTTGACTAGTTGAGCTGATTCGGTTCAGGCATGAAGTGGTTCGGGTCGAGCAAGCTGTCGAGGGGAGGCGGGACCTGTGGGCCGTGGGGTGGCAGACGTGCGGTGGGGAGGAGGCGGCGGGCATGGATGTTTTCGAGGCTGTGGTGGTTTGCAACGGCAAGCACACCCAACCAAAGATTGCTGAATTTCCAGGTACAATCGTCTAATGTAACATTATCCTTGTTGAATTGTTTCTCTTAGTTGGTATCGTGTTATATAGAAGAAAGAGAACTAGCCTCATAAAAACAAATTGGGCTTGACGTCTTTCCTATTGATAACCCCTTTAATCACATGACTCAATTACAAATATAAAATCAATCATTTGCAATCTCAATACATTGAATTACTTTGCAAGTCCCATGTGTGTGGAAACTCTTAAGCTACATTTAGTCGTCTTGATTTTTTAATGGAATATGACTGGATAGGATATGATAAGAAATCATGATATTTCTTTATATTCCATCCACTGTTTGGTGAACTACGAATTTGAAATCGGATATTTTCAGTGTGGCCATCATCAATGCTGCCCAAATCATCAACTTCGCCACCACAACATCCCCACCTCCTCCAAAACCCTCCTTTTCTCCTTTGAAGCCTTGCCACACTCAAAAAGATTCGAAATTTCATCTGGGTTCTTCTCGAGCAGCCTCAATTTGTGCTGCAAGCTTGACAAGAAAGGCTGTGATTGAAGATTAATTTGCTACGAAATTTGCTTGGCGTCGAAGTCGTCGACCAAGAGGCGTTCGAAGGGTGACTTGGGGGAGAAGGGTTTGAGGGAGGAGAAGAAGTGGAGGGCGGCGGCTGTGACATGGTGGCTGCGCAGCGGAGGCAGGGCGAGAGATCATAGGAGAAGGGTTTGCCGCGCGGCAGCAGCGGTGATGGTGGGGATGGAGAGAATCACGAACCACGTCCTGAAGTTGTGTGGCGGTGGTGATGGCGGGAGTGGGTGGTGATGGCACGCATGGGGCCACCGACTCCGTAGCCAACGTCAAGGATGTGGTCGTCGAGGGAGGTGGTGAAGGAAAAGAAGCCGAGAAATTTTTTTGGTGAAGGCGTGCAGGGTGTGGAGATGAAGATGACGGTGAGTGGAGCGTAAGGTTTCTAGGAAAGTAGGCAATAAAAATCCTATACGGGACTTATCCCATTCTCCCTTAATTTTTTTTATTTAGTTTATATCCGGTCTATATCCAACTTTATCTTATCCTATATTGCTACCAAACATGAGATAGGATAAAATATATCATATCCTGATTTTTATCCGGTCGACCAGATGTAACCTTATTGGATTACTTAAAATGTTTTATTCTATCCAAAGGTTAAAACTGTATATGATAAAGTAAGGATTCCCATTAAAAAGAGGCAATTATCCTTAGATCTAGAAACATTAATAACTATTGCCAACAGAACTGTGTAATCATGTTCAAATAGTTGCATGTTTTGCTTAATCAATTGCTAAACAAATATTGTTGTAAATATTATAATATCTTATTTTATATCGATTATAATCGGTAAATTAATTTTGTTGGTGTTACAAAAAGGAGGCATAAAGCCTAAGAGAAAATTAAAAGGCTAAGTAATACCACCGCTGGGCCTTTTCTTTTTGTACCTTTTTCCATGTACATAGAATAAATTTTGTGTACATCCAGTATACGTGGACTTACTTCATCTTTGTTATTAAATCATGTAAATTTCACATGCAATTCATAACATTTAGTGTTTGAGAACGGCAGAGCGGCGGGAGTCAGCACCAGCCTCCCTTAGATTGATCTCTAAGGTGAGATCCGATCCTTTTTCTCTTGTCCTCAACTACATATTGAAAGACAGCCACCCAAACTTTTCACTCTTTCTTCGAGGCCACTTAGGAATGAATTCGTTCGCTAAGTGATTTGCTTAATTTGAAATCGAGTTGGCAAACAGGTGGACTTGACTTTTTAAATAATCAACTTAGAATGTCGCATGGCGTTATGAAAAGTAAAATACCTAATCTCGAAGCATATCCTCCTTTGGAATGTTTCATTCCTTCTACTATAAATATTTGTGTAGTATACGACTGTGAAGTCTCTTCTTTCTTGTTCATTTACTTTCTCACTAGAAAAATCCTTTTTATAGGGAGATCGACATGGCCAAGAGAACAGCTACACAGTCATAATTATCGAGTTCCCGAGCCATATAAAGATAAGGTATGGCTGATATGCCTTTTTTTATTTTCTGAGAACATGATTTTGAATTGACTAATGAAATTTCTTGGATTATATCCAATAGTCTAATGGTTTATGTAAACCAAGCCTGTAAAGGGGTACTAAGCGTTAATCATCATCACTAGTCCTCTCTCATGGTTAGAGAGGTGTTGCAAGCTCTATCACGTAAAGCACTAACATTCTTGTCCATATCGGCATTTATCGTCCAAAGATACTCTCCTCACTTGACGTGTGATGCAATTTTTTCTTGCCCCCTTCACTGTTCTAGCTAGAAACAAATGAGGAGTATACTTTGTCGAGATTTTCTCAGCCCAAGGATTACTCCTAGCCTTCGTTGGGTTGGCCAAGGGCTTACTCGTCCTTAAAACAAACATCTAGTTTGGGATTTCCTACTTCGGCCTTATACATGGGTCGAATCTTTAAAAAACACGTGCGGTGATCTTTGGAGTTCAATGGGTCGTTAGTCATGGATCACATCGTAATCTCTTTCCATGACTTACAGTAACTATGCCTTCAACATATAGCTCACTCTTATTATGTTCATGTATGGATGTTTTTCACTATTTTGCACGACAGATTGTGTTGATAATAGGAAGAGAGGTTAGCGCAAGGGACATAAGCAAAGGCCTCTTACCTTTTGCCAGAGAACTTCATCAAGCCTCATGTCGCGACCTCCCCGAAGGTGCACCACCTAGGGTTTGGCTAATGGATTACTAAGGCTAAACTTAACTCGGGCTCTCCCAAGCCCATACAAATTCGCAACTTAGGGTTTAAGTTTTTAGCATGCAAATGATTTTTACTTGGAGTCGCCACTAATATATTTTTTGGTGGGTCGATTAGAAACCCAAGTAAAGTAACGGGAGAATTACTTTACTCCTACGAACCAGAGACTATGAGATCGAACCAGAGACTATGAGATCGAGGACTTGATTATGTTAGACAATCTAATGCCCTTTCGGTACCTTTTCTCTTTTATTTGAAAAAAATGATTTGCAGGTAGTTTGGATTGATTTTAATTTAATCCCTAACATGCAATGACTAGATGACACATGGAAGACGACCTAATTCTACATAACATGAGCATGGCAATTTTTATTTATTTATTTCTTTTTTATAATCAAAATTCGAAATTAACTAAGTCTTATTAGAAAATTTCATTTAAAAAAATATTATATAAATCTAAGATGCAACCTAGCTACCACACTATCATGCAATCAAACTACCATGCAATGCAATGTGAATTTTTTTGTATTTTTATTAATGGTAAAAGTTACTGATATAAAACCAACGCAAACAATGAACACAAATATATAACTCATCACGACTAAAGACGGAAGATTACAATATTCAAAAATCTAATCCGATGTCTCTCAGCTCAGTATTTTTGATTATTATGACCCTCGACACGACAATTTTCTTAATCAGATAATGCCTAGCAAATTGAACAATCACGATCAATATCGAAGAATTGTAAACTACGTAACAAAAATAACCAAATTAAATTCTGTTAAAGAAATTACCTAGTTCAGAAAATCTACTTTTGAGCAATGGGATTGACGAAGAACAATGCGAGGATGACGATGAGTTCATGGACCGATGATCGTTGGTAGACCATTGGTTCAGAGTGCTTCCATCTGTGGTCAACTCAACACAAATTCAACAATTTCACAAAGATAAAAAGAAGCCATGGGTAATCTGGAAATCTCAACCGTGGCACCAACTCAGCTGGAGCATCGACACCCGGGGATTATTGGAAAATTGCCGACCACAAACAGCATCGGGGGGAGCTATGAAATTCAAGCCCCTGAACGAGACGTCCACGTTGAACACGGCCACACACTGCAAACCCAACTGCAGCCTCCGCTTGACTCTCGCTGCCACGTCGATGGTCAACTCTCCACCACAACGTGCTCACCAGGCCGTTCACGCTCAAGTTCGTGACGATCGCCAAATGTTGATTGGGCCTTGGCTAGGACTGAGGTTGCGCAGCTGAGGCTCTTGATGGTCTTTCTTCGGGTTTTCACGAACAATCCGAGACAGCCTTCGAGTCCTCCACACTCACTTTTTTTTTTTTCTCGGAGCCTTCCTTCTTTCAAATTTTCGCCCACATTTCGCTCATTTTTTTTTCGAATCCTCACCTCTTTCGACCCCCTCTCTCACTTTTCTCTCCTTTTTCTGTCGCTGTGCCCTCTTTTCTCTCGTGTCCTGTATTTTTTTTGTGTGTGTCTTCAGTGTGTGTGGCCCCCTTTTTATAGATGTGAAGACTATGATATTTAAGGAAAGATGATAAATTTGCACGTTGTCTATTTAGCTCTTGTATCCCACGTGCAATATTTTTCAAATATTTCATCCAACGCTTTTCTTGAATATTGAAAGAATAATGAGAATATTCTCGGGAACATTCTCATATTCCTGGGAATATTCTTATATTCCAATTCGTCACCCCTTAACGAGAATATTTCATCCGACACATTCCTTAAATATTGAAAGAATAATGCGAATATTCTCGGGAACATTCATATTCCCGGGAATATTCTCATATTCCAACTCGTCACACCTTAACAGGCCTAGCCAAATTGTTTTCCCTTGTGGGCTTAGTCCAACTTATTAAATTAAAGCTTAGAACCATCAATTGAAGCCCTGCCACATGTCCAATGCAAATGCAATAATAAATGCTCCTAAAACTATATGCTATGAATTTAATTTTAATATTTTTTGTTTAGGGGTTAAAATTAATCCCTAAATTTTTGTGCATTAAATTACGAATGATCAATCAAAATTTAGGTGTCAACACCTCAAGAGAGACGAATCCCCAAATTATAAAAACAGGAAAGCTTGCTGGGGTCATCCAACATCCCATGGTACTTTACATTTTATATTATCCCTCTTTTCTAATTGCAACTAACTTTAGATGAAAATCCAAACGAAGCCTTACAAGATATAAATCCCATTGTGAAATATCAATCTTGTTTTGTCTTTTGAATAGATAGCACGTGCTGAAGACGATGGTAAATTAGTGTTTCAAGATGGATCATCTATATATGCAGATGTTATCATCCATTGCACTGGGTATAAACAAACTTATAGTTTTCTGCAGTTACTTAAGCATTTATTTTTCAAAATTCCGCAAGTAATTTAAGATTGATGATATAAATATATCATGCTTGATACAAATGTTGCAGATACAGTTACCATTTCCCATTTTTGAAGATGAAGGGACTTATAAGTGTGGATAACAACCGAGTGGGGCCTTTATATAAACATGTTTTCCCAACATGCCTAGTACCTCGGCTCTCTTTCATTTGCATACCCTATCTGGTAAATTTTTTCATGAAATTTGTTTTTTTTTCCTCCCATCTTGTAGACTAACTAGAGGTTAAGCTTTTGCAAGATTAAAGTCAGCTGAAGTATAATAGCAAAAGGTTACACTCAGTACATGTTTTGAGCCAAACAAACAACTTTTTTCTCTAGCAATTAGAGAACCGCTTCCTAATTAACTGATGTTTAAGTTGAAAGATGTTGGAATTAATCGTTCACAGTAGGTGAAAATGCAAAGAAAGAAAATGGGAAAGAGAACACTTCAATTTTGGATGTTTTATGCCATACTTATGGTCTATACACTTCATGAAAGCATGAGTTTAGAATTGTGGCAGCAATTAATGTATTCGCATGGATTCCAGCTCACTAATTTTTCAGTTTAATTCCTTATTTTCACATTCTCTCAATTGATCTCGGCCATGATTAGGCTTTTCCGGCACAACCTAGCGAGTTACAGTCGAAGTGGGTGGCCAAGGTTTTATCCGGAGAAGTGGTGTTGCCAAGTGAAGAAGAGATGATGTCTTCTGTTCAAGAACATTACCAGCGCGTCGAAGAGCTTGGATGGCCCAAGCATCACACTCACAGGCTTGAAATTGGAAAGGTTGGAACTGATTTGTCATTCCTCAGTTCATTTTGCTATACATATTCAACAAATTGGACGCCCAAGAAAATTAAAAATATAAAATGTTTTGTGGATTATTATTAGTTCACCGTCGGTGCAACAAGAAACTCATACATTCACCACAAGATGAATGGCATGTGATTTTGAAATTAATTTTATAAGTGAGTTCTTCCATATGTCAATTATCCAACATCGAGTGTGCAATTATTTCCTAAGTCGGCAATGTACTTGTTTGTTTTCCGATTGAACTTATCTTTTTAGATATAGAAATTATAGTCTAAACAATGAGTAAATTTTGCATGAACTTAGTACACGTAGTAATTTAAATTGGACCATGAGACCGACCATCTTTAATAATCTAGATTCAGTTTAACACATATATTATACTCATATAATAGTTTCTCAGGTACAGTAGGCGAAATCCATAATAGAGTTAAATAGTAGCATGACCCTCAAAATTTTTGTTGAACTATATTGGCTGAGATAATCTCTATTAACGATAAAATGAGGCTACTTTAATCTTTTGTTTCCCATACGAAGGAGCTGATCTTCTGTCATGTGTTTGATAGTGTGAGTATGAGAAGTGGCTCGTGGATCAAGTGGGACTTCCATCCTTGGAACAATATAGAGAGAAGATGGCCCGTATTGGACTCGAGTTGTGGAAGTACGTGCAATCTTCTGATGAAAATTGGCGAGACACATGGGATGGTGACAAGTGGATGCAAGAAGAAGGATTTGGCAAGCAAATTCCTTGAATTGATTCTGACCATCATTCGGCACTCTTGTAGCCGCTAGAAAGAGACGACTTAAAATAGAACAACAAAGAGATTGATTTGAATGGGGCATTTGTTACCCTTTAATGCTTATCTGACTATACATAAATTGAGATAGGAAAGCATCGCTAAAACTACATAGCAACGCTCTCAAGGAGTAATGTCATAAACGATTTAAATTCGTGCCATCTTTTAATTACCTTTCTGTTCTTGCATTATAGTCATAGTTCCCAAATTCATATCGTCGATTAAATTTCGACATGTATCTTTGCTACATATCCCAAGTGCCTTGTTGTCAATTAAATATGGCACGACTTGTGTATGTTCAATTTGGTATGAAAGTGAAGTTGTCAATTCCCTTGTCTATCAATGAAATTTTTTGTTTGGAATCGCCATAGAACATATCTCTTTTAAAAAAACCGAAAAATAACTTTTCATGAAAGGTATTTCATCGCAAAGTCAAAATTTGCGAAACACAACTTAATAGTCTAAAGTAGATCACATGTATATGACAACGCCAAAATAAATTTGCTTAAGTGGTCTAAGTAACGAGTGCAAAAACCTTTCCTCCCCCCACACCTCTCTCTCCCTCCCTCTCTCTCTCTCTCTCTGAACCTTTGTTTGTCTTTTCCATTTCTAAAGGGGAGGGATTTGACCTAGATCTCTCCCTCACCTCTTAGTTGTTTTTCCTCTTATTTTCTTTTGTTTCTTTTCTTACTCTCCTGATCTAGTTTTAGATTTGGAACTTTGCACTCTCAATCTTATATTTGGGAAATTTTCTCTTTGATCCAATTGTAGGTTTTGGAATTTCATGAATAAGTACTTTGTCTCTAGTTTCAATAGTGTTTACAATAGTTTTGATGTCAAATATGTACAAGCTCAAGAAGTTTTAGTTAAAAGTTCTGGCATTTCACATTTATAGAGCTTGCTCTCACATGTGGTAGATTTGATGTCAAATAGTCACCGATCTATTTTCGAAGGATGAGCCTATGATTATCTTTGCCAACCATGTTCTAATGATACGTCTTGATTTTTGTTTTTTTGTTTACTTTAGAACTCTATAAGCTTGATTTATTATTGTGACTTTTGAGATTTCCTATCATTTATCATTATGAAATAAATCACAAGAGGGATCGATAAGATGACACCCAAAGCTATAAGAAATTTTGATAGGAAAATCATAATCAATATTTCAATTATCAATTATTAGTTAAGATCAAATTTAGTTAATTGAAGCTTCAACTTATTTTTTTTAATTATATATACCATCCAAAAATGAAATTTCAAATTCGGTATCCACTTTTCATATCACCAAAACACCCTTTTCTCTTATCAAATTAGAAAAAGGAAAAAGGAATGTTAACCATCATTAATAATCAAAATACGATATCTTCAAATGATAATTAACAAATCTCCTCTTTTAAAGAAAGGAATTAGTTACATAAACGTAAGAATCTTATCAAGGATATTACCAAATTGATGAATCATTTCCAGGCAATACCAATTATTTTATTTCTAAAACTGAAAATCTAAAATAGACGGTGACCTCCGTAAGATTCCACACACTACACCACAGGTCCATCTAGCCTATAAAATATTATAAACGCTCGGGAAGGAAGAAAAGCATTATGGTGAATCGATTTCACAGGCACGTAACAGAATAACATAAATTATCTCGCCGGTGCTTAAAATATTTTTAAACTTCCTTTCAACTCAATTAAGTACTGAAAATTACTCGTTATACAAAAGAAATTTGACCCGAATTTGATTAACCGAAGAGCGGAGCTTCTTCGAGACTCCGACATCAGGAGAGACTGGATCCGTTGGGTTGCCATTGTCGATGGAGGAGACGAAGGTGGCGGCATAATTCTTAGAGAGAAGTGGCAGTGTAGAGGCGGTGTGAGGGACTGCATCCGTGTTTGAGCATGCCATAATGTTAGTTTACGGGGCTTATATGCTTTCTATATACATATTATCTTCTTTTACTTATATGTTTAAGTTTTTGGATTGGATTTTCTAACATGGTATTGCAGTTCGGTTTTGCCCAATTTATTTTGCATGTGCGTGCTCCCGTTTGTCAAATCCCACACATTTGTCTGATCCGCTTTGCACATGACAAAGTGTTAAAGTGTGCTACATAAACTTGTATATAATCTTTATATATGAAATTTGTTCATCAAATAAGAGGCAGGTGAATACTTTCTTAAATTGTTCATGTTTGGGTCAATTTTTATACACCATTTCGATTGAGGACGTGATGGAATCCTTATGAAGATTACTGGTGGTGCATAAAGTTCTTAACGAAGAAGAGTAAGCACCTTATCGTTGTGAAAAGTTGTTTAAGATAGAATGAGAATTCAGAAAAGGGGGCACGAGCGTAGCACCTCAAGATTTACATATCTAAGTGTACCCGATGTGCATCAATCTACGGTCGAAATGGGTGCTAGTTTGCTTGGATTCTGTCGCACCTGGCTTAGGTCTATTTCTCATCATTTAAATTCTTCATTGCCCTGCCTAAGGTGGGTTAAGAAACTGACGAGATCTTGCTGTATCGAAATATATGATATCAAGTAGTCCGGAGAGTGGCAGCACTTTATGAGCAGTTATCCTCTCCCCTCTCTGAATGAAAGGGATTGCTTCATTTGAAATATAAAATAGAAAAGAGAATTAAGGAATTTTTTATATGATTCAATATATTATAATGAGAAATACATGAGCATATTTATAGGCTTTACAAGTTGATTATCTATAGTAACAAAATATTATACAATCAATCATAGAAATTTCAGAATACTGCAATACCCAGAATGTTATCAAGATATCTAGAATATTATAGATATTGTCAAGATATCCAAATTATTGTAGATATCCAAAATATTATCATAATATCATGAATGATCTCAATATATATCTAACATCCCCTCAAACTCAAGATGATTTGAGAGATGTCAACTTGAGTTTGGAAAATAGATCTAGAAAACGCCCAGGTGGATATGTCTTGGTGAAGACATCAACAGTCTGTTTAGCAAAGGAAATAGAGACAAGTCGAATGGTGCCATGAAGAACATGATATCGAATGAAATGACAATCTATATCAATGTGCTTGGTGGTTTATGAAAAATATCTTTATGTGCAATTTGGATAGTGCTCCGATTGTCACAATGAATAACTATTTTGCTATGATGATGCACTCCCATATCTTCTAGTAGCCTCTGTAACCATAATAACTTTGATGTTGTATTAGCAATAACTTGATATTTTGCCTTTGTACTAAATGAGCAATAGTGGTTTGTTTCTTGCCATGCTATGAAATAAGTGAATTACCCAAAAAGAAACAATAGCCCCTAGTGGAGCCACGATCTTGAGGGTTACCAGCCTAGTTAACATCAGAATAAGATGTCAACTCTATAGTAGAATGAACAGAAAAATGAAGGCCATAAAATAATATACCCTTGATATAGTGAAGAATTCTAAGAATTGCAGCAAAATTAGTTGTACGAGGTGCGGTTAGAACTACATAAGTAATGTCAAGATGGGTAACAATGAGATATATAATGCTACCAGTCAACTGCCAATAAAGTGTAGGGTTCGAAAGAAGGGTTCCATCCTTGTCATTGAATTTTGTATTCAACTCAATGGGAGTAGAGGCAATTTTGTTATCAATGAGCCTAGCTCGAGAAATAAGATTAGTGGCAAATTTTGCTTGCAAGAGATAATAACTAGAAGCATCGAATGCACCTCCAAGTTGAGAAAATTGCTGAGTCTCCGAAAATCTTTCATTTTGAATTTTTTGCTAAGATATTGTTGGTGATTGGTAATGTCGATCTAATCATCGCTAGTAATAACCATATCATTCACATATAAAAGCACCATAATACATCCAATATGTGTGCACCGAACAAAGAGAACATGGTCATAAGAAGTGGATTTAAAACCAAGAGAGTCCATAGTTGAGCTAAACTTGGAGTACCATGCACGAGGAGCTTGCTTCAATCCATTTAAGGCCCGACATAATAGACACACTTTAGTAGATGAATGGGTGTATCCAAGAGGAGGTACCATATAAGCGTCCTTTATGAGATCGTCATTAAGGAATGCATTTTTAACATCCATTTGAAATAAATGCCAATATTTAACAGCAGCAATCGCAAGAAGACCATGAATAGAAGTAAGACAAGCAACAAGAGTAAATGTTTCATCATAATCCATGCCTCACTCCTAAGTAAAGCCTTTTGTTACTAGCCAAGCTTTATAGCGATCCACTGTACCATATGCCTTGGTTTTAATCTTATATACCCATTTATTACCAATAGTAGACTAACCAAGAGGCAAATCAACTAAATCCCATGTGTAAAAATTTTCCAAGGCTTGCCATTCATATGCCATTGCTTACTACCAAATAGGATCAGTACTAGCTTCTTTGTAGGTGCGAGGTTCGTGAAGAGAAGCAATGGTAGATTGACAATGATAATCATGAAGATAAGCTAGAGGTTGACTTACTCTCGCAAAACAACGGGCAAAAGTGGATGGAATGGTTGACGGTGTAGGATCCTTGGTTGAGGCAAACATGTCAGAAGTTGCCGAAGTGGGATCACCAAATTAGCTTGCATTAAGATGAGAAGAAGACAACTGGGGAGAGGAAGATGCACAAGTGGATGATATTATTGGATCTCTCGGGAATAAGTCTACTAAAGGACTAGAAAAGATAGGGACATGAGTAGA
Organism: Corymbia citriodora subsp. variegata; assembly: GCA_014858505.1. Lineage (NCBI taxonomy): Eukaryota > Viridiplantae > Streptophyta > Magnoliopsida > Myrtales > Myrtaceae > Corymbia > Corymbia citriodora. Next base: position 11,399,360 of record CM026416.1, read on the forward strand.
AGGTTTGAATGGATGAAGGGACGAGAACATCTTATGTTCCCAAAGTGAAACATGACGAGAAACACGAAGACAGTTGGAGATAGGGTCTCAACAATGATATCCCTTGTGCTCAATGACATACCCAAGAAAGCAACATAAATGAGCACGGGGTTCTAACTTCATTCGTTCATGTGGTAGAAGGTACACAAAACAAGCACTCTCAAAGATGCTACGACGATTGTAAAATGGAACCTTGCTGTTTAAGCGTTCACAAAAAAAAAATGTTGTTTATGATGGGGGATGGGGTATGATTGATAGTGTAAACAATAGTGAGACAATCTTCCTCCCAAAAATTTTCTAGACAAGAGGTAGAAATTAAAAGAGTTCGCGTAACATCTAAAATATGTCTATGTTTATGTTTTGTGTGACCATTTTGTTGGGAAGTGCCTAGACATGAATGATGGATAATAGTACTTTGTTGGGAGAGAAGTCAAAGAAGAAATTCCAAGTGTTGATATTCTATGGCATTATTTGTATGAAAAACCTTGATATCTTCAGAAAATTATGTTTTAATGATGGCAACAAAATCACGATATATACGAGTAAGCCTGGATCGATTTTTTATAAGATAAAGCCAGGTATAATGAGAGTAATCATCAATAAAGATAACAAAATAGCAAGATGCCCCCATGGTTGGAGTTGGAGAAGGTCCCCAAATATTAGAATGAATTAGATCAAATGGAGCATGAGAGATAGATTCATTAAGATCGAATGGCAATGCATGACATTTTCCTAATTAGCAAGGCAAGTAATCAAAATATTTGTCATTAATAGATCCTAAATGACCACTTGAAATCAAAGATTTTAATCATGAAGAAGAAGGATGATCTAACTAAGAATGCCAAGTTTCAAATGACATTGTGACAACACAACCCACAAAGGAGTTTGGAATATTTAAGAAAACAAGCTCAAATAGACATCCTGTTTTACAACTAGTTCCAATAGTCTGTCCTGTCCATCAATCCTATACATGACACCATGAGTACAGAAGTGAAAATCAAAGCCAACTTCACATAATTGTCCAACCGAAATTAAGCTTAAAGAGAGTTTGGGAACCATAAAAGTGTTAGGTAAAGACAAGGTGGATGTGGAAATGACTTGTGTGGCTGACTTACATGACAAAATTATGGGTTGTGTGAATAGTAGTTACATGTGGAGGGAAGGACTTTGACAAAAAAATATCAGAAATTGATGTCATATGATTACAACAAGTATAGTCAAAATACCATAAATGAAAATTACCTAAAGCAATTGACATGGCAGGAGAGATAGAGGAGTGAAAAGTACCAAATTCTCAAAGGACGGAATGAAAATCTTCTAATGAAAAACTTACTAATGATCCATTGGGAGAAGACTTTATAACAGACACATTGGCGGATGGTGGAGCATGTGAACCTTGACTCTGGGGTTGATTGTTCAACCTGGTGGGTTGCTTCCATTGTAATCGATAGCAATGGGATGCCACATGATCATGTTGTTGACAATGCTTACAAAATTTTTCCATTATATCTATTTTACCATGTCAAACATAGTAGATTGGACCACAACTATAGGGAAAATAGTATACGGAGAAAAGATACGGAGGAAATAAGGCCAAAAATGAACGCAGCACGTAAAATACCTTGGGAACCAGTCTGAACCGATCAATGGCCCAATCTGACTCGGTCAATGATCAATGGTTTGATTTGACCCGTCGATGGTCAACAATCAAATGATGATGTGGCGCTTACATTAGTGGAGAGGGTGACATGGCAATGACGTCAGTTGAGCGAAGATGCGCTGGCGTGTGCAGGCGCCTGTCTATGGCAGGGTGCGTGGATCTCATGCATAGAGGATTTCTGGCGGTGCATGGAGGCATGTCCGATGGCAAAATTTACCAACGACCTGTTCTGATGATGGTGAGTCGTGTGATGTGGTTTGTCTTTCCAAAAACTCGTTTGAAAGCGTCCAAGTCACGGCGGAGCAGTGGCGGTTTTCTTGGGTCCGAGATGCCAAGGCACATGGTGGAGCATGTGGCGGCGTTCGGCGATGGTTGGTGACCAAATTTCAGTATTTCTCTCGTCTGAGGGCGAGGCGGCGAGTGTGGTGGGATGTATGCTAAATAGTAACTCAAAACTTCTGTTTTGATGAATAATCGGAAGAGATGTGGCCGATGCGGCTAGCATCATGGCAGCCACCTTTTAGTAGACTCGATGGGTGCACCTCAGTTGCCTCAGGAAACAATCTAATACCAAGTTGAAATATAAACCATGAATAACATTAAATATATATATAACAACTTCTCAAAACCATTTATTTTAAATTCATTTAAATCCACGAGTTCTTTAATTTTTTTCTACCTCATGAATCGCATACATCGGATATCCTTATTGTTTAGGCATCGTTTTCGCTTTCATCATGTCATGGTCCACAGTGGACACCTAAAACGAAGGTGAAGGCCTACTGTCTACCTGTTTTTGGTTTGGCTTTATGTGTTTTAATAAGCTTGGATGGAGCTGGCTTTAAGCTGGAAGGTGTAAACTTTATTAAGTGATAGAGGCCACGCGCAAATGATGACGGATACAAATCATTAAACCAAATCAAGCAACTTGCTCCCAATGGGGAATCGACATTCGTTGATTTTTTTATTTTTTTTTTGTAATCTTAATAAATTGTCGATCATGAGAGTGATGGGGTGGATCTACTGACGCAACGCGCACCAACTTCTATTTAGCCCATTAATAACTAAACTTGTTTAGACCTTTCCCGGTGAATTTACCCGCCAACGCCAGACGGAAGAAAGAATCTCCAATAAGAGAAAGCGAGTTGAAGTACGGGCCCAGTAAACTATCCTGATCCGGGTCTCGAAATTATGGCAAAACTGCACGTAAAGGCAGCGGTGATCGGAGCCGGCATGTCGGGTCTCGTTGCAGCCAGGGAGCTCCGCCGCGAGGGACACCAAGTGGTGGTGTTCGAGAGAAGCAGTGATATCGGCGGCACGTGGTTGTATGACCCTTCGGTCGAATCCGACCCACTGGGGTTGGATCCGGGCCGCGACGTTGTCCATTCCAGCATGTACCAGTCGCTCCGACTGAACCTGCCGAGGCCAATCATGGGCTTCTCGGACTACCCGTTTCCCAAGAAGGGAAGTGGGGACTCGAGGAATTTCCCAGGCCACGAGGAGGTGCTCCAGTTCTTGCGCAGCTTCGCGGAGGATTTCAAGCTAGTAGAGCTGATTCGGTTCGGGCATGAAGTGGTTCGGGTCGAGCGAGATGTCGAGGGGAGCCGGGACTGGTGGGCTGTGGAGTGGCGGATGCGCTGTGGGGAGGAGGTGGCGGGCGTGGATGTTTTTGAGGCTGTGGTGGTTTTCAACGGCAAGAACACCCAACCGAGGATTGCCGAATTTCCAGGTACAAACGTCTGATCTAACATCATCCTTGTTGAATTGTTTCTCTTCGTTGATATTGTGATATAGAAGCAAGAGAACATGCATTCCAATGGAGCTTTGGATTTCGGCCGGTCAACCAAATTGGGCTTGACTTCTCTCCTATTCATATCAAACCTTTTCAACCAATATTCGATTACAAATACAAGAACAACCTTTCCCAATCTCAATACGTAGGATTACTTTGTGGATCCCATATGTGCAAAACTTTAGAGTTTTTTGTCCAACCCCTCATTCTTTATAAACTGTTTTTTTCCCCAAAAGAGGGCACTTTCAATCTTATTTACCTAAGCTTTTAACAAAACTATCACGTAAGCTTTTAAGTGGCCGTTCTTAAATTATTCGATTTTTAATATCTCGTTCAATCAAGAGAAAATCTAGAAACTTGCACGTTTGATAGCACAAAATGGTTTTTTTTTTTTTCACTCAAAAGGTTAAAACTGCATATGATAAGATAAGGTTTCCCATTAAAAAGAGGCAACCGTCCTCAAACCTACAACCATTATAATTATCTTCAACACAATCGTGTCATTATGTTCAAACAATTGCATGTTTTACATGATTGATTGCTTAATAAACATTGTTATAACTATTTTATATTTAATATCTTACGTTGTATCGGTTATAATTTAAACTATTTTAAAGCCTAAGAAAAATTTAAAAGGCTAAGTAAGACCACTATTAAGTCTTTTCTTTTTGTATTTTTTGTGTGTGTACGTATGATAAGTTTTGCCTGAGAATAATTGTCCAAAAAATCTTAAATATAATATATAGCAACTAATTAAGTCCTAAATCTTTCAATCACACCAATTCAGTTATAAACCTTTTGAAGTTTTGCTAATTAGTGATAAACCTATTATTTGGATAATTGACCGAAATGACTACCTGACAAACTACAAATAATAATTTTAGAACTAAATTAGCACAACAGAAACATTTAGGAATATATTAGCAAACATTTAGGATTGAATTGGCACAAGTAAAAAGTTCAAGATTGAACTGGTCACCATACAATAAGTATAGGACTTTTTGGATAATTTTCTTAGTTTTGTATGCATCTGGTTTATGTGAATGCATTACATTTCATGTAATAGATTATATAAGTCTCAAATGAGACTCACAATATTTAATGGTTGAGAACCACTCACGGACGGTGGTCACCACCAGCCTCCCTTAGGTTGATGTCTAGGGTGTTATCCAATCCTTTTCCTCTTGCCCTCACCTACATTCGAAAGACAACCACCCAAATTTTTCTCTCTTTCTTTGAGACCACTTATAGATGAATCCATTCTTTAATTGATTTGCTTAATTTGAAATTGAGTTGGCAAACAGGTGAACTGACTCTTTAAACAACAATTTAGAATGTCGCATTTCATTATGGAAAGTGAAATACATTATCAATGCATATGCTTCTTTGGAATAGTATTCTCTTCTTTCTATTACAATTATTTGTGTACCATACGATTGAAGTCTCTCCTTTCTTGTTCATATACTTACTAGAAAAATCCTTTTCATAGGGAGATCAACATGGTCAGGAGAACAGTTGCACAGTCATAATTATCGAGTTCCTGAGCCATATAATGATAAGGTATGACTAATATGCCTTCATTATTTTCTGAGAACATGTTTTCGGATTGACTTATGAAATTTCTTGGATTATAACCAAAAATCAATTGATTTACGTAAATCAAGCCTCTAAAGGGGTACTAAGTGTTAATTATCATCGCTAGCCCTCTCTCATGGTTAGAGAGGTGTTACGAGCTCCATCACGTACAGAATTGACATTCTTGTCAGTATCAGCATTTATCGTTGAATAATACTTTGTTCACTTGATAGATGATTCGTTTAATGCCTAACCCCTCACTATTCTAACTAGAATCTTACAAGGTGTGTACTTTGTCAAGATTTTCTCGCCCCGTGGATTACTTCTAGCCTTCGTCAGGATGGCTACGGCCTTAACTGGTGCTTAAAAAACCATCTAATTGAGGATTTCCTACTTCAGCCTTATACATGGGTCGAGTCTCTAAAAAACACGAGTAATGATCATTGGAGTTGAATGGGTTTTTACTCACGCAAGCCCTTTCTCATGACTTTTAGGGAGAGTTCAGTTTGGCTTTGAGGAAAAGCCTTTGAGAAGATGCAAAGGATTTTAGGAGAGAGGGATTTTGATAAATCCAAATAATGTTTGGTAAAGTGTGATTTAAAAACATATTGAGAAGCAACTTTGACTGAAATGCCATTTAGAAAAAACTACACTTTGTAAGGACTTTTGCTATTTTTTTTCTTTTTTAAATTCCCAAATCGTTTTGGTGAAATTCAATCATCGATGAGCCAAATGGGTCATCCAACTATTGTTGGCTAGATTTAGCTCGCTGGCGAGCATCACCAAGGTCTCGTGACCTTAGGTGGTTGAGGCCTTCATTGGAAATGTTAAGGTTTACGAGTACATTTATGTAATTATGAAAGTACAAGTGTAAAATTGAAAGAAAAAAAGAAGTCTATTTGCATTTAAAAAATACAGCATTCCAATGCACTTTGATTTTGCCTTGTGCTAAAGGCCTTTAGAGGTCTTTGGAAATGTAATTGCATTTCATCAAAGCTGTTTAAAAAAGTTGTCAAAATGTCATTTGCATTTGGCCAAGGACTTCAGGCCCCAAAGGGGCCTTGGCAAAGCCAAACCAAATGCATCCTTACAACAATGCTTATGTGCCTTCACCGTAAAGGTCACTCTTATTCAGCTCATGTATGAATGTTTTTCACTATTTTGCACGACAGATTGTGTTGATAATAGGAAGAGGGACTAGCGCAGGCGATATAGCCAAAGACATCTTACCTCATGCCAAAGAAGTTCATCAAGCCTCAAGAGAGACAAATGCCCAAGTTATGGAAATAAGAAAGCTCGCCGGGGTCTTCCAACATCCCATGGTACTTTACGTTTTATATTATCGCTCTTTTCTAATTGCAACTAAGTTCAGATGAAAATCCAGGCGAACCCTTCAAAGATATAATTCTGATCTGAAATATTAATCTTGTTTTGTCTTTTGAATAGATAGCATGTGCTGAAGACGATGGTAAATTAGTGTTTCAAGATGGATCTTCTATCTATGCAGATGTTATCATCCATTGCACTGGGTATTAAAAAACATATAGTTTTCAGCAATTACTTATGAACTTATTCTTAAAAATTTCGCTATTATATATATGTATATATGAATACAGATGATATATATATGTATGTATATATGTATGTATACATATGCGCGAATTTGTTGTATCTCTCCTGATATACATGATTCTCATGTTGCAGCTATAGTTTCCATTATCCATTTCTGAAGACGAAGGGACTTTTGAGTGTGGATAAGGGCCTCTATATAAACATGTTTTCCCAGCAAGCCTAGCTCCTCGTCTCTCTTTCATTTGCATACCTTATCTGGTAAATTTTTTCATTACATTCGGTTTTGTTTTTTTGGGTCTCCCATCATGGAGACTAACTAGGGAATAAGGTTTCACAATATGAAAGTCAGCTGATATATAATAGCAAAAGGTAACACTCAGTACATGTTTTGAGCCAACCAAACAACTTTTTCTCTAGCAATTAGAGAACCGCTCCCTGATGAACTGATGTTTAAGTTGAAAGATGTTGGAATTAATCGTTCGCAATAGGTGAAAATGCGAAGAAAGAAATGGGAAAGAGAACACTTCAATTTTGGATGTTTTATGCCATACTTATGGTCTAGACACTTCAGGAAAACATGAGTTTAGAATTGTGGCAGCAATTAAATATACTCACGTGGCTTCCTGTTCACTATTATTTGGTTTAATTCCTTATTTTCACATTCTCGATCCATTTTGACCGTGAGTAGACTTATCCGACACCACTTAGCGAGTTGCAGTCGAAGTGGGTAGCCAAGGTTTTATCTGGAGAATTGGTGCTGCCAAGTGAAGAAGAGATGATGTCTTCTGTTCAAGAACATTACCAGCGCATTGAAAAGCTTGGATGGCCCAAGCATCACACTCACAGGCTTGAAATTGGAAAGGTTGGAACTAACTTGTCATCCCTCAATTCATTGTGCTATTCCTTTTCAACGAATTAAACACCTAAATTTTTTTAAAAAGATAAAATGTTTTGTGGATTATTATTAGGTTCATTGTCAGTGTAACAAGAAATTTATATATTCGCCATTAGATGAATGGCACATATGTTTGTAGTTAGTTTTTTAATCGGGTTCTTTCATATGTCAATTATCCAACATCAAGTGTGCAAATTATTTCCTACGCTGCAGTGGACTTATTTGTTTTCCGGTTGAACCTATTTTTTTAGATATAGAAATTATAGTCTAAATAAAGAGTAAATTTCGCATTAACCTAGTATGCATAGTAAATTCAATTTGGACTACAAGATCTAGTAGGATCTATACGAGACAGACCATCTTTAATAGTCTACATTCAGTTTAACACATATATTATGCTCATATAATAGTTTCTCGTGAACAGTAGGCAAAATCCATAATGGAGCTAACAACTATTATGATCCCCAATTAATTTTGTTGAACTATATTGTCTGAGATTATCAACTATACAATGAGGCTACATTAACTTTTTGTTTCCCATACGAAGGAGCTGATCTTCTGTCATGTGCTTGATAGTTTGAGTATGAGAAGTGGCTTGTGGATCAATTGGGACTTCCAGCCTTGGAACAATGGATAGAGAACATGGCGCTTATTGGACTCGAGTTGTTGAAATTCGTGCAATCTTCTGATGAAAATTGGCGAGACACTTGGTATGGTGAAAAGTGGATGCAAGAAGAAGGATTTGGCAAGCAAATTCCTTGAATTGATTCTGAACATCATTCGGAACTCTTGTAACAGCCAGAAAGAGGCAAGAAGTTAAAATAAAATGACAAGGGCCGTCCCTGAGGCTCTCTCCCGCTATGTCTCCCTCTTCCCTCTTTCGAAAATCTCTCTATTCTCTCCTGATCTATCAGGGGAGTTGTGTGTGTTGAATTAATTTCTATGATTGATCTTGGGTGAACGTGGAGATCAATTTAGCCATTCGTCTAGTGGGCATCCATCAAGGAGGATGTTCGTAGCGTGGCTCCACAACCTCTCCGAAATTAGGTCACTCTCTTCTTTCGATTTAGATAAAGGTCAAGTTTAGGGGGTTTTACTTTCTTGAACTAGATCTAAATATAGATTTGGGAGCTCTCTACAAATATTTGATTTGTGTTTTTTCAACATTTTGATGTTGGTGTCTCTACACAGCGATGGACTTGCAGACACTAAACTTAGACGTGCACTGCAAATCGTTACAAATGGACTGGGAGATCTCAGTGTGTACTCACTACTTAATTTGATGACTGGATGCTGATCATTTACGATGTCAGATATGTTCTTTAGGAATAAGAGTGTGCTTCTAGCTGCAAACTGTCCTTTGTTATATGCTTTCTGACTTTTTCTTTATTTTGTAGTTATTTAGATTTTGTTAGGTTCGAAAGCCTTCTATTATCTCTTAAGTATTATTTTGATATATGAATGGTATCTTTCTTTCAGAAAATAAAATAAAAAATGACAAGTACTTTGATTTGGATGTGGGGGCATCGGTTACCCCTTAATGCTCCTGTGGCTAAACATAAATTTTAAATTGCATTAGTGGAAGTACTACTAGGGATACACGTAGACCTCTTCTACTAAGCACTTAAATATTACGAACCTTCCGATTTATAAAAAACTTACATACTTTTAATAAGGCAATTCACAATCTTTTATCTTGTTCAAACAGCTTCCAATTACATTCACCCACAACTATTTGTCATCTACACATGATTTGGACTACTAGCGATCTACAGTGTAGAGTAACTTACAGGCAAAGGAAGTGTGATTTAAATTATCAATTTTATGGATTCCGATCGACTATCGAGATATCAATATACAAGTTTATTGTGGATTTCAAAATTTCATGCTGACTACCTAATGATTGGAGGTTGTTCTCATCAATTTCTATCCTATTTGGTGATCTTTCTGCCATGATTGTTCGGCTTCCAAAGATGGTGCGTGAATTCGAATAAGTCGAAGAGCAAGTTTCTCTGTCTTTAATTATATTTCTAGTTTCTAAGTATTTTAATGTTTTTTGTAGTACTTAAGCTTTTATTGCATTTTCTAGTTTCCATGTCATTAATGTTGGTAGTTCTCGTGTCTCTAGTGTTTAGTCTATTTCCTATGTAATAATTTCTCTATATAATGAGGCAAATTCTCAAATGTAAGACTGTGAATTTTGAGTGCATGAATATTTAAGATTTTTCTTTATGTGAGAGAATATCTTTGGAGAGTGGATTACTCATTGTTTTTATATCCTTAGAAGGTGAATTCTTCTTTGGTGAGTCAAAGAAGCACTGTATTCTCAGCTTGTGGTTTTCCCATAGGCATTGATGGTGAGTTTCTTTAATCCCAAAATATTGTATCATTGGCTGGTGATTTCTATAGGCTTTTGTGGTGAGCTTCTTCAATCCCGATCTTAACCTCGATTGAAGGCACGTCTTGTATGCCTTGGTTCCAATTGTATTCTATCTTACATTTTGCATACATCCATCCCCATATACTTTGATTCCATCGACATCACTCAAATAAACACTTGCCTATCCCACAACCGCATTAGAGTAGAAAAGAAGGAAAGGAAAAAAAGAAGAGGAAAAAATAAACACAACAGAAAAATTACAAAAGTTAAACAGCATCATATAATTTACCCGTGACTATTAATTACGTCAGATATTTCATTGAAGATTTAACAAGGAGGACTTTATTGCACTTCAAATTTAGGATTGCATTGATTCTATTTCCCAACAAATCTCTCACCTTGACGTAAGGAACTTGTTAATAAAAGTAAGAATATTCATAAGGAGATTCCCTAACAAATATGCCAGACAATATCAACTATTATATTCTAAAATTGGAAACCTAAAGTAGATAATGACCTCTGTAAGATTCCACATGCTACACTCCAGGTCGATCCAACCTATAAAATATATATGAAAGCACATGAATGATGAAAAATTATTTTGCTATAGGACAAACCAAATTCCGAGACCGATTTCACATGGACGCAGCATAAACGAAGTTAGATATCTCGAAAGTGAGTCAAATAATTTTCATACCCTATCTCAACTCAATTAAGTACTGATATTACCCGTATCCAAAAGGAATTTTCCTGAATTTGATTAGTCTAAGAGTGAAGCTCGCTGAATTAGATAGATCTACCAATACAGTATATATATAGAGTCGATTATTTGAGCTGCTCAAGTAAAATGTTTCTTAAAAAAAGCCCAACTTCATGAATTAATCAAGTAATTCTGGCTTGAGAATAATTTAGATTAGTTTGAACATGCCAACATCGAGTTTGACTAGTTGATCGATAACCTAACCTGTTTAACCCCTCCTCAGTAAATTGACCCACCACAACAAGAAACAAGCTCCCAAGAAAGAAAGCATTTTGAAGTACAGATCCAGTAAACCACTAGGATCCAGGTCTCAAAACCATGGCAAAACTGCACGTAAAGGTGGCGGTGATTGGAGCCGGCATGTCTGGTCTCGTTGCAGCCAGGGAACTCCGCCGCGAGGGACACCAAGTGGTGGTTTTCGAGTGTAGCAATGATGTTGGGGGCATGTGGCTGTACGACCCTCGGGTCGAATCCAACCCGCTGGGGTTGGATCCAAGCTGCGAGGTCATCCATGCCAGCATGTACCGGTCGCTTCGGGTGAACCAACCGAGGCAACTCATGGGTTCAGGTTTCTCAAGAGGGGAAGTGCGGACCCAAGGAACTTCCCAGGTCATGAGGAGGTGCTCCAGTTCTTGCGTGGCTTCGCAAAGGATTCCGGGCTGATCAGTTCAGGCACGAAGTGGTGCGGGTGGAGCGAGCCGTCAAGGGGAGGCACGACCAGTGGGCTGTCGAGTGGCGAACATGTGGTGGGGAGGAGGCGGTGGGCGTGGATGTATTTGAGGCTGTGGTGGTTTGTAATGGCAAGAACACCCAACCAAAGATTGCTGAATTTCCAGGTACATCGTCTGGTGTAATATCATCCCTGTCGAGCTTGTTGGTATCTGCTCCCTATGCTTTTTTCTTTTTTTTTTTGTCTAAATTTGCTGGCATCGTTTTTAATATTATGGACCTCAAAGGTGATGTGAGATAAGACTAATGTGCTAGTGGACATCATTTTCAATTCCAGGTATATTAATGTTTTTAGCGGGAAACATTTTACACATATTTTAAAATTGTGATAAAGAAGAAAGAAAACAAGCATCATGCATCATAAGGGAGTTTGGATTTGACCGGCAAACGAAGTTGGCTTGAGATTTCTCTTGCTTGTATCAATCCATTTCAATCACAATAAGCTCCATTTGTTTATTTAAAAATGAATGAATTGAAATATATTTTCCTAAAAGTAATCGCTTATATTATTTGAAATAATTAATCAATTAAAAATATTTTATTTTTTAACAACAATTTCTATCTAAATATTTTCATTATTATTTTTGTGAATAATGAAAATATTTTATGTTCATTCATTTTCATAAGCGTTATGAATGATCATTACATATAAATATTATATGGTTGTAACTTGATAATTATTTACATATAAATATAACCAAAATTTATTCACACAATATGCATATGTAGTTTATGGTTTAATTATTGGCAAATACTACCAAAAACTCAAAACTATGCTCATTGTGACACAAATGTTCCAAACTTTTTTCATATTACCAAAAATCTTAAACTTGCCGATGTGACACAATACCCTCAATATTTTTTTTTTTGAGTAGGGAAAAAACCTAAACTTCTACATGTATGACATTTATACTTTCTATTTCACATCAATATAATTTCGGAATTTTTTATGTCACAAAAAAAAGGACAATTTTAGTATTTTTATGGCCAAAAAAGATTCAAGGTATTTGTGTCATAGTAGGCAATGGTTTAGGTTTATGAGTTTTTGGACGATGATCCCTTATACAACTATTATATGACTGTGAAGTCTCCTCTTTATTGTTCACTTATTAGTTTCTTACTAGAAAAATCTTTTTCATAAGTAGATCAACATGGCCACGAGAATAACTGCATAGTCATAATTATCGAGTTTTTGAGCCACATACAGATAAGGTATGTCAATATGCTTTCTTCATTTACCTTGAATGAAATTTCTTGGATTATATGCAATTATCAATTGATTTATGTAAACCAAACCTCCAAAGATAGTGTTAAGTATTGATCATTTAGAGGTGAGTCTTTACTTAGGAAAACATCACGATCCCCCTCTCATGACTAGAGAGGTGTTATGAGCTCCAGCATATAAAGTACTGACATTCTTGTATCAACATCTATCATCAAATGATACTTTCCAATTTAAATGGGTGATTTGGTTCATTCTCATCCCCTCCCCATTTTAGTAGAAACCTACAAGGAGTGTACTATGCCTAGATTTTCAAATATGAAAATTATCATTTATTATATTATTATTATTATTATTATTATTATTATTATTATTATTATTATTATTATTATTATTATTATTATTATTATTATTATTATTATTATTATTGTTATTATTATTATTGTTATTATTATTATTATTATTATTATTATTCTTATTATTATTATTATTATTACTTACTCATGTAGATATTGTTGAGAAGATCTCCTAATATATTTCGAAGTTGACAAAAACAATCCATATTTTCTGACGAATTTGATATATGCATGAGTTGTTTGTGTTTTAGGTAATCTTCTCGTAAAAGAAACTTTTTGTGTTAAGTGAAAAGATTCAAAATAGCTGGTAGAACCTAAGTAAATAAGTCTAAAGGAATTGGGAGTTCATAAAGACTTGAAGGTACCAAGATGAATAACCTACAAGATCTAAATCACTATCACACACGAAGTGCCTAATGAGAAGTAGTTTGATATAACCATGAAGTATGATACAATCGGAGCCTACTACCCACAAGAGTTCAAAAATCCAAAATAAAACAAAGTTTTACATTTTATACTGCCTTCCGAGTAGGATGAGTAGGATGGCATTGTAATCTTTTGAGAAGTGTTAACAATGTCATAAATTGTGCTTAGGTGTGTTAAAGTGAGATCTATCACTTCAAGGAGCAATGCTCGAGTATAAGCAAAACATTCTATTGTAATTACTCAAAAATTATTAGTGGAATATGGTAGGGGTGTGCAACGGGAACCACCCAACCCGAGAACTGCCCAACCCGGACCGGACTGATCGATTTTGGGTGGTTCCCATAGATGACGGTCTGGTTCTTGATTCCCATTCTTGGAACCGGTGGTCGGTCGGTCCAGTTCCCGATTCCAAGGTGGGAATCGGACCCACCGGACCGGACCGATCGAACCCACTGGACCGGACTGATCGGACCGACTGGACCTGACTGATCAGACTGACCGGTAGTTTTTAAAAACATATATATATTTTTAAAAATTCTTAAGAATTAAAAGAAAATTATTCTTTTCAATTTCAAATTCCAAATACACCCCTCTCTACATTGCATGCCACGCCCTTCAATTTTCATCTCAAATTCCCAACTTCCTATTTCTACAAGCCTTAAGTTCCCTAATCTCAACTTCGTTATCATAGGAAACTTTCGTGTGGCCTATCAATACATCTTTTGTTAAATTTTTCCTTTTGAAAGTTTATATTTGTAAAAGATTAGGTAATTGCAAAGTTACCGGTCCCAGCGGACCAGACTGGACCGGTCAGTTGGTCCGATTCCCGGTTCCAGGATTGGCCGGTCCGGTCCACGATCCCAAAATTTGGAAACCGGACCGGGAACTGATCACCTCTAGAATATAGCCAATTGGCTGTTAGTCTAGGAAAGTGGATGTAGGGCTTCCATCAAGCCAAGCCACTATAAAACTTGGAGCGCATTGTTCGTTATCTCTCTACTTTTATTTGTTATTGCCTGATTGAAGTGTACAACATTGCTTGATATAACCAAATTCTACTTATATCAACACTATATTTTACTTGGTTATGCTTATGTCAAACTTGATGCTTTTGCCCAGTTTATTTTGCATATGCTTTCCCATTATCAAATTCCATGCATCTTCTTTATCTGCCTTGCTCATGAGAGAGAGTGTTAAAGCATACCAAATCAGGGTTTATATACTTTTTATACATATAATTTGTACGTCAAATAAGAGGCAGGTGGTTACTTTCCTAAATCGTTCGTGTTTGGTCAAATTTTATACACTGCTTCGATTGATGACGTAATTGCATACTTACGAAGATTGCCGGTGTATGCATGCACCATTTACATGAAGTTTGTAACAAACAAGGGGATGTACCTTATCGTTGTCAAAAGTCGTTTCAGATATAATAAGACTTCCAAAAAAGGCGCATGAAGGTAGCTCCTCAAGATTTACGAATCTGAGTGTACACGATGTGCACCAATCAATGGCCGAAATGGGTGCGAGTTTGCTTGGATTCTGCTACACCTGACTTAGGTCTATTTCTCAACATTTAAGTTTGGTCATTTGCCCAGCCTAAAGGTTGGCTAAGAACCTGACGAGAGTTCAGTGAGTGGCACCCCTTTATGAGCGGTGATCCCCTCCCCTCTCTGAATGAAAGGATTACTACTCAGTACAATTTCTTTCAAATTCATTCAAATTAGGAAGTTCTTTGATTTTCTTTCTACCTCATAGTTCGCATGCATAACATTTCCTTATTGTCCGGGTCTCGATTCCACATTTGTCATTAACGGTGTTTGTCGGGGAATCGACTTCCTCGATAAATATCCTTCACTGAAAAGATATAATTTCAGATTTATTGTTTGATATGGGATTTGTGTTATTTCAGAAAGGAAACGATTTGTTGCTATACTAGGGCAAATGAAATAAAACAAGAAACATGAGAAAACTAAATGCGATAAAGTAAAATTGCGATTTGAAAGTATGTTCGATAACAAGATAAAACGAGGTATTCTCGATTGTTGATTTAGCAAAAGGTCCTTTACATCAACACCTCTTTTATTATCTATAATGGAACTCTTCAAATAATTGCTCTCGGGCAATTACCGCTCTAATTTCAAATAACTTCGGAGGCTTTGACACCATAATGATAACTGTTCCGCCTTATCCACGCTTTTACTGATGCCAATGCGTCGAAAACACCTTCGTTCTTATCATGTCCTTCACGAGCGGTTTTTTGACGTCGCGTCCTCCGACAATTTTGTCGTCTGCTACTTTTACGGCCCATTGTTTGAATGTTCTTTATTGATTGGGCCTGACCAACTTTGTCCATTTCCGAAGCCCAACTAAATCTTTGTTGGTGCCAACAGATGGTCGACGCCAACCATCTACCTGTCTTTGGTTTGTCTTTATACGTTATAATAAGCTTGGATGATGAGTGTGATGAGTGGATGGACTGGCTTAACGTGCAGAACTTTGATTTAGCCCATCAATGATTAAACTTGTTTAGACCTTTCCCAGTGTGTTTACCAACCAATGCCATGGGCAAGAAAATTCTCCTATAAGAGAAAGCGAGTTGAAGTACAGACCCAGAAACCA
The DNA here is from genome assembly GCA_014858505.1 of Corymbia citriodora subsp. variegata. Lineage (NCBI taxonomy): Eukaryota > Viridiplantae > Streptophyta > Magnoliopsida > Myrtales > Myrtaceae > Corymbia > Corymbia citriodora. The sequence continues at coordinate 11,415,388 of CM026416.1, forward strand.
ACCGTATTCGGGTCTCAAAACCATGGCAAAAAAGCAAATGAGGGCAGCGGTGATCGGAGCCGGCATGTCAGGTCTTGTTGCAGCGAGGGAGCTCCGCCGTGAGAGGCACCAAGTGGTGGTGTTCGAGAGAAGCAATGATGTTGGCGGCACGTGGCTGTATGACCCTCGGGTTGAATCCGACCCACTGGGGCTGGATCCAGGCCGCGATGTTGTCCATGCCAGCATGTACCAATCGCTCCGAACGAACCTGCCAAGGCAAATCATGGGTTTCTCGGACTACCCGTTTCTCAAGAAGGGAAGCGGGGACTCGAGGAACTTCCCAGGTCACGAGGAGGTGCTCCGGTTCTTGCGCGGCTTTGCGGAGGATTTTGGACTAGTTGAGCTGATTCGGTTCAGGCATGAAGTGGTTCGAGTCGAGCAAGCTATCGAGGGGAGGCGGGACCTGTGGGCTGTGGAGTGGCGGACGCGCGGTGGGGAGGAGGCGGCGGGCATGGATGTTTTCGAGGCTGTGGTGGTTTGCAACGGCAAGCACACCCAACCAAAGATTGCTGAATTTCCAGGTACAATCGTCTAATGTAACATTATCCTTGTTGAATTGTTTCTCTTTGTTGCTATCGTGTTATATAGAAGAAAGAGAACTAGCCTCATAAAAACAAATTGGGCTTGACTTCTTTCCTATTGATAACCCCTTTAATCACAGCACTCAATTACAAATATAAAATCAATCCTTCGCAATCTCAATACATTGAATTACTTTGCGGGTCCCATGAGTGTGAAAACTCTTAGGCTACATTTAGTCATCCTGATTTTTTAATGGCATAGGACTGGATAAGATATGATAAGAAATCATGAGATTTCTTTATATTTCTTCCACTGTTTGGTGAACCACGGATTTGAAATCGGATATTTTCAATGTGGCCATCATCAATGGTTCCCAAATCATCAACTTCGCCACCACAACATCCCCACCTCCTCCAAAACCCTCCTTTTCTCCTTTGAAGCCTTGCCACACTCAAAAAGATTCGAAATTTCATCCGGGTTCTTCTCAAGCAGCCTCAATTCGTGCCGCAAGCTTGACAAGAACGGCTGTGATTGAAGATTAATTAGCTACCAAATTTTCTTGGCGTTGAAGTCGTCGACCAAGAGGCAGTCGAAGGGTGACTTGGGGGAGAAGGGTTTGAGGGAGGAGAAGAAGTGGAGGGCGGCGGCTGTGACATGGCGGCTGCACGGCGGAGGCGGGGCGAGAGATCATAGGAGAAGGGTTTGCGGTGCGGCAGCAGCGGTGATGGTGGGGATGGAGAGAATCACGAACCACGTCCTGAAGTTGAGTGGCGGTGGTGATGGCGGGAGTGGGTGGCGATGGCATGCATGGGGCCACCGACTCCGTAGCCAACGTCAAGGATGTGGTCGTCGAGGGAGGTGGTGAAGGAAAAGAAGCCGAGAAATTTTTGTGGTGAAGGCGTGCAGGGTGTGGAGATGAAGATGATGGTGAGTGGCGCGTAAGGTTTCTAGAAAAATAGGCAATAAAAATCCTATACGGATCTATCCCATTCTCCCTTAGATTTTTTTATCTGGTATATATCCGGTCTATATCTGACCTTATCTTATCTTATATTGCTACCAAACATGGGATATGATAAAATATATCATATTGTGATTTTTATCTAGTCGACCAAATGTAGCCTTATTGGATTACTTAAAATGTTTTTTTCTACCCAAAGGTTAAAACTGTATATGATAAAGTAAGGATTCCCATTAAAAAGAGGCAACTATCCTTAGATCTAGAAACATTAATAACTATTGCCAACATAACTGTGTAATCATGTTCAAATAATTGCATGTTTTGCTTAATCAATTGCTAAACAAATATTGTTGTAAATATTATAATATCTTATTATATCGATTATAATCGGTAAATTAATTTCGTTGNACGGACTCCGTAGCCAACGTTAAGGATGTGGTCGTCGAGGGAGGTGGTGAAGGAAAAGAAGCCGAGAAATTTTTTTGGTGAAGGCGTGCAGGGTGTGGAGATGAAGATGACGGTGAGTGGAGCGTAAGGTTTCTAGAAAAATAGGCAATAAAAATCCTATACAGATCTATCCCATTCTCCATTAGATTTTTTTATCTGGTTTATATCCGGTCTATATCTGACCTTATCTTATCCTATATTGCTACCAAACATGGGATAGGATAAAATATATTATATCCTGGTTTTTATCTAGTCGACCAAATGTAGCCTTATTGGATTATTTAAAATGTTTTTTTCTACCCAAAGGTTAAAACTGTATATGATAAAGTAAGGATTCCCATTAAAAAGAGGCAATTATCCTTAGATCTAGAAACATTAATAACTATTGCCAACAGAACTGTGTAATCATGTTCAAATAGTTGCATGTTTTGCTTAATCAATTGCTAAACAAATATTGTTGTAAATATTATAATATCTTATTATATCGATTATAATCGGTAAATTAATTTCGTTGGTGTTACAAAAGGAGGCATAAAGCCTAAGAGAAAATTAAAAGGCTAAGTAATGCCACCGCTGGGCCTTTTCTTTTTGTACCTTTTTCCATGTACATAGAATAAATTTTGTGTGCATCCAGTATATGTGGACTTATTTCATCTTCGTTATTAAATCATGTAAAATTCACATGCAATTCATAACATTTAGTGTTTGAGAACGGCTGAGCGGCGGCAGTCAGCACCAGCCTCCCTTAGATTGATCTCTAAGGTGAGATCCGATCCTTTTTCTCTTGTCCTCAACTACATATTGAAGGACAGCCACCCAAACTTTTGCCTCTTTCTTCGAGGCCACTTAGGAATGAATTCGTTCGTTAAGTGATTTGCTTAATTTGAAATTGAGTTGGCATACAGGTAGACTTGAATTTTTAAATAATCAACTTAGAATGTCGCATGGCATTATGGAAAGTAAAATACCTAATCTCGAAGCATATGCTCCTTTGGAATGTTTCCTTCCTTCTACTATAAATATTTGTGTAGTATACGACTGTGAAGTCTCTTCTTTCTTGTTCATTTACTTTCTCACTAGAAAAATCCTTTTTATAGGGAGATCGACATGGCCAAGAGAACAGCTACACAGTCATAATTATCGAGTTCCCGAGCCATATAAAGATAAGGTATGGCTGATATACCTTTTTTATTTTCCAAGAACATGATTTTGAATTGACTTATGAAACTTCTTGGATTATATCCAACAGTCTAATGGTTTATGTAAACCAAGCCTGTAAAGGGGTACTAAGCGTTAATCATCATCACTAGTCCTCTCTCATGGTTAGAGAGGTGTTGCAAGCTCTATCACGTAAAGCACTAACATTCTTGTCCATATCGGCATTTATCGTCCAAAGAAACTCTCCTCACTTGATGTGTGATGCAATTTTTTCTTGCCCCCTTCACTGTTCTAGCTAGAAACAAATGAGGAGTATACTTTGTCGAGATTTTCTCAGCCCAAGGATTAATCCTAGCCTTCGTTGGGTTGGCCAAGGGCTTACTCGTCCTTAAAACAGACATCTAGTTTGGGATTTCCTACTTCGGCCTTATACATGGGTCGAATCTTTAAAAAACACGTGGTGATCTTTGGAGTTCAATGGGTCGTTAGTCATGGGTCACATCATAATCTCTTTCCATGACTTACAGTAACTATGCCTTCAACATATAGCTCACTCTTATTATGTTCATGTATGGATGTTTTTCACTATTTTGCACGACAGATTGTGTTGATAATAGGAAGAGAGGTTAGCGCAAGGGACATAAGCAAAGGCCTCTTACCTTTTGCCAGAGAACTTCATCAAGCCTCAAGAGAGACGAATCCCTAAATTATAAAACAGGGAAGCTTGCTGGAGTCATCCAACATCCCATGGTACTTTACATTTTATATTATCCCTCTTTTCGAATTGCAACTAACTTTAGATGAAAATCCAAACGAAGCCTTACAAGATATAAATCCCATTGTGAAATATTAATCTTGTTTTGTCTTTTGAATAGATAGCACGTGCTGAAGACGATGGTAAATTAGTGTTTCAAGATGGATCATCTCTATATGCAGATGTTATCATCCATTGCACTGGGGATAAACAAACTTATAGTTTTCTGCAGTTACTTAAGCATTTATTTTTCAAAATTCCGCAAGTAATTTAATATTGATGATATAAATATATCATGCTTGATACAAATGTTGCAGATACAGTTACCATTTCCCATTTCTGAAGACGAAGGGACTTATAAGCGTGGATAACAACCGAGTGGGGCCTTTATATAAACATGTTTTCCCACCATGCCTGGCACCTCGGCTCTCTTTCATTTGCATACCCTATCTGGTAAATTTTTTCATGAAATTTATTTTTTTTTCCTCCCATCTTGTAGACTAACTAGAGGTTAAGCTTTTGCAAGATTAAAGTCAGCTGAAGTATAATAGCAAAAGGTAACACTCAGTACATGTTTTGAGCCAAACAAACAACTTTTTTCTCTAGCAATTAGAGAACCGCTTCCTAATTAACTGATGTTTAAGTTGAAAGATGTTGGAATTAATTGTTCACAGTAGGTGAAAATGCAAAGAAAGAAAATGGGAAAGAGAACACTTCAATTTTGGATGTTTTATGCCATACTTATGGTCTATACACTTCATGAAAGCATGAGTTTAGAATTGTGGCAGCAATTAATGTATTCGCATGGATTCCAGCTCACTAATTTTTCAGTTTAATTCCTTATTTTCACATTCTCTCAATTGATCTCGGCCATGATTAGGCTTTTCCGGCACAACCTAGCGAGTTACAGTCGAAGTGGGCGGCCAAGGTTTTATCCGGAGAAGTGGTGTTGCCAAGTGAAGAAGAGATGATGTCTTCTGTTCAAGAACATTACCAGCGCGTCGAAGAGCTTGGATGGCCCAAGCATCACACTCACAGGCTTGAAATTGGAAAGGTTGGAACTGATTTGTCATTCCTCAGTTCATTTTGCTATACATATTCAACAAATTGGACGCCTAAAAAAATTAAAAAGATAAAATGTTTTTGTGGATTATTATTAGTTCACCGTCAGTGCAACAAGAAACTCATACATTCACCACAAGATGAATGGCATGTGAGTTTGAAATTAAGTTTATAAGTGAGTTCTTCCATATGTCAATTATCCAACATCGAGTGTGCAATTATTTCCTAAGTCGGCAATGGACTTGTTTGTTTTCCGGTTGAACTTATCTTTTTAGATATAGAAATTATAGTCTAAACAATGAGTAAATTTTGCATGAACCTAGTACACGTAGTAAATTTAAATTGGACCATGAGACCGACCATCTTTAATAATCTATATTCAGTTTAACACATATTATACTCATATAATAGTTTCTCGGGAACAGTAGGCGAAATCCATAATAGAGTTAAATAGTAGCATGACCCTCAAAATTTTTGTTGAACTATATTGGCTGAGATAATCTCTATTAACGAGAAAATGAGGCTACTTTAATCTTTTGTTTCCCATACGAAGGAGCTGATCTTCTGTCATGTGTTTGATAGTGTGAGTATGAGAAGTGGCTCGTGGATCAAGTGGGCCTTCCATCCTTGGAACAATATAGAGAGAAGATGGCCCGTATTGGACTCGAGTTGTGGAAGTACGTGCAATCTTCTGATGAAAATTGGCGAGACACATGGGATGGTGACAAGTGGATGCAAGAAGAAGGATTTGGCAAGCAAATTTCTTGAATTGATTCTGACCATCATTCGGCACTCTTGTAGCCGCTAGAAAGAGACGACTTAAAATAAACAACAAAGAGATTGATTTGAATGGGGCATTTGTTACCCTTTAATGCTTATCTGACTATACATAAATTGAGATAGGAAAGCATCGCTAAAACTACATAACAACGCTCTCAAGGAGTAATGTCATAAACGATTTAAATTCGTGCCATCTTTTAATTACCTTTCTGTTCTTGCATTATAGTCATAGTTCCCAAATTTATATCATCGATTAAATTTTGACATGTATCTTTGCTACATATCCCAAGTGCCTTGTTGTCAATTAAATATGGCATAACTTGTGCATGTTCAATTTGGTATGAAAGTGAAGTTGTCAATTCCCTTGTCTATCAATGAAATTTTTTGTTTGGAATCGCCATAGAACATATCTCTTTTAAAAAAACCGAAAAATAACTTTTCATAAAAGGTATTTCATCGCAAAGTCAAATTCTGGTGAAACACAACTTAATAGTCTAAAGCAGATCACATGTTTATGACAATGCCAAAACAAATTTGCTTAAGTGATCTAAGTAACGAGAGCAAAAACCTTTCCTCCCTCCCTCCCTCTCTCTTTGAACCTTTGTTTGTCTTTTCCATTTCTAAAGGGGAGGGATTTGACCTAGATCTCTCCCTCGCCTCCTAGTTGTTTTTCCTCTTATTTTCTTTTGTTTCTTTTCTCACTCTCCCAATCTAGTTTTAGATTTGGAACTTTGCACTCTCAATCTTAAATTTGGGAAATTTTCTCTTTGATCCAATTCTAGGTTTTGGAATTTCATGAATAAGTACTTTGTCTTTAGTTTCAATAGTGTTTACAATAGTTTTGATGTCAAATATGTACAAGCTCAATAAGTTTTAGTTAAAAGTTTTGGCATTTCGCATTTATAGAGCTTGCTCTCACATGTGGTAGATTTGATGTCAAATAGTCACCAATCTATTTTCGAAGGATGAGCCTATGATTATCTTTGCCAACCATGTTCTAATGATACGTCTTGATTTTTGTTTTTTTGTTTACTTTAGAACTCTATAAGCTTGATTTATTATTGTGACTTTTGAGATTTCCTATCATTTATCATTATGAAATAAATCACAAGAGGGATCAATAAGATGACACCCAAAGCTATAAGAAATTTTGATAGGAAAATCATAATCAATATTTCAATTATCAATTATTAGTTAAGATCAAATTTAGTTAATTGAAGCTTCAACTTATTTTTTTTAATTATATATACCATCCAAAAATGAAATTTCAAATTCGGTATCCACTTTTCATATCACCAAAACATGGGATAAGTACACTATGAGTGCCATAACTTTCGTATGGCGCTCACTTTGGTGCCAAAACATTTTTTTCGCTCACTTGAGTGCTACAAGTTTTAAAAAACGTTCACTTGAGTGCAAATTCTGACGTGGCCGCCGGAAAAGCTGACGTGGCCGCTGGAAAAGATGACTTGGCCACCGGAAAAGCTGACGTGGCGCCGGTGAACAATATTTTAATATATTTTAATATATTTGTTAATTTTTTTGATTTTTTGATTTTTTTGATTTAAGGCCGGTGAGGGTCACCGGTGGCCCTCGTCGGCCCTAAAAAAAAGAAAAAAAGAAAAAAATCGAAATTTTTAAAAAAAGAATAGAAACGGCGTTGTTTTGCCTGAAAAGTCGACATCGGCGTCGAAATTTATTAAAAAAGAAAAGAAAAATCATTAAAAAATTCCACGTATGCATTTTGGCACTTAACTGAATGATTTTTGGCCGGAAGTGGCATTAACTGAACGATTTTACTCCGATGTGACACTCAAGTGAGCGAAAAAAAAGTTTTGGCACCAAAGTGAGCGCCGTACGAAAGTTATGGCACTCCTAGTGTTCTAACTCCCCAAAACACCCTTTTCTCTTATCAAATTAGAGAAAGGAAAAAGGAACGTTAACCATCATTATTAATCAAAATACGATATCTTCAAATGATAATTAACAAATCTCCTATTTTAAAGAAAGGAATTAGTTACATAAACGTAAGAATCTTATCAAGGATATTACCAAATTGATGAATCATTTCCAGGCAATACCAATTATTTTATTTCTAAAACTAAAAATCTAAAATAGACGGTGACCTCCGTGAGATTCCACACACTACACCACAGGTCTATCTAGCCTATAAAATATTATAAACGCTCGGGAAGGAAGAAAAGCATTATGGTGAATCGATTTCACAGGCACGCAACAGAATAACATAAATTATCTCGCCAGTGCTTAAAATATTTTTAAACTTCCTTTCAACTCAATTTAGTACTGAAAATTACTCGTTATACAAAAGAAATTTGACCTGAATTTGATTAACCGAAAAGCGGAGCTTCTTCGAGACTCCGACATCAGGAGAGACTGGATCCGCTGGGTTGCCATTGTCGATGGAGGAGACGAAGGTGGCGGCATAATTCTTAGAGAGAAGTGGCAACGTAGAGGCGGTGTGAGGGACTACATCCGTGTTTGAGCATGCCATAATGTTAGTTTACGGGGCTTATATGCTTTCTATATACATATTATCTTCTTTTACTTATATGTTTAAGTTTTTGGATTGGATTTTTTAACATGGTATTGCAGTTCGGTTTTGCCCAATTTATTTTGCATGTGCGTGCTCCCGTTTGTCAAATCCCACACATTTGTCTGATCCGCTTTGCACATGACAAAGTGTTAAAGTATGCTACATAAACTTGTATATAATCTTTATATATGAAATTTGTTCATCAAATAAGAGGTAGGCGAATACTTTCTTAAATTGTTCATGTTTGGGTCAATTTTTATACACCATTTCGATTGAGGACGTGATGGAATCCTTATGAAGATTACTGGTGGCGCATAAAGTTCTTAATGAAGAATATTAAGCACCTTATCGTTGTGAAAAGTCATTTCAGATAGAATGAGAATTCAGAAAAGGGGGCACGAGCGTAGCACCTCAAGATTTACATATCTAAGTGTACCCGATGTGCATCAATCTACGGTCGAAATGGGTGCTAGTTTGCTTGGATTCTGTCGCACCTGGCTTAGGTCTATTTCTCATCATTTAAATTGTTCATTGCCCTGCCTAAGGTGGGTTAAGAAATTGACGAGATCTTGCTGTATCGAAATATATGATATCAAGTAGTCCGGAGAGTGGCAGCACTTTATGAGCAGTTATCCTCTCCCCTCTCTGAATGAAAGGGATTGCTTCATTTGAAATATAAAATACAAAAGAGAATTAAGGAATTTTTTTATATGATTCAAAATATTATAATGAGAAATACATGATCATATTTATAGGCTTTGCAAGTTGATTATCTATAGTAACAAAATATTATACAATCAATCATAGAAATTTCAGAATACTGCAATACTCAGAATGTTATCAAGATATCTAGAATATTATAGATATTGTCAAGATATCCAAATTATTGTAGATATCCAAAATATTATCATAATATCATGAATGATCTCAATATATATCTAACATCCCCTCAAACTCAAGATGATTTGAGAGATGTCAACTTGAGTTTGGAAAATAGATCTAGAAAATGCCCAGGTGGATATGTCTTGGTGAAGACATCAACAGTCTGTTCAGCAAAGGAAATAGAGACAAGTCAAATGGTGCCATGAAGAACATGATATCGAATGAAATGACAATCTATATCAATGTGCTTGGTGGTTTATGAAAAATATCTTTATGTGCAATTTGGATAGTGCTCCGATTGTCACAATGAATAACTATTTTGCTATGATGATGCACTCCCATATCTTCTAGTAGCCTCTGTAACCATAATAACTTTGATGTTGTATTAGCAATAACTTGATATTTTGCCTTTGTACTAAATGAGCAATAGTGGTTTGTTTCTTGCCATGCTATGAAATAAGTGAATTACCCAAAAAGAAACAATAGCCCCTAGTGGAGCCACGATCTTGAGGGTTACCAGCCCAGTTAACATCAGAATAAGCTGTCAACTCTATAGTAGAATGAACAGAAAAATGAAGGCCATAAAATAATATACCTTGATATAGTGAAGAATTCTAAGAACTGCAGCAAAATTTGTTGTACGAGGTGCGGTTAGAACTACATAAGTAATGTCAAGATGGGTAACAATGAGATATATAATGCTACCAGTCAACTGCCAATAAAGTGTAGGGTTCGAAAGAAGGGTTCCATCCTTGTCATTGAATTTTGTATTCAACTCAATGGGAGTAGAGGCAATTTTGTTATCAATGAGCCTAGCTCGAGAAATAAGATCAGTGGCAAATTTTGCTTGCAAGAGATAATAACTAGAAGCATCGAATGCACCTCCAAGTTGAGAAAATAGCTGAGTCTCCGAAAATCTTTCATTTTGAATTTTTTACTAAGATATTGTTGGTGATTGGTAATGTCGATCTAATCATCGCTAGTAATAACCATATCATTCACATATAAAAGCACCATAATACATCCAATATGTGTGCACCGAACAAAGAGAACATGGTCATAAGAAGTGGATTTAAAACCAAGAGAGTCCATAGTTGAGCTAAACTTGGAGTACCATGCACGAGGAGCTTGCTTCAATCCATTTAAGGCCCGACATAATAGACACACTTTAGTAGATGAATGGGTGTATCCAAGAGGAGGTACCATATAAGCATCCTTTATGAGATCGTCATTAAGGAATGCATTTTTAACATCCATTTGAAATAAATGCCAATATTTAACAGCAGCAATCGCAAAAAGACCATGAACAGAAGTAAGACAAGCAACAAGAGTAAATGTTTCATCATAATCCATGCCTCACTCCTAAGTAAAGCCTTTTGTTACTAGCCAAGCTTTATAGCGATCCACTGTACCATATGCCTTGGTTTTAATCTTATATACCCATTTATTACCAATAGCAGACTAACCAAGAGGCAAATCAACTAAATCCCATGTGTAAAAATTTTCCAAGGCTTGCCATTCATATGCCATTGCTTACTACCAAATAGGATCAGTACTAGCTTCTTTGTAGGTGCG
>CM026416.1:11426155-11439162 GCA_014858505.1 Corymbia citriodora subsp. variegata
CAGAAGTTGCCGAAGTGGGATCACCAAATTAGCTTGCATTAAGATGAGAAGAAGACAACTGGGGAGAGGAAGATGCACAAGTGGATGATATTATTGGATCTCTCGGGAATAAGTCTACTAAAGGACTAGAAAAGATAGGGACATGAGTAGAAGGTTTGAATGGATGAAGGGACGAGAACATCTTATGTTCCCAAAGTGAAACATGACGAGAAACACGAAGACAGTTGGAGATAGGGTCTCAACAATGATATCCCTTGTGCTCAATGACATACCCAAGAAAGCAACATAAATGAGCACGGGGTTCTAACTTCATTCATTCATGTGGTAGAAGGTACACAAAACAAGCACTCTCAAAGATGCTACGACGATTGTAAAATGGAACCTTGTTGTTTAAGCGTTCACAAAAAAAAAAATGTTGTTTATGATGGGGGATGGGGTATGATTGATAGTGTAAACAATAGTGAGACAATCTTCCTCCCAAAAATTTTCTAGACAAGAGGTAGAAATTAAAAGAGTTCGCGTAACATCTAAAATATGTCTATGTTTTTGTTTTGTGTGACCATTTTGTTGGGAAGTGCCTAGACATGAATGATGGATAATAGTACTTTGTTGGGAGAGAAGTCAAAGAAGAAATTCCAAGTGTTGATATTCTATGGCATTATTAGTATGAAAAACCTTGATATCTTCAGAAAATTATGTTTTAATGATGGTGTTGACACCTAAATTTTGACCAAGTATTTGCACTTAAATTGTTTAGAAAATTAGGGACTAATTTGGCCCTAAAAAAAGGATTTTTCATCACCTAAGTACTAATATTATTTGTATTTACTAAGTTTGATTTTCCTATTTATTTTCCTTTATTTTCGAGTAAAAAAAAAAGAAAAAAAAGAAAAAAAAAAGAGGCCCATAGAGGGGCTGGGCTTTCGCGCCCAACCTTCTTCTTCCTCATTTCTTCTTGTCCATGCGGGCCCGGGCCCGAGCCCGTCTTTCCCATTCTTTTCTTCTGCTTGGGTCCAGGCCCATTCGGCCCCCTAACTCCTTTGGCCTGGCCCCTTCTCCTTCTTCTTCCTCCTTCTTGCCTCCTTCCTTCTCCGTCGCTACAACTCACGCGCGAAGACAGCTCGGACAGAGAGAGAAGAGCAGCCGGCGACGGAAAGGGACGTCTCGCATGCGCCATCAATGCTGCTGCGAGAGATCCGGCGCAAAACCCGGGCGGAGGGGACGTCTTGGCAAGAAGCCTTCAACGCCGAGCAAGCGTAGCCGAAAGCGTCGCCGATTCGGCCACGAGGGAGACTGGTCGATGCACCGAGGATTGGCAGCCAAGCTCTCCATCGACCGAGTCCTCCTTGGCCTATAAATAGAGGCGAGCAGAAGCAGCTGAAGAACACAGAACACAAGCAACACAGAGCGAAAAACGGAGAGAAGAAAGAGAGAGATCTGGGAGAGAGAAGAGAGATCTGAGGAGGGCAGAGGAGGAGCGAGCTCAGAAGGCTTCCCCGGAGAGACATTCGGAGAGGCCTGAGAGTGAGCGAATCCGAGAGAGAGAGAGAGAGAAATCGGAGGCAAGCGGGGTGGAGGCAGATCTGCCGCGAGAGAAACAGATCTGAGAGAGAGTTAGAAGCAAGATCTGAGAGGGTGAGACCGGAGAGAGAGGGTGCTGCTCGGCCGAGTCCCGCCGCTGCGTGCGACGCTGGTTGCTCGGCTCGACGCCGCTGCTGTTCAGCCACAAACGACACCGCCTGCTAGTATCGTTTCCGTGAAAGAGAAGGAGACAGATCTGCAGAGGGAGAGAAGGAGAGGGTTGAAGTTCTGGAAAAATTCCAGATTTGAGAGAGAGAGCTGCGAGAGACGGAGCCATGAGGGAGAGAGCCACAGGCCGACGCCATCACCGCTCCGCCACCCCCGACGCCACTGCCGCTCAACCACCGACGACGCCGCCCGCATTGCCGTCGTGGTCTCTTCCGCCGACGAGCCACTCCCACCGCCGTTCGCGTCCGAAGCCAACGACCCCGCTGCTCACACTCACGGATCTCGGCTAAACCTCACGCCGTCCGTGCTGCTGACCACCGTCCTTGCTACCGACCACCGTCGTCTCCGGTGCTCTTCGCCACTTCGTCGTCCCGCCAGCTGGTTTCACGAGGACTGCCGCCGCTCGCCGTGGCTGGGAGGCGCTCGGCCACCCCCTTCAGCGCCGCGGAGGAGCTGCAACAGAGAGGGGGCATCTGGAGTCGGGTCATGACCGGGTCAGGCACATGGACCCGGTCGACCCGTTAGGGTTTGTTTTTGCGGGCTATGGGCCGGGATGTGCTAAGCTGTTGGCCCATCTCTGTTTTTTTTGGGCCGGACTTGATTTTGGGTTTGACTATTTATTTCTAATTGTTTCAGGTACTTCCGCGGGCCAAGCGAATTTGGCCCATTAGCCGAATTCGGCCCAGCCGAGGACCCTAAGGCCCTAGAGCACGGGCCTCTCGCCGGGCCGAGCCTGACCCGGGTCCAGCCGGATGACCCGACCCGGGTCCAGCCGGTTTTTATAATAATATATTATTGTTTTAATTATAAAAGTATTTTAAAAAATAAATAATAAAAAATAATTTTTTTTAGAAAAATCCGAAAATCCGAAAAATAGTTTATATTTTTCAGAAATATCAGAAAATCCAAAAATATTTTATATTTCACATTTTCTAGAAAAAAACCAGAAAATTCAGAAATATTTTATATTTTCTAAAAAATCAGAAAAACCCAAAAATATTTCATATTTTCCAAAAAGAAGGGAAAAAGCCAAAAAAATGTTTGTTTCAACAATGCATGAAAAATCCTTGAAAAATGCAAAAATATCAAACTTGAGGGTTTAAACAAGATTAGGTACCGGAAGGACATTAGTGATTAACTAGTGTAATCAAGTCCCCGATCCTAGTTTCTCTGGTTGCGCAGGAGTAAAATATTTCTCCCGATATTTTACTTGGGTTTCTAATCGACCCACCCCAAATTGATTAGTGGCGACTCCTTTTTAAATGAATTTTAATTGCAGGTTAAAAACTCGACCCTTAAGTCGTGAATTGGTGGGCTTGGGAGAGCCCGGCAGAAGCCCTGATGAAAGGCGTTCAGTCGAGCCATTAGCCTCCCCGGGACGCGAGGGGGAGGTCGCGACAGCTTGGCGACTCCGCTGGGGACAAAATTTTTGTGGACTTAGGCCATTTTCTCTTGTTTAAATATTTTCCTAACTTGGGTATTTTGTGTGTGTGCAGGTATACTAATTTTGTTGAAATAAATTTTTGTGTATAAATTTTTGTGCATGCTTTAATTGTTTTAGCACTACACTGTGACACACACAACCCTGCCGCCGGACCTGGGCTGCCATAGGATATTTTAGGATGGTGTTAAGAAAGATACTGCCTTGAACACGAGACAGCGATGTAGAGGCCGCCTTTCTTTTCCCCGAAATTTTAGGTAGAGCCGAGGTTAAGAGAATTTGGCACGAACACGAGACTGCGTCGGTCATATTACCTCTTAACCTCATTATACCTTTTTAGTTAGAAATCGAACCACACATATCATCCGCATGTCTATGTGTTTATTGTGATCTTTGAGAGTAAGGTAATTTCTTAACCCTTTTTATTTGGTTATTTACTTACGTTCCTAGACCCATGGCAACTGAGGTCAGTCATTTAAGTCGCTTGTTTTATATGCGATGGGTAGACACAATGTCCAGTTCATTCCTGCTCCCAAGAAAAAGCTCCTCTGTTGGTGGGACCAGTTAGATCGACCCGGTCAAAAACATGTTGAACATAGAATCGGCCATCTCCTCCCATTTCTCCAAATTAGAATCCACCCTAGAGTCTTGCAAGTGATCCCTCATTTCTAGTGTCCTGAGACCTCCACTTTCATACTTGGCAAATTCAAGCTTCCCTAACTCTGGACAAATACAGAATTACCATCGGAATGCCTTTAGGAAATGAGCTCATGTCAACCCGGTAATTTGGCTACCTCAATTTTATAAAAAAATTGTGACTCCTTTGGTAAGAAGGGTTTTTAGGCTAGTTGGGATGTTTGCCACTATCGTTTTTAGTTGAATTTAAAAAAAAAAAAAAACAACCCATGGAAAAAAAGAAAAAAGAAAAGCAAAGTTTTCTCCTGGCCTTCTTTGGGTTCCTCGTCATTTCACGTCGAAAAAATGCTATAAATCCTTCAATTGCATGGGTTGTCAATCAAATTTGTGTCGGGATGAATTTTGTAAACGTTGTTTTACTAGAAACATTCCTGTCCCTTAATCGTTTCTAAGAAAACACAAAAAATCTTGAGGGCTGTGCCAGGAAATTTTACAAATGCAATCTTTTCTCATATCAAAGGATTTGGGCATTAAGAATTTCATGCACTCACTGCAAAGGTTTCAAATCTTAGAAAAGTATGCCCTCAGTAGGATCTACTCTTGTCGGTTTAATTTCCCAAGCGAACCTTGTTCCCAAGGCATTCCTATGGTGTGCTAATTTGTTTAGAGAGGGAGAAGCTCACTTTGCACTAAAATATCACAACCCGAGCCCATTACTTGGTTTGGCCAGGATCACTTCATATTATCCCTATGGGGTGGCTTGTCAATGCAGAGCCCTCTTGGAGATCCCTCCACTTTTCAGGCCCGGTTTATTCCCAGTCCTTTTTACTCACATGACCCAAGATTACTCAGAAGAAAGCCGCATCATGCCACGTTGAAGAGATCATCATGTGCAAGAGATCAAGAGGACAAGAGAAGGCTCATCATGCCTCCACTCTACATTCTCAATCACTGGGCCCTTGGTAATCTGCAACCGATAGTACCAAACGTGATTGACAAGCCAACCTAACAAGAGCAGATTGAGTCTTTTGAGCGGAGTTCAGGAATGAGCTGGATACGTGTCTTTGGGCTAGTCTTAGAAAGGAAACAATTTTGCAAGACCGAGGCTCCTCATTGCATATAAAATGTTGGCCATATCCCCCATTTTTTGTATTTAGGAAATTTCATTTCTGGTCCCAATGTTTAGGGACTTTTGTTTAATATCTAGTATTTCAATTATATCATTTCAATTCCAATTTTAGATGATTGGGAATGTCTTGTCCTTGGAATCCTCTGTTGATAAATAAAAACGACTGGACCGTTGCCATGGGTCAATCTTCATTTATCTAGTGCTCACGCATGCCCTTTTTGCGATATCAGGTGATCATGAATTGCCAACCACCAACCGTCCGTGCTTGGCCACATGCAATTGTGGATGATTGAGGTGATGTGCAAAATCACCTTACTAACATTGAAGATGACGTGGGGCAAATCCCCATTGTCTTTCGACAACTCTCGAGGCAAATGGAGTTTTCTCAAACCAGGCCCAATCTCGTGACCGCCCTATCACGAGAGAAAACTCTTTTGACACCTGCAGACATGCCAAAAGGTGACCAACAGAGCATATATTTTGCGAAGATCATGAGTAAGCTGAAGTGAACTGCGGGATCAATACTCCTTTCGATCTGTCCAGCTACACTGCTGTCAAAAACCCAGAGGAGCTCAAGGTGCTTGAATGCGAGGCATTCGCCAATGCTTATCACCCAGAAAGCTACCTACAAGCCTACCTGGTCCAAAGGATGATTCAATCATACCAATCGACTCTAATTGGCCCCGCCATGAGATGGTACATCGTGAGGAGAATCACTCTTCTCAAGACATGGGAGGAATTGACGGATATTTTTCTTAAAGAATATAACCTTGACGTCAACATTGCCCCACCTCATAAGGAGCTTGTAAGCAAGGAAATGATGAGGAAAAATTTTATCATGGCATGTATTGCAATAGAAAGAAGCTTGACTGCCGGTATGGCCCAAAGTAAAGGAGACCAATAGGAAGAAACTTTGAGGCGGTTCTGTATGACAAAAGGGCCACCAAACAATGCTCCATTAATGGAAAGCTTCCTACCAGGAGAGGTAAAGAACCCGAATACATGGTTAAAGTTGTAAAACCCGTCCAAAATCGAGGCACCATGACGCTGCTTCCCAAACTTACTGTGAGAGCTAGGATCCTAAGGGCACTAGCACCTATCAACCTAGGGAATGAAACTCCACCGTCTCCCGGTGACTTTGACAAGCTCAAGCTAGCAGAATGAAGAGCTTTACTCAAGAGGTCTGGACAAGGTGTCAAGAAGGGAAAACCGGAACAATCCAAGCCATCGCCTGCCACCAGACAAGTGCAAAGTCCAACGGCCATTGAACAGCCACGCCGAGGCTTTGAACACCGCCCGTGGTACAGTCCTATGGAGAGTTGCTAGCACTATACAGATGAAGATGACCATTCACATGATAACCAGCTTTTGCCCGCATACAAACCCCAGAGCTTGCTAGGTGGAGGAACGCTCGCCCTTCATGATTTTCCTTCCAATGGGCTACTGAATTTGTCACCCAACTATTTGGGTAACATAGACGCCTCATCCTCGGTAGGAAATTTTGACCCCAAAGAAAACGATGAGATGATCTTAGAAGAATCCAGCTTCCCTGAATGAGCATAATTTAATGCTGCCATGAAAGGATTGGCAACACAGCAAGAGGAATGATTCCTTAACTAAGATGCGGCAGGCCCATCTCACCTTAACAGAATGGTGATTCCCGAAGGAATGGAAATTGTTGATTTCCATAAATATAACGGTACGACTTGTCCCGTGACCCACTTGCAATATTTCCTAGCCAAAATGAGTCGGTACGCCGACCAGACACCGTTCATGACTCAGGCCTTCCAAGAAAGTCTTATTGGGTCAGCGTTGCAATGGTTCTTCTTGTCAAAGACCTACCTCGTGCATGATTGGGATGTGCTGTCCTCTACATTCCTACATCAATACCAAGACAAGATAGGATTTGCGTTCCCCCACAAGAATTTGGTTCACATCAAAAGAGGACCAATGGAGAATTTCCGAGCATATGCAGAAAAGTGGGAGGCTTTCGTGATGCAAACTATTCCTCAGTTGGCTGAGGAGGAAATGATTGAAGCTGTTCATAAAAGCTTTGTCTCATAAGCTTCGTTCCTGGTTGCATGGAATGCACTTTTGTAACTTCAACGAAGTGGTCCTCTCGTGCGAATACTTCGGGTCTACTGGGGGCAAAGAATTCAAGGAACATCATCCCTTTTAAAAAGGGGCATTTGAAACCAGCACATCAAGTCCCAAGGATGTGGACAACAAATTCAGGAGTATTCCTTCAAGAAAACCGGGGCAAACGGAAAGATTACTCCATTTATAAAAAGATCGTAGTAGCTTAAGAAAAGCTTCCTGAGACGTTTCCTCCATGATGCTTTTGGCCTCCCCCCATCTCTCGAGTTATCTCGGCAAGCCGTCCCTAAAACTCTGCTCAGATTCTCCTATCAGTGCAAGCCTAAGCATTAGTTCCTTCCTACAACATATTCCAGGAGGTCCAGCATTGCAATTTCATAGGTTGAACATTCAACTTCGGCAAATTGGAAAGCATGAAAAATGAACTCCTTCACTTCCCCTTTGAATTGGCTACTGTCAACAAGGAGAAAATCCAGACAGTTGAGATTCCATAGAAGCTTGAGGCACATGACTTTGCCCAACGCTGTTGATGTCCAACAACAAGAGAGGAAAATTTTCCACAGAGGGAAGGCGTTGAAGATGGACCGACCATCATCGGCCATTCGTTTAGAGACGTGGACAAAGAAGGCCAACCAAAATGAAGCGCCAAATTGTTCCAGGAGGACGAGCATTGCAATTTCATAGGCGATACGTTCAACTTCGGCAAATTAGAAAGCCCGAAAAATGAACTCATTCACTTCCCCTTTGAATTGGCTACTATCAACAGGGAGAAAATCCAGACGGTTGAGGCAAATTCTATACACCTGTTCCAGATGATGACTTTCGTTCCAGACATATGCTCTGTGAAGAAGTGATTACCGATAGAAAATTGGAGGTTTTGATTGTCCATCTCAGATTCCATAGAAGCTTGAGGCACATGACTTTGCCCAACGTTGTTGATGTCCAACAACAAGAGAGAAAAATTTCCACAGAAGGAAGGCGTTGAAGATGGATCGACCACCATCGGCCATTCGTTTAGGGCCATGGGCAAAGAGGGCCAACCAAAATGAAGCGCCAAATTGTGGCAGGACCACGGCAGTCATCATCATTCAGGATATGCAAAGAAGTCATCAAATACCAACTTTGCAGAAGGGTAACTTGGTATCGTTTCCAATACCCCCATCCAACTTCATTCATAATATATTTTCCCTATTTTGACAGGAAGCATCAGCGAACAGCACGGAAAATGAACTCCTTCACTTCCCCTTCAAATTGGCTACTGTCAACAGGGAGAAAATGCATACAATTCCATAGAAGCTTGAGGGCCATGGGCAAAGAAGGCCGCCCAAAATGATGTGCCAAACCTTGGCAACGCCATAGCAATCACCAACATTCAAGATGCTGAGGAGTCATCGAATACAAACTTTGCAAAAGGGATAACTTGGTATCGTTTCCAATCCCCTCATCCAACTTTATTCCTAACATATTTTCCCTATTTTTGACAGGAAGCATCAGTGTTCAAAAACTGACTTGAAAAATTAATCCGAGCCAACTGATACTGGCCAAGCAAGCACCTGGAGATGACCCATGCTGAATTCACCCGACCGGGCGTAAAAAGACAGGTCATTCTAGCGGTCGGATCACTTAAATAAAAAAAACGCATTCTATGGACACCGCCGGCGCTTTAGCCGAGTGGTATCCGGAATGGAGCGCCAAAGGTCCGAACGGGGGTTCGAATCCCCGAAGCGGCAATAGCCGCATGTGGAATATATATATTAAAAAAATTTAAAAAAAAAGAAAAAATTTTGAAAAAAGAAAAAAAAGAAAAAAAGCTTTTTTAAAAGTTAAAAAAAAGAAGAAGCTTTTCTTTCTTTCTTCTCCTTTTCTCTCCCTTTGCTTTTTTTTTTTTTTCTGGCATACCGAGATCAAAATTTTAAGATTTCATGCTCGCTTTAAGTCTCAAGACCCTAGGTCTATCCAATCATTCGCAAACTGGCAAAGGGTAATGTTGTATCGTTTCCAGTTTTTCAACTTTGGAAAATTCATACACTAATACATTCCCTCTCATTCTTTGCAGGGTCATCTGTCCGCCAAAAATGTGGACGACAAATGCAAGCTGGCGAATGGGTCATTTGTCTGCCAAAAGTATGGACGACAAATGCAAACTAGCGAAGGGTAATGCTGTATCGTTTCTAGTTTTCAACTTTGGAAAATTCATACACTAATACATTCCCTCTCATTCTTTGCAGGGTCGTCTGTCCGCCAAAAATGTGGACGACAAATGCAAGCTGGCGAAGGGGTAGTATGGACAACAAATGCAAACTAGCGAAGGGTAATGCTGTATCGTTTCCAGTTTTTCAACTTTGGAAAATTCATACACTAATACATTCCCTCTCATTCTTTGCAGGGTCATCTGTCTGCCAAAAATGTGGACGACAAATGCAAGCTGGCGAAGGGGTCATTTGTTTGCCAAAAGTATGGACGACAAATGCAAACTAGCGAAGGGTAATGCTGTATCGTTTCTAGTTTTTCAACTTTGGAAAATTCATACACTAATACACTCCCTCTCATTCTTTGTAGGGTCATCTATCCGCCAAAAATGTGGACGACAAAATGCAAACTAGCGAAGGGGTCATATGTCTGCCAAAAGTGTGGATGACAAATGCAAACTGGCGAAGGGTTCATTTGTCCGCCAAAGGTGCAGACAATAGAGCAAGAAGAGATATGTCAAACTTTGATGATGACATTGGATCAACTCTCCCAAGTGAAATGGCGTCCTAAGTATCGCCAAAATGGATGACATGAATCTTTTGGGCCTTAATTCGCATTTGCTTTTAGCTCTACTCAGCAATTGATTTCTGCACTTTCTCCTGTGCAGGGGCAAAAACAGACATGTCCGTCCAATCAAAGATGGGATTTTCAATCTTGACTGGTCATTCATGTGTCATTCCTCTTTGAGTAGAGACAATCCATGAATGCTCATTTTTTAATAATCCCCCTATGTTCAAACATGTCTCCAAAGACAATTTTGCATCTCATGCTCTTAAAAAGTTTTTCTTCTTTTGAGTAAATTCAAATCATTCTAAGGCTACAAACTTCTTCATGCTTATAGCAGTCCATGCCTTTTCAAAATGATTTTTGCATGATGATTTTTGTCTGTCTAAGTCGCTGATTCCACTGAGGATTATCAAATTAAACAGTTCAACAAATGATGTGAGATCAATTGAGCATGCTAAATGAGGTACATCAGGATGATGAAAGGCAAACCATGACCTACACACAGTCCCCTGATTAAACACTTGTGAGGTGAGCATAGGAAATTCTATGTCTACAGGGTAAAGAGTTCTCTCGCGAATGGTACAATGACCAAAGTGATAAGGGGCATTTCATTTCTCCACCCTAAACACGACAGGTTATCCATTGCCTAACCCCTTTGAGCCTCATGCCATTGTGAAGTTTCTTTCATATTACCCCTGTCAAGAACCACCCCACACTGGGGCAGATTGAAGGAGGGAACGGCATCATAAGGTGAGAAAACGGATAGGAATTTTCTTGCTTGAACTTGCATCAATCTTTGGGTGTTTTTATTGCATATAAATACTCATGGTAATTTAAGTGCCCTAGAATGACGAAGAGCAATTTTCTCTCTATTCTGCACGGTTGTATCCATCGTACAGCCCCATTGAGTCTGTAAAAAAATCTATGTTGATAGCAACTCCCCACATTGGGGCAAAGAGAAGGTCACCATCGTTCAAGCAGTATAAGCCGAAGTGGCTGACTGCAAATGAAGACTCAAGAGTCTAAGACAATCTTGAAAAAAAAAAAATGAATGAAAATTAGGGGCATGAAAAAAGCAGTGTGCCTGGTAAAAGCAAGGCCAATGCCCTCAAGGAAAAATGATGCTCGAGCAAAAGTCTTTGTAAAGACGAGCTCCATTGACAAGGAAGAAGACCGGTGACAACATCAAGATGATCACCACCTCTTCTACACATTTTTGAGCTTATAAATCCATTTGTTTCTCAACCCATGAGTCAAATATGCATTGTGTCCCTTTTGTAAAAGTCTCTTCTGACTAGAGCACTTGAATTAACATAGGAATTCATATGTTTATAAGCATCGCTCGAAGAAGTACGAGCAAGAACATTCCTATCTCTTTTCGCAGGGTTCTTGACTTGTAAACCCGAAGATGGCTGTGCAACATCTCTTGACCTTCGTGGTCCCTTTTGCCAAGCCTTTGACCAAGCCTACATTACGGTCCTGACAAAGACCTCTCAGATTGGTAAAGTCGTACCATTTGCGAGAATATTCGGATCCCTGTTGCCATAATGATAGTGAAAGGGTGAGATTCCTATGATCCCGCATCAATGGTCTAGATAAAATAGCCTTTTCAATGAGAGTGAGTGAAAAGCCCTTTCAGACTAAAGGTCTCTCATTTGACATATTCAAGACATCCTCATTTTGAATATGAATTGTCTTTCTGAAAAATTTTCCCCAGTGAAACTTTGGTGATGAAAACTGACAAAAATCGTCATGCATGAACCCCATTTGAATTGAAAAAATTTACAGTATGCACAAATCAGTTGCACATATTGCATATTTGTCTCACAGGAGACATACTTTCAGAGAGTAGAGATATCATCATGTCTCCAACTTACCAGGAGGTGGGAGACCTCCAGGGATATTTGAGGCACGTCCTCGATATTCCCAACTTACCAGGAGGTGGGAGACCTTCACGAGTATTCGAGGTTTGTCCTCAATATTCTCAATTTACCAGGAGGTGGGAGACCTTCACGAGTATCCGAGGTCCGTCCTCGATATTCCCAACTTACCAGGAGGTGGGAGACCTTCACGAGTATTCAAGGTTTGTCCTCGATATTCTCAATTTACCAGGAGGTGGGAGACCTTTAGGAGTATCCGAGGTCCGTCCTCGATATTTCCAACTTACTAGGAGGCGGGAGACCTTCACGAGTATCCGAGGTTTGTCCTCGATATTCCCAATTTACCAGGAAGTGGGAGACCTTCACGAGTATCCAAGGTCCATCCTCGATATTCCCAACTTACCAGGAGGTGAGAAACCTTCAGGAGTATTTGAGGCGCGTCCTCGATATTCTAGTTTACCAGGGGGTGGGAGACCTTCGGGGATACCTGAGGTGCATCCTCGATATTCCAACTTACCATGAGGTAGGAGACCTCCAGGGATATCTCAGGTGCGTCCTCGATATTCCAACTTTCCAAGAGGTGGGAAACCTTCAGGGATATCTCAGGTGCGTCCTCGATATTTCAGATAATCAAGAGATAGGAGACCTTTTCAAGCATATAAGGTAAGTCCCTCTTCATTGACACCGTGTGCTTCCATAGCCTGGAGTCCCTCTTTACCGACGTGGCGTGCCTCTATGGCCCGAAGTCAGGTAATGAAAAAAACTGGTGTCCTTGAGAAAAATCAAGCACTTAACAAGATTGTGTCCCAAGAAAAATCGGTACATCCCTGAGAGAGTTCAGGTAAGCAAATTGGTATCCCTGAAGAATGGTTCGGGTACCTAACAACTCTTTGCTTTTACAGGCGACCGAAGAATGGTCCGAGTCCTGGAAAGGCAATCCCCCGTCAAGGCGACCGAAGAATGGTTCGGGTCCTAGACAAACAATTCTTTGCTTCTACAGGCAACCGGAAAATGGTCCGAGTCCTGGAAAGGCAATCCCCCGTCAAGGTGACCGAAGAATGGTTCGGGTCCTAGACAAACAACTCTTTGCTTCTACAGGCAACCGGAGAATGGTCCGAGTCCTGGAAAGGCAATCCCCCGTCAAGGTGACCGAAGAATGGTTCGGGTCCTAAACAAACAATTCTTTGCTTCTACAGGCGACCGGAGAATGGTCCGAGTCCTGGAAAGGCAATCCCCCGTCAAGGCGACCGAAGAATGGTTCGGGTCCTAGGCAAACAATTTTTTGCTTCTACAGGCGACCGGAGAATGGTCCGAGTCC
>CM026416.1:11439360-11456749 GCA_014858505.1 Corymbia citriodora subsp. variegata
TCCGAGTCCTGGAAAGGTAATCCCCCGTCAATGCGACCGAATAATGGTTCGGGTCCTAGACAAACAACTCTTTGCTTCTACAGGCGACCGGAGAATGGTCCGAGTCCTGGAAAGGCAATCCCCTGTCAAGGCGACCGAAGGATGGTTCGGGTCCTAGACAAACAACTCTTTGCTTCTACAGGTGACCGGAGAATGGTCCGAGTCCTGGAAAGGCAATCCCCTGTCAAGGCGACCAAAGAATAGTTCGGGTCCTAGACAAACAACTCATTACTTCTACAGGCGACCGGAGAATGGTCCGAGTCCTGGAAAGGCAATCCCCTGTCAAGGCGATTAGAGAAAGTTCCGGGCCCTAGACAAACAACTTATTGCTTCTACAAGCGACCGAAGAATGGTTCGAGTCCTGGAGGAGCAGTTTCCCCATATCATCAATCACAGGTACGTTTTCTATATCAGCATCAGATAAGGAAATATCCTGATACTTGCCAAAAACTTAGGGTTCACACCCCATATCACTCTTTCCTGGTAAGTAACTGTAGGTATTTTTCTTATCCATTCAGTATGTATTATGCATTATTGCCATTTTCTGCTTCGGACACTTGGTCCTAGGTGAACTATCACCTATTGCATATGCATGGATAAAATTTAGGTATCAGTTCGTCTTTGAAGGCAACCTCTGCGAACTCACCTTCAAAGAAGGGCAGCTGTTGACACCTAAATTTTGACCAAGTATTTGCACTTAAATTGCTTAGAAAATTAGGGACTAATTTGGCCCTAAAAAAAGGATTTTTCATCACCTAAGTACTAATATTATTTGTATTTACTAAGTTTGATTTTCCTATTTATTTTCCTTTATTTTCGAGTAAAAAAAAAAGAAAAAAAGAAAAGAAAAAAAAAAGAGGCCCATAGAGGGGCTGGGCTTTCGCGCCCAACCCTCTTCTTCCTCATTTCTTCTTGTCCACGCAGGCCCGGGCCCGAGCCCGTCTTTCCCATTCTTTTCTTCCGCTTGGGTCCAGGCCCATTCGGCCCCCTAACTCCTTTGGCCCGGCCCCTTCTCCTTCTTCTTTCTCCTTCCTGCCTCCTTCCTCCTCCGTTGCTGCAACTCACGCGCGAAGACAGCTCGGACAGAGAGAGAAGAGCAGCCGGCGACGGAAAGGGACGTCTCGCATGCGCCATCAATGCCGCCGCGCGAGATCCGGCGCAAAACCCGGGCGGAGGGGACGTCTTGGCAAGAAGCCTTCAATGCCGAGCAAGCGTAGCCGAAAGCGACGCCAGTTTGGCCACGAGGGAGACTGGTCGGTGCATCGAGGACCGGTAGCCAAGCTCTCCGTCGACCGAGTCCTCCTTGGCCTATAAATAGAGGCGAGCAGAAGCAGCTGAAGAACACAGAACACAAGCAACAAAGAGCGAAAAATAGAGAGAAGAAAGAGAGAGATCTGGGAGAGAGAAGAGAGATCTGAGGAGGGCAGAGGAGGAGCGAGCTCAGAAGGCTTCCTCGGAGAGACATCCGGAGAGGCCTGAGAGTGAGCGAATCCGAGAGAGAGAGAGAGAGAAATCGGAGGCAAGCGGGGTGGAGGCAGATCTGCTGCGAGAGAAATAGATCTGAGAGAGAGTTAGAAGCAAGATCTGAGAGGGTGAGACCGGAGAGAGAGGGTGCTGCTCGGCCGAGTCCCGCCGCTGCGTGCGACGCTGGTTGCTCGGCCCGACGCCGTTGCTGTTCAGCCACAAATGACACCGCCTACTAGTATCGTTTCCGTGAAAGAGAAGAAGACAGATCTGCAGAGGGAGAGAAGGAGAGGGTTGAAGTTCTGGAAAAATTCCAGATCTGAGAGAGAGAGCTGCGAGAGACGGAGCCACGAGGGAGAGAGCCACAGGCCGACGCCATCACCGCTCCGCCACCCCCGACACCACTACTGCTCAACCACCGACGACGCCGCCTGCATTGCCGTCGTGGTCTCTTCTGCCGACAAGCCACTCCCACCGCCGTTCGCGTCCGAAGCCAACGACCCCGCTGCTCACACTCACGGATCTCGGCTAAACCTCACGCCGTCCGTGCTGCTGACCACCGTCCTTGCTGCCGACCACTGTCGTCTCCGGTGCCCTTCGCCACTTCGTCGTCCCGCCAGCTGGTTTCACGAGGACCGCCGCCGCTCGCCGTGGCCGGGAGGCGCTCGGCCACCCCCTTCAGCGCCGCGGAGGAGCTGCAACAGAGAGGGGGTATCCGGAGTCGGGTCATGACCGGGTCAGGCACATGGACCCGGTCGACTAGTTAGGGTTTGTTTTTGCGGGCTATGGGCCGGGATGTGCTAAGCTGTTGGCCCATCTCTATTTTTTTTGGGCCGGACTTGATTTTGGGTTTGACTATTTATTTCTAATTGTTTCAGGTACTTCCGCGGGCCAAGCGAATTTGGCCCATTAGCCGAATTTGGCCCAACCGAGGACCCTAAGGCCCTAGAGCACGGGCCTCTCGCCGGGCCGAGCCTGACCCGGGTCCAGCCGGATGACCCGACCCGGGTCCGGCCGGTTTTTATAATAATATATTATTGTTTTAATTATAAAAGTATTTTAAAAAATAAATAATAAAAAATAATTTTTTTTCAGAAAAATCCGAAAATCCGAAAAATAGTTTATATTTTTCAGAAATATCAGAAAATCCAAAAATATTTTATATTTCACATTTTCTAGAAAAAAACCAGAAAATTCAGAAATATTTTATATTTTCTAAAAAATCAGAAAAACCCAAAAATATTTCATATTTTCCAAAAAAAAGGGAAAAAGCCAAAAAATGTTTGTTTCAACAATGCATGAAAAATCCTTGAAAAATGCAAAAATATCAAACCTGAGGGTTTAAACAAGATTAGGTACCGGAAGGGCATTAGTGATTAACTAGTGTAATCAAGTCCCCGATCCTAGTTTCTCCGGTTGTGCAGGAGTAAAATATTTCTCCCGATATTTTACTTGGGTTTCTAATCGACCCACCCCAAATTGATTAGTAGCGACTCCTTTTTAAATGAATTTTAATTGCAGGTTAAAAACTCGACCCTTAAGTCGTGAATTGGTGGGCTTGGGAGAGCCCTGGTAGAAGCCCTGATGAAAGGCGTTCAGTTGAGCCATTAGCCTCCCCGGGACGCGAGGGGGAGGTCGTGACAGCTTGGCGACTCCGCTGGGGACAAAATTTTTGTGGACTTAGGCCATTTTCTCTTGTTTAAATATTTTCCTAACTTGGGTATTTTGTGTGTGTGCAGGTATACTAATTTTGTTGAAATAAATTTTTGTGTATAAATTATTGTGCATGCTTTAATTGTTTTAGCACTACACTGTGACACACACAATCCTGCCGCCGGACCTGGGCCGCCATAGGATATTTTAGGATGGTGTTAAGAAAGATACTGCCTTGAACGCGAGACAGCGATGTAGAGGCCGCTTTTCTTTTCCCCGAAATTTTAGGTAGAGCCGAGGTTGAGAGAATTTGGCACGAACGCGAGACTGCGTCGGTCATATTACCTCTTAATCTCATTATACCTTTTTAGTTAGAAATCGAACCACACATATCATCCGCATGTCTATGTGTTTATTGTGATCTTTGAGAGTAAGGTAATTTCTTAACCCTTTTTATTTGGTTATTTACTTACGTTCCTAGACCCATGGCAACTGAGGTCAGTCATTTAAGTCGCTTGTTTTATATGCGATGGGTAGACACAATGTCCGGTTCATTCCTGCTCCCAAGAAAAAGCTCCTTTGTTGGTGGGACCAGTTAGATCGACCCGGTCAAAAACATGTTGAACATATAATCGGCCATCTCCTCCCATTTCTCCAAATTAGAATTGTCACGCCCCGAACCCCGAGCACGTGACAACCCCTTACCATGGTCAATTGAAAGCGACGTCCCAGGACTCGTCGACGACCATTCATTTTAATCTTTTGTTATGCGCAAGCGGAAGACGAACCATCCCTAGTCCAACAATCAATCAATCAATCAATCAATCAGGGATAGAGGGATGAATAACAAGAACAACCATCACTACTCATTTACACAATTTACTGGATTAACCAACGGAGGATCGTCTTTTGAATTACAAGCTCGACAAAAGGGGCTGATCCATCCTCTAAGCCAGGCCAAAAAGAAACTAGGCTAATCCAGATATACCGAATGAACCCTCGGGTTCAACACCACGGTCACTTGGACCCATCGGACTCGACTCCGTCAGGTCGATCACTGGAGAAACGGGGGGCAGGATTCTCCACAGCGGGTGCACCATTCTAAAGACCTGAAAAATGTTAACCACGACGGGTTGAGATAAAATCTCAGCGAGTTCTTTCCCCTAAGCCCCGGTTAGTACGTCAACTCAACCCGGGGTATCTCTCCAGAACCACCCCTCACTCAACCCGACCACAAACACCCAGCAATCAGCAATCAAACCACAGACAGGTTCAACCAACAATCAGAGGTCGGTTTGCATGCAACCTTACCTGATATGCCATACCCTGCACGTTAAATCTCATTCAATGCAAGCAATGCAACCAACAATCGAATAGTCGGTTCACATGCAACCTTACTCGGTATGCCATACCCTGCACATTATCAATTCATGCGTGCGTGCCATAAATGATATGATCACCTCATGCATAATCGTAACCAATGATGCCATGTTTTCTCATGCACTCTCGCATTCACACGTGTTCCGATTATTATTGCCCCACAGGGCTACAACTTGGCCGAGGTGCAACGGCGCTACGGCGCCCTTTCTCCGCAGAGGCGCAACCGTGCCCTTCCGTGCAGGCCGAGGCGCTATGGCGCTACGGCGCCCTTCCTCCGCAGAGACGCAACCGTGCCCTTCCGTGCCCAAAAGACGTCAAGGGATACTCTCCCGAGACCGCATGCCCACAGAACGTCAAGGGATACTCTCTCGATACTGCATGCCCAACAAATGTCAAGGGATACTCTCCCGAGACGGCGTTTCAACTTAGTGATCACGCAAGCACACCATCACAACCCACTTATTATCTTTGAGCATTAGCCAATGCACACATGCTTGCATATGAAACCTCAAATCATTTCTCACAAAAGCGGTTCGTATCCGGTGTCCCTCGGATAAACCATTTCTCCCACCTTTCTTATAAAAGCGGTCCATTTTCGGTGTCCCTCGGACAAACCATTTTTTTTCCTTTTTGTGAAATTCACACAATTCATGCGAATGTTCATGCCACGACACATCAATTTCACTTCATATGATCAAGACACATGAAATTATGCACAATTTCACTTCCGGATGAACAGTGCCATGAACAGTAATCCGTGAACAGTAATTTCCGAAATTCAATTAATAATAAATTAAATTCAGAAATTAAATAAAACATTGATTAAACACAAATTAATCAATCAATTAAGCTAAACAAGCTTAATTATCACATAATACACAAATAAGCACAATTAAGCATAATCAAGCATAATTAAGCAAGATTAAGCTAAGCTAATCTTAATCACCTATCTAACCACCTATCTTAGGGCTAATACAACTTAATTAACCCTCCTAAACCAGCATTAACACTAATTAACCCAACCCTAAGCAAGTTTAGGCACTAAATAGGGATTATGGGCTAAACTCACCCGTTAAGCGGGCCGGCGACACCGGCGCGGCGGTGGCGACGAACCCGACACCTAGGGACCTCACTCACGACGATCCAAGGCAGTCCCGGGCTCAACACAGCAGCAACAAATTCGGATTCCCCACTGAACTTCACAAAATAGCACTGCAGGAGGAGGAGGTTGCTGGTCGGAGCAAAACAAGGTGGCCGGAGCTCCGGCGAGCTCGTGGCCGGTGACCGGAGGCTCCTGGGGGTCGAGGGGGAGTTGTGCGTGGCTGGTGTGGGCATTGGGTAGGCTAAAAATGGAGAGAAACGGAAGGAAAATCGAAGCTGCACAGGAGGCGTTGCACAGTGACGGTCGGAGGACCGCCGAATTCAGGCAGCAGTACGGGACGGAAGGCAGCTCCGTTCGGTGATCGGCCACCGTGAAAAGTACGGAATTTCTGTGCTGAGCATTTTGATAGGTGGCACGGCCCGAGATTCCACCGGGAAGGCAACGGAAAACTCCAATTTCGGCGAGAGGTCAGAAACTGAAACTGCAGGAAGGCAAGGGAAGAAGGGGAGAGAGGGGCTGCGATTTTGGAGAAGATGAAGAGGAGAGAGAGAGTGAAGTGAAGGCTAAAGGATAAGCCTTATCCAAGTCATCAAGGCTTGCCCCACTTGCCAAACAATGACCTCATCTTCTCTCTCTTCCTTTTGACTTTTCTTCAAAATATCCAAGGGCATTTTGGTCATTTCCACCTTGCACATTTCCCAATCTGTCCTTGGGCTGAAAATGGAGGACAGGCCTAGGAAAAAGGCCGGAAAATGAATAGGAACGGGCTCGGGAATTTATTGGGCTCGAATTGGCTCAGGTTTAGACAATGGGCTAGGAAGGGTAAATGGTCGGTTTGGCCCAACGGGCTCACTTGCTTGCCTCGGGCCTTCCATGGCGGTTGTCCCACCTTAGGCGTGAGGCCCAAACTGTTCTTGCCCGGCCCACGTCCTCGTAGGCTCGTTTCCTCGGTCCGAAATCCCTTTCTCAAAAACTCGGCTCAACCGACACTGTCGACTGTCGAGGAAGCATCGTCCAAAAGTCCGTCTTGGACGTTCCCGAAAATTCGAAGTTCAATATTGGATTCTCATGCCTTGTCAATTTCGCCCGAATGCCATTTTGGTACTACTCAGACTGACAGGCGGCTTCGAGGATTCACGTGTAACCGACTCGTGCCAATTCACGTTCAAGACTTCTCGACACATGGACTTCCTTGACTACATGAAATTGCGAAGGATCGATTCTTATTTCTAAGTGCACGATTATCAAGGATCGACATAGGGCCATTCGCGAGTTCGATAACAGTAGACGGAATCACCCGTTGTCCCATTATTTCTATCCGCGAATCGACTTCTAGTCGTCCTTGAAATCGGCCTGCATGACTACAGGATCGTCCTTACGCAAGTTTCACGGTCGAGTCGTTTTCCCAGGTCAAGTTCTTTAGTCGCACGAGTTTTGTCCTCATTAGCCTTTTCCCTCAAGATCAGTATCTCAAGAGTGATCAATTCCGAGTGAGATCAACCAACAATGCATTGGCGAAATTAACGTTCATTCCTCCTTCAAAGGGCTCGAATTTCAGGACGTCACACAAATCTTACAAAAATTAGCACCAATGAATAACCGAAATTCTTTTGGGACTTTTTAACTTCAAATTTCCTGCAAGAACAGAGTTAGTACACGTCCGAGCAGGATGTAATGCACTACTGGAAATCAAGCAGAAAACTTAATTAAACGTGATGTAGGATTGAGGACATAAATATGTGCAAGTGAGCAGTGTTGTCAAATTAGTCATTAGATGCAGAGAAAGCACCTATTGGCATGACACGTTTTGCACATATTTTCGAAAATCATCTCCACAGGATATGCAAATTTGAAAATAGACTGGTGATCCCGAAAATCCAATTTGAATCATTGAAGATAGGAAGATGAAGCTGGTGTAGATAGCGGACGATGATGAAGAGGCCTCAGAAAATAAAAAAAGATAAGCATGAGATGGATGGTGTTGACAGTGGATGATAATGGCCGAATTTCTTTGATCTGCTTCCCTCTTGTTCTTTTATTTCGTTTCCCACTCACATTTATTTTCTCAGGTACCCCTCTTACTCAACTTCCATGCCGACATGACATTCTTAAATAAAAAGATGTCCCTTATTTTGAAATGCGGAATAATAATATAAAGAACGAAATCGGAACTACACATAGTATGGATTTTTTTTGTTTAGGGATAATATTATTTCATCATCGACAAGTTTGATCCATAATGTCTATAAAATGAATGATGAGTATACTAGCGAAAATTTAAGATGGATTATAAGATGAGGACACAAGTGACTATAAGAAAAAATCCACTACTGAAAGCCCAGGCAGAATGGATTATAAGATGAGGACACAAGTGACACTAAAACAAACTAGGCCTATTATGTTTCAGATTTCATTGACTGACTTGATCATCAACAATTTTCATGCAACTCATAGCCTCATTATTTCCCTCAACTTGAGAGGCCGACGATGTCTCAGTCATCGGCATGCCCTAGTATTGAAGAGCCCATTAATATATTTCAAATTGAAACTCGAGCTGGGAAGGTTTTGCTATAAATACTCATGGATCTTCCCAATAGAATTCGAGTTTTATCAGGGTCATTCTCTGATATTTCAAATATCTTCCCAATATTTCAAATTGTTTTAAAACACCTAAAGAAACTCAACCTGCGAGGGCTTTGCTGCAAATCCTCATAGACCATCCCAATTCTCTTGCTTAACTTCCATCATTCTTTTGTTAGGGAGTGTCTTAGCTTTGGTAGAAGCCAGAGGGAATGAGACTGAACGGCTGACTCTATTGGAATTCAAGACTCGAATAGATGATCTTGGCAGGGTTTGAGCTCGCGGCACGATATTAGCCATATCTATAGAGGGTACCAGTGTCACATGTGGTTGTAGATGCCGCAGCGTCACTACATTTGACCTCAGCTTCGAAAACCTAGCTAAGGTCGTGACGTCCTATATTGGTAACTAAAGCATTCTTAGGGAGGTCATCAATATGCAAAACAAAGGTTCGGCTCCGAAATTCCTCCATATTTCGATCTCTTGTTTAGGCTGCAAATTGTTCCCTAAAACTTAATTAGTATTTCTCTTCTCACAAGTTCTACAGTCTAGGGGTGATCTGTACAGCTCTAAATAGTGAGTCGCAGGAATCTAATCCAAATAAATTTAAATTTGTAGATGGATACTTTAATTAAAGAATGCATAGTTAGTACAAAGGACGCAAAGTAATTCCACGTGGCTCCTTTCATCCCACGTCACCCAGTTACACTACCTTCTCATGACATTCTTGTTTGATTCCCCTGAGATACGGATCATGTCTTTCAACGAGAATCTTAATTATTTTTCAATTACAGTCCTATTCCCAAGTCAGTTAATATTCATTTTTTGTTTGTCTAGCTCTAATCGGCCATAGGTGATTGCTAAAAAAGTAAATTTTTTTTAATTATGTCCCATCAAAAAGATTTGACGACCCTAAAAGTAATTTTTCTTTTTTTTTTTCACGCGGACATCACGACTAATCAAAGAGTAATTCGGAGTTAAGTAAAGAAAGTAAATCCAAACGAAATTTGGTTAGTGCAGGGGGTAAAGTTGGCTTGACGTGCACTTTGAGCTGATGCCCCCAAGTCCTTTCTTGCACTTGAAAAGCTTTGAATTCTCACCTTCTTTTATGATATTCTTTTCTCTATGTTTGCTTTTGGAAAGTGTGACACTGAACACCCTTCTTAGGATTTTCAATAATCATAATGGTTCTTTATTATACCATGGTATTTGATTCGCCAAATACATCATTATTGTATACTCTTTCATATGTATGGCGCAACCCAATTTTTGTTTTTGAAATTTAGAATCCCTTACTTTTTTTTGAATCAAAATATCATATTGAAATAATAAGAAATTCACTCTTGACAGGGTGGTATGTGTATGATAATTAGCTAAATTCAATAATAGGACTTCATGCAATTCAATTTTTCTTTTAATTCGTTGTTTCTGGGTTAAAGAGCAAACGAAAGCGGAATGAGTACATTCCTATCACTTTTCCCAATTTCCCATGTCGAAGAGCAAATGAAAGGTCGGACAGATCAAACACGTTCCTTTGACCTTTCCCATTTTCCCATGTTAATGAATAAACGAAAGGTTGGATAGATGAAATCCGTTTTCCATTTTCCCATGTCAAAGAGCAAACGAAAGGTTTGACAGATGAAATACGTTCCTACAACATTTGACCTTTTCCCATGTCAAAGAGTAAAGGTTGGATAGGTGAAACACGTTCCTTACTTATCTCATGTGAATTATCAAAAGAAGAAGTAGGAGAAGAAGAAGGAGAAGAAGAATTATTGTCTTGACTTGAACTCTCACGCTTCTTCAATTAAATATCATCTGCCAACTGCAACTTGTTTCTATTCCTAACTCGCTGTATACGTATTAACCAAGAAAAAAAAAGAGACTAGATGTATACCTTTGGTATTAAATTCATACCTCGTTTATTATAATTTCAATAATTTGAAAAAATTAATGCAGAATATATTAAAATGTTAAAGATCATAATATAACAGAGTGGACTCTGTTATTACAATTCAATAATAAAGCATATAGAGTAAGGAAAGCAAAATAGCTCGAGCCGGACAAAATTAACACAAAACCTTGTTAGTACACCTGGGGACAAGACTCCCATGAACGATAAATGGAAAGTACAATCAATAAAGAGTTTCAACCCTGGTTGTCTTAAGTTGCTTTTAAAGCCCCTAAAGCCCTGGTATCGAAGAGCCCATGATATATTTCAAATTATTACAAAACACCTATGGATCTTCCCAATAGAATTCGAGTTTTATCCGGGTCATTCTCATGCTTCACTACCATCATTCTTCCACTAGGGAATGTCTTAGCTTTGGTAGAAGCTAGCGGGGATGAGACTGAGCA
This sequence comes from Corymbia citriodora subsp. variegata, assembly GCA_014858505.1. Classification (NCBI taxonomy): domain Eukaryota; kingdom Viridiplantae; phylum Streptophyta; class Magnoliopsida; order Myrtales; family Myrtaceae; genus Corymbia; species Corymbia citriodora. The sequence continues at coordinate 11,449,937 of CM026416.1, forward strand.
ACTGGCTCTATTGAAATTCAAGACTCAAATAGTTCACCTTGGCGGGGTTTTGAGCTCGTGGCATGATACTAGCCAAATCTAGGAAGGTTACTAGTGTCACACGTGGAAGTAGATGCCACAGTGTCATCGTATTGGGCCTCAACTTCAAAAACCTGATCGGAGTTGTGCCACCTTATATTGGTAACTTAGCATCCTAAGGGAGGTCAATCTGCAGAACAAAGGTTTTGACTCCGAAATTCCTCCATAATTCAATAGCTTATTTCAGTTGCAAAAGTTTTTCTTTATAACTTAATTATCATTTCTCTTCTCACAAATTCTCTGGTCTAGGGGTGATGTGTACAACTCTATATAATGAGTTGCAAGAATCTAAACCAAATAAAATTTAAATTTGTTGACGAATACTTTAATCAAAGAATGCATAGTTAGTACTAAGGACGCAAAGTAATTCTATGTGTCTCCATTTGTCCCACGTCACCTATTCACATCGCCTTCTCATGCCATTCTTGTTTGATTCTTCTTGGATAAGGATCATGTCGTTCAACAAGCATCTTAATTATTTCTCAATTACAATCTTATTCCCAAGTTGGTTAATGCTCAATTTTTATTTGTCTAGTTCTAATTGGTCATAGGTGATTGCTAAAAAAAATCCTTTTTAATTATGTCACATCAAAAAGATTTTTTTTTTTTTGTAAGGTAAGTATTATAGACTTTCAACCGGAATAATAGTATAACAAAGGTGAAACACGGCACCAACCCGCACTCAAGTGGATAGCATGTCACTAGAGTGGAAGGGTATCCCGTTCACACACTGAAAAAAACAGACAAGTTTAATGAGCGAAGGAACGAACTCATATAGTCCTAAGCTAGGCCATATGCGGCTCCACAACAAAAATGCAAGGGTCAATCCCCCAACTATACTGTATCAAAAAGATTTGATAACCCTAAAACTAATTTTTCATTTTTTTCACGTGTACGTCACAAATAATCAAAGAGTATTTTGGAGTTAATTAAAGAAAGTAAATCTAATTACGATCGAATGGGCCTATACGTGGAAGGAAATTCGGTTAGCGTGGGAGGTGAAGTTGGCTTACCGTGCACTTTGAGCCGATGCACCTGTGTCCCTTTGTGAAAAGATTTGAACTCCCACCTTCTTTTTATGATCTTTTTTCTCCATTTTTGCTTTTGGAAAGTATGACCCTAAACACCCTCCCTAGGATTTTCAAGATCGAAAAATCATCTTCACCCATCAGGCACGGGCACGTAACCAGTCAAATCAAAGTAAGACAGGTGGTGTGTGTATGATAATTACCTAAATCCAATATTATGACTTTTCGCAATTCAGTTTTTCTTTTAATTCCTTGTTTCTAGGTTAAAGAGCAAACAAAAGGTTGGACAAATATGATCCTATCACTTTTCCCATTTTCCCATGTCAAAGAGCAAATGAAAGGTCAGATAGATTAAACACGTTCCTCCGACTTTTCCCAAGTTGGATGGATGAAATGCGTTTCTCATTTTCCCAATGTCAAAGAGTAAATGAAAGATTTGACAGATGAAATACGTTCCTAGGACTTTTCCCATTTTCCTATGTCCAAAGAGCAAAGAAAAGGTTGGACAGATGAAACACGTTCCTTACTTATCTCATGTGAACCGTCAAAAGAAGAAGAAGGGGAGAAGAAGGGGAAGAAGGATTGTTGACTTGACTTGAACTCTCACACTTCTTCAATTAAATATCATCTGCCAACTGCAACTTGTTTCCTTTTCTAACTAGTTGTATACCTATTGACCAAGGAAAAAAAAGACTAGATGTATACCTTGGGTATTAAATTCATACCTTGTTTATTATAATTCCAATACTTCAAAAAATTAATGCAGGATATATTAAAATGTTAAAGTTCAAAATATAATAGAGTGGCCTTTGTTATTATTACATATCAATAAAAAAGCATATAGAGTTAGGAAAGAAAAATAGCTCGAGGCGGACAAAATTAATACAAAACCTTGTTATTATACTTCAGGACAACACTCCCGTAAGCAACAAATGGGGAGTGCAGTCAATCAAGGAATTTAAACCCTGGTTGTCTTAAGTTGCTTTTAGAGCCCCTAAAGCCCATTTGCAAAGTCCAAGCAAAGGCAACCTTAATCATATGCGTGAAAATCTACAACCTTTTTCTTTCTATCATATTTTATCCTTTTCATTTATATAATGACAAAGGCTAAACAAAATCCAGTAACAAACTAAATGCTTACCAATCTTGTAATACAATTCCAAATCTTACAAAAAATTAGCGCCAACGAATAAATGACATTCATTTGGACTTTTAACTATAAATTTCTTGCAAGAATAGAGTTTGTACATGTCGAAACAGGATGAAACGCAATGGTGGAAATAAAAACGAAAGCTTATCTAAACGCAACGTAAGGATGGAGTACACAAATATGAGCAAGTAAGCAGTGTTGCCAAATTAGTCATTAGAAGCAAAGAAAGCACCTATTGGCATTACGCATTTTGGATATATTTTCAAAAATCATCTCCACAAGAGATGCAACCTTGAAAATAAAACAGACTGGGGATCCGGAAAATCCAATTTGAATCATGATCAGTATAATTGAGCATAGGAAGATGAAGTTGGTGTTGACAGCGGAGGATGATGAAGAGGCCTCAGAAAATAAATTTATAAGGTTTGGATGGATGATGGCGTTGATAGTAGACGGTAATGGCCGAATCCCTTTGATCTGCTTCCCTCTTGTTCTTTTATTTTGTTTCCCACTCACATTTATTTACTCGAGTTCCCCTCTTACTCAACTTCAATGCGGACATGCCATTCTTAAATACAACATATCCCTAATTTCTAAATGCGGCAGAAGAACAGATATGCAACAATGCACAGGATGGATTTTTTTAGGAATATAATTATGCCTTTATCGACTTGTTCGATCTGTAATTTCTATAAAATGAATCATGAGTCTACTAGTGAAAATTTAGGGCATTAACAAGGAAGATGAAGAGGAAAAATTGGATTGAATGGCTTTGAAGGTGAAGATTGATTTCATTCCTAAACAGAAAAAATCCACTACTAAAAGGCACGGACAAAGTGGATCATAAGAAGAGGACGCAAGTGATGTTGAACCAAACTAGGCACCATTATATTTCAGATTTCGTTGACTGACTTGATCATCAATAGTTTCCTCACAACTCGCAGCCTCGTTTTTTTCCCCTCAACTTGAGAGGCCCACGATATCTCAGTCATCGACATGCCATAGTATCGAAGAGCCCATTGATGTATTTCAAATTGTTTCAAAATACCTAAAGAAACTTGAGCTGAGAGGGTCTGCTGCAAATCTTCATGGACCTTCCCAATTCGCATGCTTAACTACATTCGTTCTTCTGTTAGGGAGTGTCTTAGCTTTGGTAGAAGCCAGTGGGGATGAGACTGAACGGCTGGCTCTATTGGAATTTAAAACTCGAATAGCTGATCGTGGTGGGGTTTTGAGCTCACGGCACAATACTAGCCACATCTACAAAGGGTACTAGTATCACATGTGGTTGTAGACGCCGAAGTGTCACCATATTCAACCTCAACTTTGAGAACCTAGCTAGGGTCGTGCCGCCCTATATTGGTAATATAAGCATTCTGAGGGAGGTCAATATGCTGATAAAGGTTTCAGCTCCGAAATGCCTCCGTAATTCGATCACTTGTTTCGGTTTTAAAAGTAGTTCCCTAAAACTTAATTAGTATTTCTCTTCTCATGAATTCTACAGTCTAGGGGTAATATGTACAACTCTATATAATGAACCACCGAAATCTAATCCAAATAAAATTTAAATTAGTTGACGAATGCTTTAATTAAAGAATGCACAGTTAGTACAAAGGACGCAAAGTCATTCACGTGTCTCCTTTTGTCCCACGTCACCCAGTCACATTGCCTTCTCATGCCATTCTTGTTTGATTCCCCTTGGATAAGGATCATGCCATTCAACAAGAATCTTAATTATTTCCCAATTACAGTCTTATTCCCAAGTTGGTTAATGCTCATTTTTTGTTTGTCAAGTTCTAATCGGCCATAGGCAATTGCTAAAAAATAAATAAATTCTTTTTTAATTATGTCGCATCAAAAAGATTTGATGACCCTAAACCTAATTTTTCTTTTTTTTGCGTGGATGTCACGATTAATCAAAGAGTAATTTGGAATTAATTAAAGAAAGTAAATCCAATTACGATTGAATGGGTCTTTATGTGGAGGAAATTTGGTTAGCGTGGGGGTAAAGTTGGCTTGGCATGCACTTTGGGCTGATGTGCCTAAATCTCTTTCTTACACGTGAAAAGCTTTGAATTCCCACCTTCTTTTTATGATTTTTTTTCTCTATTTTTGCTTTTGAAAAGTGTAACACTAAACACACTCCCTGGGATTCTCGATATCAAAGAATCATCTTCACCCATCACGTACGGGCACATAACCGGTCAAATCAAGTAAGATAGATGGTGGGTGCTTGATAATTAGCTAAATCCGATATTATGAATCGCCGCAATTCGATTTTTCTTTTAATTCCTTGTTTCTGGGTTAAAGAGCAAACGAAAAGTTGGACGGATGCATTCCTATGACTTTTCCCATTTTCCCACGTCAAAGAGCAAGCTAAAGGTTTGATAGATGAAATACGTTCCTACGACTTTTCCCATTTTTCCATGTGAAAGAGCAAAGGAAAAGTTGGATAGATGAACCACGTTTCTTGTTTGTCTCATGCGAACTGTCAGAAGAAGAAGAAGAAGGAGAAGACTCACACTTCTTCAATTAAATATCATTTGCCAACTACAACTTGTTTCCTGATAAAGGGAAAAAAAAGAAGACTAGCTGTATACTTCGGGTATTAAATTCAAACCTTGTTTATTATAATTCCAATACTTTGAAAAGTGAATGCAGAATATATTGGAATTAAATACACAATCCATTTTTCCTAATTCCCATAATGTTTTTAAATAACAATATGGCTATGTTAAAATATTAAAGATCATAATATAATAGCGCGGAGTTTGTCATTATTAATTAGTAATCCATCTATTAGTATACAAGATGCAAAATTCAATTTGCATATCAATATAACAGGTTAAACGCTGGTACAACATAGTTCTACAAGGTAATATTTTGATATTAATTCTTCTTCACCATCGTAGAGATTTTGCTCTCTTTTATTTATAAGCACTATTTTAAATTTTAATAATAATAAATGATATTCCAACCATGTAAAATGGGACATTACAAATGTATAATTTATAGAAAAGACACATATTTTTATTTACAAATTAAATTGACAAATGGAAGTAAATTGGATTATAAATTGCGAAATAGACCTACATACATGTACGGATAACTGTGTTATGCTTGAAAAAGACTAATGTTGTTGCCCCTACTAAACAACCCAATAATGTTGTTGCCCCTACTAAATGGCCCAACAATTTAGGGATTGAAAGATGGTTTTATATGATAAAGGACACAGTTGATAATGAAGAAAACTAGGGCCCCATGGTGTTGAGCTTTCATCAACTAACTTGATCATCAATAGTTGCCTTGCCTGTCACGGCCTTATACTTTTCTCAACTTGAGAGGACCAAGAAAGAATTGGCATGACTCTTTTTTCGTTGCTGATATCAAGGAAGATCATGTTGCCCGCTATTATATATTCACGAATTGTTACAAAACAACATTGCAAGAAAACCAAAAGAGGCTCAAGCCGAAAGCGCTTTGATACAAATCCTCATGGACCTTCCTTATAGACATCGGGTTTTATCCGGGTCATTCTCATGCCTAACTACCATCATTCTTTTGTTAGGGTGTCCCCTAGGTTCAATGGAAGCTGGAGGTAATGAGACCGATCGACTTGCTTTGCTAGAATTCAAGGCCCAAATAACCGATCCTGGCGGGTTCTTGAGCTCGTGGAATGATACTAGCCACTTTTGTGAGTGGTATGGTGTCAAATGCGGTCATAGACACCAAAGAGTCGTTGTATTGGACCTCAACTCCAACAACCTACTCGGTGACGTGCCTCCTCATATTTGTAACCTAAGCTTTTTGAGAGAAGCCGATCTACGTAACAACGGGTTCCACTCTGAAATTCCTTCCGAATTCAGCCGCTTGTTGAGGTTGCAGAAGTTGTTCCTTGGTAACAACTCGTTCAGTGGACAAATCCCTTCGAATCTCTCCCATTGCTCTAATTTGCTCACGCTTGTCTTAGACTACAACATGCTCGAAGGAAATTTGCCCGCGGAATTCGGCTCCTTGTCCAAGCTCCAAGGACTTGGAATTCAAGTCAACAACTTGATGGGGAACATTCCGACGTCATTTGGAAATTTATCCTCTCTTCAAGTCTTCGGAATAACTCGTAATAACTTCGGTGGTACGATCCCAGAGACTCTTGGCCGGCTGAGAAATCTAAAGGCCCTCGGTCTCGGCTTCAATAAATTTGTTGGTACGATTCCTATCTCAATCTTCAATATATCTACTATGGCAGTGCTTTCTGTGGGGGGAAACCAATTAAAGGGGGCCTTACCCAGCGACTTAGGCTTCACTCTTCCGAATCTCAAGGAAATCGATTTGAGTGACAACCACCTCACTGGACCCATCCCTGAGTCAATATCCAATGCCTCTAATGTCGATTTTTTCACCATCCTATCGAACAATTTTACTGGGAAAGTTCCTTCTTTCTCAAAGATGAGAGGACTCTATTGGTTTAGTATCAACTTCAACAACTTAGGAAGTGGACAATCTGTTGATCTTAACTTCCTCTGTTCTTTAACCAATTCCACAAAATTAAAAATATTG
>CM026416.1:11461187-11675209 GCA_014858505.1 Corymbia citriodora subsp. variegata
GCCGGGGAGGGCCGCCCTCGCCGGATCTGGCTGGGGAGGCCCTCCCCGGTCGGGGGAGGGCCGCCCCCGCCGGATCGGGCGAGGGCGGCCCTCGGTCGGTCGGGGGCGACCCTCCCCGGCGTGGGCCACCCTCGCCGGCGGCCGGACGTCGCCGCCGGCGAGGGTGGCCGTCGCCGGCTCCCCTCTGCCGGAGGGAAGAGGAAAAAAAAAGAAAAAAGAAAAAGAAAAAAAGGAAAAGACGAAAATGCCCTTCAGTTTAAAAATCTGGGGTAAATGTGTCCCAAGTGGCATAGTTCAGGGTTTTTCGTGACATAATAAAAAGTTCAGGGTAAAATTGTCCTGAGTGGCATAGTTTGGGGTTTTTTATGGCACAAAAAAAAGTTTAGGGTAAAATTGTCCCAATGGACATAGTTTGGGGTTTTTTATGGTACAAAAAAAAGTTCAGGGTAAAATTGTCCCGAGGGGCATAGTTCAGGGTTTTTGGTGGTATTTTCCCTTAATTTAATTAGGATTGCCATTTATTTATCTTTTAATGCTAGGTGTTTATTTTCCCTTGCAATTTATTTAATATTTTCTTTAATTGCTTATTGCTATTTTGATTATTACACACCTGCATGATCATCTCACATGTTAGTGGTTAAGTCTAAAATCAATCCAAACTGCCTGACAAATGTCTTTTTGAAATGAATAAGATTAGGTACCAAAAGCGCACCAATTGGCTAATTAGTGTAATCAAGTCCCTGACCCTAGACTCTCTGGTTGCATAGAAAGTAAGGCATGCTCCCATGTCTCGCTTGATTTCTTACCAACCCCAATAGGCTATTGAAGACTTTCATGAACACCTAATGTCACGCGGGTATGGGCTTGGGAGAGTTTATGTCTAATGAGGGTCCTGGACCCACTCTTTGAATAATACCCATAAACCTATTTAAATATTTCTTTTCCCCTCAGGACGGAAAAAATAGGTCTCGACAACGGTGAGGATGGCAAGGCGAAATCGGTTGTGGATGGAGCCGAGGAGGCCTCAGCTGTATCCTCTGATGTTATAATTCTCGACGTCGGAGTAAGCCCCTCTCTCTGTATGTATATCTCTCGCAGTTTATGTGAATGTACTAGCTAAAGCCTCGATTTTGTCAATGCTTGTCCAACTCTCCCTGCATTATATAGCTGAGGATGTTACTCCGTGGTGCATACCATGTTCTGTTTGTGCGGTCTATTGAATGTCTCTGTTTCATCTCTGCAGGGAATGACTCGTGGGGGATGTGCAGCGAGTGTGAAGAGAATTCTGGAAAACCAAGTGAGTTCACCATTGCTTTTGTTTTGATTGAAATTCGTGAAGAGTGTTTGCTGTTATATTCTCTAAGGTAACTAGGATTGTCCATTTTTCAACTTGAATTGAGAGAACATTCATCTACTGGGTTACGCATTTTGTGATTTCATAAATCTAAAGAGAAATAAGATTCCAAAGTATCTCTTATGTGGATGGAGAGAATTGCTGGAGAAATTGCTTTCATCAATTTTTGTGGTAAAATTTTGAACCGGTGTGTTTTTTCTTCTTCTCTAACGTTGGACAGCTACAAGTATCTGCCGCCAGCGTCAATCTTATAACCGAGACAGCCATTGTATGGCCTGTTTCTGAAGCCAAGGCTGTACCTAACTGGCAAAAAGAGTTGGGAGAAACACTTGCTAAACACTTGACAAATTGTGGCTTCAAGTCTAACCCTCGAGGTGAGCAGTTTTATATGCCATCTGCCTGTTGCTGTAAATTGATGTTTAGCTTATATTTGTGAATATCGCTGCCACATACAAGGTATGTTTGATGACAGATGTCCTGTGTCGATAGCTCCATCTACTAATTAGAATTACAAGCTTCTATATCTCTTTAGCTTGTTACAGATACAAACAGTTCTATAAGTATTAAATTCGTTCAATCAAGTGTCGCTTAACTTTTTAAGAGTCTTGACAACTGACTTGTCCCTACGGGTTGTGTTCTATCATGACATGTTGTGATTGTGGGGGTTATCATTGATTGTTAATTTCTGGGATCCCTTACATGCTGCTTTAGATTGTGTAGCATTATCCTTTCGGGCTGGTTCTGGAGAGATAAATGGTGACAAGTGTTGTGTGAATTCTGACACTCATGGGCGCTGCTTATCTGAATCTATCCAATTTAGTTAAAAAGCAAAGCCAATTATTTGTAAATCTTGCAATAATACACCTGACATCGTGGTGCAGAAAACTTCAGTTCGGGTAGAAAGAATACACCTGACAGGAATGCACACAATTTTATCTAGTTATAGTAAAGCAGTTGCTTCTGTGCTAATTGAAAAATGTTTGTGCTTGCAGCAGAGCAATTGGAGAAACTGCTGTTATTTGCTGGAGCCAAAGTCTCGTCTGTGGCATCTCTTCTTTTTTGTTCTCTAGGTGGACAGATCTGCTTGATTAGTCCTTTGATGTGCGAACTACGAACTTTGGCTAAAAGATTCAACTGTTTGATGTCCGTGAATGCTCTTTTTAATGTTTTGGTCTGATGACATAGCTTGCTTGACTTAAACAATCAAATTTGGCCTTACTCTGTCAATGCTATTGTAATATATGGGCCACAAAACAGCCCAGCCTTTTTCCCTTTAAGTCAGCCCAGCCCACCTTACTTTTTTTTCTTCTTCTTGCTGCGTGGAGTTGCTGAAGACAGAAGCAACACAGAATAGAAAAACAAAGCAGAAGCAGAAACAGAAGAGAGGAGAAAGGGAAGGGAAAGAGGAAAAAATGGAGGCGAAACCCTCACGTGCTCACCTCGGACGCCTCCACAGCTCATCTTAACTTCGTTCCTCGGCGCCGGTAAGTGATTAAGGCATCTAATCTTCCTTGGAAAGGATTAATAGCAATTAGGGCTTGAAATTCGGAGTTTATGGAGATTTGTGCGGTGAAGTCCGATTTTCGTATCGTTGAGCTGAAATTTTTTATGGGAAAGATGATTTAGGATGTTGTGCAGCTATAGCATTTTGCGGAATTGAATTTGAGCTTGCAGTTTGTCCGGAATAAATTTTTAAAGTTCGGCGCGCATTCTGTTACTGTTGCGAACAGTAGCTTCGAGCCTGGTTTTCTGCTGTTTTTGGCGAGATTTTGAGGCGGCTGTTATGGGGTTGTTGTAGTGCATCGAAAGGGCTTTCTAATGACTATAAGTTGGCTTGAAACCAATTTTTGTGGAGGAAGTTATGGGGCGACAAAGTTGAGTACGTGTCCAATTCTCGCGGATAAAAATAGGTTTTCGTTTAAGGCGAGCTTTCCGTTGGTACGTAGGTGTCGTGTTATCGATAAATAGGCATAGGATAGCCAAGTAATTATTTAGGATGTCATTTTTCTCAGTCTTTGATATTATTTTGAATTAATTGTTAGGAATTTGAGTACGTCGGCTCAAATAAGGGCTTAGTTGGTTTTTGACTCTTCCCAGGTGAGTGATTCTGTTTCTTCCTTGTATTTTAAACTCATATTTGAAGAATATTATGGGCAATATATGCTATTAGTTGAAAAATAGCATTCTTTGATGCATAAAAATAGAATCAGGTTTTTACTACCGTTTGTTGTTTAAATGAGAGAATTGTCATTTGTTGGGATATTTGCCTGAAAGTGGTTTGCGAAACCTTATCAAAGGACCTTGGAAAGTTTCTAGTTTATATGAAGCATTTCAATAATTATTACATGTTTGAATTGTGAAAGGAATTCTGATTCTGCTGTGGATTATTAGAGATTTGTGGTTGTTGGTTTATGTTCAATGTCTCTGTGAACCTTGAGGGGTGTATAGGTATGCGCATACTAGCCTAGGATATCTTTGTGGGCCGAGCCACCGGCTTATAGTAGATGGAGACCTAACCAAGGGGGGAATCTTGATCGCCTTGTCACGGGCGTTAAATGTGATCATGGTTAGACATTTGAGCCTGAGCTTGGTCAATGGAGTAGACCATTGACATTTGATTTGAGTTTAGCCAATGGGATAGACCCTTGGCATGTGTTTATGAGATGGACCAATGAACTTGACCATTGGTACCTATTTTGTTGATTCTTGAAATATTCATAATATATATATATATATATATATATATATTATATTCAAAATGGATTATATTGGTGTTGTAAATGTGCATAGTGATTTCTCGATCCGCTTGGAAGAAATGTGTTACTCACTGAGCCGTGGTAGCTCACTCCTCATCTCTTCATGTTTTTCAAGTTCCTCAGTGAGCCGCCAATAGGACATGAGCGTTCGTATCGGGGAGGACTTTTTGCTTGTGGGAAATTTTTGGTAAGCTAGCTTGGTTAGTGAACTTGAGCTAGTTGTTTAGGAGGTGTATGTATTTTTGGTGGTTTCAGAAAACTCTGATATTGTAACCATATGCCTTTTGTCGTATATATATATAAGTGGATGTATATATGTTCATATAAGGTTATATGTTGGTTTGTTGAGGCTTCGTCCTTTGTAAAAAGGATGGCTGTGTCATGCCCTGGTTTGTGTGATTTGGGGTGTGACAGCTATGATGGGTTCTGGTTCTCTTTCGCTTACGTGCTTTAGCAACTATAAATGCATCTGAGATGAACCCGCTTCGGTTCCCCCTCACCAATTCAAGAAAGATGCCAGGATTTAGTTCCAGTGAGCTCATCGACTGTGTAATCAGATTGAACAGATCGGTGTGCGTGGTACACCGGGTCCCGTTCTTTCTGGGGCAGAGTGGTTTTGTCTCTTACACCTCCATGCACGACAAGCCGGGACAGCACATTTCAATGGAATAGTTTCAGGGTGTCGCTAGGATGAGCACATTCTGGAGACACAATGTTGTGAGCGTTCAAGCTTTCACTCTCCCTATATGAGAAAGCTCGAGGCAGGAGACCCACCACCCCAATTCGCACGGGACCTTGAAAGGGAGGCATCTCCGATGGGTGATCTTGGCAACATAGGCGCTGTTTCTTTGCATGCGTTCGTCCATGCGACTCATGCTATTATATTAACGCCTATGTTTTCAGGTCACCTCTTTGAGATGATCGCGTTATTTCCCTTCTGCATCTCGATAACGGCCCTCCCAAATCAATCGATAAAGGGTAAATATGAGTTGCTAAAAGTGGCAAGCTCCGACGGCTTCTCTATCTCGTTGAGATCCGGTGACTCGCTTTTGTGGTTCAATTCAATGATTGAGGTGCTCCAGAAATTCATTTTCGCGGTTGTACTTCGCTTCCGTTTTCATATACACAAAAAGAATCTCTGTGCCTTTTCTTCATCCCCATTATTTCTAGGGAAGAATAAATATGTAAAACTACTGATTATCATTGAGATTTTCTACCTTTTTTACGGTCGCTCTCGCTCCTCCCTCTGCTTACACCAAGGTACTTTCTTCAGTGTGCGCCTCTGGAAATTTTCTCAGAGAATTAAAGTTCTTTGTTGGCGACATTGGTGCTCGAGTTTTGTCGAGTCATTTTAGCTTCGTTAGTGATACACCACAGTAGAGCGCCAGTGAGGTCATAATAGCTTCTTGGACCAGAGGTGTTCTAGAAGAAGTAATTCTCTCAAATTCCTCATCGTAATGTGGATGATCTTGCACAGGTTGACTGTCTGATGCAGTTCAATTTTGCGCCTAAAACTCAAGGTATAAGCGGTGAATATGAAGAAATGGCTTCACGTCTTAGAGGTGTATAAACTTTAAGATAGTTCCTGTCACGAGCAAATTTACCATGAATATAAGAAACATGGGAAGCCACCATCAAAATTTCGGGCCTGCATCCTTCGTGGTTACAAGGTTTTATCACTATCAAATGCCATCAATTACCAAAAATTGATATAGTTGGGTATGTACGGCTTCAATCTACATATGCCAATAAAAAGAAAAGACAAAGATGCTTAATTATGGTAACTATCATGCATATGCTAATAAAAAGCATGTGAAATGCTTAATTATGGTAACTATCATAATAGAAAAATAAAAAAATAGAAAAAAGAAAAAGTGGCTCATCACTTTAAACAAAATCAGGGTAGTTGTCATTTTAGCATAAATAGAATTATTGGGGTGTAAAGAGCCCCTAAACCCCATTGGCAAAGTCCAATCAAACGCAGCTTTAATCATAGACATAAACATTTACAATCATGAAAAGTTTTTTAACCTTCTCTTTCTATCAATTTTATCCTTTTCATTTATTTGAAACCAATCAACCCAAGAATAAACTAAATGCCGATCAATCTTGAAATATGATTTCATTACCAAAAAAATCACTCAATACGATTCCAAATCTTACAAAAATTAGCGCCAATGAATAACTAACATTCTTTTGGGACTTTTTAACTTCAAATTTCCCGCAAGAACAGAGTTAGTACACGTCAAAGCAGGATGTAACGCACTGCTGGAAATCAAGAAGAAAACTTAATTAAACGTGATGTAGGATGAAGGACATAAATATGTGCAAGTAAGCAGTGTTGTCAAATTAGTCATTGGATGCAGAGAAAGCACCTATTGGCATGACACGTTTTGCACATATTTTCAAAAATCATCTCCACAAGAGATGCAAATTTGAAAATAAAACAGAGTGGTGATCCCGAAAATCCAATTTGAATCATTGTAGTATAATTGAAGATAGGAAGATGAAGCTGGTGTAGATAGCGGACGATGATGAAGAGGCCTCGGAAAATAATGAAGATAAGCATGAGATGGATGGCGTTGATGGTGGATGATAATGGCCGAATTTCTTTGATCTGCTTCCCTCTTGTTTTTTTATTTCGTTTCCCACACACATTTATTTTTCTCAAGTCCCCCTCTTACTCAACATGACATTCTTAAATAAGAAGATATCCCTTATTTCAAAATGCAGAAGAATAATATAAAGAACGAAATTGGAACAACGCATAGTATGGGTTTTTTTTGTTTTGGGATAATATTATTTCATCATCAACAAGTTCAATCCATAAAGTCTATAAAACGAATGATGAGTATACTAGCGAAATTTAAGATGGATTATAAGATGAGGGCACAAGTGATTATAAGAAAAAATCCACAACTAAAAGGCCCAGGCAAAGTGGATTATAAGATGAGGACATAAGTGATACTAAAACAAACTAGGCCCCATTATATTTCAGATTTCATTGACTGACTTGATCATCAGTAGTTTCCTTGCAGCTCACGGGCTCATTTTTTACCTCAACTTGAGAGGCCCTCTGTCATCGGCATGCCCTAGCATCAAAGAGCCCATTGATATATTTCAAATTGTTACAAAACACCTAAAGAAACATGAGCTGAGAAGGCTTTGCTATAAATCCTCATGGATCTTCCCAATAGAATTCAAGTCTTGTCTGGGTCATTCTCATGCTTAATTACCATCATTCTTCCATTGGCTTTGGTAGAAGCCAGCGGGGATGAGACCGAGCAACTGGCTCTATTGAAATTCAAGACTCAAATACTTCATCTTAGCAAGGTTTTGAGCTTGTGGCATGATACTAGCCACATCTATTCACATGTCGTTGTAGATGCTACGGTGTCACCATATTGGATCTTAGCTTCGAGAACCTGATTGGGGTTGTGGCGCCTCTTATTGGTAACTTATGCATTCTGAGGGAGGTCAATCTGCTGAATAAAGGTTTTGGCTCCGAAATTCCTCCGTAATTCAATAGCTTATTTTAGTTGCAAAAGTTGTTTGCTATAACTTAATTAGTATTTCTCATCACAAATTCTCCGGTCTAGGGGTGATGAGTGCAACTCTATATAATGAGTTGCAAGAATCTAATCCAAAAAAAAATTAAATTTGTTGACGAATACTTTAATTAAAGAATGCATAGTTAGTAATAAGGCCAAAGTAATTCCATGCGTCTCTCTTTGTCCCACGTCACCTATTTGCATTGCCTTCTCATGCCATTCTTGTTTGGTTCTTCTTGGATAAGGAGCATGTCGTTCAACAAGCATCTTTCCCTATGACAATCTTATTCCCAAGTTGGTTTGTAACATCCTGAAAATCGACCCCATTTTAGGATTTTATAAAATGGCGATATTAGTCGAAGGCCTGGTCAGTACAAATTTTCCGAACTGTGTATTCGTGGGATAATGGATTACAGAAAGGCGTCGATAGGAAATGATTCGCGTACGACTCGCAATTTCGATCAGGAACGAATCTTTCGACCATGAGGACCTGGGCCGGAACGATATCCTCTAAGTACTAAAATATTAAGGAAACAAAAATAAATCGATTCGGCAGAAGTACGAAGTTGGACTCTGGGTGATTTCCACATGACTTCGATACGAACTGCGAACGACGGTAAACCAAATCATTTTCATCTGGTACTTGGGATTATCAATTGAGCCCCCGGGATCACATGACAATCGAGGGACGTTTGTGACTCGAGAATTGACGTTAACGTGGATCAAAGAATGATTGACCATGGGTCAAAAGTAAGGAAAGTCCTAAAAGGGCGCTTGATAATCCAAATTGTACTACGGTCGCAGTCGACTTAATTTAGCCTCGATTTTTAATCCAATTTTGGGAACCGACTTCTCAGTGATATCAGGACTAAATACTTGGACGTCGCCTCATTTATTTTGGGATTTTCCGTTGGGCACGGAAGCGTCGGAAAAAGGAAAAATTGGACCGGATTTCGGGCCCGCGGGTGGGCCGGCCCAAGACTGGCGGCCCAATGGGCCTTGCACCCATTCAGCCCAGCCCAAGAGAGGCCCAAGCTGGCCCAAGTTCCCCTTCATTTCCAACCCATGGGCTTCTCTCTTTTGGCCTTTTGCTTTTGTGCCCAAGTGGGCTTTGTTTATGCTTTGTTTTTGGTTGTTTTTGATTGGCTCTTCAACAAGTGGCTTGCCCACTTGCCTTGGCCCTTATCCTAGTCTTCAGCAGCCTCTTCTCTCTCCTCTTTCTCCCCAAAATTCGTGCACCAGCCCAGCCACTCTCTCTCTCCCTTTTTCTCTTCCTTTTCTCTTCCATTTCTGGTGTTCCTTGCTGTCTTCACTGTTTTCCAGCCCAAAAACAGCTTTATTGCCATCACCGGAGCCACCGCAACCGCCCAAAGTGTAGTCCTGGAAGTTAGGAAGCCAGCCGCACACCCCCGGTCACCCCTGTTCCCCCCGGACCGCCCGTTTCGGCTTTTTCCGCACTGCTGGTCAGTTCCGCGTGAACAGTAACCAGCAGTGTTTTTGGCCCGTTTCGGCCACCGTTTGTTGTCCGTTGCCATCCCCGAGCTTACCTCTCGTAGCCCTCGTTCCCCTCTACGCGCCGGTGTCGCCGCATTTCCGATCCAAGTAAGTTAATTTCCTAGTCCTTGTTTAGGGATTAATCTTGCTTAAGGGTTAATTAGTGTATTTGTATGTTTGTGATTAATTAAAGTTGATTGATTGATTATGTTGGTTAATTAAGACTGATGAGGATTAGTTAATTGACCATGGTTATTGTTAAAGTAACCTAGGTTATTTAATTAAAGTAACTAAGATTAGTTCTAAAGTAACTATGGTTAATTATTAATCATGGTTGAGTTAATTAACCTTAGTTAGGTTAAATTTAGTAACCATGGTTAAGTTTAATATTATTTTATTAATTTCGGATTAGTTACTGTTCACAATTACTGTTCATGACACTGTTCATACATAAATAAATTTTGGTTTCAAATTGATATGTTCTTGGTTGTTATGCTTTCTTGAAGTGCTGATTGTTAATTATATGGGTGAATAATGATGAAATGCATGATCAAAGACTGAGTGGAAGTGGAAATGCTTGATTTATTGAGTTATTCCCGAGAATTAGGGAATGTACGTGATTGTTGATTGGTGGAATTTGGAATTTTGAAATTTTCGAGTGATACCGCATGACATAATGCGTGGGTTATTTGAAATGGCATGTCGCATGAGCATGAGCGTATGAGCGGTGTTGCATTCACGACCAAGCAAAAGCAAAGACAAGAATGAACTGTTTGCTAATGTGTTGCATGGTCAGATTAAAGTTGATAGCCCGGTTGAGCCGGATGACTGCCAATCCTTCAGGGTTATGCCTTGACCATTGGGTCGCCTGATAGTGGTCAAATGCGGAGTCGCGGTTGAGGCCGGGCCCATGCTTCTTATGGAATGCCGTCAGTGGGGGAAAGCCCATGACGTCGCCGTGCCTCACGGGGGAGGACGATGCCTGGTTTACGACCAGTTGACCGCCAACTATAAGGTTGTGCCGTGGCCTAGAGGGTCGTAATAATCGGAGCATGTGTGTGGATTTTGAGATGAGAAAGTTTGGTGCAATGCTCTAATTATTTGCATGCCTCTTACTGTTGTTGTGAGGCAATTGATGGTTTCTGCAGGTAGCAGGTGCCAATGCCAGGTAGGGTCGCTTGTGATTGCACCTGTTTATTAAACTGTCTTCTGCTGTCTTTCTCTCTGAGGTGGTATTGCATTGATTGCTGTATTAGGTTGTATGTTAAACTCCTGAGGCAAGCGAAGTTCCTAACCGGGGCTTAGGACTTTAACTTGCTGAGTTTATCTTAACCCGTCTTGGTTAACCTTTTCAGGACCTAAATGATGCAATACCCGAGGATCAAAGAGAGCGATCCCTCCGAGGCCAACGAGTAGACACTTGTACAGTATTAGGTTAGCCAGGTCGGTCCCTTTTGAGTAGGCCTTAGCTTGTCGCCTGTAGTAAGCATGCATGTATTTGCTGGTGTGCTGGCTAACCTTTAGATATATAAAATGGTGTTTGTCTTTCCTCTGCTATTGTTGTTGCTATCCCTGTTGTTTGGTTTGGGAGTTGTTCGTTTCCGCATGTGCTTAATTACAATATAAAGTAAATTGGTCGACGACAGTACCTGGGACGTCGTATAATTAGACCTCAAGTGAAATGGGATTGCCGCGAGTTCGAGAGTCGGGGCGTGACAACCCCGTCGATTTTGGTATCAAAGCCTGGTTGGCTGATGGAGTGATAAGGTGAGATAAGTCTCGCGTTGGTGCGTGGGGATAGTTAGTAGGAAAGATAATTTCTTTGCTTGCATGTGATTGACTGCAGGATCCTTCGTGGTCCTTTGTTGTAGGGTTGTCTCATTTTCTAATTCCATGTGGGGGAATTAGAACGCAGGCTAGGAGAGTCCTGCAAAATGAGCAGTCCGGATTAAAGTACCCCTGGTTTGAGGACCCTAGGTTGGAGGGGTCAGAGGAGGAGGACGGTGCAAGCAAGGAGCTACTATGGATTGTCGGGAGAAGAGAATCTGATTCAATTTGACTGGAGCTAGTAGTTTTCAGTTTGTAGGGAACCAATGAGGGTCCTTGATTCCCTTGATTTCTTCTTTGGAAGTAACCAGGTTGTTAGGGGTCAGGATGTCGGGGTTATTTGGCATCTGTGAGTGATACGTTGAATGAAGGACTGAACCTGGAGGACATCGTGGTAGTACAAGACTATCTTGATGTCTTTCCAAAGAAATTACTAGGACTACCCCTAGCTAGAGAGACAAAGTTCGTGATCGAGTTGGCTCTTGGGACGGAACCAATCTCGAAAGCACCGTACATGCGTTGTTAGAATCAAAGGAATTGAAAGTGCAGATGTAGGAATTTTTTGGATAAGGTTTTATTCGCCTAAGTGTATCACCTTGGGAAGCGCCAGTCTTGTTTGTTAAGAAAAAGGACGTGGCAAAATGAATAGTTGCATTTGAGTTGTGGTTTGCATTATATGGTTAATCATTGGCTTAGGAAAAAGCTGATGATATGAGGAATGGTATTAGGGAAGATCAGTATATAATTGGAATGCCAGGTGTTGAATTCGAAGGCTGTGACTATTGGTACAACTTCCAGTGTGATCATGTTGCTTATGCGTTAATTGGGTTTTTTAAGCTACGCATTTGTGTATAGCAGAACACTTCGTTAAGTTGGTGAGGTTATAACCAAAATCGTTGGAAGAAATTCTTGACAGGTTGACCTAGTTATAGGATGAGGTTGTATGCAGAAGGATGTTTAGATTGTACGATGGTCATTGGCGATCAAAAGGAATTGATTGATTTGATTGTGTTGGAAATGTAAAATTTCGATGTGATTGTTGGAATGGATTGGCTTACTAAGTATCGAGTTACAATGGATTGCTATTGGAAGGTAATCCAGTTTAACCCATTAGGTGGGGTTTGTTTTGAGTTTATTGGAATCAAGGATGGATCGTTGCATTTATGCATCGATTAGCGGCAGTTTAACCAAGGGACGGTCATGAGCAAGTATCTATTACCAAGGATGGATAATTTGTTTGACCCACTTCAAAGAGCTTCGATATGTTCCAAGATAAACCCAAGGACAGGCTATCAGTAGTTGAGGATTTAAAAAGGAGGATAAACTGAAAATGACAGATTGTGTGCGATGTGATCGCTATAAAATTACCATACTGTCGTTGGGATTAACTAATGTACCAGTTGCTTTTATGGATTTGATGGATTGACTAATTAAGACGTATTTGGATTGATTCGTGATTGTGTTAGTGAACGATATATTGAGATATTTGAGGAATTCAGAGGAACACGGACAGCACTTGAGAATGGTGCTATAGATTATTTGAGAGCATAAATAGTATATCAAGTTTAATACGTGCGAGTTTGGGTTTACTTGCATTATTTTGTTGGTCATATGATTTTTGATGAGGGAATTTCTGTGGATCCATCAAGATCAAAACAGTCATGAATTGGCCACTTATGACAGTGACAGAGGTTCGAAGTTTTCTTAGTTGGACAGATTATTACAGATGATTCGTAAAAAGGTTCTCTACGATAGCTACACCTTTAATACGAAGGTTAATGAAGGACATAAGAATTTGAGTGGACGGATAAGTGTGAGCGTAGTTTCCAAGAGCTTAAGCATAAGCTAACTGGATGTTTCAGGAATGGATTCTGTTGGAGGGAATCCGTGATTCAAAATTCAGGCTCGAGGTATGTCATCTTTCAAGTTTAATGGCTACCCTTAGGATCAAACTTGAAATTCAAGCCAAGATTAAAGCAATATAACCTTTGGACGCTGAGATCCAAAAGATTTGACAAATGGACGCGACCAAGAGAAAGTCGGATATTCAGGTATCCGAGGATAGGATCTTGAAATTCCATGGACGGTTATGTGTGCCAAACAACGCGGAAATTAAGGAGACATTGTTATCCGAAGCACATCGCAGCAACTATAGTGTGCACCTAGGTAGTACGAAGATGTATCAGAATCTACGACAGTATTATTGGTGGAACGGTATGAAACTCGACATCGCCAAGCATGTGGCGAAGTGTTTAACTTGCCAACAAGTGAAAGTGTAGCATTGCAAGCCAGTAGGGTTATTGTAACCTCTTGAAATCCCTGAATGGAAATGGGAGCACATCACGATGGACTTTGTGACGAGACTACCAAGAAGAAAGTGGGGGTAATGATGCGATTTGGGTTGTAGTGGATCGATTGACGAAGTTAGCTCATTTCATCGCCGTACGCAAGGATTTTGCTTTGGAAAAGTATGTAGAGTTGTACATGCGACAGGTTATTCATCTACATGGGGTACCAGTGATGATTACTCTAGATCGAGACCCTAGATTTACGGCTGCATTTTGGAAGAGTACAAACTTCGATGAGAACAAAGCTGCAGTTCAGTACGGCCTACCATCTTCAGATAGACGATCAATTAGAGAGAACCATTCAGACTTTGGAGGATATGTCGAGAGCCTGTGTATTGGATTTCAAAGGAAGTTGGGAGGAACAACTTCATCTCGTGGAGTTCGTGTACAATAACAGTTATCAGCAGAGTATCAGAATGGCACTGTTCGAAGCTTTGTATGGCAGACCGTGTAGGACTCCAATTTGTTGGGACGAAGTTGGCGAGCGGAAAATTACAGGGCCAGAGTTGGTGCAGCAATCGTTAGACGCCGTTAAGATGATTTGAAAGAGGTTAAAGACGGCTCAGAGTAGATAAAAAAGTTATGGGGACAAACGACGTAGGCCATTGGAATTTCAAGTGGGCGATCATGTGTTCCTTAAAGTATTGTCGATGTGAGGTACATCGCGATTTGGAAAGAAAGGAAAATTGAGCCCAAGGTACATCGGACCGTTCGAGATTCTAGAAAGGGTTGGGAATTTAGCCTATCGTCTTGCGCTACCGCCTCGACTTGCTTAGGTGCATGACGTATTCCACGTGTCGATGTTAAGAAAATACGAACCGGACCCGACGCATGTGTTGAATTTCGAGAAGATAGAGGTGGACGACAGGGTGTCGTATGTGGTGAGACCGATTCGGATCGAGGATCGAAAAGAACAAGTGCTGAGAAACAAGACAGTCTCTTTGGTCAAAGTCAGTTGCCAACGTCATGGTACGGAGGGAGCTACGTGGGAAAGCGAAGAAATCATGAGACGTCAGCACCCCTATCTTTTTGAGGATTAGAGTATCAGTTCAAATTTCGAGGACGAAATTTCTATAAGAGGGGAAGAGTTGTAACATCCTGAAAATCGACCCAATTTTAGGATTTTATAAAATGGCGATATTAGTCGAAGGCCTGGTCAATACTAATTTTCCAAACTGTGTGTTCGTGGGATAATAGATTACAGAGAGGCATCGATAGGAAATGATTCGCGTACGACTCACAATTTCGATTAGGAACGAATCCTTCAACCACGAGGACCTGGGCGGGAACGATATCCTCTAAGTACTAAAATATTAAGGAAACGGAAATAAATCGATTCGGCAGAAGTACGAAGTTGGACTCCGGGTGATTTCCGCACGACTTCGATACGAATTACGAACGACGGTAAACCGAATCATTTTCATTTGGTACTTGGGATTATCAATTGAGCCGAATATAATATTCGGTAAATGAACTACGAACTACAAACGACGGTTAAAATATAATATTCCTGATAGATTTTTTATATCATTATATAGAATTTTCTCTAATTTCTTTTATCATTAAAAAAAGTGAAAATAGGTAATCTACTCTCTATGTTAGGTCTCATTGTCATTGCGGAATATTATATTTTAACCATGACTTTTCTATCCAGCCGCAAGTATACAAACACGTTGAGCCGGGATTTCTTTCATAACATTGCTTGCTTGTGATATATGGAGCTATTTCGGTGGTATCTGAAAAAGTACCTCGTTAATAAGACGATCCGAATTATCAAATGTTTTCCCACATATTTTATAAATAAATACCATATATATTGAAAATTGCCAAATCCCAAATAATCATCGTGTATGGAAATTATGCATTTTTGTTATTATTAATATTTCTAAACGGGTCAATCTATCGACGCCACGCCAGCAGTTTCTGACCATGTTCATCTCCTCCCTTCGAGAAAATATTGGGTAGGTTTAATAGTCCACGTAGATGGGGCAGCTCACCATTCAAAATTGGACACGTGGCGTCCACGTCGGCGATGGGCCATGCGGGGCTGAACTCCTCTCTCCTCTCTCTCCTTTGTCTCCCGTACCCGCTCTGTCCAGCGGCGGCGCGTGGGGCAGGGGATGGCAGAGCGTGACGTCGGAGATGGAGCCAAAGGCGTTCAGGACGGCAAGGCCCATGCACTGCTTGAGCACAAAGGACAAGAGGGTGTCGACGACGTCAGAGCTGGCGGAGATCTCGAGGACGACGGGTCTCATGGTGGAGGAGGAGAGGTCAAGAGTTGGAGGAGTCTTGGGCAGTGGCGACGACAATGGGTGGTTTGGGACGCCGACGCCGCCTCTGCCTCCGCCATCGTGTTCCCCCGGCCCGGAGCAAAGTTGGGCTGCTCTCTCTCTCCTCTGCAAAGGAGAGAGAGGACGAGAAAGTACAGGAGACAGAAGAGAGAAGAGAGGAGTTCAGCCCCGCGTGGCCCACCGCCGATGTGGACGCCACGTGTCCAATTTTGAATGGTGAGCTGCACCATTTACGTGGACTATTAAACCTATCCAATATTTTCTCCCTCCCTTCCGTCCGGTGGCTGCTCAAACTGATGGGCTTGCAGATCGAGTTTAGAGAGAGAGAGAGGAGGAGCTTCGATAGAGTCAACCCTATCCAAGACTCTCTCTCTATCGTCATCTCCGTCCTCCTTCAACCCCTTCGTCTTCCGCCTCCACCCCTACGTCTCCCGGTCGCTGCATCGCCAATGCCTCCCCTCTCGGCTCATCACCCACAGGCTCTCCTGCATCCATGCCGACCGCATCCGCAGCCCGGGCCTTGCTTCGGCCCCATCCCTGTCTCCTCCAGCCCCCGCAAGGTTCCGCTTGCAGTGCGTTTCGAGCTCCGCTGCTCCTTTCGGTGCATTCGGCGGACGTGGCGGTTCCGCTGGCGGCGTCGGCGTAGTTGACGGTGAGGATGGGAAGGCGAAATCGGTCGTGGATGGAGCCGAGGAAGCCTCAGGTGTATCCTCTGATGTGATAATTCTCGAGGTCTTTGCGTGTGCAACTTTCTCTGCATTATATTGCTGAAGATGTTATTCCGCGGTGCATATCGTGTTTTTGTTTGTGCGGCCACTTGAGTGTCTCTGTTTCTTCTCTGCAGGGAATGACTTGTGGTGGATGTGCAGCGAGTGGGAAGAGAACTCTGGAAAATCAAGTGAGTTTACCAATTACCATTGCTTTTGTCTTTCTTGTTATTCCTGAAGAATCGTCCATTTTTCGTATGAAAGGAATCGTCATCAACTTGAATTAAACTTAGTGTGACAGAACAGTCATCAACCGGGTGTGATTTGAACCCAGCGTGTTTTCTCTTTTTTCTGCTCTAACATTGGACAGCCTCAAGTATCTGCTGCTAGCGTCAATCTGACAACCAAGACAGCAATTGTATGGCCTGTATCTGTAGCCAAGGATGTGCCTAACCGGCAAAAAGAGTATGGAGAAACACTTGCAGAACACTTGACAAATTGAGGCTTTTTGTCTAACCCTGGAGGAAAGCAATTTTATTCACCATCTGCTTGTTGCAGTAGAATGAGGTCTGGCTGACATTCATGAATATCATTGCCGCATATGACATACCTTTTATCACAGATTTTGTGTCGATGACTCCATCTGATAGTTGGAAGTACAAGAATTTTATAGCTCTAATACAAACTAACTCCGAGAAGAATATTTTTTTATGCAGGGGGTGGTTGACAAGTTCTCTGGACACTTTTGTTTCTACATATAGTAAAGCAGATACTTGATCAGGTACAGGAAACTTCCGTTTGACGTAGAAAGAATACTCCTGATAGGTATGCACACATTTGTTTCTAGTTATAGTAAAACAGTTGATTCTCTACTGATTGAAATTTATTGTGCTTGTAGCAGAGCAACTGGAGATACGCCTGTTACTTGCTGAAGGTGTCAAAGTTTCCTGTTGCATCTCTTCTTCATGTTTCTTTGGGTGGACAAATCTGCTTGATCAGTCTTTTGATGTGCGAACTTTGGCCAAAAGGTTCACCTGTTTAATGTCCGCAAATGCTTGTTTTGATGTTTTGGTACGATGACAAAGCTTGCTTGACTTCAACAACCAACTTTGGCCTTACTCTACAATGCCATGATGGGTACTGGATTCTCTTTCGCTGGCATGCTTTACAATTGCAAATGCATCTGAGATCAATATTGGTTGACTTCTTCATTGGCGATTATGACTGCAGAATTCGTACAGCTTTTGGGTGTCATAGAAAGCTCTTTTGAGGATGAGGTGGGAGATTCACCTGTGGAAGTAATGCAATTTCTCTTTGCAAAAGTGAAGCTGCCTTAGAAATGAAAGTCATTTTTGCTACGATTTCAAGTGTCTTAACTTTTTGAAAGGGAGTTAAGCGGGTAAACTCTATGTTTTCTCATACACATTTAGTATGTGAGTTTTCTGTCTATAGTTTG
This sequence comes from Corymbia citriodora subsp. variegata, assembly GCA_014858505.1. Taxonomy (NCBI): domain Eukaryota; kingdom Viridiplantae; phylum Streptophyta; class Magnoliopsida; order Myrtales; family Myrtaceae; genus Corymbia; species Corymbia citriodora. Next base: position 11,478,972 of record CM026416.1, read on the forward strand.
CACTATATTAACTCTGCTAAGCTTTAGGCAGGACTCTTTCCGACCAAAATATATATAAAAAAAAAAAAAATGCTTTAGGCAGGATTCTTGGCTGTTGGTGGTGTTTTTGATACATGGTCCCGTTACTCTCATTTCATAGGATGTGGTTTTAGTCTTAAAAATTATGAAAAGTCCTTTTGGCGTCAAGAAGTTATTCCTTTACGCAATTAACTCGTTAAAATTCCTTCTCACTTCCACACATTGTACTGACGGAGTTCTTTTCTCAGTAAAACGGGGAGATCTTTGGGAAGCTTTGGTGAGCATGGCAATTTGATTTGCATTGTCTTCTTCCTAGCGATCTCCTGTCTCGCATCACCATCTTCAGTGGAAGATTGCTGGTCTCTGTCTTCTCTCTTTGAATGGAACTGCTATCTTGTTAGGTTTCCTGGATAAGTCCCCCTTTCAGGTGTAATGACGGCTCTCCTCTGAATCAGCAATTTTGCTCAAAAACAAACGGTGGCTTTTTGATTGGGCAGCTGCGCGTGCATTAACTTGCATTTTCTGCATTAATGCTCATTGCCGCGCATTTTCGGCTGGTCATTTGTGATTAATATTGTGTATTCCTCTATATCTGTTAGAAGTTGTGCTTGCTTCAATCTGAGATTGACACTGTCTCCTAGATGTGCTGTACTCTTGGCATAAAGCAAAAACTGGATCTGATCTTCTCCTTTTCAGTTGGCAGTGTTTTTTTCTCCGTAGGGACTTGGCTAAGGTTGGTGTGCATTCTCAACAATGGCTTTATAAATGAATATTTTTTAATCCCGCTATGATTGTCGAAAAATTGGGAGATCAAATTTGCAATTTCATCAATAGGCTCAGCAGGAATTTTACCGAACTATCGGGAAAATTTCAACCAAATCTTGACAGTGCATTCTGTCAATTTTCTGTTATTGTATGCGACTTTTCTTGCAATTTTTTCTTTAGTCTCAAAGCTAGTCATTTTTCTAATTTTTTGTCAGCTTGTCTGTGTTCGGACTCTCTTAAGTGCTCTTGGTCCTTTTGGTCGAGCAATTAAACTTGATTTGTTCTTGTGGATTTAAACGAATTTGGAAATTTTCCTCACCTTCGTCGGGAGTCATGGGGATTGTGGTGTGGGCGAGACTACGGGACCGGAAGAAAGGGAGAGTTCTCTGCGGGTGGCCGCACCTCCTGCCCCTCCTAGGAAGCAGGGGTGTGCAAAAGAACATAACCGCCCGAAACTGGACCAGACCAAATCAGAACCAGGGTTCCCAAGAAAATCTTATTCAATTCTCCATTTTAATTTATTGGAAACGGCGGGTACCAGTCCGGTTCGGTTCTCAATTCTAGGTGAAGAACCACCCACCAAAACCGGACTGGTAATATAAAAATATATGTATTAAATTTTTTAGAAAAATTTCTGACAAAAAAAGGATTTAAGAAAAATGAAAATCATAAAATTCCTAATATTAAGCTCAATATCCATTAATTGAGTGCTTGAGTGCTCGTCTCGTCTTACTCTCACCTTGTCTAAGTCTTCTCCTTATCTCTCACTGACGGCTCGACTTTCAATTTTTAATATGAATCCAATCTTTTTACTTATCTTGTAATTATGAATAGGGAAGTTCTTTATCTTTTGCTTTACTTTTGCTTGCTGGAAAATGTTGCATTGAGTGCATGAAGTTTGATGGGACCATTTCCGTGGACCCATCCGGGAATCAGACCGTCAGTTCTTAATGGGCAATTCCCAATTTTAGAGCAGGGATTGCCCGGATCGCCCACTGAGGCCATGCTCACTCCTAGGAAGAAGGACCGGTTTGAGGATGAAGAGGTTATCCAGATCAAAATCGATGAGGTCCTCTTCACTAGTTAATTTCGAGCGAAGCTTTGTTTGCCTGGTTGATGTAATCTCATTAAGCATCGGCAGATACATGCTCTGACTTCATTACTCCGTCTTAATTATTGAATTTGTCAAACTTCATCACCCCAGGTTAGCTGAAACAATTTGAAGCTGACGATCAGCAAAGATGAGCCTCCCGTAGTCAATTTCGAGACTACTTGCATTGTTTCTCGGGAAGAATTTAGAGCAAAATATCCGAAGTTGATTATGACATACATGAACGTTAATAACTTGAAAGTGATAGAATTTAACTAAATTTCGGCTCATTTTTTCTTTGAAAAAAAGGAACTTTTCATCTTATTAGACCAAGTTTAAACGATCATGACGAAACTTGAGTATCTATCGTAACGATATGCGTGCTTTTCTAGCTCCTTATAAGTATAATCTTTAAGTCTCTCATGTTTTTCATTTTATTTATTAAATTTTTAATTTGTTAATTTGCTTTTTTTAAAATTTGATATGAAATATTATACAAGTAACAAATTCACATGAAGATCTATAAGTGGGATAAATGGGTGGGTATAAATTTTTATAAGTTGGATTAAAAATAGATGTTTTTTTGTGATATAGGTGGGGTTGGGGTCGAGATCAGTTTGGGTCACAAAAATTATGCTGCATATAAATGGGTCAATTTAGGTTAAATACATCAATGTGGTCCAATTTTTATGTAACCCAAACCTGATCGAATCCACCCACTTGAAGGGCCTAATTATTCACATATTATTTGTATGACTGTCCTTATCTAAAGGGTAAGTGAATTTGTTTCATATGCCCCGTACGCTTTATTAAAATGATGAAACTATACTTTTATTAAATCAACTTGAGTATTTTTTTTCCCAATCAAATCCTCTAGACTTTCAATTTGTCTCCTCAAGTCATTGAGTTTGTGTTGCTCTTTCTAATTAAATCCCCTCAACTCCGAATCTAACTAATTGGAACTGACATACCTTATTCAAGAACTTTTGCATTTTTCACTTTTCTATTTTCATCAACCACATATTCTTTCTATCCTCAATTTTTTCAGCATACTATTCAATTGCTATGAAAGCACCAACAAAACTTTAGCATATTACACTTAACTAGCATTTCTCCTTACAAATTCTACCGTCTAGGGGTGATGTGTACAACTTTATGTGACGAGTTGCGGGAATCTAATCCAATATAAAATTTAAATTTTTTGACAAAGACTTTGCTTAAAGAATGCATAGTCACAAAGTAATTTCACTAATCCATCTTTGTCCCACATCACCCAATTACATTACCTTCTTTTTATGGTCTTTTTCTCTACTTTTGCTTTTGGAAAATATAACACCGAACACCCTCCTCTGGATTTTCAACACCAAAGGATCATCTTCCCCCATCAAGCACGAGGACGTAACCAATCAAATCAAGTAAGGACATGTGGTGTGTGTCTAATAATTAGCTAAAATCTGGTATTTTGACTTTTCCTAATTGGGTCTTTGTTTATAGTTTCTTGATTCTAGGGAAACAAGAGCAAACGAAAAGTTAGACGAATGAAGCAATTGACGATCCCACGACTTTTATCATGTGAACTGCCTAGGTATGCCCTATCAAAAGAAGAAGAAGGAGAAAAGGAATCGTTTGCTTGACTTGACTAGATCTTTCACACTTCTTTAATTTAATACCATCTGCCAACTACAATATATTGAAATTAAATGCACACCAGATTTTCCATAATTCCATTAATTTTTCAAATAACAATATGAGTATATTAAAATGTTAAAGATCTAAAATATAATAACGCAAACTATTTCGTCTGAATTCTAAAACGTTAAAATTTAGAGGTATTCTCATCTTGATAGGGAAAAAAAAAGATTTATCTTGGAACAAGGGATGCGAGGCGTGCAAGCACCGGCATGTTAAAATAAGGAACACAACCTAGCTGAGTGCTTTATTAGAGGACTACCGCAGGTGGCTCTCGTAGGTGAACAACCACCAAGGTTTCGATTGAAGTATTGTGGGGAAATGTGAACCCTTCCTTACAGTGTTGATGATGTCTAAGCATGCCCCGAGTGGTATTATGACTTCTCATAATTGGGTCTTTCTTTATAATTCCTTGGTTATAGGGAAACAAGAGCAAATGAAAAGTTGGACGGACGAAGTAGATTGGCATTCCCACAACTTTTATCATGTGAAATGTCTAGGTTATGCTCTGTCAAAAGGAGAAGAAGGAGAAAAAGAACCGTTTACTTGACTTGAACTTTCACACTTCTTCAATTTAATACTATCTACCAACTACAACTTGTTTCTTTTTTGACTAGCTAAATATATATATTGAAATTAAACACACACCCAGTTTTTCATACCTCCAATAATTTTTTAAATAACAATATGAATATATTAAAATGTTAAGATCATAATATAATAGCGCAAATTCTGTCATTATTAAGTAGTAATTCATCTATTAGTATTCACGATACAAAATTCGATTTGCTCATCAATATAATAGGTTAAACGCTGGTACAGCATATATTTAAAATGTAATATCTTCATATTGACCATAGTAGAGATTTTGCTCTCATATTAACATATTCACACGAAGATCTATAAGCGGGATAAATGGGTGGATGTAGATTTTTATAGGTTGGATTTAAAATAGATGTTTTTTTAAGATATAGGTTGGGTTGGGGTCGAGGTCGGTTTGGGTCACAAAAATTGTGTTGCATGTAAATGGGTCAATTTAGGTTAAATACATCGATGTGGGTCGTATCTATTTTTACCTAACCTAAACCTGATCAGATCCACCCATTTGAAGGGCCGAATTATTCATATATTATTTATATGACGTGTCCTTATCTAAAGGGCAAGTGAACTTGTTTCATATCCCTTGTACGCTTTATTAAAATGATGAAACTATACTTTTATTACTTGAGCATTTTTTTTCCCAATCAAAACCTCTACGCTTTCAGTTTGTCTCATCAAATCATTAAGTTTGTGTAGCTCTTTCTAATTAAATCCCTTCAACTCCGAATCTAACTAATTGAACTGACATACCTTATTCAAGAACTTGTGCATTTTTCACTTTTCTATTTTCATCAACCACGTATTCTTTCTATCCTCAATTTTTTCAGCATACTATTCAATTGCTACGAAAGCACCAATGAAACTTTAGCATATTACACTTAATTAGCATTTCTCCTTATAAATTCTACCGTCTAGGGGTGATATGTACAACTTTATGTAATGAGTTGCAGGAATCTAATCCAATATAAAATTTAAAATTTTTGACGAAGACTTTGCTTAAAGAATGCATAGCTACAAAGTAATTTCACGAATCCCTCTTTGTCCCACATCAACCAATTACGTTGCCTTCTTTTTATGGTCTTTTTCTCTACTTTTGCTTTGGAAAGTATAACACTGAACACCCTCCTCTGGATTTTCAATACCAAAGGATCATCTTCCCCCATCAAGCACGAGGACGTAACCAATCAGATCAAGTAAGGACACGTGGTGTGTGTCTAATAATTAGCTAAAATCCGGTATTATGAATTTTCCTAATTGGGTCGTTGTTTATAGTTCCTTGATTATAGGGAAACAAGAGCAAACGAAAAGTTGGACGAACGAAGCGTATTGACGGTTCGACGACTTTTATCATGTGAACTGCCTAGGTATGCCCTGTCAAAAGAAGAAGAAGGAGAAAAGGAATCGTTTGCTTGACTTGACTAGATCTTTCACACTTCTTCAATTTAATACCATCTGCCAACTACAATATATTGGAATTAAATGCACACCTGATTTTCCATAATTCCAATAATTTTTCAAATAACAATATGAGTATATTAAAATGTTAAAGATCAAAATATAATAACGCAAACTATTTCGTCTGAATTCTGGAACGTTAAAATTTGGAGGTATTCACATCTTGATAGGGAAGAAAAATATTTATCTTGGAACGAGGGATGCGATGCGTGCGAACACGGGCATGTTAAAATAAGGAACGCAGCCTAGCTGGACGCTTTATTAAAGGACTACCGCAGGCAGCCCTTGTAGGTGAACAACCGCCAAGGTTTCGATTGAAGTATTGTGGGGAAATGTGAACCCTTCCTTACAGTGTTGATGATGTCTAAGCATGCCCCGAGTAGTATTATGACTTTTCATAATTGGGTCTTTCTTTATAATTCCTTGATTATAGGAAACAAGAGCAAATGAAAAGTTAGACGGATGAAGTATATTGACATTCCCACGACTTTTATCATGTGAACTGCCTAGGTATGCCCTGTCAAAAGAAGAAGAAGGAGAAAAGGAATCGTTTGCTTGACTTGACTAGATCTTTCACACTTCTTTAATTTAATACCATCTGCCAACTACAATATATTGGAATTAAATGCACACCTGATTTTCCATAATTCCAATAATTTTTCAAATAACAATATGAGTATATTAAAATGTTAAAGATCAAAATATAATAACGCAAACTATTTCGTCTGAATTCTGGAACGTTAAAATTTGGAGGTATTCTCATCTTGATAAGGAAGAAAAACATTTATCTTGGAACGAGGGATGCAAGGCGTGCGATCACATGCATGTTAAAATAAGTAACGGAGCGTAGTTGGATGCTTTATTAGAGGACTACCGCAGGTGGCTCTCGTAGGTGAACAACCACCAAGGTTTCAATTGAAGTATTGTGGGGAAATGTGAACCCTTCCTTACAGTGTTGATGATGTCTAAGCGTGCCCCGAGTGGTATTATGACTTTTCATAATTGGGTCTTTCTTTATAATTCCTTGATTATAGGGAAACAAGAGCAAACGAAAAGTTGGATGGACGAAGAAGATTGGCATTCCCACAACTTTTATCATGAGAAATGTCTAGGTTATGCTCTATCAAAAGAAGAAGAATGAGAAAAAGAACCGTTTACTTGACTTGAACTTTCGCACTTCTTCAATTTAAATCTATCCGCCAACTACAACTTGTTTCTTTTTTGACTAGCTATATATATATATTGAAATTAAACACACCTAGTTTTTCATACCTCCAATAATTTTTTAAATAACAATATGAATATTTTAAAATGTTAAAGATCATAATATAATAGCGCAAAGCTTGTCATTATTAATTTGTGATTCATCTATTAGTATTCACGATGCAAAATTCGATTTGCTCATCAATATAATAGGTTAAACATCGGTACAACATAGATTTAATATGTATTATCTTCATATTGACCATAGTAGAGATTTTGCTCCCTTTTATTTATAACCGCTATTTTGTTTTTTAATAATAGCAAACGATATTCCAACCACATAAATGGGACATTACAAATGTATACTTTATAGAAAAGACATATTGTTATTGACAGATTATAATTGACGAATGGAAGTAAATTGAATTATAAATTGTGAAATAGACCTACATACATGTATGGATTACTGTGTTATGCCTGAAAAAGACTAATGTTGTCGCCCCTACTAAACGGCCCAATAATTCAGGGATTGAAAGATAGTTTTATACGATAAAGGACATAGTTGATAATGAAGAAAACCAGGGCCCCATGGTGTTGAGCTTTCATCAACTAACTTGATCATCAATAGTTGCCTTGCCTGTTACGGCCTTGTACTTTTCTCAACTTGAGAGGACCAAGAAAGAACTAGCATGACTCTTTTTTCATTGCTGACATCAAGGAAGATCATGTTGCCCGCTATTATATATTCGTGAATTGTTATGAAACAACATTGCAAGAAAACCAAAAGAGGCTCAAGCTGAAAGCATTTTCATACAAATCCTCATGGACCTTCCTTATAGACATCGGGTTTTATCCGGGTCATTCTCATTTCTGACTACCATCATTCTTCTATTAGGGAGTCCCCTAGGTTCAATGGAAGCTGGAGGGAATGAGACGGATCGACTTGCTTTGCTAGAATTCAAGGCCCAAATAGCCGATCATGGCGGGGTCTTGAGTTCGTGGAATGATTCTAGCCACTTTTGTGAGTGGTACGGTGTCAAATGCGGTCATAGACACCGAAGAGTCGTTGCACTGGACCTCCACTCCAAGAACCTACTCGGTGTCGTGCCTCCTCATATTGGTAACCTGAGCTTTTTGAGAAAAGTCGCTCTGTCTAACAACAGTTTCCACTCCGAAATTCCTTCCGAATTCAGCCGCTTGTTGAGGTTGCAGAAGTTGTTCCTTGATAACAACTCGTTCACTGGACAAATCCCTTCGAATCTCTCCCATTGCTCTAATTTGTTCAAGCTAGTCTTAGACTACAACATGCTCGAAGGGAATTTGCCCGCGGAATTCGGCTCCTTGTCCAAGCTCCGAAGTCTTTTAATTCAAGTCAACAACTTGATGGGGAACATTTCGCCGTCATTTGGAAATATATCCTCTCTTCAATTCTTCGCAACAACTGATAATAACTTCGGTGGTACGATTCCAGAGACTCTCGGCCAGCTAAGAAATCTCAAGGGCCTCGGTCTCGGCTTGAATAAATTTGTCGGTACTATTCCTAACTCAATCTTCAATATATCTACTATGACAATACTTTATGTGGGGGGAAACCAATTAAAGGGGGCCTTACCTAGCGACTTAGGCTTCACTCTTCCGAATCTCGAGGTAATCAATTTGAATGACAACCACCTCACTGGGCCCATCCCTGAGTCAATATCCAATGCCTCTAATGTCATTCAATTCGCAATCATAGAGAACAATTTTACCGGGAAAGTTCCTTCTTTCCCAAAGATGAGAGGACTCTATTGGCTTAATTTCGCGCACAACAACTTAGGAAGTGGACAATCTGCTGACCTTAACTTCCTCTGCTCTTTAACCAATTCCACAAAATTAGAAAAGTTGGATATAGGGGGCAATGCTTTTGGAGGATCATTACCCAACTGTATCAGTGACCTCTCCATCACCCTTTCTAAGTTTAGCTTAACTTACAATCACATTTCTGGAACCTTACCTTCTGGAATCGGAAATCTCATCAATTTGGAGACACTAGAAATGTGGGGCAACAACATCTCGGGAAACATTCCTTCTGAAATCGGTACTCTGAACAAAATGAGCTTTATGGCTCTTGGAGGAAATAATTTCTCAGGGCATATACCAGAATCTATCGGGAATTTAAGCATGTTAATCAAATTGTACTTGGACGACAACAATCTTCGGGGCTCAATACCATCGTCTCTAGGAAACTGTCAGAAACTACTTCTCTTAGACCTTGCGAGAAACAACCTCAGTGGTAACATTCCTCAGGAAATTGTGAGCCTCTCGTCTTTATCAATTTATCTCGACTTATCTGAAAATAGTCTTACCGGCTCCCTTCCAAGAGAAGTTGGAAAATTGAAAAATCTCGGTGAATTGTATCTTGACGGGAACAGATTATCTCAACAGATCCCAAGCAGTATCAGTAGTTGTACATCCATAGAAACCCTATATCTACAGGATAACTTTTTTGAAGGGCCTCTACCATCAACTATGAGTTCCATGAGAGGCCTTCAGGTTTTCAATGTTTCCAACAATCAATTGTCTGGCCAGATCCCAAAATATCTAGCATCACTGAATCTGACGAATTTGAGCCTATCTTACAATAATTTCGAGGGTGCATTACCAACGCAAGGAGTTTTTAAAAGTGCCATTTCAACTTCAGTTGTTGGAAACAAGAAGCTTTGCGGGGGTCTTCCAGATTTTCAACTGCCGAAATGTAAATACCAAGAGTCAAAACTAAGGAGAATAAGCAGAACTGCAAAAATTCTGATATCCACAGTCTCTGCCTTTGTTGGAGTGGCCTGTATACTCTCTTTGTTATACTTCTTTTGGTTTACACACAATAAGAACGCTCCAGCTTCAAGCTTTTCTGAAGATGGGCTTTTGCGCGTTTCTTATCATAGTCTATTGAAAGCAACGAATGGATTCTCCTCCATCAACCTACTTGGCGTAGGCAGCTTTGGGTCCGTGTACAAAGGGCTTCTGGATCAAACTCAGTCAATCGTGGCTATCAAGATCCTCGACCTTACACGTCATGGAGCTTCCAAGAGCTTCATAGCCGAGTGCGGGGCCCTAAGAAGAATCCGACACCGTAATCTCGTGAAGGTACTCACGGCATGTTCTGGCTTTGATTTTAATGGAAATGATTTCAAGGCACTAGTCTATGAGTTCATGTCGAATGGGAGCTTGGATGAATGGTTGCACCCAAGTGCATCGCAATATACGGAGAAAAGCAAGTTGAGTCTACTTGAGAGAGTGAATATTGCCACCGATGTTGCTTGTGCACTAGATTATCTCCATCATCATTGTGAGACGCCCATGGTTCATTGTGATCTAAAGCCAAGTAATGTACTTCTCGATGATGAAAAGACCGGACATGTAGGCGACTTTGGGCTAGCCAAGTTCCTCCCAGAAGAAATGCATAAGTTACTGACCAATCAATCAAGCTCTATTGGAGTAAAAGGATCTTTCGGCTATGTAGCTCCAGGTAATGATAGATAAGTTGGGCCTTTCAATATATTTCCTTATATCGAACATGTAATTTGAAGATCAATCCTTGGATGAAAAGGTATAAACATGAAACGTTACCAAGACTATATTTCAATCTCAATTAATCACTATGCATCATTATGCTCTTTTTATTGTTGTAGAGTACGGCATGGGAAGCGCAGTATCCATAGAAGGAGATGTGTATAGTTTTGGAGTCCTCATTTTAGAGATGTTCACAGGCAAGAAACCGACCGATGACATGTTTGAAAATGGGTTGAACCTTCATCGTTACACAAATGCAGCTCTGGCAGATCAAGTCGAAAAGGTAATCGATCCCATTCTGCTTCAGGAAAACCAGGAGTCGGAGAAGAGACAAACCGTTGCTCCAGATGACAATAACAAAAGCTGGTTTAGGACTCTAGAGTGTTTGGTTTCAATCTTTGAAATAGGAGTAGCTTGCTCTTCTGAATCTCCAAGGGAGCGAATGGACATCAATGATGCACTGACTAAACTCCAAGGAATCAAGAAGAAACTTCTAGAGTTCGTTGTCATTGCCTAGTTGATGTAAAATCTAAACTTCATATAGTCATGTGGTCTTCACGGTCATTGCTTTGTCTAGAATAGGATGTGGAATTTGGCCATTTACAGGCAATATGAATATGGCGACAGCAACACCACAAGTGATGGAGACTAGTGACTTAGCAATCCAAGGAAGATCAAACTAGTTTATGTTGTCTTAAACAAAAGATCACTGTCCTTCAGCTTTTGGAGAAATAAATCTACTTTGTTTTGCTTTATCCCAAAAGATAGAAATTATGACTTGCTTGAGAGTGGCACCAAGAAATCGTAATACAAGGAAAAATCCTAACATAAGTTCCTCCGTATATCTAGTAATACGGACTTTTGTCCTTCTCTCTCGCAAACTTTGCATGTTTGTTTTGGCCTTTAAATCCAAAAAGCAAAAACTAAATGACTCCTCTAAAAGTTGAATAATGTTTAACTTTTATAAAAGCTTATGGAAGGGAATATGGTAATAACATATATCAATACTTAATCATCTTATATCTATAGATAAAACCAGAGCCGAAAGCACACAAAGCCCCTTTAATAAGTTTTTGCAAAATATTTAGCACAATTCTAAGAGCTAATAAGGGTGCCTTTCGTAACCATTTTATTCCTCGAAATAATTTCTGTTCAAAAATATTTTTTTTCTAATTCTATTTTCGAGAACAATTTCTGAACATTCAAAAGCATTTGATAACTAAACAAAATTTCCATTCCCAAAATATAAAAAATTGAAATCCATTTAGCACGTAACCAAACAAACGCTCAATGTCTTTCTTCTATTGAGTAAAAGTGGTCTTTCCTTCCTTGGCACATTAGTGATTTTCTAACTTAATTAAACCTTTTAAGCTTGATCTAGTTATGATTATTGAATGCATTGATTTTTACTAAGTGCTAAAAATTTAAGTTTTCAAGATTTAATGGACTTATCAAACAAGCTATAAATTTGAAAACTACTCTCCTCCGATACAACAGTAGGAAACGCCATTGTAATAAATAGTAGCATAGATATAAATTTTGGTAACTACACATAATATTTAAATGCAAATCGGTAAGTTACTGTTCACTTTGACATTGAAAGGATCAATTCCAAAACAAGCCCCAAACTTTAGGTCCAGTCCCAAATATACCCCAAACTTTTTTTTGTCTCAAGAAAAACCCCAAACTTTAGGTTCAATCCCAAATCTGGCCCGAACTTTTCTTTTGTCTCAAAAAAAACCCTAAACTTTAATTTTAGTCCCAAATCTACCCCAAATTTTGTTTTGTCTAAAAAAAAGAATTAATATCATGAAAAATTCTAAATTGATACACATATGACAAATTTACCCAAAATTAATTTTTTGACCACCAAAACAAATTACCATCTATTAGTGTCTGTTAAATTTTATTGTCAAATTGCTAAATTAAATAACACATCGCAATTGACGGGTATACTAATTTGGGGTTTTACCCACCGTTTATACTAAAAAAATCATCAATTTTTTATCTATTCTCAAATATACTCCACGGTCTAGTCCCAACTTAACATGGCATTTGCACATAAATAATAAATACACATAAGCAATATGTCATATAAAATTATTTTCAAAGTAAAACTATTTTAGGACATAAAAAATTAGGGATTACTAATACGGCTTTTAGACTGAGACTAATGAGGACAAATTTAGGGTTAGAGTAAATTTTGATGATTTTCTTTTGACAAAAAGAATTGGGATAGATTTGGGAATGGACTAAGAATTTGGGGTTTTTTTTTAGACAAAAGAAAAGTTTGGGGCAGATTTTGGACTAAACCTAAAGTTTGGGGTCTTTTCTGAGACAAAAAAAAGTTCGGGGCAAATTTAGGACTAAACCTAAAGTTTGGAGTTTTTCTTGAGACAAAAAAAAGTTCGGGGTATATTTGGGACTAGACTTAAAGTTTGGGGTTTTTTTTTTAATTGACCCGACATTGAAATTCAAATATTAGATAATTTAGGCAAGCTCTAGGAAATTTTAATGTGAGATAGTAATTTCTTGTATCAATAACAAGGCCAAAATCAACAATCAATGGTTACCCCTCCAAACCTAAAGTCTCACACTCAATCACAAAATATTGAATTTCAGATAAGCCTTGTCAATCCATCCATAAGTATATAAGCACGTGGAGCCACGATTTTTATTTATTTATTTATTGTTACAAAGTCTAACCCAAGAACTAAAATTGATATGTCGAGAGATATTACGTGAATATAAATGGCATTTTTAAATGTAATATAGTAATTTATTTTGTCAATAAAAAGGTGGAAATCGGAAATCAGTGATTACTCCTCTAAAGGTTCTTTTATTTATATTAGAAAATCCAACCCAAAAACTTAAACTGATAGTTAAATACGTATTACGTGAATACAAAGAGGCATTTAGGACGATAATCAACTTTTTATATCGAGCTACTCGTTTGGTGATATGTGAAAAGTATCTCATTAATATGAAAAATCGACTTATTAAATGTTTTATAACGTATTTTATAAACCAATACCATATACATTGGAAATTGCCAAATCCGAGATAATCATCATGTAAGGAAATTATGCATCTTTTTAAATAAAAAAATAATGTTTCTCTAATCAGGTCAATCTATTGACCGCAGCAGTTTGTGACCGATGTTCATCTCCTCCCTCCCGGCCGGTGGCTCTGCTCAAACTGATAGGCTTACAGAGAGAGCTTAGAGAGAGAGAGAGAGAGAAAAGACGAGCTTCCATGGAGTCAACCATATCCAAGACTCTCTCTCTATCCTCATCTCCGTCCTCCTCCCTCAACCCTGTCGTCTTCCGCCTCCACCGCTACGTCTCCCGTTCCCTGCATCGCCGATGTCTCCCCTCTCGGCTCATCGCCCATAGGCTTTCCTGCATCTACGCCGACCGCATCCGCAGCCCAGGCCTATCTCCGGCACCGTCCCTGTCTCCTCCCGCTCCCGTGAGGTTCCGCTTGCGGTGCGTTTCGAGCTCCGCTGCTCCCTTCGGCGCATTCGGCGGACATGGCGGCGGCGGTGGTAGTGGCGGCGGAGGAGGAGGAGGAGGAAGAGGTGGCGGTGGCGGCGGGGTTGACGGTGAGGATGGCAAGGCGAAATCGGTTGTGGATGGGGCCGAGGAGGCCTCAGCTGTATCCTCTGATGTTATAATTCTCGACGTCGGAGTAAGCCCCTCTCTCTGTATGTATATCTATCGCAGTTTATGTGAATGTACTAGCTAAAGCTTCGATTTTGTCAATGCTTGTCTAACTTTCCCTGCATTGTATAGCTGAGGATGTTACTCCGTGGTGCATACCATGTTCTGTTTGTGTGGTCTGTTGAATGTCTCTGTTTCGTCTCTGCAGGGAATGACTTGTGGGGGATGTGCAGCGAGTGTGAAGAGAATTCTGGAAAACCAAGTGAGTTCACCATTGCTTTTGTTTTGATTGAAATTCGTGAAGAGTGTTTTCTGTTATATTCTCTAAGGTAACTAGGATTGTCCATTTTTCTTTATGAAAAGAATCGTTTTCAACTTGAATTGAACTTAGTGCAAGAGAACATTCATCTACTGGATTATGCATTTTGTGATTTCATAAATGTAAAGAGAAATAAGGTTATAAAGTATATCTTATGTGGGTGGAGAAAATTGCTGGAGAAATTGCTTTCATCAATTTTTGTGGTAAGATTTGAACCAGTGTGTTTTTTCTTCTGCTCTAATCTTGGACAGCCAAAAGTATCTGCCGCCAGCGTCAATCTTACAACCGAGACAGCCATTGTATGGCCTGTTTCTGAAGCCAAGGCTGTACCTAACTGGCAAAAAGAGTTGGGAGAAACACTTGCTAAACACTTGACAAATTGTGGCTTCAAGTCTAACCCTCGAGGTAAGCAGTTTTATTCACCATCTGCCTGTTGCTGTAAATTGATGTTTGGCTTATATTTGTGAATATCATCGCCACATACAATGTATGTTTGATCACAGATGTTCTGTGTTGATAGCTGCATCTACTAATTTGAATTACAAACTTCTATATCTCCTTAGCTTGTTACAGATACAAACAGTTTTATAAGTATTAAATTTGTTCAATCAAGTGTTACGTGACTTTTTAAGAGTCTTGACAACTGACTTGTCCCTATGGGTTGTGTTCTATCATGACATATTGTGAGTGTAGGGGTTATCATTGATTGTTAATTTCTGGGACCCCTTACATGCTGCTTTAGATTGTTAAGCATAATCTTTTTGGGCTGGTTCTGGAGAGATAAATGGTGACAAGTGTTGTGTGAATTCTGACACTCATGGGCACTGCTTATCTGAATCTAGCCAATTTAGTTAAATAGCAAAGCCAATTATTTGTAAATCTTGCAATAATTGAAGTCTGGCTAAAAGTTTCACGTGAATCAACATGTAAACATTTCTTCCATTAGTAATACAAAATGTTTTCATGTACAATTACAGTTCCTGGAACTGAATTATTTGAATGTGCAAAAGCTCTTTTTTCAAAGCCTTTACTTGGTAACTTTTAAATTTCTGTAACTGAAAATTCATATAAGTCATCTTTGAAATACTAGTTATCAAGAATGTCTGGGTGATCTATTTTATATGCTTTTTATAAGCAGGAGTAAACCTTCCTGTATCTAAGCTTCTTTTCTGCAAAAGACTTACAAGCTCTCCATCTAAAGCCTTCCATCATGAGCCTGGATAGTGAATGTCTTGCCTCGAACTTTCTTCCCCTTGTTATGACTACAAATTTCATCAATGAGATAAGACATCATAACATAGACATGCAGCCTCCTAAGTGAGAGAAAAGTAACATAGCTTTTACCTTATGGCAACATCAAATTGAATTAGTGCAGATGTTAGCCTTATTTAAGTTCACTGTGTAATATGCATTGATGGAAAGATGGATAAATAAGTCGCAGGTGAGGAAGCTACTGAAGGCGATGTTGTACCATAGGAATGATAAAGATCCAAGTGAGGAGTAACAGTAGTAAACTTTGGTATGTCCTTGTTCCATTGTGTTCTGAAACTTTTTATAGTTTGAACTTGTAAGGAAACTAGTCTCATTCCTCAAATATGAAAACCTAGGTTCTCAATTAATCATTGCAATTTATCCCTTCGATAGGTGAGTTCAGTGGCTTCTCGAGGAACTGGTTCGAGATCATCGATGCTGGATGGGTGAATTGGGGAAGCAAATCTGAGTTAGTTTTTGTTAGGAACAAGGAAGAATGATCCTGTAATGGTTGTTTTGAATTTGTACGTGATAGGGGTCAATTTGTATTTTATCCATCTCACCCGCTTTCTAACTGTAATATATTTGGGTTACCCTCTTGTATTGCAGAAAGACTTATTGAAGGGATATATGTGGGTCATCTAAAATCAGTTGTATGCTTACTATTTGTTGATTATTTTGGGAAAGGATACAATAAGATCTAACATGATGCTGAGGATGATGTGATTTGGGGACCAACATGGAAGTTGACATATAAGTTAAAACTACATGCCCTTTCGGGTTGTTTGTTGACAGCAAGATCTTTCTAATCTCTTTGTCGCTCTATGAACCTCTCAATATAAGTAGTTCCTACATTGTCAATTATCAATTCGACTTTTTTGGGGTTTTTTACTGCCTGAAGCACATTTAGGAAATGATGTGGAGAATTGAAAGCCACTTTCAGGAAATGACGTTTATATATATCTAACTTGTTGAATATCTTTATAAGAAGAAGAAACCCTGATAAAAATCAAGTTATCGACACTTGAGAAGAACTCATTCTAACCTATGTATGAAAAAGCTACATTGATTTATATACTACTAAGTCAATAGTGTCAGCAGCCGGTAATGTCACAACCACAATGAGGCTGCGAATTGTTGAATATTATCTTTCACTGTCGGTCCATGATTTTCCTCCCATTTTTTGGGCATTTTGCGCAATGATGTTGCAAGCTGGTAATTTACCAGTTAAATTAGGCTGCGACTTACAGCACTACACCTATATATTGCGTTATCCTCCCTCCCTCCCTCCCTCCCTCTCTCTCTCTCTCTCTCTCTCTCTCTCTCTCTCTCTCTCTCTCAGGCACATACACACATCCCACCCACTAGTGCTTCCTGCAGCTTAAGATGATTGACTAAAATTTTTCTCACAAAAAGAGAGACTCAATTGTTCCTGAGTAAAGAAATTTTGTTAGAATGGACTATCTATCATACAAACAATAGCAGTCTATTTAAAAAACTTCCATGTTGAAAGGATCTGAGTCTTGACATTCTTCTGTCTTTGTTGGTTTTGAGCATCGATGGGCTTTAATCTCTCAACAACTTAGTGCTGTTTTCTCACTTTTTTTTTTACATATTAGACCATTCCTTATAAATAAAGTATGTACAAAGACAAAACATGAAATTAGTAAATGGCAGATCTCCTAAGGATAGATAAGGAGTGGTAGATGTTGTGCATAATTGATTCTCTCCTTGGAAATATAGGGATGGGTATTTGGTTTTAATGAACCATACAGATTCAATTTGAATTGGACTGGTGCTGAATATTTGATCTTAATGAAAGTAGAAACTTGTTAGGAACAGTGCTTATCCCATCCAGATGGAGATCTTTTGTGTCAATCATTCATTGACCGTATGAGGTTTGGATGTAGCTGGTTTGTGTGTCTCATTATACCTTCTAGAAACAGTACTTCTTTGCAGACTGCCATTGTGTCTTTCTCAGCATCAAAGAATTCTGTTCACTTGAAAATCATGTTCGGTTATCATTTTTGCATAAGCTTTTATGCTCCTTTCCCATTAAGACCTGTAAACTTTTGCAATATATTCTTGCTCTTTCAAGAGCGCACATGTAATACCTGCAGTCATTGCTTTTTTCAGCTCTCTTGCCATATGCATGACATAGTGAAAATTCTGCAAATGATGGAAAGTATTGCTCCTCGTATATCTAGATTCTTTTATATGGTAGGGAAGGTATTTATTCATTCATAATGTACACACACATACAACCATACACATAAGTACGTACAATCAAGCGTTATGGTATGTTTTAATGATAAATTGAGCAACTTCCATGACTATACTTTCAATCATCCTGTTCTCACCCTCCACCTTTTTGCAACACATGCAATTAAATTCGGACTTAGAAAACTGGATTTAAAGGGTTGGAGGAAGAGACAAATGTGGAAGGGCAGAAAGAGAATGTGCATGGGACGAACCCCAGAATTTACCAATTAAGCCTTGTTTGCCCTCTTTAATATGTTCTGTATTGTTTCTAAGGGTTTACTTGGGAAGTATAGCAGTAGAACCTGCCAAAGAGGTCGGAGCTTTTCAAATTTACCTCATTTTTCTTTTACATCGACTGAGAAAGATGGAAAAAAAAAATCTTCCATGTCTCAAAGGAGGTGAACTATGGAAGTTCAAAACCGAGAAAAATCCTTCCCTTAGCTTTATGCTGGTATATATGATTTCCTCTGGGGAGTCTGGATCTTATGCCTATAATTTGACAATGCAGATGCAGGAGGAGACAATTTTTTCAAAGTTTTTGAGAGAAAGATGAATGAAAAGCATGATCGCCTGAAAGAAAGTGGTAAGTATCTGGACATTCTGTTCTTCCAAATCATTGAAAAAAACCAGGCATTCTTTCTAAAACAATTTGATTATCCTGCTTTTCGTTTTGATACATCTTAGTATTTCACATAATTTATTATTTTACAGGTCGTCAGCTTGCAGTTTCATGGGCACTATGTGCTGTTTGCCTCTTGGGCCATCTCTCACATTTCTTTGGAGCTAAGGCTCCTTGGATCCATGCATTTCATTCAACTGGATTTCATCTGTCCTTATCATTGTTTACTTTGATTGGTCCGGGCCGTGGACTTATCTCTGACGGTCTGAGAAACCTTTTGAAGGGGGCTCCAAACATGAACACTTTGGTTGGTCTTGGAGCTTTATCATCATTTTGTGTCAGTACATTGGCTGCCTTGGTGCCAAAACTGGTATGTCATAACAAATAGTCTTATATAGCTGTGGTGGTGTCACCAAAGTTTTGTTGCATCTCAGTTGTTTTTTTTTTATGAATATATTTTTCGTCTAAGACATGTTCGTGGTCCCCAATATTCTGTAATATTGGTCTGAAGCATCATGCACAGCGCCCATCTTTTCTCTGGTAAACACTTGTGCTGGACACAAACAGTGGCTTCATACATGTTTCTGTCTATTCCTTTAGTCATTTTGCTAGTATTAGCCATTTTTAAATTAAAATCCTAACCAAAATTTGATTTTGGTAGCCTTCCATCTTCTCAAGTTGAGATCGACCAGCGACATTGTCTTCCATGAGTTTCATAATTTTGCAAAGCGTGTGACCTATAGATTTTTGCAGCTTTCATGTACCATCATAGCTGAAGGAAAGATGACATCATTCTATGAGTAAATGGTGGTGTTGTATAGGAAAATTCTATTGAAACTGCATAACCTTTGGTTATGTTAAAGTATTTGAAGATTAAAACCATGCCCTTTGTCTGACAGCATAAGCTTTTAGAGAAGTTGGCTGTTGTCCTACAAAATTCTACACAATACCATAGCAGGAGCTTTTGGATTCGAATTTTTTTTCAAGCTCCTTATTTGCCTTACCAGTTATATAGTTCCACACTTTGGTCTTATGTCCAAAGTGCAACGTACACATGAGAGTGATTGTTAGAGTACGCATTCATCTCGCAAAGTTTTGAAAGCAGTTTATTCTGATCCCATATAATTTTGTAGATTAATACTCATTTTAAAATTCTACTCTTTGTTCTGTAGTGAAAGTGGTTTCTTCTTTTTTTTGTAACAATGCTCTTACTGCAGATTTAGTCTAGTTATCTTATATTCGTTGCTTAATATTAATTGACTAAATTTACATCCAAAAAACAGGACTTTGTCTGTTGAAT
This sequence comes from Corymbia citriodora subsp. variegata, assembly GCA_014858505.1. Taxonomy (NCBI): domain Eukaryota; kingdom Viridiplantae; phylum Streptophyta; class Magnoliopsida; order Myrtales; family Myrtaceae; genus Corymbia; species Corymbia citriodora. The sequence goes on from CM026416.1 coordinate 11,498,754, forward strand.
GCACTTTGATAAAAGTTATGTTTGGGCTTAGGACGTAAAGTGCAGGCAAAGTTGTATCCATAAAGAAAAACTTGATGCAGTAATTCTTCATCCTTGGTTTTTGGTGAACAAAGTTTGGGCTATTTGAACATAGGGGGTAGATGTGTGCTTTGGCCAAAGCACATGGAGGTGCACTATTAAGTTTTCCCTTTATTTTGTCTTGCATCATCAATTATTTGAATGCCAAAACAAAAGGGCTTTCAATATCTAAGGTATTATAGTGTTTATGAGAGTTTCAGATGTTGACATGCTGCTTTGTATCGCCTATTGTGAACAATATCCTTGAAATATATCAAGTTCCTTGATGTACGAAACTGTGCTGTCTCTGGTTCCTTGAAAGGTCGAGCATCAGGGACACTTGGATAAAACAGCTACATGATACTTCAAAAAAAAAACTGGCATCCTGAAAACATGAATTTTTTGTGGCCTTGTATTATTTAGATCTTCTTAGGGGACCTTCTGTCAGTAATGCATAAATTACCTTTTCTTTGAACTGAGCATGCATACATCAATTAAATTCATCTTTCTCAGACCTCATAGCTACTCTTGCATCACATTCTTCTGTCTTTGATCATGACCCGTGTGTCTGGCATTTTGTTCCATTTGGGCATGTTTATGCCGCATAAAATAAGATAAGGATTTTGAAACTTATTTATGTTTGCTAGTGTGTGCCTACATGAATGTCTCTGCTACTTTGATTTCTTTCTTTTTCGTTTGGATATGCTTGCAGAGCAATATGAGGACCAATGGGATGCTAATTATGAAAATTCAAATGCTTGGCTTTTATTGCTTTTGTAGATGTTACATTTTGGGAAAATAGATTCGAACTATGGTGTAACCTCTACAGTTGTTGTCGTACTGAAACTTTCCTGTTGTTTGTTTTCTCTATGATATGTAAAGGACTAATGATTAGTGATGAGCCTGATGGCTAACTTGAGATAAAGTCTATATGTTATTATATTGAACAAAGTTTTTAATGCAGGGTTGGAAGGCATTCTTTGAGGAACCCGTAATGCTAGTAGCATTTGTCTTGTTGGGAAGAAACCTTGAACAAAGAGCTAAAATCAAAGCCACTAGTGATATGACTGGACTTTTAAGTATTCTACCATCAAAAGCTCGTCTATTGGTTTCTGGTGATGAAGACGACTTGGGCTCAATTGTGGAAGTTCCTTGTAACACTCTCTCTGTTGGAGATCAGATTGTTATCCTACCTGGAGTGAGTAAATGTACTTTTACTTCACCATGATGCATAAATTCTACAGCTAGAGTCTTGCATTTTATTTATTTGTGTGATATGGAAATGTTACAATTTTTCACTCTTAACACATCTCAAATTTTAGAGCTGTGATGAATCAACGTGTGCTCACGAAATTGCTAATAATTTTCTCTGATCTTTTATAATTTTTGTTGTTAAGAATTTTCCCTGTTTGGAGATCTAATTACCTCTTTTGTTTCTGAAATTTGTTGAAATATTCTACATCGCTCGACTACGGGTTTATATGGGCATAGTCTTCTTCCATTTAATAGTATAAGTTTTTGGTTAGACTTTCTAACATAATTTCAGAGCCATGTTCTGCCCTAGATTATTTCTTGTGAGGCTCCCCGTTCGTCAATTCCACATATTTTCAGACCGGGTTGTACATGAGAGGGAATGTTAAAGTATCTCACGTCACTTGTATATAAGGTTTATATGGGTCTTATATTCGTGCAATCTTCCTCCACCTAATAGTTAAGTTTTTTATTGGGTTATTTAACTGAAATTAACTCTCTCTCGACGTCTCTGCAATGCGACACTTCAAAAATGTTGGAAGAATCGTTTTGCTGATGACGCAATCCACCTGGACAAACAAATTGAAGAAGATACTATTTTCTACTTCATAGACGCAATTCATGTGAATAATGTGGTTCTACTCATTTTTTGGTTCAATATTTTGGGTCAAAGCAAATACATTAAATATTCGATTGCAGGGTCTTCAGAAAAAAAAAAAATATTATAATTTTTTTTTTTGTCATTTTCATCTCACCTTTTCATTTATATGTGCAATTGGAGAAATGCAATTGTAGGACCTCATATTTAAGAAATTATCTAAGGTTTGTGGATTTACCTTCAATTGATATATCCAAATACACTTGGAAGACATGGTTCGTTGGCCAGTTTCCTGGTAGGATTATGACCCTTAATCTTAATTTCTGTGATTTTAGGACCGTGTTCCTGCAGATGGAGTTGTGAGAGCTGGCAGAAGCACTGTCAATGAATCTAGTTTTACAGGAGAGCCATTACCTGCAACTAAATTACCAGGGGTATTTTCTTCATTTATATTCTGCAGTTTTCCATTTGCAAAATTGCTACATTGTTTAATGCCTCTTCATTCTCCTCATAAGTTGTTTATGATGTTTCTTTATTCCGCTTGGACTCTTTTGTGGAAGTTCTTTTTGTTTCGTGCGGATGTTATCTTTTCCAGATTTATAAGCTTTTTGTATCTTGTTGCTACATGTTTTCATCTGTACCAGAGCCAAGTTGCTGCTGGAACTATAAATCTTAATGGCACACTTACAGTTGAAGTGCAAAGGCCAGGTGGTGAGACTGCTATGGGAGATATAGTTCGTCTTGTAGAAGAAGCACAGACTAGGGAAGCTCCTGTGCAGTGGTTGGCTGATAAGGTTCTTATAATTTACTCATAGTGTAATTAAATAAATATGCCAGAGACCCTGATGAAAATACTCTGCTTTTAGAAGGACTGGAAAAGTTGGCCTTTCCAATTCTAAATTAGACTATAATCTGTTTCACAACATTTCTGTCTTGACAAAGGAATGGGTTGTGTCACTTTCTTATTTAACCATGAGTTGGTTATCACCCTTGTGGTTAGGATATGATTACTTACTGCTACGTTTTGTGTTGATCATGCTAGACAAATTGCAGATTACCAGTGGAAGCAGAAAGAATACACAATTGGTAGCTTGCTCATGAATTGATTGTCAACAAAGTGACTATGACATACCCTTAGGAGACAAAGACAACATGACTTCTTGTCATATTGTATAATCCATACGGCATCAGATATCTGGTCTTAGCAGCACTCTTCTTAGTCATTTTTTCAAAACCTCAACTGGTGTAGTATGCGGTCAAGCAACAAGGCAACATAGCAGCCGTCTCAACTCAGTCTTATTTGCACTTACTTTGTTTGGCATTTGCTTGAGATAGATTTCCACAGGAGCCTCATATCGAGTTGTTGCTTATGTTCTTCTTCTCCTGTTGAATTCATTGCTGTTGTTAGCCAGTGTCTGCAATAGAATAAGAAACAAATTACTTCCTACCTACAATAAGTAAACTTTAAGGACCCACATCAAGTCAAAACCCCTTTCATCTTACACTTGATATGACGAACTCACAAGGGATGCTAATGTTGATCTTGAAAACTAGGGTATAATGAACTCATAGCCAAATTTTTGAATTTGCTTTTGACCAGGAAAACAGGAAAATTCTATCTCGTGCCTCCAAGGATTTTGTGTTTTTCTTTTCTTCGAACAAGTTGAAAGGGCTATAACTCTTAGATCTTTCAAGGGGTAAGAATCTGGAATTAATATTATATTGTTGAATTTTCAGCTCAAAGTTAACTGTGTCATAATCTCTGTACGGACACTACTTTGTTGGAAATGTTAGACACAGTTTTGTCCGTAATTTTGTATGTGGGTGGCTTCTACCTAAAGCCGTTTTGTATGAGGGCGGAGTCCCTTTGGTACCTTCCTAATAAAATCTTATTTATCATTTGTTCATACATGTATGGTGGATGATCTTTCTTGCAAGCATTCTTTATTGTGGTACCCTTTTATTGAATATCTACATATGAAAGAGGAAACAACTCACCAGTATCGAGGATACAAGTTCAAAAGTTTGTGCTAAACAAAACCGGCATGGGGCATTTGGAAAGTAGGCTGCCAATTACTACAAAGGCATGGGAATTGAATGAAAAATTGCAACTATATGGAAAGATCAGAATCTGTCTCACCAGTAGTGAGAGCCAGTTAAAGTAAATCTCCTTGAAGTTGATTTACCCATTCTTGCTAATGATTGAACAGGTGTCTGGGCATTTTACTTATGGAGTAATGGCTCTCTCTGCTGCTACATTTGTATTCTGGAACGTGTTTGGTTCGCGAATTCTACCAGCTGCTCTTAATCAAGGAAGTTCTGTATCTTTGGCACTGCAGCTTTCATGCAGTGTTCTGGTATATTCAAACTTGCTCTGATGTTGTGTTTTTGCTTCATGTGCTCACATGTTGCTGCAATGCTTTGTTAATTCCATATTCACTGATAATTAGTGAACCACGATTGCGCTTTTGACTCTTGATGTCACAAGTGTCCATTTCTAGTCTTGGCTGTCGTCTGGTTTTCTTCACTTGTCTTTTAAAATTGATCTAGTTAAATTAATGTGTTAGATTGTCACACAACAATCATTCGTTGACATAAGTAGGAAGTGCCCAGAAGGGGATAGGATACCAAATGCTCATGTTTGGGGAACTACTTTCTCTGTCTAAACAGATCTTTGCACTATTTTCTACCAGCAGCAAATTTGATTTATAAAAACCCCTCAGAATCAGCCACCCCAGTATCTTGATTTTTGGTAAATGGGTTTGGTTTTATTAAGGGAAGTAGCAAAAACAACAAATTTGGTTCTACCTTTGGTTTGACATTTTTGTAAACTGCACCAGACCAATCGTCTTTTCACCTTCTTTTTATGCATTCAATACCATTTGTTTCTTATTTGTTTCTTACTTCTAAACTATGACAACGTTATGCATGAAAAAAGAGAGATATTTTTGGATTTAAATATATTTGATGTGGAAAATGATGAAACTCACAAGTTAAACTCTGCCATATTCTAGTTTGTATTTATTACTTTCAATATTAATTTAATGTGTTTTAGTATTGTTCATTATGGATTCTTCACCCGTGTAAGTTTTGTCCCTTGGGCTGGATCCTAGCCAAAATAAAGGAGTAGGGGATGGGGTGTGTTTTGTAGCATGAGTACTTTTCTTCTTAAATTGAATCCATATCAAATGAATCCCGGAAGAAATTACTTTTCAGTAATACAGGTGAAAAGTTAGAGTGATCAACAAAAGGATTTGCAAATTTTATAGAAGCACGTGTTAGGGGTCCCAAGAGAAACTTTTTACAGGTTTGTAGAGAAGGGAGATACTTTGCTTCCTATATATAACTGATGAAGCACTTGTATGATGAGGCAAAGACTTAAGTGGGTATGCAGGGAGAGAAACTGAAACCTAAAACCATAGGGTTACATCAAGGCTCAGCCTTAAGTTACTACTCTTTGCACATGTAATGGATGAAACAGGAGACATTCAAGATGATATTCCTTTCTGTATGCTTTTTGCGAATGATGGTTTTAGCAGATGAATCCAAACTGGAGTAAATAAGGAACTGGGACTTTTTAGGAGATGTTGGATTTGCAACGTAGGGATTTTTAATTTAAATTGATCTAAGAGAGAGTCAATGGGGTGTATTTAAGTGAGAGTAGAGATTCAAATGCAATAAATAGTGAGAATTGGAGATTGGTAGGACTAAAATGTGAACGTTTTTGATATGCTGGATCCATTTATTAAAAGGACGGAGAAATTGATGGGGATCTAGCCTGTGGAGTACTAGTAAGATGGATGAAGTGGAAAAGGGCATTTTGGGTCTTGTGCAACCATGGAATGCCATTAGCTAAAGCAGAATGGAAAAAGACCATTAATGATTGTCCAACATAAACTGAAAAATTTCATCTAGTTAAAACCCATGACTCATAGTTGAGTTTTGTGAAATTGTACAAACTCCTGGCGATATGATGAATCTAATTACTATTATTGCACAGCCAATTCTTGGCCAGAGTGTCGCCAGAATGGCTGAAACAGTAAGGTCTTATGGCATAGATTTATTGATATTTTAAAATGCATAGAACAAAACCATTGCCTGTCAGTTTCAGGTGTTTACTGGATTTATTGACTTGTAACTATAGGTAGTTGCTTGTCCATGCGCACTTGGCTTGGCCACACCTACTGCTGTGCTCATTGGAACTTCACTTGGAGCAACAAAAGGTTTGCTTTTACGTGGTGGAAGTGTCCTGGAGAAGTTTTCTATGGTAAACACAATTGTGTTTGATAAGACCGGGACCTTAACAGTTGGCAAACCTATTGTGACAAAGGTTGTGACTCCAGGATGCGCACAACCAATAGATTCCAGGTTGAGGAGAGACTAGGTCATTTTTATAATATATTGATTCAACTTACCTGCATTTTTTATTTTATTTTTGTGCATGATCCTTTTTAGGTAGAGTATAGCTTCTGTCATAATTAGAAAGAAAAAATTGCTTTAATGCGTTGCTTGTTGTTGCCAATTTGGAAGAAAAAGGATTGATGTTTCTCATTGTGGTCAGTAATTTATGCTATATCGCCAAACTTGGATGGGTAATAAGCTTTGCAATCAGATCGATGTGGAACTGTATGAGTTCAATGTCTGGAAGCTATTAGATTTACATTTCAATCACTTTCGTGCCAATTTTTTATACAGAGGATCAGAAGAAGGGTAAATACTTCATATTCTCTAATCTAGGATCCAAGCCCATTAAAAAGGGAACTGGATGATTATTGCAATCAAAGAACTGTTTTCCTATAAAATTTGATTCCTGAGAACTGTTAATTATATGGATAAGGAGATGCTTGCTTAATCCTACACATGATTATTGCATGGCCTCATCATTTTTACCATAAAAAGACCTTTTTTTTAATATATAAAAGTTAACCCTGATGAGGATTGAGGATGTTCAAGTGACACTAAATGTTACTGAGACATCTTCAAACTAGTTGACCCTGATACTGCTGCATAAATCTACTGAAAATCTCTACCTAGTCCACTTACAAAACAAGCTAGGAAACTTTATAGTGCATCCTCCATCATGCATGACATGTTTCTAAAAAGAAATGAATGATTGCTTAATGTAATCTTGTCTGTTACTTCTGTATCACATTGGGGCAGTGTGAAAGATGATTCATCTGCAGTGCCATATTCATGAGCTGTTATTACTACTGACAAGGCAAGTAACTGTATATATGTCATTTATACAGACATAATTCAGATGACACATGGTCAGAAGTTGAGGTTCTTCAATTTGCTGCTGGAGTAGAATCAAATACAATTCATCCTGTTGGCAAAGCAATTGTAGAAGCAGCTCAAGCTCGGAACTGCCCAAAAGTGAAGGTGCTCTTTTTAGATTATGAATAATAGTTCTAACAAATGATCAATTGGTTAAAAGCTTAATGATTTTTTCTATGTCAACCTGCGGACAGTACATTTTGTCAGAATGCATGACGGTCGCATAGTCAACTCGTGTTTCCCATTCTATTATTTTCTCTATGCTTTACATTTGTGAGCAGGAATTTTGAAATCAACAAATTGTGTCAACCAATGAACTTTGTATCTGCTGTATTAGTTAGTAAATTATAGACTTGTGTTAGTATTGGGTCCCCAGTTTGAAACTTTTACCGCAAAATTTACTGTATCACACCCTCCCCCCCCAATATTTTTTCTCTGCGTAAGGATTGAATTATTTTGTAGGTTCTAGATGGGACATATATTGAAGAACCTGGTTCTGGTGCAGCAGCAGTTATTAACAACAAAAAAGTTTCTGTTGGGAACTTGGAATGGATTAGGAGGTACCATCTTACTGTTCTCCACATATGAATCAGAATTAGTAATTAAGTTGCCAAATTCTTGCCTACATTATTTGTAAGTTATAATGTGCTTTCCCATATAGGCAAATTTTAATCCTTGCATGATCTCTTTTAACTTTGCCTTTATGTACCTCAGTCACCAAATATTTGTATTGTTTTCATTAGTTTACTTTGTTTTACATTTAGTTTATATAAGAAAAAAAAATCTGTTTATCTATTGGGCAATTAAATCTTAGTTGATTTTTCTCTATTCATCGAGTCATCTATGCACATGCTTATATAATAATTTCTAACTAATGGACAACTTAACACTTGCTCTAGTGCTGTTCTGCCATGGAATCTTTGAAAATGTCTGTGATGCTTGCTTATGTCTTCTAACATTTTCTTAACAATTTACCTCGAATTTACAATATCTTGTTGAGATTAGAGACGTGTTATATCCTTGTAGGGAAGGAGAGAATGTCCTGTGACCAGCTTGACTAAGCACGCGTTGCTTTTTAAAGGATGCCATTTTTTATTTTTGATCAGAACTAATGAATACCTTTCTCTTGTTTTATTTTCATCTTTAAGCATTATTGTATCATGGGAATTCAATTTCAAAGCTGCTATCGTGTATTCATTTTTATGGAGCATAGATGATAACGGGACTTGAAAGTACAAATGATTGAAGCTCAATGGATGCATGCATACCCTTTGAGTGAACTGATAATTATTCAACATTGTGTAGCGCCTTGCAAATGTGCATAATCACTGGGATATGATTATAGGAATTACTTGCAGAGTTGTTGGCTTGGTTTGATTCTTGATGTTGGTCGTGACTGGATGTTCCACATTCATGATGCTTATGTTGGCCTACAGCCATGACATCTCAATTTGTCCATCAATCAGTTGCATGTGAGAAATCCTCTGTTGTATTTGATTTTGTGATAAAGAAGGCATCAATTTGTTCAAGTTTGTGAGTGAATGGGAACCACCCCTATACAAAAATTAAAGAAAGACAGTCTACAAAATCTAACAAACCATCCATACTAGACAGTAGTTTTTCAGTAATCCAAATCCAAAACCTGTAACCATCCGTTCATTACATTTAAAAGAAAAACACTTACTCTCAATAGCCCTCCTATTTCTCTATCTCTAATGAAGCCAAGGAGGCATTTCTAGTTCACTTACAAAGCTCAAAGCATCATTTCTGTTAACAAAGTGAGGCAAGTTATACCTTAAACAAGAAATTAGTAATGAAGCATGATGCAAGTGTACCCACTGAGCAAATAGAACGAAAGACAGGAATCCAACCGAGCATTGAATTGTCAGCTTTTTAATTTCTTTCGTCACAGTTGCTTTTTTTCCCTTTTGCCTATTTATGAACATGGGAAAAAAGCTAGACTAAAAAAAGAGTGCTCTACACTATTTTGATGCGTGTGATCCTTCCCTTGACCTCCTTGCACATAACATAGTGGTACAAAAGCATGAGTGCTAGCTGTGAGTAGTAAAAAATCAACTGAAGCTCAGTAGGGCTATGGCCATAGTTCCAATCAAACAGCTTAGATCGTGTAGCTACCTTTGACTGTCTGTCTTTATGTATTTCTGCATGTGTCATTAACACAGCAAGATCTTTGTACTTTCAGGCTGTTGAAAATGTGTACTGTTGTTTGTGCATATGTTCCTTCTGTAGGCATGGAGTCGATGCAGATATAAGACTGATGGAAGAGCCAAAGAATCAATCTGTCGTCTATGTTGGAGTAGATAATAGTCTTGCTGGTCTTATATATATCGAGGATCAAATCAGAGAAGATGCTAGGCATGTTGTATCATCATTATCCGGACATGGAGTTGATGTATACATGCTATCAGGGGACAGAAGAAGTACGGCTGACTATGTTGCATCCATGGTTGGCATTCCCTTGGAAAAGGTATTTTCTTAATCTCGTTAATGTAGACAGCTTGCTCTTAGAAAAACTAGAGGGAATTGCTTACAAATGCATGATAATGCTGAATACAGGTGATTTCTGGGGTTAAACCAGATCAAAAGAAGAAATTCATCAGTGAACTACAGCAGGATGATAAAATTGTAGCTATGGTAGGCGATGGGATAAATGATGCTGCTGCATTGGCTTCATCACATGTTGGAGTTGCAATGGGTGGTGGTGTTGGTGCTGCTAGTGAGGTGTCTTCTGTTGTCCTGATGGGTAACAGGCTCTCTCAGGTTAGTAAAGTAGTTCATTCCTTACATTTGACATTCTATCTCAAAGGTTTACAACCTCATTATTAAGTTACATTTTAGATCCGCGCTCTAATAACAGTTAATAAAATTCCTAGTGTGACATTTTTGCACCTTTTACTAAAGAACTTTGGTGCATCTTAAATTAGCGGAAGGCTGTCACTCGTCACTTCTTGTAATTTCCTATTTGGAAATGGATATCGTGTTTGCACCTCCTATTGATTATGATACTATGTTTCTGTTTAAGAGTTTCCAGCTTCAACTTGGAGCAGGGTTTAGTAGTCATTGAAGTAATAAAGTTTGCATTTTGAGCAAGTGTGCTATTAAGTTGTGTGATACAATTCTTTTATTAATTAGGATGCGTAAGAACCTTAGATATGATGGCTAAAGATTGATGACCCTTTCTCTGAAATCCTCTGTTTGAATTAATATTTTCAATCAATCCTTTTTCTACAAACTTTCATCCATTTCTGCTAAATCCCCATGATAATTCAACCTGAACATTTCACCATTCACTTTCCAGAACACTACCTCCATTTCTGATCTATACTTGGATCAGATTGTTCCATATAGGTTTCACATGATTTGAACTTGTGCAAAGACGGACTCTAGATGCTCAAGTGAGAAGATACAACTCTAGAGTAAGAGCATTGTATAGAGGGGGGAGGGAGGCTTATGAAAACAGACTTCAGGAAAACTTCGTTCACTCGGATAGAAAGCTGGTGCCAACACCATAAATATCTGTAACTAGTGCAGCATACATTTTTTTGGAACACTATGACAAAAACCTGTGCAAAGGACCGTGCATAATGAAATGATTGCAAGTAATCTTTTTCTCATACTTCAAGATGACTGTATAATGCCTCTTTCAAACACCCGTAATACTCTTTTACAGTTGTACATTAAAAAGATCTCTCTACTTTGAGCTCCACTTAATGTTGATTTACTTATTCTGGTGTTATCTTCATGGTTGTTTTGTTTTGTTTCCAATCTTGGGTTTGATTTGATTTGTCTCCATGCAGCTGCTTGATGCGTTGGAGCTGAGCCAGCTGACCATGAAAACAATCAAGCAAAATCTTTGGTGGGCATTTGCCTACAATATTGTAAGTCATGCATTAAGTACTTGAGCTCTGTTCTTTTCTGCAGTTACCCTTCTTTTTTGGGCATCAGAAAAATATCTGCAACATCTAAATAGATAGCAGATCATTTTTCCAGCACAATTATGCCTCTAGAATTAGCAGATAACATAAATTACGTCATTAAGTTTAGTTGCCTGTATCTCCATCTCACAAACAAATTTTGGGAACTTCCTTAATCATCCAAGCCATTCCACTAGTGAACATTTGGGGATTTGAGGGAGATTCTCTCTTCCTGTGGTTCCACTTAGCCAATACAGATAGGACCTTCAAAACCATCACTGATACTTACGTGCATTGCCATCAAGATAAAAGACTTGGCGATAATTCCACATTTGAATATATAAAATCAGAAAAAGAAAGATATTTGTTGGTCTGCTTGCATAATGAAGAGGAATAATACAAGCTGAGAATAATTGAGCGAGATGTAATATCACAGTTAAGCCAGCTCGTCACAAGATGATGGCTTGTTTCAGATGACCTGAAGTGCAGTCCATTAGATTAGCTGTCATAATCATGTAAATGATTCAAAGGTTACTTCTGAAGTTGGCATATTGCACATATGGTTTTGCTTTTCTTTCCATTCTTAACCATCTTAATACATATACGTTTATAGATGTTTCTGAATAAGACATTATTGACCCAACGAATTGCGGCATTTGACTATTGACTCTTTGCAGGTGGGGATTCCGATTGCTGCTGGAGTACTGCTGCCAATGACTGGGATAACTCTCACTCCATCAATTGCTGGAGCTCTCATGGGACTGAGTTCAATTGGAGTGATGGCAAACTCATTATTGTTGAGGCTCAGATTTTCCTCGAAACAAAACAAGATATCTAGATTGCCATCAACGATGTATTTGAATACAGCAGACCAGAAAGAGGAAATGAAGAGATTTACTAATGCTACCTGGAGGGAAGCTCGATAATTAAAGAGATGGACATCTTGACACGCTAACAGAAAGTCATCTCAGCCAAAGAACCTCCACACAAGCATCCTTTCTCAAACACTGAGGATTCAGAAGAAATTTCTGTCGACCAAAAGCTACATGAATGCTTATTGAGACTGGCTGAGAAAACTTCACAGGATTTTCCTTCGATGTGCATTTCTGAGATGCATGAAAGAAAGTGGATTCCTGTAAAGTGAGCTTTTTGTATAGTCCATCGACTGTGCTCGTCGTTATGAAGGTCGGGTGTACACCAAGCAGGTTGTAGCCGCATGCTGTATTTGTTCCAGCAACTCTGTCCTCATTTATCACTTTGCTCATAGCTCTGGTATTCGAAACTCATGAAGAAAGATATAGGACTTCTCCTGAAAATTGCCTGACGATACTAAGTTGCAGAGATTTACGCGTGGTCCACTCTAAGTTCCATTCAAAACATACTTGTGACCTCTCGTATCCTCAGAAACAATCAGTGAACCGAACAAGGAGTTGCTACTTAAATCCTTCTTTGCCCCCGTGGTATTTTTATGTCTTCACAATTTGAAGACGCAAATGACTTTTTAGCCGCCTCAGAATAGACATGGACATGACAGATTGAGCTTCACTATTTAATTTCGTTTGCAAATTGGTGTCTTTGGGATTTTCTTGTTTCCCTTCCTATGACAATTACTACATGCATCATTCCGGAAAAAAGATTAGAAACGAGGATTCTACCGCCTTTCAGCTTGTCCCTAAATTTCCTCCAATTGGACGCCTTCGAAGATACCCAATTGTCTCAAACTGAATGGGATAACGTGGGAGATTAAAAGCGAAAGTGATGGGCAGACCAGGACTGCGACTGCTTGACAGTCAGGTGAGTCCAAAGGATTCGACCTCTGCTTCCTTTAGCCCTCTTCTTCTCCCTGGTTTGAAACTGGGGCCACGTCCCTAAACAAAGCCACGCCACGCAACTGGTCGCTGATTCACAGATAGCAAACTGATCAGCTAAATAAGAACTCGACGCATCTGCTTGACGATGAAACACCTGTGTCCACTAGAAAGGCGTGCACCCTAATTAGAGAGCACGAAAATTAGATCGTAGATCGATATGTAGTTTCAAGAACATGTTTTTTCTTGCTTTGTAATCAAGATGCACTTCCAATCAGACGAATCTACATGCTGGCGCAAAAAATTGAAGGTAATTTCCACATTACCTGAAATATGCTATGCCACGGAAGTCGGATTTGCACGTTTAATTTGGAGTAAAATTTCTTGCATGGGTTTGCAGAGGATCATCATTGCCAATGACGCACCCCTTGATAAATATGGTATTTGTTAGAGAACCGTCCTAAAGTTTTCAGCTTAAGGCCTCTATGGCACCGATATCGTGACGAATGATATAAGTGGAGATACAGCCCTCCACTGACTCTAAAACTCACAAAAAACGAAAAACAAAAGCCGTATGGACTGAGGAATGAGAGAGCAAACATCTAGCACGTACCCTTGCTTAGGACTCTTTTATGAGTAAGTCATCGCAAACGCAATGACCCCCCTACATGGCGTGATGTTATGCTCAATAAATCTTAGCTACTGTTTACCTATCTATAATAAGGTAGATTTTCTCCCTCCCTCATTTTCCCCTCAAGGAAAATGCCTGCTTCCCAACCTTTTCGTGGTCTACGCAAAAAGGACTGCCATATAATTCCAAGGGCTTACAGACAGTTTTTGACAATTTTTCACATTTTTCTTCAGGACATTAAAGCAAAAGTCAATGCCCACAAAAACCTAAGACACCAGGACTGGAAAATCGAATGCACAGAACCTGCCTAAATCTTCAATGAATTCATTATTTACCATTCACCCACCTGTTCGAAGAAAGATGGAATTAACCGGTAACTAAAAGTTGAAGCAAAAGTCACCATGAAAAACAAAGGGAAATGCTGACTTAAGCAACACGAAGTGATCATGTTGTCTGGAGTGGCATCAAAAAAACAGTCCATCAGCCCGTTATCTATCTGCAATGGAATAGTTTTACACGTCCTATCAAATTCAATTTTAAACAACAGTACTAACAAGCATGCCTAGCCAGCCTTAAAAAAGTAGTCCAGACATGTCAACTTTTGGAATAGTAAATATGTAGAATAAGTCAGATATCAGTACGTGCAACATCAAGCAAGAGACCTACAGCTTTAAAGAAAGCAAATTTATGTTGTGAACAGCATACCAAGTTATGCATTATCAACAGCTTTACAAGCACCAGTGTAGTATTATATAGGAAAGCACATCAATAAATTTAATATCCTCCGCTTGTATACAATGACAAACTCTCACATGAAATATAAAAAACAAAAAAAAAAATCGCTTAGATTGCAGAAATAACCGCCAGTTAAGTTAAATGTGAGGTCTGTGATACCATTAACCAAAAGACAAACCATTCCACCGTAGACAAAACAAACTTGTCAGCGCTCAACAAAATCAGTTCATAATTGATTGACCATGAGCCAGCAAGACCAGCTACGCAGCAATGGTCCACAACAATAGCTGCTGCTTCTGACCCGATCCCAGCAACAGCCCGCAACGGTTGTTTATATCTTAAGGCCCGAAAGTTTATGCACGAACACACGTATAACCATTAACAAAGCAGCTACCACTTCAACTGCAACAATCACCGACCCAATCTACATCTCACTACATTAAGCAACAGAAGTTACAATCCCTCCAAGCTGAATTAAAGGTGGTTTAGTGAAGGGAAAAATATCCCAGACAGCACAACCAACTATAGAGATGTTACCATTCTTACTAAGCATCAGCGTCGAGATTAATGAATCAACAAAGCCCAGATGCAGCAACTGCTACAGATCAAGCATTTTCACTCGTTGGCCACCTCAGACCATCACAGCAAACTCACAGGTTCATTCATTTCGGACGGAATCGGCATCAACCATCGAAACAATCAAGTCAAGAATCAGCATCTGCAAGGATATTAAGTTTCCTAAAAATGAAGATTAACGGCGATAGACCTTACCATATAGAACATCTAGGCAACATTAGCTATTGTCCTGCCCTGCTATCTACTGCTATATCAGCCAATTTGATGCACCCATCACCAAAATCTCGATCATCCATCAACGATCAATCACGTGAATCAACAGCAACAGTATCAACAACTCATGTCGATCACTCAGCTTCCCGAGCATAACTATAAAATGTGTAAATGGACACAATGAATATAGATGCAACACAACCAACAATTCTTAGCCAAAGCAATTAATAGAAACCAAAGGGGACAGACACTATGGGATCTAAAAGAAACATTGCAGGGGGAGGGGGGAGAGAGAGAGAGTCTATGACAAACCACAGTGCACAAAACTCCAAGCAAACTAGGACACCATACTGTTCATAGATACCATCTGGCTGGCTAACTCTAGAATGCATGAAAGTTCAGAAGGTAATTAAAACACCTAAAAGATCCAGTTCTACCAAAAGCAGCACTTAAGTTCAGATAACAACGACCATATCTAGGTTCAAACAGTTGGAGCCGCAAAAAAGAGATTTTTAAAGAGCCAAGCATTCCCCATCTGCTCAATGCTTTCCAGAACAATTATTCCTGCCACAGCAGAAAAGCAAACGTCAGCATCCAATTATGGCGCCTCCCTCTCAACAAATAAGCCATAATCAAGCGATAACTCACGTCGGCATCTGAATTCCTAGGTGAAGGACTTCGAGAATCAGATCGTCGACCTCGGGGCGAAGGACTTCGAACTGGAGATCGTCCATCACGACTGCGTCTATCAGGGCTGTCACCCCTAGGGGAGAGAGACCGGCGTGGAGAAGGACTCCTTCCAGGGCTGGCACTGTGGCGAGGAGGTGGACTGCGCCGAGGGGAAGCACTACAAGAGAAAACAGAAACAAAGAAAAATCAGTAAAATCGCAGATCAAACGGTGCAAAGCACAAAGACGATCATCATCATGACAGAACCTGTCCATTGAGCGACTTCGACTTTGACTTCGACTCCGGCTCCTGCGCTCATCATCATAGCGGCCTCTAACCCGACTTTTGTAGTAATCAGGACTTGCACTGCGGCTTCTGCTCCGCCGACGATCCTCTCTGTCCCTTCCACGATGCCTATCACGATCATACCTATCCCTACTTCGACTGCGACTTCTCCTCCTATCCCTGTCCCTGTTGTAGTCATCTCGATACCTGGCAGATGGCAACATCAACTCATTTACTTAATGGAGATGAAAAAATTTGTATCTAGACAAACAAATTACAAAAGCTTATGGCATCAATTGTTGCTTAAACAATCAAAGCAAATAAGATAAAGGCAGTCAGATATTGTTTATATAAATTTAATTTAAAGAAATAAAGAGAAAGGGGCTGACAAAATTTGGAAGAGAAATACTTGCTTTATATGGTAAACAAGCGCATAAGTAAGATGACGGAAATAGGGGTAGGCCAATTAGATACACAAGTTGTAATACATTTGACTACCTTAGGCCTTTATTGACAATCTTTTCAACAATTTCAGGGAGAGGCCAACTTTTCTCCAGAGACAATAAACAACTCAATGCACTCAAATGAGACTCCACAATGAAGACACAGATATCACGGAACACAGCTAAATCAGAAAAGGGGGAAAACACAGGTAAAAGGATCTGATAAAAAAGATCCAGCAACCAAATTGTTTGGATTGGAAAGAAGATTATTGAAAGAAGTAAAGAAAAAGTTAAAGAGACCAGATGCTGAAATCAATTGATCATTTGTGAACATCCAATCCAAAAGCTTTAACTATTAAGCAAGGAAAATTACATGTCCATAAAACTTATTGACACCCCATAGACAAGGGATGCAAAAATCCTTAACACCCTATTTTACATGCAAAACGGACTAAGAACAACGCATGAAATTGACGAACAGGAAATAAGTCAGACAATAACCAAGCACAATACGAAATACCAAATGGATCGTGAAGAATGATATGTAGCTCTGATAGCATGTAGAACATCCAAATGAAAAACTAAGGGGCCTGTTTGTTTGAACTAAAGTAAAAGCAAAAAGTACTTTTTTGACCCCCTGCCAAAATCTATTTTTGAAAAAATTTAGATGTAAATCTCCATCAACATTTGCATTTGGTGAAAGTTTGGAGTTCAAAATAATCAAATTGAGTATTCTGTGTAATTTTGATCAAGTAAAAATCGATTAAAAAAAGCCCTTAAGCTATTAGGTGGAGAGAGACTCGAAACTCCAAAGACAAGTGAGTTTGATACTTTTGACATTTTAATAAAACTTCATGATCCCAAATTTGTTAGTCATATTCTATTGACAATGCATCAGAAGCTGTAAAAGACATACTTCAATACATGCTTACTAACTCAGTAAGAAAAACCACAGTGCGAACATTACACTTTCAATAAAAAGCAAGATGCGCATGAAGGACAATCATGCTATTTCATACCACTAGCCAGTAAAAATAGCTCTAACCAGGGGAACACACAATGTATAATAATGGTTTGAAGAGTTGAAGAGCTAACTCCACCAAGTATAAATAAACAATAGCAGTAATGAAAATTCAGAAACTGCTGAATGAGTAAAATAAAACTTGTAGAGCTTGTTTGTTTAAGGAGATTCAAGTATAAGCAGAATATATTGTAATTTTCTGTCAAAAATTATAATATAAACTAAATTTAAAAAATTATGTAAAAATAATGTGTTAATCTAGGTATCTATGGTTATATACAAGAGTTTGGGTGTTTTGAATTAAAATAAAAAATAAAAAATCAAACTCTGGGTGCCACACGAGAAAAACAAAAAGTGATAAATCCAAATATTCTAATTTTTAAGAGGTGAACAATTATAAAACATGTTTAATAAAACCTTCTCTGAAAGTAATTAAATTTATGAAATTACCTCCTCCGAGGGCTGCGACTTCTTGATCTGTTCCTTGATCTTGGAAGGTTTTCACTTATCCGGCCCTTATGACTGCAAAAGGAAACAAAAATGCACCATCAGTGAGCAGCCAAAACAAAATCATATTAGCTCCCCAAGTGATTAGATGCCCATAGATAGCTGTAACCAGTAGATGGTTTTCTTCATTAGCATAAATATCTAACACGAATAACGTTTTCATGCAAGTATCCACATCTGACAATGTGTCTTTTAGCTTCATACTTAATCATCACACTGTAAAGGTCTTATTATAGTTCTACCACATTAAGTACCACCAGCACACATGGATTGAGCAGTACAGAATACTTTACTCATTAAAAGTAACCCTGTTTAGCTAAATTTTTCCTCACAATCACCAGTTGAGTATGTTCAAACATGGAGACACAGCAACTTCTCAGACCAATCTAAAGATCCATCCCACCTATCCTCAAAATACCATGCTAAAACAACTGAAGCATACTATCAGAGACAGCTGAGAAAATAAGATTCCAATCAACTCCAGATTAGGCATTTACATGTCCAATTATTCCAGGGAGGTACTTTTCTAAAAAATAAAAATCTGGTCATTCAACTTCTAAAGTAATTGTATAAATCACAGCTCCTTTTTATCAGAAAAAACCCAAACACAGTACTATGTCCAAGTAAACTGCCACTGGATTGATCAATGAATCAGAACTACATGCTTTCAGCATTTACAACCCCAACTTACAAGAAAGAAACCTAAATAAAGTATCGCTATACTAGAGTCTCTGAAAACTGGCTTGGCCAAAGAATCAGCACTTACATCCTCTCAGCATTAGGCCCATATTTTGCAAACTGCACAGTGATTTCTCGGCCATCAACAACTCTTCCTGTGAACAGATGAGTAAAGCAGAACATTGATGTGATAACATAGACATGCTCTGACTGACTTGTCTATATGCAGAAAGAAAGAAATACCATCAAGCTTCTCCACAGCCTTCTGAGCCTCATCAGCATACTTGTAGCGAACAAATGCAAAACCCCGTGACTCACCCGTCCTAATTTTATTGCACAGTATTAAAGAATCAGTGCTACGTCATAGATAGAATGGTGCAATACCCATCAAATGCATAGTCTTATCTTCCATTTCAACAAAATTTACCTAGAAAAGAAGATAAGATGCAAGCACACAACCCAAAAATTCATTCAATTTGGACCAGAATGCTCCATTAAAAACTAGAAGTCAGTACTCTTCTTCAGGACCAAATCAATCAATCTGATGCAGTAAATACAAAACTTGTTACGCTAAGGCCTTTAGAAGCAGAACGAGTTGACCACACAGTAAATGCGAAACTCATCAAGCTAAAGCCTTTAACAGCAGAACGTATACACCGCAAAATTCAGCCCAACTCTAATTCAACAAAATCAAGCTTTCAGAAACAATTTCATTCCTTGAATGAACAAAAGTAATGTCGAAACACACAAAGATAAAAAGAGACAGAGTTGCAAGAACACGGAACACCCAAGAGAACAGCACACGCAGAGCCAAAGCTCTCTTAGCGGCTGCAGTGCAAATGAGATTATTAAGACAGTTGAATGCAGTTCGCTCATCCCCACTACGCTACCCGTTCTATGATTGAATCAAGCAACCAAGGCAGCAGGATTTTCACTTCTCCCAAACTAGTTCATGCGAAACCCTTCTTGTCGATTTCTAACTCCTCCCCCCCTTCGTTCACCACTTCCCTACCAAACTCGCGGATTCAGTTCAATCAATTCCCCCACAAACAAAGCGCGAAAGCTCACGGCAGAGAAAAAGAGAAAGAACCTGCGATCCCTGGGGATGAAGATGTCGACGACCTTCCCGTACTTGTCGAAGAGCGGAAACAGATCATCGGCGGTCGTACCTGAAACCAAGCCGCACAAGCAAAACGAGAAACGCACGTGGATTCAGCAAAAAAGCGCACACGCGCACACACAAGCGAGTACAGCAACAGCACGCGCTACCGACGGCGGATTGCCGGAAGTCCGAACGAGGGAGGGAGGGAGGGAGGGACGTACGGAAGGTGATGTTGAGGACGAGGAGGGAGTAGGTGTCAGTGATGTCCGGCGGACCCGATCTCCCGAAGTGAGACATCTCCGCCGACGTCCCCTTCCGAGCTCCGGCAATGAGAGAGAGAGAGAAAGGGAGTGAGAGGAGAGGAGGATGAGGTATTGCTAGGGCTTGGGTCCGAGGTGGGGGAAATAAGGGGGGAGGGAGACGAGGGGCCGAAGGTTCTTGAAGAAATATCCATTCCCTCACGTGATGCGCACGTGACGACCCGAAAATCTTGTCTATGTATCCTTAAGAGAAAATAACACAAACAACCCCTAAATTTTTTATTAATGTGTAATGTGGCTCCTGAATTTTTAATATGTTCGATATGATTCATGAACGTTAGTTTAATATGCAATATCGTCCCTGAACTTTCAATTTGTTCGATAAATTCAATATGATCCCTAGATTATATGAAAATATTTAATATTATTCATGAACTTGAATTAATAGAGAGCCAAAATTAAATAACCTTTATATAATTTAGAGAGTAATTTGAATATGTACCAAAATTTTATAGACTACATTGAACAATTTTGAAATTCAGGATGACATTACAAATTAGACTAAAATTCGGGAATTATATTGAATAAATTACAAATTTAAGTACCATATTACACATTAAGTAAAAGTTTAGGAATTGTTTGTGTCATTATCTTCATTCTATAAGAGGCGGCACTTTTTTCAACCATTCATGTAACTATATCCGCCCAATTTTTACCAAAAATATCAAATTATCATCAATTATTCAATTACAATTTAAAGCGATAGCTCCAAATTTATTTACTTTCCTTCTTTTTCTACATCTAGGTGTGAGCTAGTTACCAAAAAGACAAAATTCCCATGTATAGTATAGGCACTATTTTTTCTTGTTAGATATTACTTTCATAAAAGTTAGTTATGTTGAAAAGAGAAATTTCTAAGAAAACCAATTCCTTTTTACACTGTCAAACAAATATATAGATAAATTGTGCAGTGGAATCTAGAAAATATTTGACATAGATAATTTTTTAACATGATCATTTATTTATAAATTTTCACTTGTGATAGGCATATCACCATCAAATCCCTTCTTATCAATCTCCTCTTACATAGATATACATATAATGAGATGATCAATTGATGCAAAAAAAAAAAATCTCTTTGAAGATTTACCAAAATAAAATCACAATTATATTCTTCAACATGAAACTTTAAAGATGAAATTTAATTTAATCAAAACATTGCATAAAAAAAATGCCGACGAAATCTCATTATTTTGAATTAACAACAATTAATATCATCTATAAAGTATTTATGAAAAGATATGTAGATGTCTCATTATACATAATATTTTTAATATACTCATAGATATTTCTATGACATCTTACATATCTCACCAGTAGTAAGAAAAAAAGATACATTCTTTAACAAAGTCAGTAAAAAGATTTGATATAGATATTAGACTAATGAAACTAAAAATAAGAAATTTACCAAGAAAGTGAGCTTGCAAATTAAGAGAGATAAAGTTGAATAAATAAATAAAAAAGATAAGAGGGATAAAGAATAGATAACTTTTTATAAGAATAATGAAAAACATGAAACTTTTCAGTTTTTTACTATATCAAAAAATTTATTATTTTTCCTTATTATTAGGGAGATACTTTCACGCAGGACAGGTGAAACATAAAAGGAAAATTGAAGAATTCACTAAGAATGACATGTGAAATTTTAATTATGGCTAATAAATCTTATATAGAAATAGAAAAAAAAAAGAATGAATTAGGCCATCACTTTGCCATTGAATTTTAGAGCACATTTTTTTTTAATTTTCAGCATAAATGGAGTGAATTTAATTATATATGAGGTGGAAATAGTGTAGCTTTTTAAAAATGAAAAAAAAAATTAGTCGCGTAAACTTGCGTCAAGTTCAGCTTTCAAGCAGCCTGGGCTTCTAAATACCCATCGAGCCCAATCTTTGGCATCTGATAACACTCTTATAATAGCGTTTATGCAAAGAAAATTGAAGACGACTTCAGCCCTAGCTTTGGGTCCCTCAGCACTAGTTGCCAATACTCGAGTGAATTTCTTTTCCAACTTTGCCCTCTTTAAACTATCTAAATTTCGGTTTTACCCTTCACCCGCTTTTTTACATGGATTTTACGGGTGATCGATTCTCGATCTGATCCGGTTCTACCTAAGAATCGGAAACTAGACCGGCTTCCACCTTTTAGGACCGCTGACTAAATCGGACGGTCCAAGGACCGAGTACCAGCTACTTAGCATTTATTGATATTTTTAAGAAAAAAAGTATCAAATCGAAGATCATCAATTTCATTTTTATGGAATCAGGGAGTTGACTAATGTCCCCAAAACCGGATGAAATCTCGCCGATCCGATTTAGTCCGAGCGATTCGATACGCTCGTCACTAGTAGATTTGACAAGCAACGTGAGGACTTAGGGAAGCTCAGATCTGACTAGCGTCCCATGACATCGACGGCCTGTCGCTTAGGATTGCAAATCTCAACTGTCGCTGCTTTTGGGGTTGCCCGACGTCGGCGTTGCGCACTTGCGATTGCACGATCTCGACAGCCCATTGCTTGGGGGTCCCACAAGATCAGGGTCGTCTCCTCCACGTGGCACAATCTCGATGCTTGTCGCCTGAACTCTCCTCCGTCACTTGAGCTCTAATTCGTTCTTCTTCTGTTTTTTTTTTTTCCATTTTAAAAATTTTTTCTCCACAGCAAGTATTTTCAAGGTGTTTCAAAAACACCATTTGCTTTTCCATGAAAACCCTTTTTAAGTCAAATATCCTTTACATTAATGAAAATAAAAAATAGCAGAAAAATCATAAATCTATTGTATTGGTGTCAAATAAGTTATAAATATTTTAACTGTACTGATTTAAACATAAATATTTTAATTTAAAATCAATTCAATCATTCCGATTAATTATGGTCAGATATTACTAACACGAATGCCAACCTACGAGACATTCGATGCTGACTTGATAATTTTTAATATCATTTTAATACTTTTTTACTTTTTCTTCTTTTTTTTTCCTTTTTTTCCTCCTCTCTTCCTGCGATCGCTAGCAAGGCTAGGCTCGCTAGTGTGAGGGTGATCCTCATCAACCCGGCCTTGCTAGGGTGAGGGTGAACACCGGCAAGGCTGCCCTTGTCGGCCAAGGCTATGTCGGTGGATGGAGGAAAGAGGAGAAAAAAGAGAGAAAACATAAACAAATATTAAAAAATGTCCATGTTAATGCTGGCTAAGTCACATCGGTTGGTCGGCATCCACGTCAATAATATCCAGAAAAAAGGCTCTAAATCAAAAGTTTTAGAATTAAATTCGCATCAATGTTAGATTTATGACTATTCTAACACTTCTCCTAATGAAAAGTCCGTGGGTAAAAATTGTCTCGAACACAACCTAAAAATATTATCAAAATTTTAAAAATTATTGAAAAGATTTGTAAGCTATTCTGCATGTCAAATTTTTTTTATGAAAGCTTCAGCTTTTAGATTTAAAAGAGAGGTCAAAATGCGAATGCCATAGTAAAGGGTTGTTTGTCTAGACTTTTCAAGTAAAAGTAACTTCCACTTTTTACCAAAAATCCTAAAACATATTATTCAATGTTTAAGAGACCATAATTACATGAAAATTGACGTGTCAATATGTATATATTGATCAATTCAAAGTTAAAATTCATTTGATTTAGCTTTTTCAAAGGGCTTGAGGAAATATCGACATGTTTGGCAAGCCTTTTCAATAGGCTTTCGGCCAAATGCTGGCTTCTAAAAAACTGAAAGTTCAATGCAAGATTAAAAAAAGTCAAAAGTGCATTCGCCGCAAGCAAAAAGTCTAATATAAAAGGCATTCCAAACAAATGCTAAACTCGACAAAAGTGTATAAAAAGAACATGCAATCCAAACACGCTCTTATTTTAAGGTCTGGGAATATTTTCTCTTTTTTCTGTAATTTGTTACCCTCGAGAAAAAGTCGGTTGGCCAAAAATATTTTCAAGTTATGAACCAAAAATTACGTATCTGAATTTACAAAAATTGCTAGACTTATATATAAAAACCTAATCTTTCTAAGGAATTTCAATGATTTTTCTCCTCAAAATATCCTCTTTGTTTCACATTAGAGTATCGACGTGTTACTCTAAGTTATCTGAGATGCATTTATTTTGTGAAAAATAAATTATTTGAAAAATATTTTCCTAAAAAATGATCGATTGCGTTGCTTCCAAATTAACTAATTTTTCATGTAATACAAGAATCAATTTTTGAATTTTTTTAAATATTCATTTTCTACGAAACAAGTGGAAGCTTAGTATAGAATGGTTGATTCTCAACACTACAGGTTAATCAAATCGACCCCAAGGAAAAAACAAAAAAAAAAAAAAAGAGAAAGAGAAAGAAGACAATTATTTTTGTCCATAATTTCTTCACTAGTTTTCTTCGTATTCATACCCTTCCCGTGCATTTTCTAGACTCACAAAAGCAAACTGTTAAAGCTTTGCTATCTTAGCATAAGACGAGATTTTAATTATGGGATGAACTTGGTCATGTTTTTGTATTCCCTCAATTGCCCTTGCTCAGCAATGACAATTCTGCCACCTCTTCTTTATATTCATGTTCTTCCCCATGTTATCCAAAGTTTTCGAACTGCTAAGAGGATTTTTTGCATATATTTTGGGCATAAAGTTTACTTTGGCGTTGGATCGAGGCTTATTAGGAATTGTCGATACTTGAAGTGGGAAGCACGAACTTGGCCGAAGCTTTTGCCGGAGATTGACCTATTTGCAGGTCATCCCTTCCGGTGGATTGTCGAGTAATGCTTTGATTGGTTGACGAGTGTACGAGATGACTCGATGAATGACATTTGAATGACTTAGGAACCGACCAATCAATATTTGTCCTTTCAATGAGATAATCCTCAATTCATGTTCGTAGCTCAAATGTTGAAACCATGTCTTGACGGCTATCAGGCACTTGAACGAATGGTCTAAAGGGAACACGTGTCAAGAACCCATTGGTTAATCAAAACCACTTCTGTCACTTGCCCTTGACTCTCGGTCGATCTCATTAGGCCATCATTAAGTATGCTAAGGGTAGGGGTGTCAAAAACCGAATCGAAATATAAAATCAAACTGAACCGAACCGAAATTTCTAATGTTTTCGGTTCAATTAACCGAAAAATAACCGTTAACTTTTTCGGTTCGGTTAACGGAACTGAATCGGAATTCTTAATAAAAATTAAACAATCTCTATTCTTTATTATCTCTTCTTTACTTAAATTCGAATAAACAAAGTAAAAATAGGAAAACCCAAAAATCATCCCGAACCGAACCGAACCGCCTTTTTGGTTCGGTTTGTATTCGGTTCGAGATGGTTTCGGTTCAGGATCATCTCTTATCAATTCGATTCGGTTTGGTTTTTCCAAAAAACTGAACCGAACCGAACCGAACTGTTTACACCCCTAGCTGAGGGGGTCATGTCAACACATGCTCCAAGCCATGGGATTAGCTGTAGCGCAATGTTGTCCATCAATGGAAGCAAAACTCATAGTGATCGTGATCTTTAGCATCTTCATCGACTGTTATTGTTATTGTGAACAGGATTTCTTGAGCTAATTTGGAGCATTGATTTTTCCAATAACTTGATTCACACCATTCATTCTCATATATTTAATATTTGATTCTCTCTTCCTTTGTCATCTCGACTAAGATCAACTAAAGAGTGTTTTCCTTTTACGGAAACTTAATGACAAAGGAAAGTGATTTCTTGGAAAGCATTTTCCAAGAATACAATTAGTTTTCCTTGTTTTGTGTAATTGAAAACGTTTTTTGATATTTGGATTTTATTGGGAAATACTTCCAATTTCATCATTTTATCTTCAACCAAAAAAATTCAAAATGTATAATTGTTTTAATTATTTTTTTTAAATTGAACTTTTAGTTTTTTGTTTTATTTAAAAAAATGAATTTTTAATTTTTTTCTCTTTTCTCTTTTTGAGCTCGCAAGCCCATGTCATGGTTCGTCGCCAGGTTGTTGGCCATCGTGAGGCACATGGTCGGTGGAGGAAGAAGGAGAAAAGAAAAGAAAGAAAAGAGAAAGGAAGAAAAGAAAGAGAAAGAAGAAAAAACAAAAAGAAAAAAATAAAAGTAATTTAAAGATAACAATAGTTAAAAAATTTTGAATTTTTAGTATTTCTCCTTTGAAATATTAAATTAGATTCTTTGCACGAGATGGTGAAAAATATTTTTTGATTGATTTTTAGGTTTTAGCCAAATATTGGAAAATGAAGTCATTTTTGTCCCGAAAACTTTTTTCAAAAGATTATACATTTTTGTGAAATGTCTGATTTGTAGAAAATATTTTTCAAGAAAACAATTTTCTTATTTTCTAGTGCTAGGTTCAATTAGACAAATGTAACGGAAAAAGTTTACTTAGTTAACAAAAAAAGTTTTTACTAAATCTTAACTTCAGGAAAATGATTTTCCCTTTGAAAGAATTGAAAAACATTTTCTAATGTTCTAGTTTTAGGATATTTGGTTAGTGAGACGTTTATTCTTATAAAAATAGTTTTAATTTTTTTTAAAAAATTAAATTTATTATTATTATTATTTCTTTTCTTTTTTCTTCTTCTCTCTTTTCTTTCTTTTCCTTTCCCATGTTCCTCTATTAGCCACATGCCTTGACAACGGTTGGTAGCCCAATGACCCGCCATGATGTTGGTAGGTGAGCTCGAGGCTCAATCGATCTAGGTGAGCTCATAGCTTGGTTGATCCTGACGAGCTTGAGCTTGCTTGAGGCAGGCAAGCTTGAGCTCACCTGTGATTGCTGATTGATGCAACAGAGGAAAGGGAAAAATAAGGAAAGAAAAGAAAAAAAGAAAAATTTTGAAAAATAAGTAAAATTCATTTTTTTAAAATAAAAATAAAAATTAAAGATTAAATTTTAAAAATTAAAATTTTGTCTAAAATAAAGCCATGAGATTGAAAAATCCAAACATTAAAAAATGTTTTCAATCATAAATCACCAAATAAAAGAATATTAATTATTTTCTTGGAGGAAAGTATTTTCCTTTATCATTAATTTTTTTGCGAAACCAACACGATTTTTTTAAATGTTTTCAATCATAAATCACCAAATAAAAGAATATTAATTATTTTCTTGGAGGAAAGTATTTTCCTTTATAATTAATTTTTTTGCGAAACCAACACGATTTCTTTAAAAATTAAGACATATAGGTTTTTTCATAAGCCACGATTTGTTTTTTCACATGCCAATCTTTTCTCTAACTTTTTCTTCGGCCCTTCCCGACAAATTTCTTTTTCTCTTTTCGCCGACTCTTCTTTCTATTCCTTTTCCCTCTCCTCGATTTTCTAAGCTCTCAATTAAAGTATTCGAGTTTAACATAATTATAAAAATCCGAATTACGACGTGTGAACACAAATTACAAGCGCTCATTTTTAACTCGCTCTTGTGGTGGGACGTAGATTCACCGCGGGTTGGCTGACACGTGTCTTCAGACTCTGTTTTCATTTATTAAAAAAATACTACCTAAATTAAATTAATTGCTGTCTCGGAATAAAAAAAGGGATTTTATGGAAAAAGCCAAAATACCACGTGGCACGCTTGGACACGACGCCGGATCAACAGCCCGGAGCCACGTGCCCCGCCGCAGTTCCCCCCCGACCCTCCCCTCCATTAAAGAAAAAGAATCCCAGGACCCACGGGCGAGCGCCCGCCGTACACGTGTCGGCATCCCAGGCACCGCGGCGTACGTGGACCAATCAGGCGCCCTAAACTGATCGGATCTCCCGACGCGCTCTCGTCCACGAATTCTGATATCGCATCGAACACCCCCGGCCTGCGCTTCCACCTCGTGGCCACGTGGCGCGTCCTCCGTGACTCCTTTTATGTGACTAAACAAAAAATAAAAAAAAAGGTTTTTTTAATTGGCACTACTCGTTGTTGAGTGCTTTGGTTCGCAAGCAGGCACAGAGAGAGAGAGAGAGAGAGAGAGAGAGAGAGAGCTGGAAGCTCCCAGAAGAAGTGGATTCAACCATCCTCGAGCTCGGATTATAGGGTTTCTCGAGCTGAATCGAGCTTCGTTTCGAGGGGTATTCGCCGGTTCGGGCTGCGTCGGATCATTCGTTTCTTCGAGGGGATTGGAGTCCTGAGGTGAGTTTTCCGGTTTCAGATCTGTGTTTGATGAGGTTTTTTTTGGAGTTGGAGGAATAGTGAGGGGAAAGAAGTAGGAGAGAAAGGTTTTTGAGCTGGAGTGGTTCTTGCTTCCAGCTCTGTTCGCTCGTGCTTGTTATGGTTTGAAAGTTTGGTGGATGTTAAGGATGGAAAAGTTCTCAATTCAGCTGGAAACTTGGTGGAAGCAGGATTAGTGGGGGGAGTATAGTAAGCGGAAAAAGCTAGTCTTGCGTGATTAAGTTGATCGGCTCTGTTGCTATTATAGTCACTGATTTTGGTCCTGTTTTGTCTGCAAAGTAGAAAAGGGGTTATGGATTCTATGGAGGATTTTGGTAAATGGTTAGGTGCAGTGGATGTGTCGAGTTTTTGTGTTGGAATTTAAATAAGTTTACGATAGTAAAACCAAGATGCTCAACTTTTGTCTAATGCAACTAACTGGGATGGTTAAGTGGAGTTCTTCTGCTTTAAACAGAGTTGAACTTGATTGAATGTAATTCTTGTTGTATAGTGATATTAGAATTTACGTTTAGATAGTTTTGTCTGCATATTTCCTGTTTACTTTGATTGTGCTAAATTTTACCAATAAAATTATAACACTTCAAAAACTAACTAAAAGGCATTAACCTTACTCCATTATTTGAGATTCATCTTCTGCAAGTTCTTGTGCTCTGTGCAGAGCGTGAAGATGGGATTCTTCATGCTCTGTTTCCTTTAGTATTAATATACTGATAAACGGCGATGCAAATGTTTATTTTTTGGTAGCTCTAATTAATGATTTGGCAAATCAAACAATTGTCATCTGCTAGATACCAGGAAAGTTGTAGCTTCTGAGAAGTGCTGCAATGGCTTTCAACTGATATGCTTGTGCGATGATTGCTTATTTGATAGGACTTCAGCTGGGTAATTGAACTAGAATCCTGCCTTGATATATATGACTGGCACCATTTCTTTGAATTGCCTTTCTACACCATTTTTAATGGTCGATTTTGTTTGCAGAAAAGCGAGTGTGGCGAAAGAAATTCGGTCAAAAAATATGAAATTGGATCACCCAGCTACATGTGTATTCGGTGGCGGGTAAAAGATCTCAAAGGAATGTCAGACTTGTGCTTATACGAGGTGGGGATTCAGCATTTATTGCTGGACATTTATGATTTATGTGATTAATTATCCATTTGCTACATGGACCATTGCCACCTTTGGATGCTTGGGAAATAGATGAGGTCTGTGGGAGTAACATTATCATGCTTGAGCTACAAATTATCTCTGTCTCTTAATTTTTTGGCCAGTGGTCAGTGTTGTGACTACAAGCCAATGCATAGATGTTCTGAATACGACCACTTTTTAAAGAAGCCAATGCTAGCCTGATGTAACTTGGCTATTACTCAAATTGTCAACCAGTCAAGCATTTACAAATTTGATTTTGGCCTCATTAGGATTGATGAGTTATTTAAGAAATTGTTAAACCATCAGTCCAGACCAGAGTTTGGCCATATTAGATTGTAGTAGTACTGACAGAATAAAGAAAGAACCGCCACTTTGAAGTCATTGATTCTAGCAAATTCTTTCAAGTGTCTATCCTCATTTGCCTGTCTCTTCCAATGAAATCTTATTTAGGCTGGAATACACTCAAAAAGGCTTCTAGGGAATCTTATTTCATTTTGCCCATTAAACATGGGATTTCAGGAAATTGGAAGCTATATATCCAGCTAATTTTATATGTTGTAATAGAGCTAGCACTGCCCACCATAACTATTATCTCATTATGCTGTGTTAACTTTCTATAGTTTGTTATTGCTGGTCATTGTTTAACATTCTTCTTCTAGTTATCCTATGTAGTTAATGATGGTCAGAACCTTCTGTCAATGATGAAGACTAGTTAAGGGATAGAGATCTCCCTGATAGTTCTTGTAGCAATACCGATAGGAATAAGGATCGTTACAGCAAAGATTTTAGAAAAAAGGGACCAGATTTGCCTTTTCCAACCAATCCATCTTAAGATCAAAGTCATTTTTTGAGTCATGGACCATTTTTCTGTTGAGTTTATGCATGATGCCTAATCTTCTGACTTGAGAGTTACGAGATTCACATATTTGTCATTTCTCCTCAGTAAAGGCAATTTGGAGTTATCTAGTAATCTACTTAAATCTTGCTTTTGCTGACTTAGCCTGTAATCTCCATCCTAAGTAATATGTGTGATTCCTTAAGTTTGGCCTTCAACTTTTTCAGATCGATGTGATTAAAATACTTCAGACACCACACTGGAAAGAAATTTGAGGAAGAAAAATGCACAAAATTGTTTTGTTCTTTCTAACTAGGCTAGAAGAAAGAAAGAGAGACTGCCCTATCTTGGAGCACCATGCTGCTGTAGAACTCTTTCACTGCCATATGAAACTATGTCCTCAGGGAGCTCTGACCTGGCTGTGATAGCATGACTTAAAAGGGGAAATCTATTGCTTTTAGCTTGAAAATCCATGACTTTTATAGGAAATAAGATAGGCAATATGCCACTTATGAAGTACCTAGAAAAGCAACAGCATAAGGAAGCACGTCAGAGAGAACCTGTACCTTATCTGTCATCCATTTTCACAATGGATTTGTAGGACTGGGTTGCATTATACTATAAATAGAGACTTGACGTCTAGTTGCTGTTCAGAAGGAATGTATGTTGCATCATAGATGGGGACTAGTTCAAATAGCAAATGAGCATTTTGCCAATGTGAAGGTATATGTGTTCAAGTACTTAAACTTTCTTGGGAGTCTGGCAATGATAATCTTTTGGTAACCATAACGATAAACCAAAGAAACATATTTCATGATTATCCTGCTATGTCAGTTTTGCTTATAGTGCCTTTCTGGATGTTCTGGTTTTGAACTATGGTTACCTCAGATGTTTAAGCCTTGAATTATTTCATCAGTTTTCATTTGAATGTGGAAACATTCCAATTTGCAGGTTTATCTTATTTATTTCTTATGTTCTTGAGTAATCGTTGTGATTTATGACCATGTTAGGCTCTCTTTGTTTATACAAAACAAGAAATGGCTGCTAGACTAATTCATGTACTCCTATTATTTAATTTAATAAACTTTGGTATGATAGCTTCTTACTGGATGCATGACTTTTAACTCCAAATGCTCTCTCTCCTTAACATTGAGGACGTGATTTTGTGGGTTTAGACATTCAACTTCACTAAATCATCTTGAAATAGCAAAACTGTTTCTCTAATTTTGTCTTTCCAATTTGAATTTTCTGGCAACTGGATTTGGTCTTAGCTAATTATAATCATGAACACAGCTTCAAGACAATGTGTGGGATGAATTTGGTGAGAGTGATGACCATATAGTACCCCATACTGCCAATGAAGCCAAAGATCAGTGTCTAGGTCAGAGTGATAGCCGCAAGAAACTTCGTCTTCAAGTAACTGGGATCACCAGTAATGCTGACAGCGGGACTAATTCTGTTGTTTTGGGAAGGAAAGAAACAAATCCAGAGATTCTGACTAAGAAGGAGAAAATGCTGGAAAAGGATGCATGGTCTCACACTCCTGATGGCATGTTTCCTGCCTCATGTGATAACCTGTCTTCAAAAGAAGTTAGAAATGTGGCATCTGATGATTCTAGAATGTCTGCACACTGTTTCAAAAGCAGCACTGATGGCGTTTTTTGTGCTGATGATCATGTTATTGATGAGAGATGTGCGGTAGTCGACAATAACATGTACAGTTATTCTCTCAACCATGTATCTCCATCAGAGAGTAATCTCAACTTTTTCAATCATGAAGACAAAGAAAGCAATGATCTATACTATGGATGGCCTGATATAGGGAATTTTGAAGATGTTGACAAAATGTTCAGGTGAATGTTGATCCTAGCTGTACTCTCTCACAATGTTTATAATTACTTTTTGAGCCTCTATCCTGACATCATTTCTTCCAGGAGCTGTGATTCCACATTTGGAGTTGGAAGTCTGAGTAACGATGATGATTTGGGCTGGTTCTCAACCTCCCAGGCTATTGAAGGATCTGAAGATGCTATAAAATCCGAGTTTGAATTTTCCTGCTCGGATTCGAAAGTAGTTAACAGAGCATCAGAAACTTGTGGGAATTCTTTGCCGCAGGGCTATGTACTTTCACACAATGATCCCAAGAAGAAAAGCGCAATGATGTGTGACGAGTTAAGCATGCAGGTTAATGGTTCTGATGAAACTGCTTCTCTCGGTCACACATCATCTATGAATGGGTCAGGTGCACAATCTGAAAGTAAGGAAGACTCAATGAGTGAAAAAGAGGTTGTAAAATTCTACGAGTTTTTACTTATTATTAGTATGATTGTTATTGGTGAGGTTACTCCATATTTCTATGTTTGAGTGTGTACTATGGTTAGTTTACTATGGTTGAAATTCAGGGTGCACCTAACCGCATGGCAATGCTGTGCTGATACTAGAGATTAAGGGTTTCTAAATTATGACATGAACTGAACTTTGAGAGAGACAGCAAATTATCACCGTCTCACTTGTAGCCGATGTATTCATCACACGGCATCTTATTTTGACAGAACTTGTGTGGACGCATGCATTTTAATTTTCAATTTTTCCAGTTTCACTTGATTCTTGCATGAGTGAAATGGCTGTGATTGTCTAATAACTATCAAATATTAAAACCCTTACTAGGATTCTTTTCAGAGCTTCCTTCTGTCCTTCTCATTGATTTGTAAGCTTGGGTCTTATTCCAACTTTTTGGGGCAACTAGCACTAGAATGTTCATTGTTATCTTAGTCTCTATCTCTTATTTGAACAGTGCACTAAAACTCGCCAATTATTGTCTGCCTTTTTACTAAGTTGTTGCTTTGTCTCAAATGCACTAGTGTGCTTTTATTTTTTTATTTGTGGTTTTCATTGATGACATGTATTATGACTTTGTGCCTTGTTTTTTCTGTGGCACACACCTACACTTAATAGGATGTGTAGAAATTACACTAACTTGAGGTTTGCTCAAGTATCAAGCCAAATAAGAACAAATGTTTATTTTAGAATGAAGCCTTGTTTGTTGCTAAGCATTAGGTACTGCTCTAGTGAAGCAGTTTGTGATTAATAACCTCATTTTATTTGAAGAAATTTTACACAAGTCTGCTAAAACGTGAAATTTTTCTTTTTGTTCATTCAATATGTATCTTTGGCCTTAATGATTATTATTACCTTGTAAATTCGACTGCAATGTTTCTTTGGAATTTGGGCATTGTACAATCGTTGTTCTTGCACTTATTCTGCATTACTGGTCTTTACAAAAAATGTTCTTATTTAAATTCTTTTTGCTGCATGACAGATGAATAAGCACAAAAAGCAGTCAAATCCTCAAAACCAATCAGAATTAAAAAGGAAAGACAGATACCTAGAAAATGGTGGTTCTTTCAAGCATCATAGTCTCCTAGATCAATTTCCTCATGTGGAAGTTCCCTTTTCTAACTCACCCAATCAGGTTGGTTCTCCTCACATTTTGTAACATTGTACACTGGATGGAGATCTAATTCTTCAATACATTTGCAGATGCATAATGAATACGTGCACTCGGGCTACTTTCATCATGTTAACCAAATCTCAGGATGCTCAACTTTATCAAGTGTAAAGTCTGATGACCAGCAATCTCCTACTCCAAAGGAATCTTCTTATTCATCAAATCAGGTGTAGTATATTGAAAGTTCCAATCACTGTAATTTTTGGGCCTCATTTTGTGGCAATAATGACATTGATAGGAGAGGAGAGTATATGACTGCCGAATTTTACAGGTCTCTTTGCCTAGGAACTTTAATCCCACAGATGTGACAAGTCCAAATGCATCAATCTGTGACCCAGATGCAGTTCTGAAAGGTCTGCATCCCAGTGAAAATGGAATAGAAAGTCGCAGTAATGGTGAAGTCAGCCTAGGAGTACCGGCAGATATGGACTCTTCCCTGGTTCAAGAAAGCTCTTGCATGAGCTTTGCATTGGATGAAATTTCATTAGAAGCAGCAAGCTTTCGTCAACTTCAACGAGTCATGGAACAGGTGATATGCTCCGCTAGTCTCAATTTCAGTCTTTGTTGGGTCTAGTTATTACTTTAGACACAGCATCTAAGAAAATCTGCATTTGTGCATGTGTTCATAATCCTGTTTGTGCACTTGCTTGTATTGTATGATGAAGGAGGTAATGTATGTTGTTTTCTTTTTAGAATTTGGGCAGAACATAGGGAAACAACTGGGATTAATGAAAGAGCATAATCTGAATGCTATTTTATCTTGAATCTTCTTGCCAAGGAGAAAAAATTGTCTGGTGGCTTGATGCTGACTCAATAATACTAGAAATGGGAATGTTGACTTCAGCAGCTCCACATGGGGGCAGCAGCCTTTCCAGTGGATTGTTGGTTTGGTAAGGGAGAATCGAAGGGAAACATACTGTTCTCACTTAGTGTACACTTTGTGCTTGATTTAACCAGCAGTAATTTTTTTCTGGGGATCCTTACCTGCCCTAAAGACAAAGCTGTTATTTTGCCATTATTTTGGTGCTTCTAGTGGACGTATGTCCTGTGTATAGATGTGTTATGTTGGCTAATATGTATGACCATTGTCTGATTTGCCGAGAAGCACTAAACTTGAGGAGAACCGGTGAAAATCAGTTCTGGAATGAAGTTGGATGTCTGCTGCAGTTACAAAAATTTGGGTTTCTGCTTTATGTTTTAAATACCTAGCAACAATTCTGTTTTGAGTTGAATTGCCCATAAAAAAGGCAAATTGTGTTTTGGAAAAACATGCAATATAACCATCAAAATAATGTTATTGCCAATTATTAGAATGCAACAATGTCAAGTGCTTATCTTGATTCACGATAGATGGAACAAATTGAGCTATGGGAAAGAACCTGTTGTCAGATACTTTCAAGTGACTTTTGGGTTTCTAGTAGGAAGAGGAAGATGGTCCTAGGTGGTCAGCTCGGCTTATTCAGTACAAGTTGTTATACCATACAATCCTTTGCGCTGCTTAGACTAGACAATTTTGCTATTTGGTCAAGTTGCATGTATCTTGAGCTGTTATTCCAAACCTGTGTATGCTAGATATAGTGCGCCTGATACTATAGTACTTTGCTTAATAGAGTCCGGGCCACTGCATATTTTCATTTCTCATTCGATAAGATGTCAATTAATTTTTTTTTGTGTTGTTGGTCCACTCTTATGAAGATACAATTATCATAGGTGCAATTCCCATCTACCCCACTACTTGTCCATTGAAAAGATGTTTACACAAAGTGGAAGGGAGATACTCTTTGCATTTGCTATGTCTGGAAAAAGGTCCTCTTCAGTTTGGTTGAATTGTGTAAATTCACTAAAATTAATGAAGCAAAAATGAGAATTTCGTATTCTGCATGAAGTTTAAATGCCACATAAGGTCGAGTGAGAATCCTATAGGACAACTATAAGGCCGGGATGCCTTATGTTACAGAATGCCGGGGGGTTAAATACCAACATATGCATGAATTGAGGATAGGGTTGATCAGAGGAGGGAGATCTGGGTAGGAGGGGTAAGGGGAAGACACAAAAAAATATGAAAGCAGATGATAAGGAAAGATATAGAGCACCTAGAACTTACAGAGGGCTTCATATAGGATTTAGCCCAGTGGCATGAAAAGATTCATATGGACAACCTAACCTAGAGGGATGAAGGTTAATTAGTATTGTTGTTCATGTGAGGTCATTGTCATTTTAGATATGTTGTACCCTTTGTTTTGTACATGTCCTGATAAATGTCTTCAATAAGTAATTTCTTTATGTGGTTAAGCCTTCATTTTGACTTATAGACCTAGGGTCTCTTTGAATAAACTTTTGCTATCGCACCCTCTGCTTTCGTGGTTGTGCAAATTTTTACAGGTATCTTTTTTTCTGTCTCAGTTGGATATCAAGACAAAGCTTTGCATAAGGGATAGTCTGTACCGCTTAGCAAGGAGTGCTGAACAGAGGCATAATGGTGTGATTCCTATCATAGATAGCAAAAATGATGGGGCTCATAGTGGAGTATTGACTACTGAAGAAACAAACAAGTAAGCATTAGCATCACAGCGTCCTTTTGAGTTTTTTCCCTAACATGTGTCTTGTTTAGATATGTTATACACTGATTCTCATTTGGCACCATACAAAGCTTCAGTCAATCCTTTGACAAGGACAATATGGCTGTTTATTAAGCAATTTGCACCTATAATTTGGTCCTTCATTCTACTTGGGCAATCTATTTGGAATTTATGATCTCTTACAATAGTCTAATCTGCAAACCAACCTCATTAGTAAATCCAATATCGCAAAAAATGTGAGGAGGTTTGATATACCTTCATTGTGGATGAAAAGCTGGTAAAAGAACCCTACATAAACTCAAATCTCTCTTCTAATATTGTTAAATTCTAGGAGTTCCAAGTTCTCTCAGCACTCCTGTCAAAACAAAATAGTGAACAAAATTAAATGAACATTGTAATTTTCCTTTACCACAAAATAGATCATTTAATTAGTGTTCCTTGATTGATATATGGCTGAGAACATTCGGTGCTATAGTCATGTGAATCACATTTGGCTGGGCGTTCATCTGAAGTAGTTGTTGAAACAAGTTTACTTGGGTTGGATTGAATGGAGAAGGAAAGCAGTTCTCTGCTACGTTGTTTTCAGTAATATAAATATCTGATTGATATTATGTTAGTGCGGTAGACTAATCAATTATAAAACAGGAATAAGTCTATATATTTTTCCTAAACCAGGTGTAATTTGAGCTGAATGTTATAAGTTGAACTTTTTTATGCTCTTGTTTTGGGAAGCATTTATTGATTTTCTACAATCTATTGTTCAGGTGTAATGGATTTATGGATATGGAAACTGACACTAATCCAATAGATCGATCCGTGGCGCATTTATTGTTTCACCGGCCCTCGGATGCGTCCGTGTTGCCTGCTAGCGAAGATTCCTCTCCTAAGTCCCATGCCATGGTAAAGCTCTGATTAGCCTCATATATTCCAGGCAAATCATTTCCTTATCTGCATATATCTTTTCCATTTTGCTCATCTGTTCCTTCTCAATCAATAGCTTCATCGGTCCGTCACCAGTCCACCTGTAAAGAATGAAAGAGACACTGGACAAGAGGAAGCTGTTGCCGATGCAGAAAAGGTGTCTTAGGGCTGACGCTGATCATGAAAAGCTTTCGCCATTGTACAACACATGCCTATTTTTTGGGTGAATTTTCACACGATCGCTGTATAAACAATAGCTGAAGAATCAAGATTTTACGGCATTCTGTGGGTTTATGTCGTGTCGCTACTTGCTTCTGCGAATGTAATTATGTAAGCTAGGTTGGTTCCCCTCTTCCTCCCATTTGAGAATTGTTGGTCTTTAGGTGCATCCCCAATTCCTTACCATGATTTATCGGATCGTGACCGCGAATGCTTTTGCCCGGGCCACTTAGCACACGCTTGATCGCAGTCGTGTCTCTTGTATTTTCCGTGTACAAAGACCGACCTGCATTCAGTAAGCTGGAGAGCTTTCCGGATTCAGATCAATGTCTTGGGGATGTCTAAACCAGCCTGTTTGGACGAGTAGATTTGTCAAACGGGGACTGCAAACGACCACTGAAGCTGAAACTATGCCAAATAAGACTCAAGGGCAGAGGCTGTAATTAACAGCAACTCAGAGGGTGCTTTTCGGGCTCCAGAAGTCGGAGTACCAATCATTTTCCACGAGCAAACAGTCTGGTTCGGGAAAGCTCGGCAAGTAAATTTTGCTTGGAAAATGAAGTGGAAGTTAAATTGGAGATTACCAAATAGTATGGTTCAATTGCACTATCGAAGATAACTCGAGGGCCAAATCACATGAGGCTCGACTCAGCATGACATTGAAAAATACTCGAGTCAAAATTATGTTTCATTTGTCATGTTTAAAATAATATTGTCAATGTATATCCATACAAAACATAAAAGATATGTGAATGCTATCGATTGTAACTTGAAATGGAAGGACGATCTTGGGGAAGTGAGCCTTGCAAATTTTCCAAAATTGAGGGTGGATTTGACGAGCGCAATTAAAGGCGGGGTACCTTTTTTTGTAATTCAGAAGAACTTCTGGGCGGGCGAGAAACATCGAAAACTTCTCTATTTGGAAACCAATAGTTTTCTTCCTAGGTGGATATGAAAAAAGAAAAAGGAAACGATTTTTCGTTGAACGGTTGACCCAAACAGGAGGCAAGGGCGCTCTGTCTCACCGAGACAAATCCGTTGACCGGTCCGTCCGTCCGCCCGTCCTATACTGCAATCATTCAATTCCACCGCTCCCGACCGAGCTCCTCGTTCAAACCCACCAATCGATCCCATCAAGAACCTCTCTTTCTCTCGCAGCACGAATCTCTCAGCCGGAGAGAGAGAGAGAGGGATTCCTTCCTTTCCTTCCTGGGGGCGATCGCCTGACGATCGCCTGATGCGCGAGGGGCGAATCGGTGGGCGTTGAAGTGGGTGTTGTTGTGGGTGGGTTGCCTCCTGCTGCTGCTGCTGCTGTTGTCGGGGTGCTGGGCAAGCTGCGGAGCTTGGACGCCTACCCCAAGATCAATGAGGACTTCTACAGCCGCACGCTCTCCGGGGGCGTCATCACCCTCGTCTCCTCCGTCATCATGCTCCTCCTCTTCTTCTCGGAGTTCAGTACGTGGCCTTCCTCCGTCGCTGTCGCTCTTCTTGCTTGTTTCCGTTGGATTTCGCCGGCGTGCTGATCTGGGTTTTCTTTTTTCCTCCCTTTGAAGTTCACAAAATGAGGAAAAAATAATTCTTGGAGCTTGCAAGGTGGTAGATTTAGGGTCAGGCTAAGATTATAAGTAGATTTTGAGTGTGAATTCTGTGGCTGAGCCCCCGTTTACATTGCCCAAGGAGTGATACTGTTGACGGGTTTTAAAGGTGAAACCTATTGCTGGCCAATGTGTGGATAGAGTCAAGAGTAATCGACTTCGAACGACTGTTGCCTGTTCTTGGACGGGTTTTGGATAGAACAGGGCTGTCAAGAGTAAGAGCTGTCGGGCCAATTGGGATTTTTGTTCATCTCTAATGTGGTGTGGTTTGCTTGCCTACTTTCTTAGATGCCTTAGCTGTTTCCTTCAAGGGCCTTTGTAAAATCATAGCAATCACGACCAGCCATTGCTTATACTGTGTAGTCTGAATTGGCTTATCTGCTCACATTTTATCTTTCTCTGTCTTTTTGCAGGATTGTATCTTCATACCGTTACCGAGACAAAGCTGATCGTCGATACTTCAAGAGGAGAAAAGTTGAAAATAAATGTAATTCCAATCCAATTCCATCACATTAAGGGAAAAAAAAGTGTATTTTGGTACATCAAAAAGTAGTAAGTTAATGAAACATGTTCACAAATAAATGTAACCTAAAATTTTTGGTGGCATCAAGTTCTCAATGATCATCCATATTATGTTGTTCTTGTGGTTATTGTTATAATTTTACTTTTTGCCGAGTTTCCAACTGGATGGCTGATATTGGGCTCATAACTCTTTCCCATCTTTGTAAACGTGCAGTTTGATGTTACATTCCCCACCATTCCATGTTCAGTACTCAGTGTTGATGCAATGGATATCAGTGGAGAGCAACAGTTTGATATAGTATGCACTTCTTTGACCAAGAAACTTATAGCTCCTATTTTGTTACCATGGGACTTGTTTGACTGTTACTGATTTGCATTTCTGTTACCTTATTTTAGACTTTTGCTGTCTTTCTGACTCGTCTTTGATGTTAATATGTTTTCTTTAGAGGCATGACATAGTCAAGAAAAGAATTGATACTCATCATAATGTTATTGAAGCCAGGCCGGATGTGATCGGTGCACCAAAGGTGACTACTAGACTTTTTCATTTTGTGTTAAATTTGGTTTTTTGAACTGTTTAAGTCTTTTGGGTAATGCTCACGTTGAGATGGACAGTGAAGTGGACTTGAGGCTGGCGATAGATATTTTCCTTTCCCTCTTCTTTTTGGGTTCACTGGGAATTTTTTCTTGCTTGTTGAACTGTCTGTGCACTATCTCAGAATCAACCATTTTGAATGGTCAAATAAATGGATCAAAAATTCAGATTTCCTTTTTGCTGCACTTAAGTAATGAAATGATGCTATTTGTGGAAAGAGGCCCAGTATTTTATGCCTTGGATTTTTGTCTGTAGCTTCTGTCCACCTTTTTCCTGTTAAACAGCCAGTCAAGTCCGGGTCTGCTACAGAGCCAGATGTGAAAGGACCTTTCAGAGCCTGATGATAGATCTTTGTATTGTTTACTATCAAATTCTTACTGATAGGTCTTTGTATTGTTTACTACCAAATTCTTGTATCTCACTAAATTGTTTGAACAATTATTAACATGTGCATTCCTGTTACTTAAGCAGCTCCATTTTTGCTATCTTTATCACATCATTTACTTTAATTG
The DNA here is from genome assembly GCA_014858505.1 of Corymbia citriodora subsp. variegata. Taxonomy (NCBI): domain Eukaryota; kingdom Viridiplantae; phylum Streptophyta; class Magnoliopsida; order Myrtales; family Myrtaceae; genus Corymbia; species Corymbia citriodora. Next base: position 11,539,444 of record CM026416.1, read on the forward strand.
CTGTTTTCTGTAATTTTTCACTATATGTAATTCGGGCTCATCTTGTTTCTCTAGGTTTTTTTTTAATGCTTAAATGCTTATAGATTGTGTTCTTATCCTTCCTTCCTTTTCTAATCACTGGCCTTTTTCTTTACTCAGATTGATAAGCCTTTACAGAGACATGGCGGTAGGCTTGAGCATAATGAAACGTATTGTGGGACCTGTTATGGTGCTGAGGCGGTATGATGACTGCTTTTTCTCTCTGTCACTGTTGTGCCCTTCTGCATGGGACTGCATTGTCTGATAAGCACCTGTATCTGACTTTTTGTTCAAGTTCTGAATGCCATCCTTAATGCCTTTTATTGTTGTAATGCACCTAATCATTTCAAAACAAGAAGGTTATTATAATTTGCTTGAGCGTGTACTGATTGAAATTTGAGAGTAGTACTAAGATGCATTGAGAAGTCTTTTTTTTTTTTTTTGGCAAACCCTTACTAAATTTGCACAAAAGATGCTCCATCCTTTATAATTTATCAACAAAAGTTGTCTGCAAGTCTTGCTTCTTTATTTTTTTCGGTAAAAAATGGCTCTGCCATCAGTGTACACTTTGGGGAGGCAATTCTATGTATCGATTGGATTATCCATGATAGCAGCATTGTCCTATATATATATATATACATGTACTGCCATCAGTGTACACTTTGGGGAGGCAATTCTATGTATCGATTGGATTATCCATGATAGCAGCATTGTCTTATGCAAAATGGTCACCACTAGTTTTACTTTGTTTGAGAAATCTATTTGTTTCTACTATTTTCCAGGATATATACTGGTGGTGGACGTATCAATATACTTTGCTTTATTTAGTTGGCAAGCATACATGTAGACCTAAATTATTTTGCTTCAACTCAAACCAAAAGGCTCCAGGGTAGGTCCTCATGTGGATCTTCCCAAATCATAGTTTGTAACAAGGGTTAGATAGGTACTCATAAGATCCTTGTCTCTGGGGTACTAAGTAACTTCAAAGACCCCATTTATAGTAAGCAACAGGATAAATAATCTGCTTTGATTTGATCGCCTTTGTTTTTCCTTCTCTTTCTTGCATAAAAGTACTACAAATGCTTTAAAAAATCAAGTGTCAAGAATTTCTCTCTTATGCTGGACTGGGGCTTGGAATGCAATTCTTACTGCTAAGGACTTTGGAGACTTTAGTTTAATTCTCACATTTTTTTGTCTGATGTTTGCACTTCTTGTCTCATCCAGTCAGATGATGATTGTTGCAATACATGCGAAGAGGTTCGTGATGCATACAGAAAAAAAGGTTGGGCAGTGACAAATGTTGATCTAATTGACCAGGTTAGTCTGAATTTCCTTTAAGATCTCTGAAATTGTTTGTCTTTTGAAACTCAAGAAATGTAGGTTTTAGTACTTTTACATTTGGAACCAGGTTTATGCACACTTACATCAGTGCAATAGGCCATGTGAAATTTGGGCAGACATAGCAATCCTATGTGAATATCCCATGCTTTTATAACTTCGATTTGGCTGCTCCTAGTACTAGTAGGTTTAGTAAAAGATAGACCGGAGATCTGGCTCGCTAGTCTCAAATTGCTGATTGGCTGTTTGAACATTGAGTGCTAGTGGCTTGTCAAGGAAATACACTTTTTTTGGGTTGGATGTTTATAACGTGGCTAGTGAACATGAGTTTATGTGAAGTTTCTTGTGGAATTACAAATGACATTTATCCATCGTACAAAAGTAGGGTTGAGTATGTGTGAACCGTCCATTGAATTGTAGAGTAGACAATAAGATAACTTTGCACCTCTGACAAATTCTATAGGTGGCAAAGAACTTGTTGATATCAGCAAAATCATTAATTTCCTGGCCTTGCCTAGCTTATTTCTCCAGAGGCTTGTTTTAATAGTGGATACAGAGTTTTCAAAGAGAGACGATCAATGTCTTTGCATTAAATGCATCAAACAGCCACTTATTCTAGAGACCTAAGTTAACTTTCGAGTTGGAACATCCTTCCATCAGAGACAAGTTCTGATTTCTTCACCCAAATCACATTTCGCTTCTGTGTGGATTTTGTTGGTCTTGTTTCCCTTTCTTCAGTTTCATGTAAGAGAAATTGTTATAAATAACCTTTCTAGAATAATCATTTTTTTGTTTCATTTATTTGATTTTCACCATCTTCCTTACAGAAGCCGCAGCTAGTTTTCTTTTAGCAGAATAAAATAAGCCCAGACAGTCTTTGCTGTTGTCAGATTTGGTTTGCATGTGAGAAAGTTCGTTAAAGTTCACATCTGTTTATGAAATTTATCTCAGCTTCATATGTGTGCATTCTTCTCTACCTAATGGCCCAGCTCTTGATTGGAAAGAGTTGGAGCTTTCTTATTTCTTATGATGTAGGCTTAGAACCGATAAACATTTGGTGTTGTCATCCTGATGCCTATTGAACCTGAGCCTATGGAGAGCTAATTTTCTCCCATATATTTAACTAGTTTATGATGTATATCTTGCTAAGTTCTTTCTATTTTCTTTGCCATCAGTGTAAGCGAGAAGGTTTTGTCCAAAAAATAAAAGATGAAGCTGGTGAAGGATGTAATGTCCACGGATCTCTAGAGGTTAATAAAGTGGCTGGAAGTTTTCATTTTGCAGCTGGGAAGAGTTTTCACATTTCAAATTTCCATGTGCAAGATTTGATTGCTTTCCAAGCTGAGAGCTACAATGTAAGGCTCAGTGCTTACATGCCTATTCAGTTAGAGAAACTAATCCAGAGTTGGTACTTTGTCATCCAAATGTTCTGATCAGTGTCATTTTCTTGCTGGATTTTGAATCAGATCAGTCACAAGATCAACAGCTTAAGTTTTGGTGATCACTTTCCTGGTGCAGTCAACCCTCTAGATGGGTAATTTTTTCCTTCTCCTTACCCCACCCAACCCAAAACAAAAATTAAAGAAAAGGGAACTCTCCTCACTTGAGAAACAGTTTTTTACTGGGCATTTATGGCATGGCGTGATTTTAGGGTTATAAATTGAAGAAATTTGAGGAACTTCTGCAGATACTTAGTGTAATTAGTATGAAAGCTTTTATGTCATGCAAACTCTAGGATCTGACTCTTAACACATTAAATAATTATTTTATTTTACTAATTTCCCCTTGAACCCTTATTGTAAAGATTCAATAATTTGCCATTGTAGTGCCATTTACTTGTCTAGTTTTCTCTTTTTCAGTCTTTTCCTGTATGCTCTTGTCTTGATGTGTCTTTGGTCAAAACCACCACTAGGCGAAGTGGAACCCTTGACTATGAATATTCTATCCACTATGCGGGCATTAGAAAAGTTTTAGCTCCTCTTCTTGGATTGTCTCCTTAGAAACAGAGGGGAGTCAAGTCTATAGTTGCTGCTTGTGAAGAATTTGCCTCTTGAGAAAGTTAAAGCCCTTGAGAGGTTGTTGGTACAGCTTGGACGCAACAGCTATAGCTAAAAAATGGGCTGACAACTTTCATAATATGTTGAAAAACACCTCATTGCTGCATCACCCCTTAGGTATGGCAGTTACTGCAGCTTTAAAATATCCACTGCCAGTTACTCAAGCAACAACATTTTGCAGTCGTGGTCCAAACCCTGTTATACCAATTGGACTGTTGGTGTAGTTGCTGTAGTCCTTAATCTAGTCTATCTGGGTCCAGTTTTATTTTCATACTGACTATGGAAGAAGGATCTGGAAAGACCTAATTTAGTCTCCTGTTTTAAGAACCTGGTTCATAGGAGAGTGAAGGTAATTGAGCAAAAGTACAACTACAAACCCACTGAGCAAAAGACAGAGGGACCTGCTTTTCTCTTGTTAAGCTCCAATGCCTTAAAGTGCAAGTGGATCCTACATTTGGTACAACAATGTTCAATTACCAAAAAGCAGCTTTCTGGAAATCAAGCTAACCTGATGTAATTTGGAGAGTACTTTCTGTTTATATGATCCTTGAACTTGATTCTTTTGTTGACATTTTGCTACCTTTATAGGGTACAATGGGCGCACGAAACACAAAACGGCATGTACCAGTACTTCATCAAGGTTGGTATATTCATAAGATCAATATTTTCTGTTTATGCACGACTGTTCTAACTTAGGGATTATTCTTGTCCAAATTCATACTATGTCCTTTTTCATTAGATCTACACAATGTGGTCTTTTGTGCACAAAAATGAGATAAAGAAATTTCTTATGGAAGAAACAAACAATAGCATTGTAAGCAACTGATGCCCAACAGGTGCGGGCAATTCTTTTGACATGCTGTCACTAGTACATCTCTTTGATTAAAGATGTAGATGGTGATTGAAGCCATTGGAGAGGTAAAAAAGAGCAGATTTGCTGAAAAAAGATTTAAGAAGCGACTCTTTTAAATACGTAATAATTCTGCTTGACAGTGAGTCTAGATGTTTCTTTTGATAGAAACCATCTTAAGTGAAGAAAGGAGTGAATTGAATCAGGATGTGAAATACAACAAAACAGTGAGCTTTGGCAATGTACTTGGCAAAACATAAGACTTGTCCTACAATGAAACCTTACATTGTAAGGTTCTGGGAACATGTAGAGAGTGGTAAACTGACTTTTTGTTTTTATAGGTTCACGCTCTTTTGTGTGTGAGAAATAATGGGATTAAACAAATGAGTATGGTTCCATGGTTAAGATGAATTTTAAGCCATTGTGAAAAGAACTTAGCTGAATCTTTAGTTAGCTGCTTCTTCATTTCTGTTTTCTTTTGCTTTTATTTTAATTTTCAGATCTTCAGTTCATCAACCTTATTGGGTATGCATTAGTTTTCCTTTGTTTTCCCAAATATATACGCCTTAGTTGTGACAAAAGCATTCTGACATTGCTGAATCGATCAGAGAGTACAGGGGACTTGTTCTCTTCTATATATTACTGCTGCTGTAGTTTTCCTTTTCTGTTCACCTTGGCTATATGAAAATGACTTTTCTTGATCAGCTTGCAACTTAAATGCCTATTTTCTTGGTATCAATTTGCACTGCAGGTTGTCCCCACTATATATAAAGATATCAGAGGCCGAACGGTAAACTCAAATCAGGTATATCAAAAGATTGGAGGAATACTTTTCTGCCAACAGAATGTTTGGTTGAACAAATCTTGATGCACAATTGTTGTTTCTGCACAGTATTCTGTCACCGAGCATTTTAGGAATAATGAGATGGGGCGTCCACAGTTAATTCCTGGAGTATTCTTCTTCTATGATTTTTCTCCAATAAAGGTAGCATCTTTTATTCTTGTATGTGATTGGAAGCCTTTCATGACTATCGAACTGAATAAACTTTTCGTAAAGATTTGGTCATGGTCAGGTCTCTACTCTTTTCATGGTAGCCTTGCTTCACTCTTAGCATATGTTAATGCATTGTTTTTTGCCAAACAAATTACTATGTTATACCATAAAAACTGTAAAAACGAACAATTGCATCAGTGTGCAAAGTGTTCAATGAGTCTACATCTTTTTTAGTTATAATTGTTTCAACATACTTGAGAATATCATGTGGCAGGTTACCTTTAAAGAGGAGCACATTCCATTTTTGCACTTCATTTTGCACTTCATAACCCACATTTGTGCTATAATTGGAGGTGATTCTCTCTCTCCCTCTCCCTCTCTCTCTGGTGGGTGTTGATGTAAGTGTGCTTGCATTGCATGTTTTGCAGTGCATGTCTGTGTGTATGCACACCTTCCAAGCACACCTTCCAAGCTCATGTGCATCCATGCATGCATGTAGGCATGCATACTTTTTCAGTGTGAGGGACTGTACATTCAAATGTGCCTTACTCTTACATTGTGCTTATTTGACACTTACCTATCTCAATTCTAGGTAAATATTTTTTGCTGCGGTCAAAGATTTTCCAATGTTATTATGTAATGACAATCTTTTGGAGCTTCATAGTATTTGGTTTTGTCAATCTGATTAAGGCCCTGGCCTGTTGGCTTCTGTTTTCTGACAAATTCCTTATGGAATTTATCACTACAGCCAACAATAAATGCAACATGAGTCATGTCAAATTTTAATGCATCACAAATCTTGATCCTAGAGACACTTGTATGCCCTTTATTTTAGATAACCAGGCTAGCGGGCTGTGAATCTTGACATAAGGAGGGGAGGTGGGGGAGGTCAAGGAAGAAATTTTTTTGGAAACCAGACATTTTGGCTGTGTTTCTGTCTTCACTGTCTACCATTGATTGTAGGCCTGAGGTTGTAAGGGGAAAAGTTAGTTTAGAGAGCGAAGATTGCACACGAGGGAATTATTTTTGGGGATTGATTACATTTTGTCTCAACAGTTTTTCACAATTATATTGATTTTCCTATGTGCCTGCACAAGCAATATAGATTGTTCTAATTTTAATTTGCTATTTGTCATATGTTACTACCATCGGACATATTTGGAACGATTACCCTTTGCCCTAACTGGAATTATACATATATTGATAGGAAAATGTTAAAAGAGTGCCCCTTAGAACTTGTTAAGCCTTGTTAAATGTGCTTTGGGAATTTAATTTACTATTTGAATTGAGTGACTTTAGTCAAATGCATAATCCTTCCTTTTTCAAAATGTCTTAGAAAGTGTCATTTCCATTTTTCGTTAATTTAAGTAGTGCCCTTGGGTTCACTTGTTAACAATGTCCATATCGATATTATTGTCTAAAGTGAGATCCTTTATTAAGTTATAACTTTTGGTTCCATGTGCTGGTTTTCCTAGAATTCAAGTTTCCGTTCATGCTCGATTTTTCCCGTCTTTCAATATTAATTTCTTTATATTCTTTTATTTTGGAGACTTATTCAAACAGAGCTTTGTGTTCAACATGAACATAGCATAACTTGCTAATTATGAGCTGGTTGCTTTAGCAAGAGATGCCAATAGCACTTTTATATACAACATAAAAGGTTGTTGGTTTCATGGGGTTATTTCACATCGATTGTGAAAGGGGTTGGTGATCATTTTATAAGTTGAGAGAAAATTTAATCCTTTGAGCTAGCTTTTGGAGTGAGAGAGGCTGAAGACCACCCAACACTACTAGTATCGGAGCTCAGGTTGCTAACAAGTTTGACCAACAGTCACATGAGAGATACAGGTTGTTGCTGCTTTGACCCCTGATGCATGAGGGGAAGATTGTTGGAGTTATCTCACATTGGTTATGGAATAATGGGGTGGTGATCAGTTTATAAGTGTGAGGGAAAGCTTCACTCTTTGAGCTAGCTTTTGTGGAGAGAAGGCCTAGGACCACTCAACATTGACCACTAAACTAATAGAAACAATAAATTGGAAAATGGGAGCCTTATGATTGGTTGATTTATGCACATAATGTCTGAGAAGCACGGAGGCAATTTTGAACTTATTTTCTTGGATTTCTGTGTGAAATTATGTTTGGTCCTGTTTTTCTGCTGGGTGTTAAAATTAGTTCTTTGGTCATTGCTTTTTGATTGACTGAAACAGTTTTATGATTTACTTGGCTCAGGAATATTCACGGTTGCTGGAATAGTGGATTCATTCGTGTACCATGGGCAAAAAGCCATTAAGAAGAGGGAGATTGGAAAATTCAGTTGACTTTTGCTGCTCACTCTTGTTGACCCGGCGATTTGGTTAGACCTTGGAGCAGGAAACGCAAAATTGTTCTATATTACGGCAGAGGGTTATTAGAGTTCTAAAATTGGTGTGACGGAATAGGTTTTCATAGTAGTTTATGAGATTTGAGTCCGAGGATTTAGTCATTAAAAGCAAATTCTTTCTATATGCCCGGTTTCTCAAGTTTCCAGTGTTTCATTTTCCTTCCTCCCTCGGGAGGGGCATTGACTTTGTCTTGATCTCATCGTATTCGACGGACCTGCACTTCATACTCGTGGAGTTAAGAGAATTATTGAAAGAAAGGAGTGCTTCAACTAAGGTTGGGTTGTGGCCGTTTGAAGTTTGTCAGAGTGATTCGGTGGCCTAACTCCAGCATATGATTGGTCCTAGTGAACTAGTTAGTTAATGAGGCTGAGATGCATGAGAGTGGAGTAATGAAGATTACCCTCATCCAAATTACAGAACTTGAATATCAGGGACATTTGGTACCCGACACTTTCCTAAACATGTTATTTTGATGGCGCATATTCGTAGGTATTTTGTGACCCGATTTCCAATCAAATTCTTAAAGACATTTTTTAACTAAAGCACCCGATTGGTCTTTGCTCAATACAACCTAACTGACTAGTTTATTCCTAGTTATTCTCATTGGAGCTTGCACCTTATTTTTTCAGTAACTCTTGTTTTCTAACTACCAAACACACCCCTGTTCTATTTGGGCTTAGGATCAGCTTTGAAAGATACATCCTGCACCAGAGGAGGTTCCATGGCACAAGCATGAATCCAAGATGTGACCGATTTACCAAAGCTAGGACGATGTGACAAATCTACCAGCAAGAAATCAAGAGTAGATCGCCAAATTGATGCAAAGCGTTTCTTCATATAAATGTAATTGATGGGTATATGTCCAGGCTGCACAAAGGCTATGCCAGCAGTTAACCTGTGACCAACTGACAAATTAAGATAAATTTCTTCCGAATGATACCTGCACTACAACATTTTCTTGTGATTGCCACCAATGGAGGGGAAAAAATGTTAATTGACCTGCACCTTCAGAAATATCATATTTGATTGCATGAATCCCAAAAGAAAAAAGAATGTAAATCCTGTAAAATTCAATTGCTCATTGATGATGCTGCTGCGTATACCTAAACCAGCCTAATTTTTCTCAAGAATCACCTCAGCAGATGCCTGTTTGATTGAAATATTCGAAAACCTAGATCTGATGTCCTCAAACTCTGCATTTCGCCTTTCATCTACTGTTAACCATGATGACAGGCAACAATCGATCAAGTCTTCCCCTTGGCTTGGAGGCAGATTTCCTTTTGGAACCTTGATTTTTGTGAATCTGGTAATCCTTGCCAAATTTGCATCGGAGGGCTCATTGGCATACAATTGTAGCATGTCTTTTATGGCCCCACACCAAATCGGTCGTGCTACTGTCAGAAATTCGTGCAAGGCAAGAACAGGAAGATTAACACTTCCAAGATCAGATTCACTTTGTCCCCCTCTTCCATGATAATCAGATCCCCCAATCTTCAAGAGACTGTAAGCATCAGCGAGGTCACTGTATGCTGTTCAAGAAAAAGAGTCACTTGATTAGTACATACAAGCGAAGCTACTAATATTTTATAAGTTACTTTTGCTAACACATGAAATTGCATGCACGGAATTCAAATCTAGTCCAACGTTCTTGACGGTTTCAATCTCAAAACCTTGACATGCATCACTCTTTAACACACCTGGGATATCAACCAAATGTCATACCTACTAGTCTGAAAAATGGCAATAGTGGATCAATCATTCATAACACCAACATCAACATCATCCAAAGGTGCAAAGTAAAAACTGAGATATCATAGCCCATAGCGTTGAAAAACTCCATAGATTTACCTGCCAATTTGCCATCGCTTCTATAGACTTCCACTCCATGAAGTCCAGCATCCTTCAAACTTTTAATAATTGGCACAGGGTTTTTCAGTGCCCATGGATGAGCAAGCACAGCTACACCCCCTGTATCAGATATCAGTCGCACGGTTTCTTCAGCAGGGGGTTCACTACCTCTGAGAAGAAAAAAACACAATCGTACTTTCATGTCTGCTAACTACAAGGGACTTGCTTCTCCAAAAAACAATATTAAGCACAAGAATATTACATGGCATAAGCAGGTCCGCCATCAAAAAGGTATCGTGCAAAAGCTTGTTTTAGATTCTCCACATGACCTGCCTCAACCAAGGCACGGGCCACATGCAGTCTTCCTGGAGCGACATCCTTGCCAGCAATCCTAGCAACATGCTCCCACTTCAGAGGTAGCTTAAGCTTATTCAGCTTTGTAACCATATTCTTTGCCCGGAGAAATCGACCATCCCTTATGTTACTCAAGACCTTCTCCAACTCCTCAAGCCTTGTGGGTCCACAGCTACTGTAATAAGCAAGAATGTGCACCGGTTCCTCCATAGATGACTCTCCTCTATAGATTTCATCACCCAGATGTCAGATTAAAGAAAAAAGAAAGCAAATTGCATCAACAAAAGGCAATGATCATTACAGCTTTATCAGAACCACTACCACCAAGTAACCAATGGATTATAATCTCAAATGCGATGGCAGGCAACACTAACTGCTAAATTAATAAAGTGAAAAGTTCAGTAATCATTGGCAAGATTTGTCTGCTCTTATTACAATGCACCAAGATTGCTCTTTTTGTAGATCCAACAGATAGATGGCCCCTCAAACTTTCCATCATCCTTAAGTCAGAAAGCAGGAGTGGCACCTTGAATTAAATATGGTGCTGATTTCAACGCCCGGAATAATCTTAATGCTGAATTTCCGAGCTGCTTCCAGAGCTTCGGGGATACCCGATAAAGTGTCATGATCTGTCAGAGCAAGAACTTTCACCTGTTATGAGTACATTGTACTAATTAACTTGTGCTACCCAAAGAGCATCAACGGCAGAAGCAAAAGCTAAACGCATCCACAGAAAATGAGGAATAAACATCAGTAATAGAGCCAAGCCTTGAGAATTTCTCATGAGTCATCTTTAATAAAGCTCTCCTCTTTTTTCATACTAAGAGGACCTTACTACACAAGAGATGTCTACAGAATGTAGAGAAGCTGATAAAACATATCGGTCATAAATTGGAACAAAAAAAAATAATCACAAAAAATTCCAAAAGAAAGCCTAAGTCCTCTGCAATAAATAACTTGATAATGGCTTTCGAGGTTAACAAAGGTAACTTTTTTCAATAATTACAACTTCCACTGAATGCAATGTGGAATACCTTCCCATATTTTGAATCCTCGAATATGCCCTTAACTTCCTTCAGCATGATCAAAATCAGAATACAATTTGCTGGTTCTGAATACCAAAGCCGAATGGCAATGACAGTGAAGAATAGGTGATTAACCGACTCACTATCTCTTCTACAGTTGGAATAACATTCAACTATAATTACCTTCCTCTTAAATATATTAATAAATGTATCTGATTACATGAAGAAGTAGAGTTAACTTTAGAAGGGAATATAAAATTTTCTGATCTGCTCTTAAGGAAACTGGATTTGTGAGAACATATAAAAACCCCGTAAAGGATCAGCTTCTCTTTATTACTACCCAGGATTCTCAATCCATTCAACTTCCAAGGAATTTCGAAATGTGGATCTCTTAAAGATCCTAGAATAGTGAATAATCTTGGACCCAAAGCAAACATCCACCATTGAACCTTAAGAACATTGGCTCCAATCCCATCTTCATAGACAGAAATAAGGAATGAATCAAAAAGAAAGTTTTTAAATGCTAGAAATTATGCTGTCTACCAAACCAGAACATTGCTTTTTCTCCTGTCACACATGGTGAAAGTGGTACTGACAGCAAAAACATCCTTACCCTTCCTGATATAATTCCAATCTGCCAAATCTTAAGATTACCAATTAGTATGGCCATGTTCAATAAATTTTTTGTTAATCAGCTCACTTTTTCTTCAGCAAATCTCTGTAAGCATTCAACAAAAAGAGTGGATTTATTTTTTAAAAAAATGAAATTTTCTGATGCCACTCCTCATTCACAGTGCACTGAGAAACTGATTACTTTTGGACAGACAGCTTATCCAAAAATAATTTCTAGAAACTTAATTTTGCTGTCACATAGAAAATTTATCCAAAACATATAACTATAGTAGTACTTTTCACAAATAGCACATGTCTCCTTGTGCATAAACATACTTGTTTCATTATTCATCCATATTTTGGTTCAGAGCAGAGGCCAAAAGGTTGAATTATGCCATTGCCTCTTATCAACATTATGTTCATATCCTTAGAATGGTGGTGTTATTATCTCCTATTGATTGTTTGAACTGGCTGTCTTCACGTCCACATCCTGCGTGAAGTCTGGTATCCAAGCGATGGGGAGTATTACAAGATGGACCCATTTCCCAAACTTGAGCTTTCGGGCAAAAACGGTTTGTAACAAAATGTACCATCCATATATATGCATTGCAAGCGAAAAGGAAGGGAAGCTAAAAGAAGTTTAGGAGCAAGAACCAGGTTTCGTTTTACTCTTTAACAGTTTGAGGTACTCTCCATTTCCGCGAGCCACCAAACTGAGAAGATACACGACGAAAACACCAAGCTACACATTCCTCTGTTTCTTTTTCTCTTATTTTGGATGAACAAACAACTTCAAATTCAGATTGAATAACCTTAAGAAAAGCATCTCAAACCCCAAAATCATCCCTTTTGATATTGCACTAGAAGAGCTAAAAAAAACAAAACATTTAAGGAAAAAAAACTGACCCCATTGGCATGAGCTCGCTCAACGAGCTTGGAAGGAGACATGTAGCCATCGCTGAACTTGGAGTGGCAGTGCAACTCGAAGACCACCCTCCGGCCGGCGCTCTTCTGGACTCCAAAGCCATCGACCCACTCGCTCAACGACGACGACGACTGAGAATCCAAGTAGACCCACTCGCTCACGGACTTGAAGGCCAGCGCCTGCTCCACCGTCATCTTCCTCTTGCTGCCGCCGCGCTTCTTCTTCTTGCTCTTCTTCTTCGCGTCTCTCTCCCCCGGCATCGCTCCTCGCCTCTCTCGCCTCGCCCTTTCCCGGGTCAAAGTGGGTTCGCGTGGGGGGGGCAGAGATTCAGACCAAACCCAAGACTTATCGAAAGCCAAGAAGGCAGGAGCGACGTGTATAGGAAGGAGGGTGAGCAGTGGTGGGTCGGCGCGGGGTCCCGAGGAGAGGAGCGAAGGGTCGCTGTCGCTGCAGGATTCGTGGATCCGGGCGTGCCTGCTCTGTAGATTGCGAAGCGTGCGTGCCGAGGAGATTTGGATTGGGTTTGGGTTGGGTTCTTCTTCGCGAGTTGTCGCTGTTTCTTGCAGGGCGCTTGGTCGGACGGGGGTGTCCCCCTCCTCTTGATCTGGACAGATATGGTCCTTTTCAGTTTGTCCATGATCCTTTCGTGTGCATCAGGTGAGTTGCGAAATAGTCCGGCAGCACGGAAGCCTGCACGGCCCCGGATCGATTTGTTCGGGCCGGGCCGTGGGGCCTAAGTTTATTTTAGTCCCGGTTGGGCCGAGCTGTCGTCGGGCTTCCCGTATTGAAGCCATAGAGAGGCCCGGATCCGCCCAGAACTTATAGAAAAAAAATGGATAATTACACAATTAATAGTTGAACTTATATCTCTCTGTACAATAGCTCGTTTGGTTCAACATGTGGAATGGGTTTGGGGTTTTAAAATCCCTTAGGTAAATGCAAATGGCGTTTGGTAATTTTTTTTTTTTGAAGAGTTTTGTGAAGATGCAATTATATCCACTGAGAGGAGGGTTGGAGGTGTCTTAAGAAGTAGAATGCAATCGTATGGTTTGATGAAAATGTCAAAACTTACTATTTTTCCTTCATTTATCACTCATAATTTCATTGTTACCCATTTTTTAAGCAAAACCCTAAGTCGCTACTCCTCTCAAGCTAGATCATTTTTGCCCTCTCTTTGCTCAAGACTCGCACGCCTCTATCTCTTGCCCTTGAGCTCTCTTTTCTCCAAATTCTCTTCCCTCACACTGTGCTCGCCTCTCTTCTCAGGTAAAATTTTTTTGTTCTTGTTCTTTCTTTTTTTGCAAAAAATTGCGTTGATAATTATAGGTTTGGCTTATTTTTCAGCTACATTGGCAATCTTTATTTGCATTTCCACGATGTCGCTTTGATATGTGGTTGTTATGGTTTTTGGTCTACATGTTGCTTAGCCTTTTCTTCGATTTGAGAAGCATATCACAATTTTTTGTATGTTCTGTGGTAAATCTGATGTATATACCATGTGATCTTCGTTCAGCTATGTGAATGTGAGAAACCTTGAGTATGGAATTTGAAATCGAAGTTTTTTACTAATTATATAAACATTTTGTACAAATCTTGAGTACATGTGAGAAACCTCAACTCCTTGAACTTTTTAATTATGATTGTCCGTTTGTCCCTATTGTGGATTGCCTAACGATTGCCTTTATTGATTTGTTCAATGCACAACTCAAATAAAGTGAGATAATCTTAAGGGAGAATGAAAAAGATGGAGGACCTTGATTTATAGTGCAACATGATTAGGATAGGATTTAAGAAAGAAAATCATTGATGGGAGTGATGAATGATACAACTTGTTATAATATGGTTTGTTATTAAGGTTTTTATCATTCTTCTTTTACTTTTTTGTTAACTTCTCATCTTCAATGATACAACTTACTCAAATGCTTTCTTAAAACAAACCGTATGGAGAAGTTAGTTATCATTAGTTAGAGTTTCGATAGGGCTCTACGCTATGATTATCGAGAAGTGTTCAACCATGTTCATTCCTTTCTATGCTTAGAAATTGAATGAGCCTTTATCCTGTCAAAAATGAAGTAAAAATTCTAAGTAATGTGCAAAGATATCAATATGAAAAGCAAGTGCAATATGTCATGGCAACAATGGTTTTGTACAATTATATACAAAGAATGTCATGATTAATATGGATTTTGAAACAATAGTTTGGATCCTAAGTATGGATATTCTATTGATCATGATGTTGTAAATGAGGGGGTGAGTGTTTCAAATGATAATACATTTCCTTACATGCCATGTTTACATGATGAAATAACCGTGAGTATAAGAAATAGTTAAGGAGATTTGTAATATTTAAGGATTTCTTATTTCTTTCATCAAAATATTTGTGATCATGTTTATTATGATAAAATTACTCTTTTTTTAATTGAGAAAGATCCACTTTGACGTTATTATTTTTATTTATATATTTGTTAGCTTGTCTCTTTTACATTATTCTTACCGCAAAATATAAAAGTTCCAATCATTATTGTTTTATTATTATTTTAAACAAATTAAAGTTAAAAAAATTAAATTGACACCCGAAGGACTTTCCAAATATATGTTTATCAAATAACATTTCACCCAAAGTTGCATCTCAAGACACTTTTCCATCGTAGTTTACCAATAGTATTTGCATTTCATGAAGCTCTTTTAGACTAATAGTATTATTTCATCATAGTTTACCAATAGTATTTCATTTCATGAAATCTTAGGGTGCGTTTGTTTCGCAGAGATTGTACCATATTTGGAAAATGTTTTCCAAGAAATTATTTTCCATGAAAATGATTAGTTTTTTTGTGTTTGATGATATGTGATTGAAAATTTTTTCAAGTATTTGGATCGCATTTGGAAAATGATTGAATAACATTTGAACTAACAAAAAGGGAATGACCTAAAGACTTCATAAAGAGGGAAAGTGTTTTCCTTTTCCCATGCACATGAATTCATTTTCTTAAAATAATACATAATGTTTATGTTGACTGGAAAATATTTTCCATTGACTAAATCATTTTTGGAAAAACAAACAACAGAAAGTCCGGAAAACACTTTCTAGGAAGCTCTTTTGCATTTCATTATTGTTTTAAAGGTTTTTGTTATTTTCCCAAAGACTTTCACTAAAAGACAAACCAAATTGGCTCACTATCATTTTTTAACTTTTAATTTATTCAATATGATCTTTAAACTTTAACCTAAAGTGTAATGTTGTCCCTGAATTTTTAATTTGCTCAATGTAATTCATGAATTTTTGGTGAATGTTCAATTTATTTTGACTATATGAAAATATTCAATATTGTCTTTCGTGACTTCAAGTTTAACGAAATTTACCAATTTGGCTTCTAGTCTGTTATGTTTGGATGGTGGACAAAAAGAAGTTAACATGGATCACTCACCTGAGATATTCAACTTAAATTAGAATATAATTATCCTTTTTAATTTGTTTGACTTGGAAAAGTGACTATCTATATCATTTAACGACGTGGATTATTACATTTTGATTTGCGTTAAATATCTTATTTTGTGTTATTTTTTTGTCCACTATTCACACTTACTAGAGTGGAAGCAAAATCAACAAATTTCGTTAACTTGAATTAACAAAATGACAACATTTGATATTTTGATATAGTCTAGGGAGTAGATTGAATATTTATAAAAAAATTAGGTATTATATTGAATAAATTAAAAATTTAGTAACAACATTACACATTGAGTAGTTCCAGAACCGATTTGAACAAATTAAATCCAAAAAGTCTAATTCTTTGACTCTTTATTTACTTTTCATGAAATTTTAATGTGAACTGCAAAGCTACCAGAAAGAAGAGCTTCAACTCTTTTGCTGCTTTTGTGTACTTTTAGTGTGAACCAGAGAGTTACTAAAGAGAAAGAGCTTCAACTCTTTTGCCATTTTCATTTACGAAAGAGTTGTGAAACTTCTACATGAACCGAAAATATAGAGGAGGAGTAGACAAATAGAATAATTTTTTATTATTATTTTATAAATCTCATTGCCCCTCATTCTTCAAAAATTAGAAAGATGGTTTTAAAGTTTAAATTTTTTTCCCTTTAAATATAGGTTTTTCTACTTCATCTTTATTTGAATTTTTTAAATAATTTTCCCTTTCTTTTTCAATATATTTTCTTTGATTATTTCTTTTTAATCCCTTCCATCATTTATTGATTCTTTTAAATAATAAATCACACTAATATATCTAAAATATGTGACATAAAATAAAAATAAATAAAAATAAATAAAAATAAATAAAAATAAATAAAAATGGAAATTATTGTCATTAGTTTTTGTTATTTCGAATTTTTTTATATCAGAATTCAAATGTTATTTATATTAATTATTATATAGAGTTTATTAATTTAAGAAATTTATTATTTGGGAAAAAATTACTTTTATACCATGGATATATGAAATCCCATAAACTTTTATCCCACCTTCCTCAAGAAATATTTTTATCCAAGTTATATCCAATTATCTTAGGCAAGAACCAAATACAATATATGATACTTTTATCATGACTACTTAATGTAGCCTTAATGTTTTAGAGTTCTCATGTCTTTACTTATTTCAAAGTTCCTATGTCCTAGTCCCTTTATAAATAGGAGTTGCATTCTTGTTGTAAGAATTCAGGTGAATGAATTCCTTTTCGGCTCTTTATCCAATTCCTCAAAAGTAAACCTTGAGTTCTTTACTCGTAGATGGTGATTCGTTCCTTTACGCTTTGATGGTGAACTTCATCTATCTCAATCTTCCATTTTTTGTTTTTTGACAACACTTTGGTCCATCAAATACATTCAACTCCTAGTAATTCTCACCACGCATTAATTTGTCAATTTCAGTCACATGTCAAGTCTATTTTATCTCAAATCATGTTCCCCCAAACTGTGATCGTTGCTCACATAGGGTATTTGATCGGGTTATTCCTTTACTCGTTTTCTTGTCAGTTTCCTTCTGTTCCATTCTGCCTTCAAACATCTCATTCCCTCGCATCAGAAGTTCACCCGAACAGCAAGGTCCTCATCACGTTGCTAGGTTTAGTGTCCACTTTCTCATTAAAGATGATTTTTCTAAACAAGAAAAGAAAATAAACATGGTGCATTTGAAAGAGTTCCAACAATTAACATTTGTCAATTTCACGTGACTCATTCTAGGGTCAACATAATCCTCAAGTCAAGCCGGCATGTCACAACCCATTACCTGTGCATTGACAATAATATGCATTAGAAGACACCTCATGATCTGTTTTTCTTTTAAATTCACTCCTTTCTTTTCATTTTGCATATTAGTAAGATTGAATCAAACAATCCCCAATTTAGTGTTGGGATAATTACTTGTGTTTGCCCTAATAGCCACTCTTCACATATAAGAAGGGAGAAGTGGAGGGTTGAAATTCCAATCTTTTTGAGGGTTGGGTTGGGACATTTAGCCTTAGGTGTAGGTTTCGATTCTGGCATTTTGCAAAGATTCATGACAAAAATTTGAAAGTGAGTTGAGGATTAAAATTTGACATACCAAAAAAGAAAAAAAAATCTAATGTTGGGATAAGCTAATCCAGGTTTTAGTTGGACTTATCTGGTGCTTACTAAACGCCGGGATAGGCCTAAGCCCCAACCCAATCAGCCCACCTAACTCGGCCCGAGCCTGCGACGGCGAGGGCTGTCTTTCGACCATGGAAGAGAAAACTCTCTCTCTCTCTCTGCCCAACTTGGCTCGCGACCATCGAGATCGACCCTCCACAGTCGCCGCCGCCAAGCTCCCCCCTTGGCCTCTCCACTTGTCCCCATCTGAGCTCGAACGCCGCCCCTTCCTCTTCAATGTCTAGACGGTTCGCTCCTCAATGACCCTCCCTCTCAAAGCTTCAAAAGCTTTGGCCACCACCCTCCCCGCCTCGCACCCCCGCCGTCTCGAGGTACGGCTGCTGTTCCCGCTCCGCTTCTCTTTCCAGAGCTGCTTGCCGTCGGTTCCCGAGGAACCCACGTCGGTTTCTGAATCCCTGTACCGAGACTTGGTCTTGACTACCGTCGCGAGGAGGCCCCGGGCTTTCGCGAACAAGAAGTGGGTGTCTGATGAGTTTCGGGAGCTGGTCGTTAACCCCGGCTTGCTCGTCCGGGTCCTGAGCTCGATTCGAGCGAAACCCAGGATCGCTTTGCGGCTGTTTAGATGGGTCGAGATGCAGGACGGGTTTATCCGGTCGGAGCACTCGTTCTGTGTGGTTCTTGAAATTTTGGCGGAGAACAATTTGATGCGGTCGGCTTACTGGGTCGTGGATAAGGCGGTGAGTCTTGACATGGATGGGATTCTCGATGTTTTGATCGGCGGGGGAGTGCGGTTCGAGGTCTTGGGGAAGCTTCTCGATATTCTGCTGTGGGTCTACACCAGGAAGTCGATGATTGGGCATTGTCTATCGACCTTTGATGAAATGTTGGGGAAAGGGATCTTGCCGGACGTGAAGAACTGTAATAGGATTCTCCGGATTCTTAGAGATAATAAGCTAGTAGTTAAAGCTCGAGTGATCTATAGGATGATGGAGGAGTTTGGCATAAAGCCGACCATTGTCACGTATAATACTTTGTTGGACTCGTATTGCAAGGAAGGCGAAACGCAGCAGGCGATGGAGCTCTTGGCAGAGATGCATAAGAGAGAGTGCTTCCCGAATCATGTTACTTACAATGTGTTGATAAATGGGTTGTCTAAGAAGGGGGAGCTAGAACAGGCCAAGGGACTGATTGAGAAGATGCTGAAGTTAGGAATAGAGGTCTCAGCACACACTTATAATCCTTTAATTTCTTGGTACTGCAGTAACGGATTGCTTGTTGAGGCTCTAGGTATTGAGGAGGAGATGGAAGTTAGAGGGGCATCTCCTACTGTGGCAACTTACAATGCCATGATGTATGGCTTCTGTAAATGTGGGAAGATGATTGATGCTAGACGACAATTCACAGAGATGGTCAAGAGGAATCTGCATCCGGACATGGTTTCATACAACACTCTTATATATGGGTATTGTAGATTGGGGAATATGAAAGAGGCCTTGTTCTTGTTTGAGGAGCTACAACATCATGATGCTGTTCCTAATACCATCACTTACAATACCCTTATAGATGGTGCTTGCAGGAATGGCGACTTGGAGTTTGCTCAACACTTGAAAGATGAGATGATTAATCAAGGGATTCATCCTGACGTTTATACTTATACCATCCTGGCTAACGCATCGTGTAAGTTGGGGGATTTATGTTTGGCTGAAAGCTTCTTCAATGAAATGCTGTGCAAAGGATTGGAGCCTGATCGTATCTCGTACTCAACTCATATAGTTAGTCAGCTCAAGCTAAGTGGCCCTGGTATGGTGGTTGACCTGCAAGAAGAAATGCTGGCAAAGGGTTTCCCTCCTGATTTGATCACTTACAATATATTTGTGCATGGGCTTGCTAAATTAGGCAGCCTAGAAGAAGCATGTGACCTATTGCAAAAGATGGTTCACAATGGTATATTGCCGGATCATGTAACTTACACCAGCATAATCCATGCTTTTGCAGAGATGGGCCAGCTCGGAAAAGCAAGAGAGCTATTCTATGAGATGCGGAGCAAAGGATTAGTACCTTCAGTTGTGACATACACAGTGTTGATCCATGCCCATGCCGACCAGGGTAGGCTAAAGATGGCTGTGACTTACTTCTTGGAGATGCAAGAGAAGAATATTGCTCCTAATGTGATCACCTACAATGCTCTGATCAATGGTTTTTGCAGAGTGAGGAAGATTGGTCAGGCTTACGAATTTTTTGCCCTAATGGAGATGAGAGGAATCATTCCCAACAAGTATAGCTATACCATATTAATAAATGAAAACTGCAATAGGGGGAATTGGCAAGAAGCACTGAGGCTATACATAGAAATGCTAAGTAGAGATGTGCAGCCTGATTTTGTCACCCACAGTGCTTTGATGAAGCATTTGAACCAAGACTACAAGCTGCATGCAGTTCAATTGCTAGAGGATCTGGTTACAGATAGTGAAGAATTTGCTTCTGCAATGACTTGAAGTTCTATGCAGCATCTTGAATCTGAAGGCCTTATAAGCTGCAGAAGTGCTAGTTCTTAAGCTTGCCACTTTGTTAAAATCAAAGTGGTTTCAACCATGCATGAAATCCCTGACCAGTTCCGCAAGTAAGAGTTGCATTATCTCAAGAGTTTGTCTGTCAGCTGCTTGTAGTGTACCTTTTTACACTTTGCATTTACCATTCATTTTAAAAATTTACGAATATCGATATCCTGCTTAATTTCTTTCTGGTTATACACCTTTCAGTTGGAGCTTCTAACACATCAAGGTCACACACTAAACCTGCTGGTATGGTTGTATATACAAGATTTTTCCCCCTTTGTGGGCATAAATAATCTATAAGTGACCAGCTTTTGAGACCACCTTCCAGTTTCAGTCAGAGGCTATATAGTGATATAATGGTGATACCGAGCATGAGGTTGAGATTCATAGCATAAAGATATTGTATTTTCCTAGGAGATCCTTGGCTGCAAATAACATGATGTTCAGAGATTTGTGTAATCTCTTCTTTTTTGGTAGGTTCTTGGTGAAGAGCGAAGAAGGAAGATTTAGATAGCCAACCCTTGCTAGTCCGCATGGTTGAGCCATTCTACTTTGTGTATTATACATTTTTTAACTGGAGAATTAAAGTATTCGTTGTAATTGTCCTCATTAAATCAATGTACTTTCCATTCTTTAACTATATTTAAGCCTAACTTTAATAATAGGTGATGATTTGGCATCTCCTCTTTACGAATCATAAACCATTCTGTGTTTTCTTCCAGAGAATTGTGATGTAACTCGAGAGACTATCTATGCATCAAAACAGTCTTTAAAGATGCAAGTTAGATATGTGAAATGGGAAGAACCTGTTATAATTTTTTGTATGCATGTATTTTACAGCGATTTGCATGTTTAAAGGTTATTGTAGTTATTTATTTATTTCCAAAGAAGTAATTCAGTTTCTGATCTCTGGTAATTGGTTCCTAGCCTACAGTCCTTTCCGGTGGGTCATATATAATTGCAATATGTTCTTGAGGTGTTCACAACAATACTAAAGTGTGCATAGTTTTGTATATACGTGGCTTCCCTTCTGAAGCTTCTTTTGTACAGGCCCTGTAGGGTGGTACTCTCTTCATGGAATTTTGTTTAATTTTCAAAAGAAAAGGAAAAAAAAAGAACATTATCAATGACAGGATTGGAAAATTTCTAATTAAATGAAGGATGCGCAAAGTTATTTGACTGGTAATAACTGCTAATATTAAGCTGGAAAGATTGGGGAAGGGGCAAGGGTAAGGATTTTAAGTAATTGGAGACTTGTGAGTAGTCAGTCTGTGGGAAAAAGTTCCTAGACTCATGTAGTTTTGTTCGAACTATTGTCAATGACCCATAATGTATTTTGTTTATGACAATGTTTGGACGATAAAGAAGTGTGGATGATGAACTCTACCCTAAATCAGAATTGATTCTCGAATAATGGATTGGTCAACCAAGAGAACTTAAGATTTGATCTAGGATAAAAATATCTTGCAAATTATAAAAAGTGTACAAAATATGAAAAGTTAGATGAAATTGGACACTTATGCTTTTGGTAAGTGTTAAGATCAAAATTACAAAGAACTATCACCTTAACTGCCTGCATCATCTCTAAGTGCAACTGTAACTGGGAATGTGTTGTTTACCAAAAAATGAAATATCTAAAAAATAAGTGGGAATGTGTTATGCCATTCATTCTACACATACTATTTATCCCCTAGCTTTTTTATATCTGTCAAGAGATTGCATAATATTCGATTTCTTTAGAGAGTGGTTCTGTGATTTGATGCTGATGCACTAGACAGGACCAGATCTGTTGCTTTTGTCCTTACATGGATAGTTTGCTCTTATGCTGTGGATAAACCAATTTTCTAAATTTAATTGCTCAACTTAGTATATGTTTGTCTTGTAATTGAGCTCTTTTTATGGTTTCTTGAGCTCTTTCTGTTTATCAATTTGCACCATCTTAGTCCCTATATTTAAGTCTTTTACCTATCCAAAGATTAGAAAATGGCGAATGTAGGTTCTAGAGATCTATTACTCTTGAGTGGTCGTTTCATCCTTGATGACATTTATCTCAATAATTCAAATATCCATTGACTCATCTATGTCAAGCATTGTATTGGAACCTAAGTTGTGCATGAAAAGTGTACGTATTGCAGTAATATAGAAAGTCAGGGGACACCCAAATGAAACTGGTGTTTATGCAAACTGAGTGAAAAGCTGGACTTTCACACATGTTGCTTAAATACTAGGAGCTTCCTGTTTACAAATAGAAAGTGCACAGATGGACCTGTGATTAATGACTTAATAGAAGTAAGGTTTATAATAAATTCGTAACATATTAAGGAGCAGGATTAAGCCTTTTTAGTTTGAATTTTTATTTTTATTGTCTTGGTTTAAGTTTTTACTTTTGACTTTGCTCTGTGACCTATAAGAAGCTCTCCTTTCATGTATTCAATAGGGGAAATTCCATGGTGTACTACTCCAGATTGGATAGCTTGTCATTTGCTTGCTTAATAGTTCTATTTTTGAATAATTTCCTATGATAGGATAACCTTCTTCCAGTATATCTTAATGGATGGTTGAGAATCTGGTCGCAATGTTAATCTGGATTTTGGTTTGATAGTAGACTCATGGTGGCTCCACATATACATATTAAGCCATGTCTTTGCATATAACTATGCCTTTCATGGGGCTGTTCAGCCATTCACTTTCTCTGTGGTATTTCTGCTGAAAATTTTACTATTTCTTATATTGTATTTTTTTTGCGTTTAGATTTTTTTCCAGCAGTAGTTATGGTTTGATGCTTTCAATACTATGTCTTTTGTTAAGTTAATCTTACAATCGCCTCTATTAAAAACTATTGGCAACAGAGGATTCGCTGCTGAGTGTTCACATGGCTTATCCTCAAGCGTGCATACTTTGATCGCGAGCACCCCACACCAATCAGTGAGGTTTTTATACACTCAAAACTTGAGGTCAGTCAGAGCTCTCCTACTCTGGAGTTTGTTCAGTAGCAGAATGGTTATCCTATACCGCATTTTAATAGTTTCTTTTCCTTTTTGCATCCCTTATTGCTCAAAATCAATCTAAAGAAGGATCTTTGGGAATTTACATTTACTCTTATATAAAGTACATGACAAATATATGAATTCTCAATTTATTAAGTGACTCATAATCTATCTCATTATTGCAGACTAAGATTATTTAGCCCAATGCTGTGACATTTATGTTAGTGCTGTTGTCACAGCCAACCTAATAAAAATCCTTATCATTTATCATCTGTCATCAGCAGCAGCAATGGACGATGTTGTTGAGAAAGACTCGTCAGTGAGGGACCGATCCATTGACATGTCCTCGTCATCCTCGGAATCGACGGCCACCTTCATATTCTCAATCTCCTGTGCAATCTCCGCCATCTCGGGACGCTTATCTGGCAACTTTTCACAACACCGGATTGCAATCTGCAGCAACTGGAGCATCCCATGGGCAGCACTTCTCTGCACTGATATCTCAGCATCAAAGATCTCAGCGGTCCACTCCTCTCTCACTGCCCGGTGGACCCAGCTGCAGAGATCCACACCTTTAACTCCTGGTGGGGCCGCATGAGCGCAGACTCGGCCGCTGAGTAGTTCGAGAAGCAGACAACCGTAGCTCCAGACGTCGGTCTTTGGGGAGATCCTTCGTGTGGTTTGGTATTCAGGGGATTTGAAGCAGACCATGGATTGTGCGGCGATGGGGAGCGCGATGAGAGAGGAGAGGCCGTAGTCAGAGATAAGGATGATTTTGTTTTGATCGATGAGGACATTGGTCGATTTCAGGTTCCCATGAGGAATGATGATACTGGTTCTTGCGTTGGAGTTGTCGTGGAGGTACTGTAGGGCACGAGCCACGCCTCGAGCAGCTGATAGTCTGGCGTTCCACCTGAATGGGACCCGCTCTTTGCTTCCCCTTCCTCCTATGGTAGAGATTTTTATTAGATGATGATCACAATATATGCGCAAAGTGCCACAAAGTACCATATTTGAATTTCTACATTTTTCTAGCTATTGAAGAGTTAGATTATGACAACCAATGTAAAAGATGAAATTCAAGCATGAAGAAGTCTTATAAAATGGAAAGGGAATGATAGTAATGGATGGAGTGAATTGGTGTCCTACACTTTGA
Organism: Corymbia citriodora subsp. variegata; assembly: GCA_014858505.1. Classification (NCBI taxonomy): domain Eukaryota; kingdom Viridiplantae; phylum Streptophyta; class Magnoliopsida; order Myrtales; family Myrtaceae; genus Corymbia; species Corymbia citriodora. The sequence continues at coordinate 11,564,127 of CM026416.1, forward strand.
ATCCTGGATAGGAAGGGCAGATTCAATTGGACCAGTTTGTTTCATTTCTTATTTTAATTATGACCTGACCGATCAAGAACTGGCCAAGTGTGATGTTGACCCTTGTTGAGCTGGTCAACTGAATCTTTGACTTTTTGAAAAGTTGAGAGTTGTTTGCAGTAACATCCCGTGACCTCTGGGATGTGCAATGAGCGTGTTGGCCATCAGAGCTAGGCACTCACTTTTGGCACAGTGGCTACTGTATATCTTCTACTAGTGAACTGTGCAGCCCGTTTACCAACGGTTCCATCTAGTTGGTGTGATTCCTACAGAAAAATAAGGACTTAATATTTCATTTGTGTTTAATTTGCTTGCATAATTATTGATGTGGGATTTTCAGAAGCAGTAGCTGGTAAGGAAGGCATAATGCTTGCTAAAGATGGGGGATGGCCCAAAATAGTTGTTGAGACCAACTCAGAACTGGCGTTCAAGCTGCTTTAAACGCCACAGCATGGAAATGATTGGCAGCTGGAACCAGTGGTTACTGATATATGATCTACACAGCAGCTTTCAGTGGTAGGATTTGCTTGTTTTCCTTACTTTTTTTGTTGATGTTTATAGAAAATTCACATATTTTAAGTATGTGTTTAGGTTCCATACCTCTAAAAGTTAACTAGCTGTGTGGGACTTGGTATGCTGCGTTCTATCTAATCTTATTTACTTACTCATGTTTCTAATTCCCAATAAAGAGAATGTCTAATGACTTAGGCAAATCCTACGGCTAATACTCAGCTTGTGGTAAATAGTGTTGTTCCTGGCCATTGATGTGCTTTCCAGGACACTAATTGGTTTGGTTTGAAAGCCATACGAGAGAGAGAGCTCACCATGAATGCGATTGAACAAGTTGCCATTCTCTGCATATTGGTAGAGCAACAGCTTCTCTTGCTTAGAGAAGAAGTATGCAAGAGGGGAAATCAGATTCGGGTGTTTCTGATTGGCAAGCAACTGCAATTGCCGTGTGAACTCCTCACTGGTCATTGGCTTCAGATTCCTCAACCTTTTTACCACGAGGGCTTGCCTGTTATTTAAGATCGCCTTGTAAGTGTTACCCAAGATGCCTTTCCCGAGTCCCTCTGCAGATGCCTTCAAAAGATCACTCAATTCGAACCCTCCACCGTTTTCCAAGAATATAAGTTTCCCTCTTTCTTCTCCTCTCTCGACGACTCTGCTGCTCTCAACAGCCTCACTGTTCTCTTCTTTCTCTCCCTCTGCTTCTACGTCTCGTCTATTCTCTTGGTTCATAATTTTTTCAAGCTTCTTAGCCTTCTTATTGTACATGGTGAACAGCCAGATCACAGCAAGTAGAGCCCCCACGTCGAACACCAGAAAAAGAATAAGAAAGACACTGATGGAAAAACCCATTATGCTGAACACCAGAAGGTGGACGTGTGTTTTTCTACGAGATTTAAGCCACGATCATTAGTGTAGTATAAATTGCTTCTAGATATGCTCGGATGCTCGATGAAATCACGGATATACTCTTTGGTAAACCATGCCACAGCTATATCTGGCTTTGTTTGAAGATGGAACCGAGACAGTTTTGTTGCATTTGCGCTGGACCTTCTCAGTTGAAGATTCCCAGGCAGGCTGTCTTCACATTGTACCTCATTGAACTGCTAAATTTTGTGGGATATTCCCTCAGTTATGACAACCTAATAATTATTTACTACCTATTTATCATCACCATCCTTGTTGCAGAATCCAGTTTGTCTATGGAGAGAATTGTTTAGTTTTCTGGGTTTATATGATCAATCTAGGAACTTTAGTTTGGCACGATTGGTAATCTACTTTGTTTCGTGTTTGTAGTCAGCAGAAACGAAACAATATTTTGGTAATGTCTTAGGTTTGGCTGTATGCCGTATGTATAAAATTGCGATGTCCATTTGTTGATGGATGGTCCTGTATTTGAATTCGGATATGTCGATCCTCACGTTTTAAATTATTGGTCTTACCCACTTCGATGAACTCTACGCTTGTTCATGTCATTCGATTAGAAGCATCAAAAATAAATTTTCTCGTATGAAATTCTTCAGTCCTTCTATGGATACGTTGGCAATATACGGTTAGATAAAATACTTTCTTGATTACGATTTCTCAGACAACATGAGAAGCTTGAATCTGTCTAAGTTTTCAATTTTTTTCTCCAAGTCTAATTAAGGTGTGCATGGTAACGTTTCTGTGTTCGGGAACAATTCTTACTCATAAATGATTCTTTTTTATTCTGCTCCTGAGGATAATTTCTAAGCATTTGAATGCGTTTGGTAATTGTCTAAAATTTTTATTCCTGGGATAGAAATGCATTTGGTAAAACTTGAAAATTTATAGTACAAAATATTTTTTTTTAATTTTTTTAATTTTTTTTATAATTTTTGTCTTTTTTTTTTTAATTTTTTCCTACTTCCTCCATTGTAGCAGGTCGCTAGTGGCAACGGTGGCCAGTGATCGGCTAGGCGAGATCTCACAAGCTCGTTAGAGCCTCACTTGACCACTAGCGAGCTTGGTCTTGTAGAGTTGGGTGAGGCAAGCCTCGCCTAGCCACCGACAAGGCTTAGCCTCTCCGGGTGGTGCCAGGCCCGGTCTTGCCAGGCCAAGGCAAGGCTGACCTCGTGTCGTTTGGGCAAGGTCAACCCTCGGCTGCTCGTGGTGGCTCGGCGTGGCTCGCCTGGCCACTGGCAAGGCTCGACCTTGCTTAGATCTGCAAGACTGAGCTCGCCGATGGCCAAGTGACCCTCCGGCGAGGTCCTAGCCACTCATCAGCCATTGTTGGTGTCGGTGACAGTGGTCGGTGGGCGGCGATGGGGCAACAATAGATAGAGAGGTGGAAGCAAAAAAAAGGAAAGAGAGAAGAGAAAAGAAAGAGAGAGAAAAAACTGATTTTTGGAATTGTTCCTAGGAATAAGGAGCAACTTTTAAATTTTTATTTTTGATTCCATTCCAAATTTATTTCTCAGAATAAACTTGTTCTCGGGAATAGAAATTTTAACAAATAGAGTTCTGTTTCAAATCTACTCTCGGAAACAAAAGAACAAAAATTTTTACTGCTTAGCAAGATACCAAACATGCTCTTATATGCTAGTACAACCATTTGATTCATTCAAGTTTAGATTCTTTACAGTCCAAGATCCCCACCCCTGGAGTAAAAGATTAAAAATGGCCAACATGACATCTAGGCATGCTCGATCTCGGCCAGCGTCAAGCTCTCCAGCTTCTCCACCTCTGGAATGTAGACCACGTCGTTCATTATTCCTCTGAGGCAGAGTGCATAGAAGAACTTGCATCCTAAGTGTTGAGGTTGTTCTATATCAGTTGTGGAAGGGATTGGTGGTCGGTTCATAAGTATGAGGAAAAGTTTTACTTTTTGAGTTAGCTTTCAGGTACGAGAGAGACACAAAACCATCCAACATTGGATAGCCCTAATCACCTCTTGCATTGGCGAAGTGTTGACGGTCTTTGACCCGGTGTGGTCTACTCCACTGACAGTGAGTTTGGGTTGAAGAAGTCCAAACACCACTTGCTGTCGACCCTCCCCATGAGGATGAGATGAGTCTTGAAGGAGAACAGGGCGATTGTGCCAAGGTTAAGCCGGGGCTCAAATCACAGGATGCTACCCTAGGCTTGCCCCCACAAAGATGCCGATCGCCATGGCTGTGGCCCACTGGTTGGGGATGAGCTCGGCCTCTTAGTACCACTAGAGCAATGCTAGGTTCTTGCAAAGCCCAAGTTGGTCAAACCTACTAGAGATGTCAAAGTGGGTCTTAAATAAATAAATCATATATGGTTCACTCAATTATAAAAAGCCTACCTTATATGAGTTGAGTCTACTTTATGTGGGTTTTAAATTTAAAGATTAAAATAAATGGGTCTTAAATGGGTTGAGTTTGGAACTCATTTTCAACCCAATGGGCTCATCCACATCCTCTCTCTCCCTCTTCAGTCTTATAAGAATATTTTCAAAAAATCAAAATCATTTAATTTTTATTTTTTTTCCTTTCTTCTTCCTTTTTCCATCTAGTTGGCAACGGTGACAGTTGGCCGGGTGAGGGGCGAGGGACCAGCGAGCCTCGAGCTCCCTAGTTTGGCGATGCTCAAGCCTTGAGCTTGTTGGAGATTGTTGATTTGGCGAGGCTGAGACCTTCCTGACGTTTGGCGAGACTTGAGTTCGCCAACCTCTAGTGAGCTCAACCTTGCTGGGTTTGGCGAGGTGGAGCCTTGCCCAAAGCTAGCAAGATGGTGAGGCTTGAGCTCGTTAGCCATCTTTGTGGCCGGCAAAGGAGAAGGAAAAAAAAGAAAAAAAATTTAAAAAATTTAAAATTGATTTTAAAAAATAAAAATATTAAAAAGAATGCACGGAGAAAAATAAAATCAAAATTTTCATACCAAAAGGTGGAAAATATTTTTTAATTTATTTTCAAATTTCAAGCAAACACAACAAATTTTTGTAAAATAGCATCCTAAAAAACTTTTAAAGAAAAAATGCAGCCTCAAATTTTTTTTTTAAATTATACAAATTGCACACTAAATTTGTACTGAATAAAAGTGTTTTAGCAATACTATTTTTAAAAGAAACAAGTTTTCCTAGACTTGGAGGTATTTTTGCAATATAATTTTTTTTTAAAATCATATAAGTAAGTTTTCTTAAATTAGATAAAATATGGAAGTGTTTAATAATATGGATTGGGCTGGGTGTGGGTCAAAAAATTTACAATATGCATAAAAAGGGTCATAAAAAGGTTAATGAGTCGATTTAGATCGAACTATTTATAATTCAACCAAAACCCGACCCGACCCACCACTCATTTAATAGGTCTAGTCAAACCAAAATCACTTGGGAGACTGCATTTTATTGTTCCCATATCTCAAGAGTTAGGAAGGAGATATTCTGTAAATTGGAGGTTAGAAAAAAAAAAAAAAACCCACGACTCTGAATGAGCTTTTGAGAAGAACGAAACTCAAATAATACATTCTTATCATTCTTGATTTAGATGAGAGCAGGGTTTCAAAGTGCTAATGTTAGGCCAAATTATACAAATCGAGTGAACCTATAAAGATCATAGCGTCATTTCTCTTGGATTAATGAATTATAAAATCGAGTGCACCTGTCTAGGAACGCGTCTGATAAAAATACTGGAATAATGGCAAATTGGGTCACTCTTTCTCTATCAGCGGCACAAATAGGCCTTTTCAATCTCATGACACATAATTATTTTCGAGATAAGCACACTAGAAATCCTAAAACTTATTGTGATAATATAATTACATCTTAAAACTTTCAAAAAAGGAAATAAATTCAGTCCATCAATCGACTAGCTGTCGAGGCACTCGGTCGATCAAGTTGCTGCTGGCCTTCACCAGCACCAGGATCATGCTATAACGGCTTGTCAAAAATAGATAGACTGACTGGCAATTCAGTTGAACTTTGGATTTGGCAACGCTTATAGACTGACGGGCAATTCAGATGAACTTTGGATTTGGCTACGCTTACGATGGTTGGTCAATGAGAACAAGTAGTTGATTAGGAAGTCTAGAAGCACACCAGGCACTGGCAGGTACTTGATTGTGCAGCAGAACACCATTCAAGATAGAGCTTCCTGACTTGTTATGGAGAATATTAATTATCCTGCTCAAAGAGCGGAATTGAAAAGTGGTGCACAATAGAAGGATATCAGTTATTTCGAGCAAACCGACCCAATAACAGAGACAGATCTTGTGAACTCCATATCTTCTTTGTTTTCGTGTATTAATGTTGTTTGAACCCAGTTCAAAGAAAAATCAATGACATGAAGCAATATGATCTGTTTTCACAGCCAAACTAATTGAGGTCCATATCATGTATCAGCTGTCACCACCAGGAGCTTTGGACAATGTCATCCGGCGATGTGACTAAATCGTCCTCGCAGTCCTCGGGCACCTTCATATTCTCAATCTTCTGTGCGATCTCCAACATCTCAGGACGCTTATCAGGCGACTCGTCACAACAGCGTATCGATATCTGCAGCAACTCGAGCATCCCGTCAGCTAACCTCTTCTGCTTTCCGATCTCGGGGTCAAAGATCTCGGCTGTCCATTCCTCTCTCACTGCCCGGTGGACCCAGCTGCAGAGATCCACGCCATGGACTCCCGGTGGGGCCGCATTGGCGCAGACTCGGCCAGTGAGTAGTTCGAGAAGCAGACAACCGTAGCTCCAGACATCGGCCTTTGGGCAGATCAGTTGCCTGGTTCGGTACTCAGGGGATTTGAAGCAGACCATGGATTTTGCGGCGATGGGGGGTGTGACGAGAGAGGAGAGGCCATAGTCAGAGACGAGGATGGCGTCGTCTTGATTGAGGAGGACATTGGTCGATTTCAGGTTCCCATGTGGGACGATCACGTTCTGTCTTGAGCCGGAGTTGACGTGGAGGTAGTGTAGGGCGCGAGCCACGCCTTGTGCAGCTGATAGTCTTGAGTTCCACCTGAATGGCACCCTCTCTTTGCTTCCCCTTCCTCCTGTGGTAGTGGTTTCCATTACATGATAATTACAATATTAAACAAGTGCCACAAACTAGCATGCGGCTTTCAAGGCCACAGCGTGGAACCGATCAGTGGCGAGAACCGGTGTTTACTGATATCTGATCTACCCAGCAGCTTTCAACGCCAGGATTTGCTTGCTTTTGTTATCTACTTGTTATAGGAATTACTTAATTTAAGTACGTGATTAGGTTCCATAACTCTAGAAGTTTGGTGATTCTCTCGAACTGTGTATGCTGGTTTCTATGCAATCTGATCTAGTTCCTTATGTTTCTAAGACTAATTACCAAGTAATCGAATGTCTAATGACTTGTCGCCGAACAAGTAGAGAGGGATATCCTAAGGCTAATACTCGGGTCGTGGTGAATGGTGTGGTTCCTGGTCATTGATGTGCTTTCCTGGACACTAATTGATTTGGTTTGAATGCCATAGGAGAGATAGAGAGAGCTTGCCGTGAATGAGATTGAACAAGTTGCCTTTATCTGCGTATCTGTAGATCAACAGCTTTTGTTGCTTTGAGAAGAGGCCGGCGAGGGGAGGAATCAGATTGGGGTGCTTCTGATCGGCGAGCGACTGCAATTGCCTTGTGAACTCCTTCCTGGTCATCGGCTTCAAATCGCTCAAAATCTTCACCACGAGGGCTTGCCTGTCATCCAAGATCGCCTTGTAGGTGTTCCCCAAGATGCCTTTCCCAAGTCCCCCCGGAGATGCCTTCAAAAGATCACTCAATTCGAATCCCCCACCGTTTTCCGGGAATATAAGCTTCCCTCTATTTTCTCCCCTCTCTACAGCTCTGCCGCTCTCAAGCGCCTCGCTTTTCTCTTCTATCTTGTCCTCTGCTTCTTCTTCTCTGCTATTCTCTTGGTTTATGAATTTTTTGATCTTCTTGGCCTTCTTATAGGAGAAGGTACAGAGCAAGATCACAGCAAGTAGAGTCACCACGCTGAACATCAGAGAAAGAATGCGAAAGCCAGAATTGGAATGATTCTTGCTTTCTCCAGTATCATTATCTGCATTTTTGGAAGGATTGGAAGACGGCAAGCCATCAATCACTGACTCAAGGATGCTCGAGTAACCACAGGAGTTGTGGGCGGTCTGCATAGTCCTGGGTTTCCTGAGATCGAATCCAAGCCAAATAATTGGAAATTTTGCGTCAACAGGATTGGCCCGCTTATATTGTTGTTTGACACATTGAAGGAGATCAAGGTAGATTGTTTAAACTCCGGGATCTCCCCTGTCAAGTTGTTATTCTGGAGCTGCAATGAAGCTAGTAGAGCAAGACTCAGGAGCGACTTGGAGATTGGACCATGGAACTTGTTCCCTGAGAGGTCGATTCGGGCCAACTTCTGGTTTCCTGAAAAACTCATCATTCTCCCTTGAAGAGCATTGTTCTTGAAGCTCAGGATGGACAGCTCGGAGAAGTGAATGAGGGCATTGAAACTGATCACCCCTTTCAGTTCCATACCTTCCAGCACTATTCCTGTGACCTGGCCATTGTTGCACTGAATACCGTACCATCTCGGCAGATCATCCATGTAACAGTGTATGCTAGTCCAGTTATTGTTCAAGAAAGGGTTATTGAAAGCGGCTCTCAGAGCATAAAGGCTGTCTCTCTCATCTCCATCGTAGCCTAGTGAAGGAGCACTACTTCCAGTGATCCTACGGTTTAGCAGCAAGATGGATAAGGCTAGGAATAATTTTCCGAGCAACTTTGAAGGACCCATCATGCTGAACATCAGAAAGTAGACGTGTTTGTTTCTATGGGAATATGGCGACGATCATAGTGTGGTGGCAATTGCTTGTAGATGTTTGGATGCTTGATCGAATCGCGGATATACTCCTAGGTGAAGTCATGCCACAGCCATCAGATGTCTGTGTTTGGAAATGGATCCAAGACAATTTTGTTGCATCTGTGTTGGAACTTCTCAGCTGAAAATTCCTTGGCAGGCTGCTTTTACATTTGTCTTTCATTGAACTGCTTTGTCTTGTGGAATGTTCGTTTTGACCATCCAATGCTTGTTTACTACCTCTTTGTCATCACCATCCTTGTTGCAGAATCCAGTCTTGCCTATGGAGAGGATTGTTTTTCTCTCTGGGTTGACATCATCAGTCTGGTAACTTCAGTTTGGTGCGATCTGATTTTTGCAAATTTGCAAAAGATTTCTTCGACAATGTACTTTGCTATTTGTGATTAGCAAAAAGGAAGCAACATTCTGGCAATGTCTTAGCTTTGGCTATGTAACCGTAAGTATAAAGATTGCAATGTCCATTCACTAAAGATTCTGCTGTATTTTGAATTCAAATTCTTATGCTTTAAATAACTGATCGCTGCTTTCTTTGAGGACAATTTTCTACACAATCACTACTAACATGTTGGCAACTTACGGTTACATAGAATACTTTCTCGATCTCGATTCATCATATGATGAACTCTCTTACAAACACTTCACTAGTTGCTAGTGATGAATCCGGGATGAAATTACTGGGGAGGACGCAATTTCTCATACAACATTGGAGAGTCGAATTAGTCTAAGCCTTCAATCTTTTTCCCCAAATCCAATTTATCTACAAGTACAGACCATTTTTTGATTCATCCAAGTCCAAACTCTTTACAATCCAAGAGCCCCAAGAGGGGTCTTGCCCTGCCCAGCCTCAAAGTAAAAGGTCAACATGGCCAACATGGCAATCCGGGCATGCTTGATCTCGGCCAGCTTCAACCTCTCCAGCTTCTCGACGTCCGGAATGTAGACCCCGTCCTTGATCGTCCCGGCTAAGCAGAGCGGGTCGAAGAACTTGCCGCCCGGGTAGCCCTGGTCGCCCGTGGCGTTGGCGAAGTTCTCGGCGGTCCTCGACCACGGCGTGGCCCACTCCACTGACTGCGAGTCCGGGTTGAAGAAGTCGACCCACCGCTTGCTCTCGACCCACCCCATGAGGATGAGTTGTGTCCCTAGGAGGGAACCGAAAGAGAACGGGGCGATAGCGCCAGGGTCGGCCCCGGCCTCGAACCACGGGATGCCGCTCCAGGCCTGGCCAACGAAGATGCCGACCACCGCGGCCATGGCCCACCGGCCGTGGATGAGCTCCGCCTCTCGGTACCACTTGAGGAATGCCGGGTCCTTGCCAAGCCCGAGCGGGTCGAACCCATAATCTCCTGGGAGCCTGCAGTTTCAAAGTACTAATGTGAGTGAAAAATGATACACATTCGAGTGAATCCTACGTAGATTTCAGCATCACTTGTCTTGAACATAAAATATATGTGGGCAACGAGTAACACTTACGAGCCGTCGAGCCACTCGGGGTCGATGAAGTTACCGCCGCCCTTCACGGCGGGGATCCAAGACTTCTTGGGCTGAGCCGCCGCGACGACGACCAAGTTCCTAGTACCGGCTCCGCTCCCCGCCTTGTCCCTGAAGCCGGCCGCCCTCAACAAGGACCGGCTCCTCGTCCCTCCGCACAAGAAGGCCGACCCCAGCCCGTTCACCACCGCACCGGAAGTCGCCGCCATGCCGGCCTCTCTCTCTCTCTCTCTCTCTCTAGAAGTGTGTTTCAAGGGTAGAGTTGGGAATGTGAGCGAGGGGAAAGAATCTAAATCAACGTTTCTGGAGGGTCCAAGCGGGATAAAGGAAATCTGGCAAGGAAATCTAGGCGAGCGACACTGGATAGATTACGAGCTCCATCCTCTTCCACGTCTTCATGTGGGCCGCGGGGACCATTTCCGGGCCTCTATTTTCGGGCCTCTATTTTCTTGGGTCCTTTTTGGTTCCTCTTTGTAAACTCCTAAAATCCGCCCCCCAAAAAAAAAAAAAAAAATCTAGCTGCTAGCAAAGATTATCCACGTGAATCTACCTAAATTCCCAATGCTGAGGGAACAAAAAATCATCGTATCAATTACAATCACCTCACCTTTTGCCATGTCTCGGATTATATGTTGCTATATGGTTACATTTGGTGAACTAGATAATTTACATACTATTAGGTGTCTATCCGATGTTAGTTTTAGCACTTGAACCTAATGTAATTGGGATCAAGAAATTCCACATGGTGGAATGGGATTTGGGGGAATAGGGTTTTTGCCATACGGAACGAAATAGAAAAAAAAGCGGCCTTAATCAAGAGCAAGAGAAGGGGGAAGCAGAACATGGTCGTGGCCAGCACCCTGATGGTTGTTGCAGTTCTAGATTTGAGAGGCTGTGAGTGGTAGTCATTAATTGTGATAATTCATTAATATAAGTAGAACTTAGAATATGTGATAATGTAGGTTTTATGTTTTAAGATATGTATGGTAGATTTCAGACTTCAAAAAATAAATAACTTGTTCAAATGGGAAGGTTTCAGGTTTCAAGTTTCACATTCAAAGTGAAACTTGTATGGAACTTGGTACCACTCACCCTTAGGTAAGAGTAATTCACTAAAAAACTCATTTTGGTTTCTTCAATCTTTGTAAGCTGTTATGGACCTTCAAGAGGGGCCTTCACCCTTCCATTCTTGTTGGGCTAGCCCATTACTTCGAAAAGTAGCATAATCCGTCGGCTTGCCACAGAACTGATCCAGAAGAGTATGCAGACAGACTGACTCCTGAGATGGAATTGGTTTCTTCAATCTTTGTAAGCTGTTATGGACCTTCAAGAGGGGCCTTCACCCTTCCATTCTTGTTGGGCTAGTCCATTACTTTGGAAGTTGTATGCCAACCCGTAGGCCATAATGTTCTAAATGATCCAAGTAGATCGATATCTTAGGTTGTCCAATCTCTATTGATATGCGTAAATTGTCCCATTCTACACTCCCTAATTACATTAGATCAATTGACTGAGATCGAATGCTTGACCATGCAATAAACCCCCAACTTGTATGCCATGATACATTCTAATGATATGATAGATCGAAATGTTGACTCGATCAATCTCCATTGATACAACATATCGTCTTAGTCCAAATTTACTAGCTACATTAGATCAATTGATTGTGATTAAATGCTTGAACACCCAATCAATTCCTCCCCACCACCCTCCCCCCGGGTATTAAAATTTGTTTTGCTCTTACCTAAGCCCCAGGCAAGAATGCGAGAAGTAAAAGTTTAGGTCAGGACTTGGTAGGGGTGCTGGGGGGTTTACAGTTTACACCTTAGGAAACAGAAATTGCCCCTTCAAATTTTACCAATTCCATGCTAACTGTTTTAAACGAGGGCCACTTGCACAGGTTAAAAATCTGAAGTCGACCCGTTGTCGAGATTCGTAGGATGTTTTACTTAGCTTCTCGGTGGCTAGACCTCTGCAATAATGCACTTAGCTTATTCGAAAAGATTCCTGAAGTCGTGCGCCAAAAAGTCCAAAACACGCCCACAAAGCATGGCTCTCCCAATGCCCAAAGCCTACGCAATCATATACAATTCTTCAAACAAGCAATCAGGTCATTATTTACCAACAACTCTCATTGAATTGCATTTTCCACAGCTGCCAAGGACACATGAGAACTGAACTCAAGTCGCACGCCAACAGCTATCAATCTCACACAACTGTGCCCAGCCTAAAGCTTTGTGAGCTGTAGGCCAATTCATAAACCCTATCACGTTTTAAATGATTCATAATTTCAGCTCAATCAATCTCCATCGATACATGTGAATCTTCCCGATTCACATTTATTAAGCCATATTAACAGGGTAGGGTCCTGAATTACTTTGAATAGGAGACCATAGAATCTAAATACAGTAAGTGCCCGCCTCACCATGCAACAAACCCGTCAAGGCTTAATTTTTGTTTGGCTGGTGAGTTTGCACTTGTGCATGGGTTGAAATGCATCCCAGTTACCATACCCAAGACCTTTAGCTTCTCCAAACGTGATTCCAAGCTTGTCCTAGGGCAAGATGCCAGGAGCGAAAGCTTAAAATCCAAAGTGCAGTCTCCCAGAGTCGGCATACTTAGACGGGACTCGGGAACTTCCCTCGGGAAGCAGTGATTGCATATTCAAATCTTCCCAACCGCACGTCAAAAGCCTCGAAACGCAATGAAATAGATCGGTCCCCCTATTCCCGAGACCTACGCAAAACATCCATTTCTTCAAACACGCAATCGCTTCATCGTTTACCAATGACTCATCGAAATGCATCTGTCCACATCTTCTCAGCACACAAGAGAAGTGAGAATTGAACTCAAACTTGCACGCCAACAACCATCTCTCTCTCCCCCACAAAATGCTAGGGGTGATCGGGTCCAGGGTGGGTAGGGTCTAGACTTGGGCCCTGTACCCGATTCTGTTACAATCGGTCCTCTTTTTTGGACCATGTACCCTACCCTATTTTTATTGAACCCTATTTTGGATCCGAGCTTATTTTTCCGATTCGGGAATAGGGTCTACCCTGTTTTCATTTGAACCTATTTTGCAACCGTTTGATATCCTATACCACTTTAAATTTTACATTAATTAGTGAAAAAACAACAATGTAATCCTCCTAACATTATAAAACAAAACAAAAATCCTAATAATACATAAATATGAATATAATATTAATTTTATTCCCACAAATACTTCTGATATGATCAATATGCTTACTCATATGTATGCGATGGAACTCTTATTAAGAAGATATCTTTTTTGAGTTGGACTAAAAATGCTTTAATTAATGCTAAATAGTTAACATCATTTGTCCTGCTACTATAATAATAATTGAATGTGAGACCATTAAAAAAAGAAAAACAATGCATGAGAACAGTCATTTTTAACAATTCTTTCAAAACAATTTTCCCTTAACTTGATTTAGAGAGAAGCTTTCTTTTTTTAATAATTTTTCGATGACAAAGAGATTCAAAGGTATTATATAAATATACAATTTTTTTTTAAAGGTAATTGGTTTCAAAACCAGTTCAGTTCCGCGTGGGTCTTTGCTTTGACTTTGTTCCCGGACTAGTTTTAATTTGGTCCGGGTTCCGAGTAAACCCGGTCTAGTTACACACATTTACAAAATGCACTGGGAAATTGCTTTTGCGGCCGCACACACGACATCCACCGCGGAGCGCCCACGCAAAGACTTTCGATGTCTTCCCGAGGTTCATTGGACCTGGTATGATTCGATTGATTTGAGCGTAGATAGCCGGAACATCATCTGTTACGGAGTCAACCCTCTAGTCTTCTGGCTTTTTCCATCCCTAAAGCCCGACGAACGGCGTTCACTCGTTCATCCACTTGACGCCCCCCTCTTCATGAAAGCGCAAGGAGACAATTAATGTTTAGAAAGCGCAAGTGTTCCGGTCGTGTACGACACGAGTGATGCACGATAGGAAAAGAGAGTGGGTTTTTTCTTCTTCAAAGGGTGGCGTTGAGTAATGTTCACGAAACATTAGCTCAATCTCGTGCATGACGTGAGGATAATCAATATACTGGAAAGTATAGTCTTCTTGACCGGTTGCTTGATAAGCGTAATAGTTAACTAATCCCTTTTCTAAAGGATTATTTAATGGGGGGGACGTGTGCACTGGGCGGTAAGTCCATCAAAGAGAGAGCAGCGTCTGGTTTTAATTTTGATAAATGGGTATCTTTGAAAAATTAAAGAAATGAGATGAATGACAATTTCAGCTTAAAGCATGTGAAAGGAGGGATGCAGCAGGTGATAGCTCTGTTCAATCATGCCTCATCTTGCCTTTCCTTCCCCTCCTCCTCCTCCTCCTCCTCCTCCTCCTCCTCTTCTTCTTCTTCTTCTTCTTCGTTTCTTCTTTTTTAATTTATTCTTGTTTATATTTTATTTTTTCATGTCCATGTCCATGTCATGTGGTGTTGAGATAGGACCTCTTTTTCGTTCGTTTCATTAAACTTAAACAGATGCGACAATAGACCTCTCTGAGTAAACAAGGTGCATACATTCGGAAGTCCTGGATCTATAATTCTTTGATGTTCTTAAATTCTTCCCATGATACGTTAAATATATGAGGCACAAAAGCTGGATACAATGAGGAAAAGAAACGTTGTCTTTTCACTCATCACGATTTGTCCTTTTGATTTCACTATGTGTGCTACATTGACACTATCTAGAATTGTTGAGAAGCATCCTTAAGAAGCACTTTTAATAAGAATTTAAAGTATTGGGGCAAGGTGATTTTATTTTATTTTTATTTTTTTTGATATAGCGATGAATTGACTTTTTATTTTTATTTTATTTTAAAGTATTGTGATGAATTGACTCATTTTAAAATTTTTAAGGGCAAAATAAAGCCGAAAGAAAATCTTCAAAGGACGTTGAAACGGAACCTTTAAGTACTTTAGCCATCTCCATTATTTTGACACCTTACCTTTCGAACTTTTAGTACTTAAATCTTCCCTCATGCTAAGTTTTAGCATTTGAGGTGTCTGACATTTGAGAGAAGGCACTCACTAGCAAGTTGGCATGGATCTTCAAGAGAGGCCTTGACCCTTGCATTCTTGCTAGGTTGGGCCCTTGGATATAGGAACCCGGCCCATTACCTTGTAAGTTGTATGCCAACTTGTGGGGCATAGCACATTCAAAATGACCTAGCAGATCAAAATCTCAGCTCAACCAATCTTCATTGATAAATGCAAATCATCTCAATCCACATTTACTAATTGGATTAGATCAACTGATTGAGATCAAATGCTCGACTACACAAACAGCCCCCACCCGTAGGCCATAATTCTAAATGGCTCAGTAGATCGAAATATTGGCTCAATCAATCTCCATTGATACATTCAAATCGTCCCACTCCACATTCATCGATCACATTAAATCAATTTTTATTTTGTCAAAACATTAAATCAATTAACTAAGATCAAATGCTTGACCACACATCCCCCTTTTCAGGGATTAAAATTTATTTAACTTGTCCTTGAATAAATCCAAAATCTTTTAACTTCTTCAAATATGATTCCGAACTCATTCTTACCTAAGCCCTCGGCAAGAACGCTACAAGTAAAAATGTAAGCTCAGGGTTGGTATACTTGGTGGAGCATTAGGGGTTTCCACCTTAGGAAGCAGAATTCGCCCGTTCAAATTCTACCAATTGTATGATAATTACTTTAGACAAGGGCCACCTGCACATGTTAAAAATCTGAAGTCGATTTGTCGGTGGGATTTGTGGGTTGTTTTAGTCAGCTTCTAGCTAGTTAGACCTCTGCATTTTTGCACTCAACTTAAGCAGAAAGATTTCTAAACTTGCGTATCAAAAGTGTAAAACACGCCCAAAAGGCATTGCTCTCCCAATTCCCATAACCTACGTAAACATACAATTCTTCAAACAAGCAATTAGTTCCTCATTGACCAACGACTCTCATTGAATTGCATTTTCCACAGTTTCTACGGACACATGGGAGCTGAACTCAAGTTGCAGCCAACAACCATCAATCTCACACACAAGTGGCTCAAACCAAAGCTTTTGTGAGCTGTAGGCCAACTCGTGGACCATAACACATTTAAAATGATTTGAAATTTCAACTCAATCAATCTCATTCGATATATATAAATCATCTCAATTCACATTCCTTGAGTCATATCAACAGGGCAAGGTCCCGAATTACTTTGATTGGGGAACCACATAATTTAAACACAGTGAGTACCCACTTAACCAGATAATCAATCCATCAAGTCTTATGCTATAGGGTCACATGCATCCCAATACCAATCCCAAGGCCTTTAACTTCTTCAAACGTGATTCCAAGCTTGTCCTTGCCTAAACTCTATGTAAGAAGCGAGCCATAAGCTTAGAATCCAAGAAGTATGATCTCCCAGAGTCGACATGTTTGGTGGTTCGAAATTCAACTTCCACCTCAGGAAGCAGAGATTGCCCGTTTAAATCCTCCCAATTGCAAGTCAAGAGCCTCGAAATGCCACCAAACGGATTGCCCCCCCGATTCCCGAAGCCTACGCAAAACATCCAATTCTTCAAACAAGCAATCGCTTCATCATTTACCGACGACTCTCATCATAATGCATCTGTCCACATCTTCTCAGCACACATGAGAAGTGAGAACTGAACTCAAGTTGTACGCCAACATCCATCAAATCTCTCTCTCTTTCTCACATACACACTCGCACGTAGCCGAGCACAAATTGCGGATTGCCTTTGCGGCAGCAGACACGACATCCACTGGAGCGCCCACACAAAGACTTTCGATTGATATGAGCGTAGATTGTTGAAACGTCATCTGTCACAGAGTCAACCGACGTAGTCTTCTAGCTTTTTCCATGGCTAAAACCCAGCGAGCCACTACATCCACTCATTCATCCACTTGATGCCCTTCATTAAGAAGTGCCATCAAATAAATGACGTTGTGAAAGCACGAATTTTCCAATCGTGCATGAGTTATGTGCGATAAGAAATGACTTTCTTCTTCTTCAAAGGATCCCATTAGTCCTGAAATATTAGCTAAATGATTGTTATTGACGTAAAGTCTTCCTAATGGGTTGCTTAATAAGCGTGCTCCTTAACTAATCACTTTTTATAAAAGGCTTATTTAATTGGGTGGACGTGTGAACTGGGTGGTAAGTTAATCAAAGAGAGAACAGCTTTTAGTTTTAATTTTTATTTTTATAAATGGGTATCTTTGAAAAATTGAAAAAAAAGAGAGATAAATGACAATTTCAGCTTAAAACATATAGATGTATAACAATTCCATACCCGTATGAAAAGAGGCAAGAGCAGGTGATGGCTCTGTTAAAAAAATACCTCCTCTTGCCTTTCCTTCCGTTCCTCTTCCTCTTCCTTTTTTTCCCCTAATGTTGTTTTTTTTATTGTTGTTGTTTTTTTATCTTGTAATGTCGATGCCATATGGCATTGAGATAGGACCCCCTTTTTGTTTGTTTCATTAAACTTAAAAGAGATGCGACAATAGACCTCTTTGGGCAAACAAGGCATATGCATTCCTTGACCTACAATTCGTTGATGTTCTTAAATTTTCCTAAGATACGATAAATGTTGGAGGCACAAAAGCTGGATACAATGTGGAAAAGAAACGTTGTCCTTTCACCTGTAATGATTTGTCTTTCTGATTTTACGATGTGTGCCACATTGGCACGATATAAAGTCGCACAGAAAGCTTCTCCAAGAAGTACTTTCAATAAAAATTTAAAGTATCAGGACTAGGCAATTTTATTTGTTTCCCTTTCGGAGAAACCCCTTTTGACGTGGCGAATTGCGATGGATTAACTCATTTTTAGAATTTTCAAGAGAAGTATAATGCAGAAAAAAATAAAAATCTTCCGAGGGATATTGAATCTGAACCTTAGAGTACCCTAGCCATCTTCATCGTTTCCCATTGAAAAGTGGCATTGTCAATTGCCCAGGTTCAGTTCAAGCAGTGAGCACTATCGTCTTTCATGCTTGAGACCAAGTACGAATCATTGCGATATAAATTTGTTACAAATATATCATTTAAGATCTTTAGTAATAAAAAAAGTAATTCGAATAAAATTGTCACAAATATATCGATTTGGGATTTTTTGTGATATTAATCCAAAAATAAAAAACCTTTCATGTGACTCAACTAAAAAACAAGAGATATTTTCATTAAAAGTCATAAAACGTGTTACAAAAATATAATTAAATCCAAAAACTTGAAAAAAGTGTAATTAAGTTGTAAAGCTTATTATATTAATTTAATCAAGTTCTTTCGTTAGCTTCACCCAATTTGGCTAATGAAAAATGTTAACAGGGCGATGGCATGAATTATTATTATAACAATTTAATTTAATTTTTAAAAATAAGCTTACTCTTTTTTAAAAGGAGAAGTAAGGTGAGGAGGGCTACAAGACCTTGCTGTCACCGCCCCACCACTGCCTAGAGGGATTGGCAAGGGTGGGGGACAGTAGGTAAGGGTTTGCTAGCCCTCGCCCATATCTAGGCAAGATTTGTGATCCTCCCTTGACACTCATCCAAATCGAGTGAACCTCGCCAAGCACAGGCCTCACCCAAGTCTACATGAGGGTCGATGACCCTTGCCTAATTTGGGCAAAAGTTGGGAGAGGGTCGTCAGTCCTTGGCGAGGCTTGGTGCTTCCGATCGACTCACACCCACCATCGTCGACCCTTTTCGGCAATGGTGGGGCAATGGTAGTGGCAAGGATCTTGTTGCCTCACTTCTTTTTCTTTTTAGCTTATTTTTAAAATATAATCTAAATAAAATTAATAACCAAAACGACGTTTTAGTCTTATACTTTATAATTTAACCATGTCATTATCACGCAGGAGAAAAATATAATTAAAAAAAAATCATGTCAGCATTTTCTATTACTCAAATTAGATGGAGTTAATGGAAGAATTCAACTGAATTAATTTAACGAGTTTTAGGATTTAATTATATTATTTTTTGTAAATTTTAAAATTTAATTAGACATTCATAATAAAATTTAATACTTCTAATTAACATGTCTGAAAAATCATCATAACGAAAGAAGAGAAAAAACATTAAACAAATGCGGAAGGGGGACACCTTACACACGAATGATTACGTGTGCAGAAGCGACGTACGGTCTGTTGCGTGTTATGTTTTATGTCCCTAGCAGGTCATCTCTCCTCGCTCGTGTACTATTATACCCACACAAAAATCTCTGATGGTACTGAGCTCGTTCGTGGGCGTTCGCGACGGGTGAATTGCACTCGAAAGATCCCCGGTTCCTCAGCAGTTGGTTCCTCCGTCCTCGCCGTGCAGGTAACCTCTCTCTCCTGCTCTCCTCTACCCTGTTGTCGTCGTCAATGGAATCGATTTTTTCTCTTTGGGGTACGGTTCCTTTCCTTCTTTCCTCATAATTTGAGCTTGCTTCGAAGGAGGCCCGGCCCCCTTCCGTTGGGTTGCTTGCGATGGATGATGGGTTGTCGTGATTCCTCGGCTTTTCAGCCGAATCTGGGTTTTCTGTCGGTGGGGTTGTTGCCTCATCGTCGAAATGGTCCTGTTTTCTTAAGTGGGTTTGGAGTCTTTAGGGTTCGCGTCGCCCTTCTCTGGATCTGCCCTCGATTGATTCGGGTTCCTCTGGGTTTGCCTGGGGGAAAGGGGAAAAGGGAATTGAGTGCGAGGGAGGTTTTCAACTCCGTGACCCTTCTTGATTCTGACGTTTTGCATATTCACATGCGACGAGTATTTTAAGAACGTGCGAGTGAAGGATTTGATGAAAAAACGTTTCTTAATTAGTTTTTGGTTTGTATTTCATTGCCCGGGCCGGTCGGATTTTCTCTGATTTTGTAATCCTTTTTCCTTTCTCTTCCACATCCAGGGCTTTTTCTTTGTGGGTTTTTTTTTTTTTCTGGCTACCCATTGTTGACTGGACGCTTTCAGCTTTATGTAACGTGGCATGTTGTCATCGTGTATAATTCGCTTATGTAAGTGCTTACATAAATGGCCGGATATTAAATTTACTGTCCTTGTTTGTTCTACACATATCCATTGATTTGGGTCGCTCTGTATTGGTCCGTGCAGTTTGGGGGAGAACAACACAGCTTTAGATGATCTGTATCATCTCTACTCTGAGTACTGATGGGGGGTATTCTGAGCTTAAATGGTTCCAGATGCTGCGCGAGGGAGACCTATGAGATTGCACCAGGTGAAATTTGCAAGAGGCAGAAGGTGTCGGCAAGCTCGTTCGAGGATGACATGAGGTTGATACCCAGCCTTCCGGATGAGATATCATTTCAGATCTTGGCCAGACTTCCTAGAATCTGCTATTTGAGAGTAAAGTCGGTCTCACGAGCTTGGAGGAATGCAATTACAAGTGCTGAACTCTTCAGCTTGAGGAAGGAGCTTGGGACATCTGAGGAGTGGCTTTATGTTTTGACAAAAGTGGATGAGGATAAGCTTTTGTGGCACGCTTTGGATCCTTTGTCAAAGACATGGCAAAGGTTGCCCCCGATGCCTATGGTTTCATTTGAAGATGAATCTAGGAAAGGCCTTGGAAGCCTACGGATGTGGAACGTGATGGGTTCAAGTATTAGAATTGCAGATGTCATCAGGGGCTGGCTTGGGAGAAAGGACGGATTAGATCGGATGGCTTTTTGTGGATGTGCAGTCGGGGCTGTTAATGGATGCCTCTATGTGATCGGTGGCTTTTCTAGAGCCTCAGCCTTGACAAATGTTTGGCGATATGATCCTGCTCTAAATACATGGAGTGAAGCAAGTCCCATGTCAATTGGCAGAGCTTATTGTAAGACAGGCATATTGAACAACAAGCTTTATGTTGTTGGTGGGGTCACTCGTAGTCGTGGTGGTTTGACCCCACTTCAATCGGCAGAAGTATATGACCCCCTCACTGGTTTATGGTCCCAAATACCAAGCATGCCTTTTGCCAAAGCTCAGATGCTTCCTACTGCATTCCTTGCTGATCTACTTAAGCCAATTGCCACTGGAATGACTTCATACAGGGGAAGGTTGCTAGTGCCTCAAAGTTTGTACTGCTGGCCTTTCTTTGTCGATGTTGGAGGAGAAGTATATGATCCTGAAATGGACTCATGGGTCGAAATGCCATCTGGTATGGGTGAGGGTTGGCCCGCAAGGCAGGCAGGCACAAAGTTGAGTGTCACTGTAGAAGGCGAGTTGTATTCGTTGGATCCTTCTAGTTCTCTTGATAGTGCTAAGATCAAGGTATATGATCACCAAGATGATGCTTGGAAAGTCATTGCGGAAGAAGTTCCCATTCGCGACTTTGCTGATTCAGAGTCTCCCTATTTACTTGCTAGCTTACTGGGCAAGCTTCATGTTATCACTAGAGATGCGAATAACGATATATCGGTTATGCAAGCAGATGTGCAGAACAATCTCAATCCCTTTCCAGTGGTTTCATCATCTTTAGCAGAAGATTCTGTCTCAAAGGTGGAATCGGAAAGAAATCTTTGGAAGGTCATAGCCACTAAGACTGCAGGATCCGCAGAGCTTGTAAGCTGTCAGGCCCTTGGCATTTGATGAGGGAATTGCTAATTTTCTTATTTTTGGTCACATTAGTATGTATCTATAGCGTGCTATTACCGTCTGAATCATTGCATGGTTTGATTTAAAACATATCTCCTTGTAAAGATAGCAAGCAGAGATAATGAAGAAATCTTTCCTTATTTATCTCCACTTAAAATGTAAAATCAAGCATCGAGCTTTCATACTTCTGCTCTTTGGCCTTTGGATTCTAATAGCGATATTACTTTGATCAAATGGAATCAGATTGATGCTTCTCCAAATACACTAGAGCACACTGTGCAGCTCCTTGGTCCTTGCATTTTGCGTAGTATGGCCATTCGGTATTATGCTTTCTCCTCCTTTAAATTCTGATTGCACAGCATTGATTACGGTAGGAACCTTTTACATTTGCCGATAGTTATAACTCTTAAGTGATCCTATTAGAGAGATGGATTGTTTAGCCAGCTTCTTTAGAAGTACCACGCCAACCATCTTAGCCAATGCGTGGTTTCTGCAGTTCTCTGTTGTAGTGGAGGGAAGACAAGTAGAACTTTGTAATATACGGCAGTGTTTTAGCTACCTTTGTAGCACAAAAGTGGTGCTCTTCTTTATATACTTGGGCAATCTGTACCTTGAGCATCTAAGAGGAGCTGCATCATCGTGTTATACTTTCCTTCCAGGATAACTCTCTGCTTCATTTTTCTCCCTTGCACATTGGCCATTTGTTCCGGCTTATTTATGGGTCGGATTTGGCAAAGTTCCTAAAAGTGAGGCCATTGAATGAATGTTGAATCATGGTAGTTAGAAGTTCTTCCGGGCTTTCATCTATTCCCTATTGGCAATTGGCAATTTTCGGGTTTCTGCAGTTCATGTATCTGTCGGTTTCTGCTTTCTTGTTGGGTGGGAATGCTTCAAAAGTTTCTTCACCAAAACGTACTTTTATTCTCGCTAGGGCCTGCACCGGAGCTTTGTGCGAAAGCCAAAACGACTTTATTAGGTGCTTTTTGTTTAGGTCCGGCGACTCAGTAATCTGATGACCGAGAGGGTCGGTGACCGGGGCCGAGGGAGGTTAGGTGAGATTGACATGGGAGTGTTCGCCGGTTCCTCACGGGATGCTTAAATTTAGGAGTGTACATCATGTCGACTAGCATGTGATGTGACCTCAAGAATCGGAGATGAGGAAGAACAAGCTTTTCAAAAAGTTAAAAACGCTTGCTGGTTAGAAAGGGACTCCTCTGACGGTAGGTGAGGCCGCCTTTCCTTTTTACTATTTATTTCCTTTTTCTCTTCCTTCTAGCTGGGGGCGACCCTTGTTGGTTGGCGGCCGGCCCCATCAAAATTAAAATAGAAAAAAATTCAAAAAAGTTAAAAATATGGTAAAAATGATTAATGCCAGTGGTTATGTCATCTCAATTATTGGTCAATATTTATAAATCTTCAAAATGTTTAAAATTAAATTAGTGCAATTAATAAATTTAAGATTGAATTGACTGCTACATAATAAGTGACTTTTTTGACAATTATTCTAAGAAAAACGTCAAAAAAAATTTATCGCACAAATGGTGAAAAAAATTACTAAAATTGCATTCACACTTTGTTACAGTTTACCGCACAAATAGTGAAAAAATTGACTAAAATTGTGTTCACACTTTGTTATGGTTGTTGTTATTAAATCCATCGAGTAAGACAGAAGTCAAGAACCTGGTACGATGGAAAATCAAACCTATGCCATGCGTTTAATTCTCGTACACATATTGGTCTTCCGTACACTAAGCCAACCTCGCGGGACTTTATTAACATTAGTACGGTCAAATAATAGCCCGACCAAACTCAGTTCATTTCACTCGTGCTAACCAAGATCAGCTATTCGCGTTGATAAGACAGGACATCCGATGAACCCATTTCATGTGGCCGGGTCTCAAGAGTTACATCCGATGAAAAACATGGCACGAGAACTCGTACCTCTCGAGGTGCAAAGTCTCAATCATCTTACTAACTCCGACCAACTTCTTGAAATTAACCGCTCTTATAATTTCATCAACAAGTGTGGAAAATTATAAGCTCGTGGAATTTTATTGGAAAATTGTTTAAAAAGTTCTAAATTTATTGGACGTTTGTCAATTTTATTTTAAACTTTTTCACATTTTATCAATCGAATCCACTCGATTAATTTTAGTTAAAAATCGCTAATGTGGATACAAGTCATTTTACATAGCATAATCAGTATTGATGTAAACTAATTTTATTACTTTTTAAAAATGTTTTTGGAATTTTAATTTTTGTTTTTTTTTTCTCTCTTTTTTGTTTTTCTTCTTCTTTCATTGGTCACTGGGCCTTGACAATGACTAGCAATCGGCCATATAACTGATAAGGGGCAACCTCGTCAGAGATTGACCCTTGGTAGTCTCTAGTCAAGGTGACTTGGCTTGAGGCTAGAGAGGTCACCCTTGTTGGTTGTCACTTGTGGGTGGTTGCTTATCATTGCCGAAGCCTAATGATCGAGGAGGAAGAAAGGAAAAACGATAAAAAAAAAAAAAGTAAAAAAAATAAATTTAGTTTATATTAGTGTCGATTATACTACACAAGATAGCTGGCTTTTATGTTAATAAATTTTTGGCCAAAATTAGTCGGATGGCTTGCATTGATAAAATGTGAAAAAATTTATAATTGAATTAACAAAGAGTATAATAAATTAAAATTTTTTTGGATAATTTTCCTTAATTTCATCCGCTAGGCCATCGAGCATCTCAAACCATGGCAAATGTTGATTCTTACAACCACACGACGAAACAGTACTCTTATCACTCTATGACCAAATTGTCAGTCAAACTATGGCTAATTTATTTAAAAAAATAATTTATTTGTCAATTATTTAATTAATTCATGTTGCTTCTTTGAATCTTTATCACTTGACATCGATGTAAATGTTTTTTTTTTCTTTTGGGTTACCGGGTCGGCTGGGATTTATTTATTTTTATTTTTCTTATTAAAAAAATGTAAGTTAGGTATTTTCGGCTTCATCTGTGAAACTCTTCTAGAAAAGTTGATTAACTACGTATGCACGTGCAGTTTGATGAATGAAAACTATGGCTCTGTTATAAAATAAATAATGTATAAAATATATGAGTTAATATCATAAAAAATCATAAATTAGTATATATTTGATACATTTACTTCAAAGTAATTTCTTTGACTATAAAAATCTCAAATCGATACATTTATGTGATTAATTTATCTTATGTTAAATTGTATTATATACACTTATAATAATAAACATAGGGTAAAATCTTAAACTGGTACAACCGTAAATTGACACGTGTTATCTTACTCAACACTTTGACAGTAAGATTTAACAAAACCTACGAATGATATATTTATCACATGTGTACTAATTTGAGATTGTTGATGATCAAAAAATTAATTTGAAGTAAATTTATGATAATCATATCAGTTTGGGGTTTTCTATAATATGAACCCAACATATTTCCTTGAATATGATCACTTGTATTGCTTATAAAAATAAATGAACGCAAAATATTTTTTACTATTCACAAAAAATTTAGATGTTAAATATTGGGCATAAGTATAGCGGGAGTGCCAAAAGTTGGTACGAAGGAACACTTAAGTGTTAAAAGTTACACAATGTACACTTAAGTGCCACTTTTTAAAAAAAATGGATAACTTAAGTGTCAAGTCGTCGAACCTGCTGGAAATTCTACATGGCAATTTTTTATTAATTTTTTTGCCTACGTGGCTTACCGGAAATTGAATTTGCCAAAAATCAACTAAAACGATGTTGTTTTGGCTGACGTAGATTTTAAAAATTATTAATTGAATAATATTAAATAATTAAAAATATATTATTATAAAATCGATTTTATTTTAAAAAAAAAGGAGGAGGAGGGGATCGGCGAGGGTTGCCCTCGCCGCCCCACTTGGCCGGGAAGGGCCAGCAACGACGGTAGCGGAGAGGGCTGCACGGCCCTCGCCGATCCCCTCCTCCCCTTTTTTTTTTTTTCAAATAAAATCGATTTTAATTTTTAAAAAATCTGACGTGGATAATTTTTTTTAAAAAAATTGTCAGGTGGATTTTTTATTTTGAAAAAAATGCTCTATCAACAAATGAAGTCGCCGGAAAATAGACACGTGACAATTTGGCCCAAATTTTTCACCGTTGGTACTTAAATGATCCATTTTGCTTCAATTTTGAAGCTTAAGTGTACATTTTGTAACTTTTGGCACTTTTAAGTGTCTCTCCGTGCCAACTTTTGGCACTCCAGAGGTCTGTACCTCTTAAATATTGTCAATAATGAAAATATTTTTGATTAACTAATTATTGAGACAATGTAAACGATTATTTTTAGAATGATATTTTTTTAAATCATTCATTTTCTACACAAAACAATGGGACATAGAGAGAGATTGGGCATGCACTTCCAGGAAATTTTTCCAACTCGAGCATGATCATCTCATCTTAGAAAAACGATTGAAATGAAACAATTCCACAGTAAGTGAGCAGCCATTGAAGCCTCTCATCTAATCGGATTATATCGATCGGATATGCGCCTCGGGGGCAGTTTCCGCAGGACGTAGAGAACCAAGGCTGAGGGCACGATCTCCACCAGCTGCGCCGAAAAGCAATTATGTCGAATGCATCAAATTTCTCGCCGCCGTACGCATGGTAAGAGCCACAGATTCACACATTGACATCACTCATAGATATATGATATGCTAATAACGAAAGTTACCGTGTAATAGATTAGATTCAGAATCGGATGATCCAAGACATTGACATCCGCATTGTCGTCGAAAGCTGAAATAGAGACCTGAAAGATGAACAGCATAAACATCCGTTAGGAACTCGGAGTTCTGGCTTTTACTAGTGAAGTTTAGAGCCTGTACTGTAGTAACTCACCACTAGACATCTTATCAAGAAGCAAGTGCAGCAAGTCGCCGTGACGAAGCCGACCTGCGATATGATTCGTTAGGCTGCGCGACCGTATTGACATAGTCGTGAAGTAAATTACTGTTCTTGTATGGATTTTGATTGCTCAAGTAGGCCTGTTATGAGATGAATTGTAATGGTATCATGGTTAACTCTGATCTAATATCGCGACATGACAGACATGACAGATACTACTGCGATCCATTGAAGGGGTCCAAAAAATTATTTTGGCCATCCAAATTGGCTCATGCTTTGCTCATTAATCAAATTCATGAAGCTAATGTGCTTAAGTAATCCGTAGCAGTGCGGTCTTTGACCTTTTCTATAGCAGCAAGTTCTTGTGTATCTGTTATACTTACAAAATTGAACTCGATGATCACATCTAATACACACCTCGTATAGCTTCTTCTGTCGGCCTCTCGATTCAATAGGAAAGTGCCTCAACATGACGAACAACCTGCGCAAAATAACAATAACTTGCATCGCCAAGTACAGAAAGCAACTGTCAGCCTGAGTGTCATTTCTAAGAATTACCTGCCTCCGTATATCAGAAACCCAAGGGCAGCACAGAACGAGACAACTGCCAACGTTAGAAGACTATGCGGTGTCAATCGCAAGACAAGGAAAATACCAGTAAAAGGAAACATCGCTTAAGTTGCATAACACGATCCTATTTGCGAACCATCAGTTCAAATACCAGTAAAAGGAAGCAGAAGAAAGAACAAGGCAATAACAATGAAAGGAAGGGTTGCGTCGTCCTGTAATTTGCATAAAACAACACCGACCTGACAAAAAGAGTCTTGAAACCATGATCACTGCATGACCGGGGCTTAACTTCAAACCGATCCAGATGCACACCTATTGCCACAATTGTGAATTCAACCGACATTTAGTCAGATGCAAGAGCCGAATCCTGTTAATTCGGTTTCTTTCGAAAGTGAAAAGAAATGAGAATGAAGTACCTTACCTGTGTGAAGTATACAAGTCCGTTGATTGCATAATACGTTGGCCTAAGCCTATCGATAGGAAGACTTCGAGCCTGTTCGATTAAAGAACTTTTAAAAACCATCAATTTGACCAACTTTCTACATGTGAGGGTTCACAGCATAAGAGGCAACGATAGTGCACAAAAAAGCAAGTACCTGCTGATATATCTCAGCCCAGAACAAGACTAGTAATGTGTATGTCGAGAAAAATAATAGTCCGGGAAGATCGAGAAGCATGATTTCAAGTGCCTGTGGGGAAACAAATGTTAGAATTACAAGAATCAGATACCATATCTTTCCGACAACTATGTGCAATGCTCCAAATCTCAGATACTACAGATCAAGAGACCGACGGATGCCGGTGAACTAACAAGTCGTACCTTGGGCCTGAGAAGAAAGACGCTCTTGTAGATGCCGAACATGAAAGCCCTCACTGACAAAATGAAGATTCAAGAATGACCATAGAGATCGAATGCGGTTTGCGTCAAGAAAGAAAACGGAAGATCCTGGCAATTCTCACCTCCATTCACGACGAAATTCATCAGATGAAAAATCTTTTGCGTCGTCCAACCGAATTCGGGCACTCTGAATTGGATGCGGAACAGTTGCACCTATACAACAGTTAAAAAAAACATCGGAGGATTTCAGCTTGTTCACGATTCAAGAAGCGGAGGAACCCGCATTCTGCGTGTGGCCATGACATAAAGAAGAACTCAGAATGCGGGGTTTTCTCATTACGTCTTCTTCAGGATCAAATTCACCTGCAGACGACATGACAGTGCGAAAAGAAGGAAGGCAAGACACGCAGGCACACACAAAACAGAGACTCAAACGATTCGAAGCGAAACCAAACCGCACAGGTCTTGTGATGAATCTAAGAAAAGGGTGAGCAGCAGATAATGGCATACCAAGGCAATGAAAGAGATCAAAGCGTACGATCCACACAAGGTAAAATAAATCCCCTTTTGCCATTGCTCGGACTCGTCGATCTCGTCCCACCAATCCGACGCATTATCACCACCACCGGAATAGCTCCTGCCCCATTCCAAACCCAGAGCCTTTCTCCTCAACATGGACCCGCCGTCCACCAACATTCCTCAATCCCCCACCTGAAAACGTGAAAAGAAACGTAGACGAGATCTGCAGAGAAGAGAATGTTCTTTCTGTTGCCCCCAGAGAGAGAGAGGGAGAGGATTCCTGCATGGCTTGACGAAATGAGATGGCGAGGGAGAGATGGAAGGAGTACGTGGCGAGGAAAGGGCGAAGACACGCAAGTTCAGATTGGAAACTATACGTGTGGTCGTTTGACGGCTTCCCAGGTAGCATATTCGTTGATTGCGCGCAACAGAAAATGCCTTGTCATTGTCCTTTGCTTTTCTCCCCATGAGCTGTGATGGCCGCTAAGATCGCCACTTTTTTACCTCCTCTCGTCTCACTTTCTCGTTTTATGTATCCCTCGCTCGATTCACACCCATTACTTGGTCCCACTAGACATTTCCACGTTGGCAGTTATCTCTCCACTTGGGACAGTTTTTTTATTTCTTTTAAGGAAAAAATAATACATATTTTATCTTGATATTTCTATTTCTTTGAAAGGAAAGGATTGATTCGAATAAAAATATGTATAATTCAGAGATCTAGTTGCATAGAAAAATCATGAGACTTGATTGAATAGTTTGCATTAACCAAAGGACTTATGGTCTCCTTATCTTGTGTTAAAAAGATATCAACCCGAATGACCAATCATGAATATCTTTACCAATGGTATCAATAATTGGAACTTTTAGAATTGGAGCTCACTTTCCAATTATTAAAGTGCCATTGACATCTTTTATAGTTGCCACTAAAGCGAAGTCTAAAATGGTAATTATCATGGATGTGAGTAGGTGTTTTCTTATAATTCTATGGAAGGGTGGTATTGAAAATAGTGAAAAGAAAGACTAATAGATAATTTTTCACTCATGTTCCATTTGTTTCGTTGTAATTTTTACTAGAAAAATATTCTCAAAGGAACTTGTTCTTAATGAAAAAAATGAAGATTCGTATATTTGGTGATATTTACAAATAATATAAAAGTCATTTTAAAATACTTGTTATAGGAAAATTATGAAGCACACATTTAAGAAAAAGTCAAGTATAACCCATATCCCGTGGAAATGATTATTGAGCTTGGGCCCTAGAATTTTGGGCTTGGCCTCGGAGACTTGAACCCGACCACCAAGAACTATGGCTTAGGAAGCCGAGCCAAGCCGAGCCGAATCGAGCCTTAGGTGACTCGAGTCCAATTGGGAGGGGATTTGAGTCGAAGTGGTGGAATAACCAAGCTTGTCCTCAGGGACTTCGGAAAAGTGCTAGGGTTATGGTCCTAGCATTGGAGGACCAAAGCCCAACCCTGACCACCTTGACATGGGAGTTGGAATCTCAGGCTCGGTTGTTGGTGAACTAGGCATGGGCATCAAGGGACCCAAGCGTATGTGCCAATGAGGCATGATATTTGGGTACTTGGGTCTTGGCCTCAAACTTCGAGGACTAGAGCATGTTGCTAGGGTCTTGCACCAAGTGTTAGAGACTCAAACCTAGTCTTAGAGTCTCGGGTGCTTGTGCTTGAGTTCTAGGCCCGATCACTTGGTCTTAATCCTAGGCTCTGAGGTCATGAGATTGGCCTTGTAGGGCCCAAGCATGGGCAGCATATAGTCACATTTTAGAAAATGATTTAAATTGTTTTTGAAAAGAGGGATTGTTTTCTCATATCTAAGCACCGGTTTTCCACTAAACATAAAAGAATTTTCCGTTGACCCATTTTTCTAAGTAGCCCAGATATTGACATGAAGAAAATGGTTTTTAATGGTAAATACTACACAATGATGAACGGTAAATATATAAATAGAGCAATAATTAATAATCATTACTGAGTGAACATGCCAAGTCAATAAAAAATTTATAATGGGACATTTCATTTAACAAAACGACCACATTAAACCATACTCATATCTATTAGATCCAACATCGAAAACAATTCATGTATTTAAAATGTCATTCCTATATTCTTTTGAAAAAGAAAATATGATGCCTTATTTAGTAGATCCCGGTTTCAAGTTACTCGTCATATAATTCAAAATCCATCGCAAACCCCTTAGAATTTTGTAATGCGATCCCGAGCCCACCCAACAACACCATTTAAGACCTTATTAGGGCTCGGGCGAGTCCAGAACCCATTGAAATCAAGCCCACTTCCATCCCCAATTTGATAAGATCGGGTTTAACCCGCCATCCCATGTGAACAAATGCCGCCCTAGGCAGCATACCCGATCGACACGCAAAGTCCAAAAGTGCTAATTTCGTATCGACTCAAATAGAAATCGCCAACTAACAGTAGTGCTGGGCGCCCGGGATGGCGAGAACGGGAAAGAAGGAACAGTGAAAAGCGAGCTGCCGTCAAGTCAACGGGTGTCAAAAAGAGGAAAAAAGAAGAAAGGAGAGAGGAAGCGCGAGGAGAAAAGGCGAGTTGACTTGGGGAGAGAGAGAGAGAGAAGGCCATTAAATGCCAACTGTCCGGGGCGATGACGGAGAGGAAAGGAAAAGAAAGAAGGGACGAAAGAAGCCAGGCAGTAAATGGAGCAGTAGAGGTGGGCTTGAAAAACTATAGCCGCATCTATATATGTAAATGGTATCTTGACCCAGAAGGAGAAAACAGTGTCCGTCAGTAAGATAAAAGAAAAACTCCAAACCGAAGCTAACGCACAGAGAAGAATACAAGGAAAAAACCTACCAGCAAAGTCAATTCGTGCGACCCGGCTCTCTCTCTCTCTCTCTCTCTCTCTCTCTCTCTCTCTCTCTCCATACAGCTACAGAACCGAGACGGGTATTTCATCTTTAGCGTCGGATTTTTTCCCTCCCCCCCTTCTTGCACTTCGCATCGCGTGGACAGTGGAGGTAGTCTTCGGACTTCACGACCCATCTAGGGAATTCGGCTGTCTTTCGGTCGGGGGCGGACGGGGAGCTTGTTACCGCTCGTTTTGGTTCGGTGGAGCCAGTAAAGGTAAGACCTTGAGCACGATCTGTATTGAGGGTCGATTCGTGGGGGAGAGGGGGGGTGTTTGTTCTGGTGGGTACTTTGTTTTTGATGATGATGATGATCAGAATTTGCTGGGTTCGATGTTGATTGTGGTGGGGATTTGGGAGTTTTACTCGAGATGGGTTTTTTTGGCTGGTTGACTCTGGATGTGTGTTGATTGACATGCTGCAGAAGTAGATGGTAGGTGACAGAGGGCGCCAGTGACCGGCTGAGGCTGAATTATATGGACAATTTATGCTGCTTCAAGTCTGTATATTCTCAGGTGAGTGAAAAGAGATGCTTGTTGCTGATCAGCGATCAAAATCAACTTTAATTGATGACATGGGATGAATTTGTGTGGCACGGGGGTTGCTATTTCTATCGATTGGTTTGATCTGTCTGATCTTCGGTACCTTTGTCCGATGAGAAAGAACGGAAATGCATTCTTAATATTTTAGTTAGATAAAGCTTGATGTTTGTCCAGATGACCAATTATTGATGAGTTTCTTTTTTCTTTTTTCCTGGCCGCACTTCAGCTTGTAGGAGGGGGTTCCTCATGTAACTCAGGCAAGGGAAGGAGCCGTCAGAGCCCCGTCAAATATGGCTTTAGCTTAATAAAAGGGAAAGCAAATCATCCCATGGAAGATTACCATGTTGCGAAATTTCTGCGGGCCCAAGGACGTGAAATTGGCCTTTTTGCCATCTTTGATGGGCATCTAGGAGATAGCGTTCCTGCGTACCTACAGAAGCATCTCTTCCATAATATCCTGACTGAGGTCAGTTGTTTATTTAGTTAGAATTATTTTGCACTACTAACTATGTTGTCAGTTTCTTACACTGCTTGAGAATGAGGTTATCTAGATAGACCATTCATATATTTCAGAAAAGCACCCCCCTGCGATAAAAGTAGGGATATAGCTTTAAGCTAAGGAAAAATTCCTTTCTTTTCAGAGATTAATTATCTATACAAAAGTTAACCCTCTGACGGTGCCTGTGACTGCGGTACGGCTTATGCATCTGTAGACTTTTGGAAATTAGATTTCTTGTCGCTCTTCATTTTCATCTTCTTTTGTATTCTCCCTTTTTAAGGTCCTCCGCTTGTGTAGGTGCATGAACTTGACTAGTTGGCCAGTCTTGTTCACTCAGGTTCTTATTGACCGTAAGTAGCTGAAGTGTCAAATTAGTTATAACTTCGTTTGGGAGGCTTGCAAGCTTAAAAAGGGGTACATGCTCTTTTGAAACATCAGAAGCTGGAATATCATCTTAAACTGGATTTCCAATCGGCTTAAGTTTGCCATGCCTACAGTACGGCCACTAGTGGAGCCATCTCTAAATTATTGTGTTTTGAGTGGCTCACAATAGATTGTTGGACAAGTCCATATTTGCTACGATGAAAGTTTTTCTATATACATCATATCTCTCAATAATAATGATATGATATTTCTCATGTTGATTGCCATGGTGATAGTGGAACAAGTAGATCTAATTAGTTTTCACATGTTCCACATAAACTAGTCTTTACAGAATCAAACAATGATTAAAATTGTAGTTCTTGCTTTTAGGAAAAGAATACATGCTGTGACAATTTTAATTCTTTTGAATTAGTCAAGGATCAAACAATCAGTTGATTGCAGTGCTTGGTCACAATTTTTCATTAGCCACATTTATGTTACAATTCTGTAACTTCATTCTTTTGTGGGAAAAGAAGTCCATTCTGAGCTTTCTATTGAAGCAGCCAAAGAAAAAAGGTGGAAGATAAAGGAACAAGGCAATAAGGACTTAGTTTGGTATTACGTGGGAATACGGTTTATGTACCTAAAGGGGAGCATCCTTGTTGTTCAAATAAATAAAATAGATAAATAAAGCTCCTGTCTGAGCTTAATGTCATCAGAGTTTTGATTATAAACTTCTTTTTCTGGTAGTCATGGGGTGAGTTAAGTCTGGCCCCCAATTCAAATATTCTTCAAGTTGAGTATGCATGACAAAATGAAGCTCCATGGAGCTTGAGTCAAGTATAGAGTTTTTGACTTTTTGAGTCAACTTGAGTTTGAGCTCTTATGTCGACTTGGCTTGGCTCATTTACCCTTAATTCCGGTGGCATGCTACCTTCCTTTTTCTGCTTGAGTTTTCCTTTGTCATTAACCTTTTCTCATGTTTGTTGCCTGTGTCAAGTAAATGCTTCTCTTCTTCCAATTTAGCGGTGTCCAACATGGTACTCTGGAGGGATCATACTTACAATAAATCTAAGAGTAGGCAAATGCTACTTGTGGTCCTTGTACTGCAATCTGATAGATGTATTAGTCATGTAACGTTTTATTGCTGCATCACAATTGGCGTACAAGAAACTCTACCGAGTCTTAACCATGAGTAGCAACTTTTTAAATTATTGTTGTAAACAGCTTTTGCATTCCTTTCACATTTTGAATTTCCTGAAGAGCCTAGGATGATATGGTGAAGAGCCTTTAAGCAAAAGGATATTGGCAATACCCATTGTGCTTAGTACTGCCTTAGTTGTTGGAAAGATTTGTTCTTGGAATGTGATCTTTCAATTTAATGATTCCAGGATAACTTTTGGACTGATCCCAACCGATCTATTGCTAGAGCCTATGAGAAAACAGATCGAGCAATCTTGTCACACAATCCTGACCTAGGACGTGGTGGGTCCACAGCCGTCACTGCAATCCTTTTACAAGGGCGCAAGTTATGGGTTGCAAATGTTGGAGATTCCCGAGCTGTACTATCAAAGAAAGGGCAGGCAGTACAGATGTCTACAGACCATGAGCCTAACACTGAGCGAGGCAGCATTGAGGACAGAGGTGGATTTGTCTCGAACATGCCAGGTCTGGTCTAATGCTTATGCTAGTAAACCTTTTACTTTATGATTTTTGATGCTATCTCTCACTGGAATAGAAATGAACTTCAGAGATTAATGGTGCACAAGTATTTGTCCAACTTCTCCTGGATGGAATTGGGCTTACATGAGTTGAGTGAGGTCACCTATGATGTCATTGATCATTAAATTTCCAGCAAGAACTCAATTCAAGTTATGTTTGTTCATTTTGTCAGCATGAGGTTTGAACTTGAGGTTGAGTAAAAACAGCTGTAATTTGTTAGATTTTGTGGGACCCACAACTGATTATTTTGAAAACTTAAGCTTACAGATGAAGGCATGATTTACTATTTAAATATTCTATCACTTTTGTTCATGCTTAGTCTGGTCTATTTGCCTAGTACTAAGCACTTAATTGGGGAGACAATTGAGGCTGGAAAGATTTGGACTCAGGACTTCCTATTCTCATATCATGTTAGATTTTGTGGGACCATAGCTGACTATTTTAAAAGCTTAAGCTTTTAGATGAAGGAGGTGTTAAATATTTGAATATTCTATCATCATTATTTATGAGAGCTGAAAAAAGTTGGTCACCCTTTTGTAAATGAGGTTGGTCCTAAGGGCTTTGTGCAGGCATGCTTACTGTGTCTATGAAATCCAAATATTGTGCTTAGATTGGATTGCTGCTTGGCTGAAGTTTCAGTTCTGAGGACATTCACTGTAGTTTACTAATATTGGTTTTGGCTGCACAGAATTGATTATTCTAAATTCTTGGTATTTAACACATGCTATAGCACATGATACACATGCATTTTGTGTTATGAAGCACTAAATATTTCTTTAAAATTCTTACTTTTGAAACATCTTAAATATGTTTTATAGTATGTCATTTAGCTTAGTCTGATTCAAACGTTATTGCATACGAATGCTATAACGTGATGCAGAAAATTGCAAATATTTGGGAAAAAAAAAATCTCTATGATGGTAAAGCGACCAGAGATTCTAAGTGTACTGGCATATCTTCTAGGTGCACTTCATAAGTTTTAACATTCTTTCTTTGACATGCGTATATTCACATATGGACAACATGTGTATATATGCAAGTGTATATATACATATGTATACATGCTAGATCCTGTCAAGGAAGATAGGACACTGCATAGAGATTAATAACACAAAAGTATCCTTGTACCCTATCCTAGTTATGTGGAAAAGGCTGCTATTATTATCTTGGGTTGCACTATTTTGAACCTATGCCTGTGGCTCTCCATGCACAATTGCAATGGGATTTGTACTTGTTGTCTTACTAGATCCATCTTCCTTAATATTTTATGGCAACTGTTTAAGTAATTATCAGTGTTCTTCATGACACTTCACTGAAAGTTGCCGTGAGTTGAATAGCTGACTTGCTTATTGTTGAGAATGGTTGCGTGTGGTAGACAATATTGGCTAGTTTTTTTCTTTTATCTACATTCTGATCCTGCACTGCTGTTGACTTTTCCCTTTATTTCCTTAATGTGCTATGTAATAACCCATTCGCTGCTCATATGTTGGTGGTATTGATGGAGAAGCTTAATATGAAGCATGTACATGATTTAGGACTCGAGATGGATCTAGTGGTAGCAAGTTATGTTGATCCTGAGAATTGCAATGCAAGATTAGGGTAAAAGAAGGTTTTTGTAGAAAATGTAAAAAGAAAACCACTCTCTTGCTTGATATCAAAGCACAGACATGCAGATCAAGTTTGATGATGAAAGAGATACATTTGCTCGGCTCGAACCCCTTTGGGACCTTCTCACGAGTAGATTTTAACTTCATCGCTAGCTCCACAAAGCTAATACAATCTCACAATTGCAAACTCGAAACCACTTTCCATGTACATTGTGCTGTAATTTACTCTAGAATTAGATCAATGTGTTCTCCATCTAGTGTCAATCTGTTCTCTAAGCTTATGACAGATTTCTTGAAAGAGACTAACAAATGTAACTGTTTGTACTGACTTGCATCACCCATTGTTTTTTGAGTGATGTAACTTGACCATGGGGATATGTTAACCTTTCTTACCACATGAAATAGCTTTGGTACATAAAAGGGCATCGGCTTGAAGCTTGAAATGCTTAAACAGGATTAAATACTTTCTCTTCTATGGACGCTGATTTTTTTTTCTTTTGAATGATGTTCATCTTTGGAGCTCTAGCAGTTTCTTGTGCGTCCCTCTTAATGAGAAGGTGTGATATTATAGTGGATAAAATGAGGAAAAAGAGCTTGGGAGACCGATAAAGACAGATAGACTTCAAGAAAAAGATCTCCAGTATCTGCATGGTTAAAAGGACATAGAATTGGATAGAGCACAGAGAAACAAGACATCCAACCGAGAGCCTGCCAGTAGTTTGATTTTGCTCATTTCTAACCACCCAGCACTCTTTCTCTCATAGTGCACAACCTTTGCTTGGTTTTTGGTATTTCATGATCTTCAGTTTCCATTTTTGGTTTTCGGAATGATAAACATAATTCCGTTAAGATATTAAGGCTGCGTTTAGTTGTCTGGATTTGGATTGGGATAGGATAGGATATGGTGGGATTAGAAATCCTCCAAATATCCTTTGGATTGTGGAAAATTCCCTCGTATGGTTGGTGCAACCCAGTATAGGATTAAAATCTTTTAAATTCCTTGTCATTGTAAAAGCAAAGTTTTTCCTTCCTCAAGCTCGCAATTGTTCTCATCCATCTTGCACACACCTACCAAATCTTGACAACCCTAAAAGTCAGCTACCCCAAAACCCTGACTTAAATCCCACCGCGTGGAAATCCCCAATCACTCACAACTCCACACCTGTAGACGAAATTCAGCACTCAAAAAAATTGCCAGAACGAGGGAACAATGCTTCCAATGCCTGGACAAAAGTGATGGATTGGTTGAAATTCATGATAGTTACGTGAGGATTGGAGGGTTGAAATTGAGGTATTGATCAGTGACGAATTGGGATTGAAGTGGTGCAAGCAGCCTCACAATTGCGAGTTCGAAATCTGTTCAATTTTTTCTCCTTTTGGTTCCACTTCTCTCTCTGGTTTTCGCCTGCAACAAAATGCAGAGTAGGTGCCATGCCTGTTTTTGCGTTTTGTCAACCAATTTGGGTATATTCCACCCCCTACCCTGGATTTCTTATCCTGCATTTTTATCCAGATATATTAGGGTTTATCCGGTTCGTAGTGAGTCGCCAAATACCACATAGGATAATTTGTTATTTTATTAGGACTCAAATCCGGACTACCAAATGTAGTCTAAGGGCTACTGCCCCTGTAAAAAGCTGCTGTGGAAGGGGAGCTATCCATGTTCAAGATTAGGCATAATAGATTGTTTCTAACATTCCAACAAAATACAGTATGGAATTAAACTTTCCACTTTACCATAAGTGAATGGTGTATAAAATGCCAAGAGGATTCAACTCCTTGAAATGCCCTCCTGTTTCTTTTGTGTCACTTTAAGTGTCATTTATGGTTCAATATGCGCATGATGGAATCGTGTTTTGAAGATGAATTTCTATGTCGATATTCCAGATGAATAGGCCTGTAATATGTTACCTTAAGTGGCATTGACACTGACATGCAATACAATATAATACGACACTCCAACACGTTTTTTATAAAATAGAGAATTCAAATACATTGGGACATGTATACTAAATGTATATGTTTATATATACATGATAAATTATCAATTTTATGATTATTTCAATTAAATTAATTTGATTCAAATTCAAAAATAAATAAATAATAAAAAATAATCTAGAATAAAATTATACTAAAAACATTAATCCACAATTTCTTAATGACATTCATTGTTTCAATTTGACAAATTTAACTCCATTCCAATAATCCATAAAACTTGGAGGAAAAAAAATACAATCCACATTTTGGACTTGCGTGTTAGAGCATGTAGGAAGAGGAGAAAAAAACAAACTTGGGGGGTGAATTGTGTGTCATGGAAGTGAGTCAGAAAGACAAAAAAGATTTGGTTTTTCTTCTTTCCCATTTTATTATTTTTAATTTTTTTATGTATTTACATTTTGACCCCTCATTTATTAAAAAAAATTAAAATTGATTCTGTATATGTCGGAATGACGTACCGGAATTCCTGACTCAAGTGTTGGAGAGTGTCGGGAGAGTTGATCAAGTGTCAGATTTTCTGACACGTGTTGACCAAGTTTTGGAGAGTGTTGGACACATGTTGAAGTGTACGACATGACATGAAGGCTCTCAGAGAATATCGGTTCTTCCTGAATGTTACCTTGACATGATCAATTACAAACATGGACTACTCTACTGTTTCAATGGTCTTTTTCAACTTTTTTGTCTGATCTCCTCATAACAAGAATAACAGAAAATGATGAGGTAGGGCTTTTTTGACCCATCTTTCTTTCAATAAATCTCCTTTATGTTGTTCATGTCAAAATGGGTAGAGGAGGATATGGGACACTTGGAAAACTTGAATTTGGAGGATATGGAACTATTTAGGATCACATTGACATGGCAAGAGATCCACTCATATGGCCCACCTAGTAGGGAATGAGCTGTTGCCAATGTTTACAAGTTGTATCTTTGTATTAGATTTATTGCATAGTTGATATGTTACTTATTAGAAAAGTGACCGGTTGTATAACAGTCTGTGGGAGCTTTGAGAAATTGATGGCTATGAGCCTTTGTTTACATCCAAGCACATCCTTTAGTATGGAGCATGCAGTCAAAATCTTTCTTGTAGTTTCTTTCTTTTTTTTCTTTTTTTCTTTTTAATAAATAGAGTAAGAGTATTTGGATTGTTTCATTCAAAACAATATCAGTTAAACCAGTAGTCAGAATCGCAATATCATACTTTATTTTTTAAAGCAAAATGGGCATTGCACATTTAGCTAATCTGTGAATAGCATGGACAAGCTGTTCTCCTTGTCCATTGTCCTGACCAGGAGGGATGTGGGTATGTAAGAGATGGCATATGTCCATATCTTTCTTATATTTCGAAAATCCAATTAAGGTCAATAACTAAGGCTTTTCTTTAGTTATCCTCTGTTAGTTCTTTCTTGTGAAGGTTTTGTGTTTAACTAGGGTTTTGTGGGAATTAAAAGGTCAGATGCTACAATCGATTGGTGACTTCATGAAGAAAAAACATGATTGTTGGTCAAATTATTATTTTATCGTGCCTTTGAAAGAAACACTCCTAGCATTTTACATCCTCCAGTTTCTTGTACTGGATTCCTTGTTGTTCCTTTGACTCTTTTTCTCTGCCTTCGAAATTAATACTCCTATCTTTAATGTATCTTCAGCACAAGGGTGCAATCATCTTACAGTTCATACAGTAAAGTAATATTCTCACATTCTCTGCAACTCTACATTTGGGAGAGCTCAATCCACCAGCTTCTGCTTCTGTAATATTTGGCTGGAGAACTACTTTTGGGGCTTCCATTGGCATGACAGAAACTAATAAGCTGAAATGGCTTGTTCTTATGACTTTTGGTTTTAAAATGCACATGGACCTCTCATAAAAGCAAAGTTTAGCTAAACACTGTAGCCATCTTGCCAACATGCCTATTGTACATGCTGATTCTTGTTAACAGATATTAACAGTAACCTCAAAATGTACCTGCTTCATTGTGCACCTAGTTAAAATCAGAATTTCAATGGAGAGAACAGTCAGATTATTAATCAAGAGATGAGAATGTGGTCTTACTGGGGGAGATAAATTTGATGAGTGCACAGGGAAGCAAAAATTTGGTGCATGATGAATCAGATCAGCGGACTGATAATGTTGTAAGAATTTCATCCTTTTGCATGACAGAATGTAGAATCAAAAGTGTGCTTTCATTGTTGAAGCCATATGTTAATCTGCCAAGTAGGTTCCACGTTATGTACTGAAACAGTCACTGTTTTTATGGAGAACTATTGCCAATGCTAACTGAAACCTGTCATGTTGGTAATAGATCTTCTGTCAAGAGAATGGAAATCTAGACCGTAAACATGCACAGATGAGTAATTTAATTGTCTTACAATATGTCAGGAGATGTTGCAAGAGTGAATGGCCAGTTGGCAGTGTCTCGTGCTTTTGGAGACAAGAACCTTAAATCGCACTTGCGGTCTGATCCCGATATACAAAGCACTGACATCAACCAGGACACTGATTTTCTCATCCTTGCAAGTGATGGTCTATGGAAGGTGATATCCATGCCCTTCCATTTGCTTGTCATAAATCTTCCATACTTTTCATCTTGGTTTACTGTTGGCTGTGTTGATGCAGGTCATGTCTAATCAGGAGGCGGTCGACATTGCTATGAGGATGAAGGACCCTTTGAGGGCGGCCAAGAGCCTAGCGACTGAAGCGGTAAATAGAGATAGTAAGGATGACATATCCTGCATCGTTGTTCGTCTAAAGGCGTAGCACCAAAGGCTTGTATATTAATGATATTGGGGAAAAAATGGTGTGAGAGGCGCTCATTGCCATGAGCCGACTGGTTGATAATCCAGCGTGAGTTTGGAGGAGAAAATGAATTTCGGATTAGGTGATAGCTTGCAAATTTTACATTCTGTAAGTCATACATAAAGTTCCTGCACTCGTGTGTGCGGCTTGCCGTTGGTTTGTTCCTTCCAATATGTAGGTTCATTTGCAATTCGTGCTTGTAATGTGCTCATACCTTCCGAAGCTGTGCAAATACATAAGTGGATTTATTTATTTTATAGATTTGAGTGTTATTATATGGCAATCATCGGGGCAAAGAAATGCCCTGGAAAATTGGCTGATTGGCTGCGCAAAATGTCGAATCTCCTATTTACCTCTGTTTCGGACTATATTGGGTAAGCCACGTAGAGTAAGCACCTAGAGTGTGGACTTGGCATGTAAACCGGAACCGTGTTTTTGTTATTTCTTTGCCGAAGAACAAGTTTCGACATTCGTTGTGAACCGGTCGATGCTTAATTAGATTTTTAACTATGTGTAAGCGATGATTAGTGCCCTCGTGATACATTTTTTGGATGCTTGGTATTTATTATAGCCAATGGATTCATCCTTTGAGTAGGAAACTTGAAAAGGCATTTTTTATCTGGGCTTTTTGGTTTGAGTTTAGCAATCCGACATTCTGATATTCAACCACAAAAGTCGCTTCTTGTATGGTGGATTTTCTGCTTTTGGCGGGATTTTAAAACACATCTTTAAACAGTCAATCATTTTGGCTTAATAACACAAAAATCCCAAATTGGTATATGAATGACAAATTTATCTTAAATTGATTTTTTGATTACAAAAAATTCCAAATTGATATGGTTGTGATAAATTTATTTTTGGTTAATTTTCATTAAATTTTATCATTAAATTACCGAGTTTAATAATATATCAATTTGGGGTTTTACTCTCTATTTTAACTAGTTTATGATTTTTTGTGGTATTAATCTAATTTAACGGAATTAACATACGGCAAATTTGTCATAAATGTACCGATTGGAGGTTTTTGAAAGTAAAAAAATGAATTTGAGGCAAATTGATTATGGTGATATCAGTTTGGGGGTAACAAAGTTAATTTGGGGTAAATTGTCGTAAATGTACCAATTTAAGGTTTTTCGTGGCATTAACCCAATATAATATTAAGGCCTAATCTAGCATCACCCATCAAGTTTAAAAAGTCAACTAAATAAAAAATTCAGACCCCATGAAATTGAAATCACAAATTGCTTTGTTGCATAAGTAGTAGGGAATTTTACTTGGTTCAATGTAGAGATCTTCTGCTGGATTGCATATTCATCTAGATCAAATCGAACCGGGTCAGATAAGATCCTGATCATCTGGGAAGACAAGATTCCCGGTGTCTTGCCAAAAATGGGAAAAATAGGAAATTGTCAAACACTTAAGACAGATCTAGAAAATAGGAAACAAATTGTGGCTAATCTATTTTGGACATTAACTCCCGGTTGTGAGAAACTATTGTGCTGTAAAAATCCTAGATTCGTGTTTGTTTCTTTTGGTCCTAGGGCCTCCAACTCAGAACGCGTTTCCTAAAGGCCAAGTTCTTGCCTCAGGTCCTCATCTTTTTCATTCCCAATTCCAACTTATTAATCCAGCGAATCTCCATCTTGTTCAAACATGAACTCATTGTAGCCATGAAGAAATCATTATATCTCTTGCGAATTTGAAGTTAGAAGCGCGAAACCGGCATCAAAGAATACAGTTTGTTGTTCAGATTGATCGTCCAATGTCAAGGAAATCTCCAAACATGTCGAAATGCTTCAGCTTCACTGCGTCTAGAGATTGGTTCTACCGCTACTGGTTCACGAAATCGGGCCTCCGCTCTGTTTCGACCAGCCTCGGGGACGGGACAGTCATGCACTGCTGGGTCCCCAAAATCCGCAAACCTTCTAAGCCGAACCTAATCCTAGTCCATGGTTTTGGCGCGAACGCGATGTGGCAATATGTAGAGGTCCTCCACCACTTCACCCCGCGGTTCAACGTTTACGTCCCGGACCTGATCTTCTTCGGCCGGTCCTACACGTCGCACCCCGACCGGACCGAGTCATTCCAGGCACGATGCCTGATGAGGTTGATGGATTTGCAGGGCGTGAAGAGAATGAGCACGGTTGGGATAAGCTACGGCGGGTTCGTGGCATACAGCATGGCCGTGCAGTACCCGCAGGCATTGGACCGGCTGGTCTTGTGCTGCACCGGGGTCTGCTTGGAGGAGAAGGACGTTAAGGCGGGATTGTTCCCGGTCAAGAGTTTGGAGGAGGCGAAGCAGGTTTTGATGCCGCAGACGCCCAATAAGCTTAGGGAATTGATGCGAGTCTCATTCGTCCGGCCCGCCACCGGAGTTCCCTCTTTTTTCCTAAGTGATTTCATCAGGGTAAGGTTCCGATCTCATTTGATGTACTTGATCCGGCACTATTCTCTGAGAATTTTATTCTGTCCATCCTCCATAGAAAATTCAACTTCTTGGATAGGGTTGATAAATTGTTAGTTGTGAGTCGAGGGACACATTAAACAGTCTTAGGTAGATCTGCATAAACAAGGGTTTATATGATCCGAGAGAGCTGGAATTTGTACAGGTCATGTGTTCACAGTACGTTGCAGAGAAGGGGGAATTGATCCAAGAGATACTCAAAGATCGAAAACAGTTGAATCTACCCAAAATCAGACAGGTTCATCTCCTCTCAAATTTCACTTTAGTACAGCATAATTCTCTTTATGGAAATGCTAATCTGCTCTGGCGTCTGGAATATGGATTTTTCAAGTTTTCTGTGAAGGATGAATACAAATAAACGTATACTAGTGCATTTTGTCTTTGTTACTAGGCTTCCAAGAGAAGTGTGACAATTTTCATTGTCAAAAGAGACCATCAAGAAGTATTTTCAAGTCAAATTCAACTTACATTTTTGTTGCCTTGCTAATCCTCAATCTATTTGCTGTAGTGATGTGACTTGAATTTATTTGTTCCACTGTGATTGGTTGTC
The DNA here is from genome assembly GCA_014858505.1 of Corymbia citriodora subsp. variegata. Classification (NCBI taxonomy): domain Eukaryota; kingdom Viridiplantae; phylum Streptophyta; class Magnoliopsida; order Myrtales; family Myrtaceae; genus Corymbia; species Corymbia citriodora. The sequence continues at coordinate 11,607,832 of CM026416.1, forward strand.
ACAATGATCACTGGGGCAATCGTGAAGAAAATGTTTTCGACGTGTTTTTGGTAGATTGCTGGAAGTGAAATGATCAAAAGCAAAATCAAACTGTCTCACAGATCCTCAATTTGTCTACTATAGTGATGTGACTTGAATTCTTTTGTCGCATTGTGATGGATTGTCACAATGATCATTGGGGTAGTTGTGGAGAAAATGTGTGCAACGTGTTTTTGATAGGTCGCTGGAAGAGAATTGATGACACATTAAAGCAAAATCGTATTACTTGATTGAAAAAATCGAAAATTGAGTCACATGTTTGATAACTCGATAGACATTAATGTGACTATTGATAAAATTCATTCCATCTTGTCGGCTTGCAAAGATTAAAGAATCATTTTTTCTTATCCACATGAAGTTAATTGTATCAAACTCCTAAACATTGCTTTCCTATGCATGAATTTGAGCAGCCCACGTTGTTGGTGTGGGGAGAGCAAGATCAGATATTTCCCCTAGAACTGGGTCACAGATTGAAAAGGTGAAGCTTAATTTTATCTAGCTACTTTCCCTTTTTCCTATTTTCCTGTTTTTCCCACTCGATACATGATGCGACCGATGCCCAAGATGATGAGCTGATGCTGATGCTCGCATTGGATTGGGTCAGGCACATTGGGGACAGTGCTGAACTGGTGGTGATCAAGAACGCAGGGCATGCGGTGAACTTGGAGAAGCCTAAGGAATTCATCAAGCATTTGAAGCTCTTCCTTTTGTGAACTAATTGATCAGATTCATGTCTCCTAACCCATCCACTAATCTGAGATGACAAAGCTGATTTTTTTCTAATTCTGGACAATGGAGTTCTTGATTACACCCAAATCTATCTGTGATTTTGCACATATAGACTGTTGCTTCTTACACATTGCCAAGAAAGAAGTCTCCCCGAACAGTGAAAATTGATGATGAAAATATGCGTGAGCGGCAATTTGTGATCATCACGCTTTTGGTTTTTTAAGCCGAGCCTTCTATGGCTGATCTATTCTTTTCTTTTTTTGATAATTGCATTAAAGATACTAAAATTTTTATGCCTGATCTACCAAATTCCGCAATAAAAAAAGAATTTTAATTAAAAAGGTTAAAAAATTTAAAAAAAAGGAAAAAGGATTAACAAAAACTTACTGGCTATCTTCGTGGTCGAACTTACATCACACGGATGGTATTATTTTACTCGAGCTTTGTTAAGTTTGCGGCCATGGCCATTGGAGCTTCTTCGAACTTCATCAAGCTTAGTCATAGCCACTAGAGCTTCTTTGGAATAGATGTATACAGTGTAATTCTGCTTCCATCAGAAGTTCAGGCTCACGGCATCAAAAGAGCCAAAGGAGATCGAGGCCCTCCTCAATGCTATGTGTTCAATTGATTCGATTTCCTATTTCAAGTGTTTGTTTTTGGTTTGCTTGTTCATGTTTAGAAGAAGTTGGAATGGTTATGTTTGGGAGCTCGAATAAGATGCCACAGCCATGGCCGAAGCTTGAGAGGCTATGATGAGGAACTCGACTAAGCTTGAGTGGCCATGGCCAAGCTCTAAGAAGATTGGACATTTGTATTTTGTAAACAATTTCTAATTATTTATTATTTTTATGTGGCTCAAAATAAGCTGTTATTCTTACAGTAGATTAAGATTGTCATATAGGCATTATGATTCGGTGACGGTCTTTAATTCACTGTAAGAATAACGGTTTATTTTGGATCATAAAAAAATTAAATAACATATAATTATAAATTATTGTGAGGCTCGCTATTTTTATAGTTTACAACGGACTATTATTCTTACGATAGGCCAAAAACTATTATGGTAACGAAGCCGAAGTTGGTATTATAAACCAGGACGAGCTCAAGTGGAATTGCGTCTTCAAAATCAATTTCTCCTTTTAATGCATATTAAATTGAAATTATTGATGCATGGAACCCACAGAGCTGGGCTGACCAACTTGGCCACGAGGATCCATCAACCCTTGCACTTATAAATACAGGCATGATCCAATTGCTGTAACTCAACATTCGAAGCTTCAACTGTAGAGACTGCTCAGGTACGTGCCTTTTTTCTCTTGCGCATCAAATATGCATTCCAGTTCGATGAATTTTCCACTAGAGATTTTTTATTTATTAAAATAACGACATGAGTTTAAATATTATATTCATAGCGATATTTATAAGTGAGAATCATGTCTCTATCAAGTTAGATTCAATCAGAGATCGGATCTCAGTTAAAGTGCCACCAATTGTGAAGAAATAAAACTATAAAAATCGAAGTTTGGCATCCAGATTGCAAAACCTAGGATGCTTGTAGAAAATCAATAATTTTTTTAAAAGAAATTTGTTAAAATGATTACTTGCATTGCTTAGCTCAATGAATGTAATGAAATTATTTTCCTTATTGACAAAAAAGTGTTGAGGTATGGATTGTTATTAATAATGAATATATTTTCTGTTGATTAATCGGTTAATTTTCTTGATGTTTCATCAATGTTATCCGTAGGATGGGTACCGCAATTCTTAGAGGGACATACGAGTCATTTGAGGATGAAAGCAAGGATGGTACGTAGCATGTGCACTGTGAATTCAATCTGCATGTATTCGAAGACAGATTTGATGAAATATATGTACATTACCCTTGTATCACCCAAAGCCTAGAAATAATTAAGTTTGGCTCCTAATTATTCTGTGCAAAGAATCAGGAAATGAGAAGCCAAGAAACGCCAGAGCTGCGCGTAAGCTCCAGGTGAAGATCGTGAACGAGGTTCGTGTTCCTCCGGCGAGGGAAACCTCCGGCGGGCTCTACACTCTCTCAAACCTCGACCAGACCTTCCCTTACGTGATTGAGAACGTGCTCACCTTCAAGGGCGAAGGAAGGGGAAGGCGTTCCACTGCCGTCGAGACGATGAGAGAGTCGCTGGCCGAGGCACTGGTCGAGTTCTATCCGCTCGCGGGCAGACTCGTCGTGGGGAGCGATGGATGGATGGCGGTGAGATGCACCGGAGAAGGCATCCCGTTCGTGGAAGCAACGTCAGAGGACGGCATCGGAGCTCTGGGTGATATCAGCGCCATCGATCCTGCCATGCTGCGAAAGCTAGTGAGGCACAGCGACGGAGCCCCGACCATATTGGAAGTACCTTTGCTGACGGTGCAGGTAAAAACCATGGAAGATAATGGGTTTCACTAGATCCGACGGTCTTATTTAGTCTAGTACCGTAGATATTCACTTACAGTTTGTCACATAATCCAGGTGACGACGTTCAAGTGCGGAGGTATCGTCATCGGCATCGTCATGAATCATGTCCTCGTCGATGGGAAAGCCCTCACGGACTTCGTAGCTTGCTGGGCCGACCTGGCCCGAGGCAAGCCGCCATCAGTTCTTCCCTTTCTCGATCGGTCGGTGTTGCGCCCGCGGCAACCTCTGCGCATCGATTTCCCCCACCACGAGTATGCTCCGAGAGACCGGCGGCCTGGACGCACAGTCGACCCCAGAACCAAGCCCCTCGTTCACAGATCATTCTGCTTCAAGCCACACGCTCTCATTCAGCTCAAGAAAGCGTCAAGAGTCACAGACCAGAATGGCTCTTCTGCAGTCCCGACGGCCTTCGAAGTCATATCAGCGCTGGTGTGGATTTCGCGAACCAAAGCTCTCGGAATCGGTCCTCACGAGACGACCAAGCTTCTCACTGCAGTCGACGGCCGCCCCAAGTTCGACCCCCCGCTGCCGAGTGGCTACTTCGGGAATGGCATCGCCTGGTCCTGCGCCGAGTGCAGCGCGGGCGAACTGACTGGCAAGCCCTTCTCGTTTGCCGTCCGGATTGTGCACGAGGCGCTGGCATCCGTCACCGAGAATTACATAAGGTCGGCCATAGACTACGTCGAGCTGAACAGGGCCGTGGTCGACTGTGAGGGCAACGCTTGCACAATCAGCAAGTGGAGCCGGCTCGCTTTCTACAAGACGGATTTTGGGTTTGGGAGAACGTTCCAGGTGGCGCCGGCGAGGGCCCCCGACAACTTGATCTTGGTCGCTTCCCAGAGCAGGGAGAGTGACGACTTGGTTGTGTTCCTGGGGCTTCCTCAGGACGCCATGGATGTTTTCTCGAAGTTGATTCAGCATGAGCTCATGCTGAAGAGCAAGTTCTAGTCTCAACCATGGATGTATGGAGTATATGCTCATGTTTCTGGTTCAAATATGTGGAGCACATAGTTTTCGTGCCCCTGGTTCTGAGTATAGGACTAGCATTGTGGCGTTGCGCTGCTTATGCCTGTGGTATCATATGATATGCTTCCATCAATAAAGTAATGTACTTTCTAAAAGAAGGGAATCTTATATTGTTGACACCTAAATTTTGACCAAATATTTAAAATTTAAATTGCATAGAAAATTAGGGTTCTATTTGACCCTAACAAAAAAGATTTTTTGCATCACCTAAGTACTAGTATTATTTGCATTTTACTAAGTTTGATTTTCCTATTTATTTTCCCTTATTTTCGAGTAAAAAAAATAAAATAAAAAAGAAAGGAAAAAAAGAGGTGGGAGGCCCACGCGGGCTGGGCCTTTGCGCCCAGCCCCTTTTTTGTTCATTTTATTCTCGTGGGTTCGGGCCCATTTGGCCTTCCTCACACTCGCGGCCCAGCCCTCTCCTTCTTCTTTCTTTCTTCTTGTCCATGCAGCCCAGGCCCGTCTTCCCCTCCTCACCTTCACGGCCTGGCCCTCTCCAGCCATCTTCTTCTTCTTCCCTTCTTCTTCCCCTGCACACGAGAAGCAGGAGAGCAGAGCGGAGGATGGTGGCCGGCGACGGATGGGACGCTTTGCGGGCGCCATTAATGCAGCCAAGTGGAGCAGCGCAAGATCCGGCGAAGGATCCGGACGCCATCAATGCAAAGCAAGTGGCGCGGCACGCGGGCAGCTGAGGTCACGCCGGTTCGGCCGAGGGAGAGCCCGGTTGGGCGCCGAGGACCGCCGGTCGGAGCACCTCCGTCGACGGGGCTCCTCGCCTATAAATAGGGGGGTTGAGCGAAGGAGAAGAGACAGCAACACAGAGGCGAAACCAGAGAGTGAGATCTGAGAGAGATAGAGAGAGATTTAGAGGAGAGGCAGGAGCTCGGAAGGCTTCCCTTGGAGAGACATACAGGAGGCCGGACGAGCGACCGCCGATCCGAGAGAGAGAGCTGAGAGAGAGAGGAAACAGATCTGAGAGAGGGAGAAACAGATCCGAGAGAGAGATCTGAGGGCAGAGAGAGTCGCGAGAGAAACAGAGATCCGTGAGAGAGCTGCGGGTCAAGCGTCGACCGCGCAACGCGAGTTGCCGGGCCAACGCAACCACCACTCCGCCACTGCCGCTCAACCACCGACGGCCGCCTGACGGCGTCGCTTCCGTCGCCATCCACCCGCGTAGCCATCGCGGTCTCTCCTGCCAGCGAGTCGTTCCCGGCACCGCCCCCGTCCGACGCCATTCTGATCCGCGACGACCCCGCTGCTCACGCGTCTCGGCCGAACCTCACGCCAGCCCTGCTGCCGACCGTCGTCGTCCCTGGTGCCGCCCTCCGCTTCGTCGTCCTGTCGGTTGGTTTAGCGAAAATCGCCGCCGCTCGCCGTGGCCGCGTCGGGAGGCTCGCGGCCGTCCCCCATCGGCGCCGCGGAGAACCTGCGATAGAGAGAGGGGCAGGGCACGAGTCGGGTCATGGCCGGGTCGGACGCGTCGACCCGATCGACCCGCTAGGGTTTGGCTTTGTGGGCTATGGGCTGAGAATAATTATGCCCATTGGGCTTATTTTGCTTTGGTGGCCCACCTCTGTTTTGTCTTGGGCTGGACTTGTTTTATTTTGATTGGGCCTAACTATTTTTTTGTTTCAGGTATTCCTCGCGGGCCCAACGAAGTCAGCCCATATCCGAGGACCCTAGGTCATCTGGAGCCCGGGCCTCGTTCCGGGCCGAGCCTGACCCGGGTCCGACCGGATGACCCGACCCGGATCCGGCCGGTTTTTATAATAATATATTATTGTTTTAATTATAAAAGTATTTTAAAAAATAAATAATAAAAAATAATAAAAAATAATTTTTTTTCCAGAAAAATCCGAAAATCCGAAAAAATAGTTTATATTTTTCCAGAAATATCAGAAAATCCAAAAATATTTTATATTTCATATTTTCTAGAAAAAAAACCAGAAAATTCAGAAATATTTTATATTTTCTAAAAAAACAGAAAAACCCAAAAATATTTCATATTTTCCGAAAAGAAGGGAAAAAGCCAAAAACAAATGTTTGTTTCAACAATGCATGAAAATCCTTGAAAAAATGTAAAAATATCAAGCCAGAGGGTTTAAACAAGATTAGGTATCGGAAGGGCATTAGTGATTAACTAGTGTAATCAAGTCTCCGATCCTAGTTTCTTTAAATGCACATGAATAAAATGTTTCTTCCGATATTTTACTTGGGTTTCTAATCGACCCACCCCAAATTGATTAGTGGCGACTCCTTTTTTAAATGAAATTGACTTGTAGGTTAAAAACTCAAACTTTAAGTCGTGAATTGGTGGGCTTGGGAGAGCCCGGGCTAAGCCCTGATGAGAGGCGTTCAGCCGAGCCATTAGCCTCCCCGAAACGCAAGGGGGAGGTCGCGACATATATATACAAATGTCAATTGTGAAAGAGTGGGTATAGCATACACTAGTAATGCAAAAAAGTTCTACACAGGTGGTTGTGTGCACCATTGATCGGATATCGTGAGTAAATTAAGGGCAAGTGAGACTATTCGTGTAAATTTTTCTTTACACGAACGGTATATGCACTATCTTTCTTTTTGAAATACTGGGTTCGTCATGTGACATAATCAACTCTTTTGAATGTTTGGTAACAACCCTTTTTTTATTCACTATCTATATGTATCTTTAGCTTCAGGAAGAATATTGATGGGTTGCCGTTATCCATGTTGTGTATTCATTGAGATACACACGTGAGTGTATCCTAAAGGAAGATTCCATTTTGGGTAATTGAAGAGAGATTGAAGAGTTAATAAATTTAGTTGATTTGTAATTTGTATCTAATTCCATGATATGTTGATGGGTTCATATTCTTGAAGATCTCTCCAAGATAAGCTATTCTTTCCAGGAGTTTCAAAATTTTGAGAACCAAGGAGATATGGCTACAATTGTCCTTCTGCTGCTTCCATTATTACCAAATAAGTAATTTTCATGATTATTACCTTGCAAAGCGTGAACCGCATTATACATGTTTAATGAGGGACTAATATTTAATTCCTCATTTCGTTCATGAATTTTCAATTTTATAAAACCGGGAGGAGTACAAGTAGAACTGGGTCTTCAAAGTCAATTTCTCCTTTTAATGCGTGTTGTCTCAAATAGATCAATACATGGAACCTACGTTGCATGTAGGCCTATCAACCCACGCACACATAAATGCGGGCACGCTCCAATTGTTTTACTCAACTATCCCTGCAGGTGAGTGCCTTCCTCTTTTCTGGGTTTGATATGCACATTTAATCTAAAGGAGAACAATAGGGCAGGTGCTATAATTTTTGTAAGGCGTTCATTTGCATGTTATAACTTTTTTCGCTCACTCGATTGTCTGATTTCTTAAGATTATGCTTATATTTCTTTTGGATTGTGCATATCCTTGATTACTCTGTTATCTTAGATAGTTATTTAATAAAGCCTTATATTCCGTTCTTCTACACACATCGAAATATACAAAAATTCCATAATTATCTCTTTTGCTTTTATTTATTTATTTACATTTCAAGTTATACTAAAAGTAATTCTTGCATATTAAATGCGTTTAAGCTAAGCAATAGCTTGGGTCTGTTTTTATCCTCGTGAGAGGCATTTTTCTTGAGCATTCTTTGGAACAGTCGAAGAGTTTTAGAGATATGGGGAACAAAGTCTCGTAGATAATTGACAATGCCAAAAAATTGTTGAACCCTTTTCCTGGCCCTTTTTCAGATCCTTTTAGTGCTAGCTCTTCACGTGAACCTCATTTGTCGGCAGAAGAAGTTGAGAGCCTCATTCAGTCTTTCAAAAAACAAAAGGACGGAAGCTCCAGTCCTTCTAACTTAAATGAAAATGTACTAGTTCATTGTCTCTTATGAACCACCAAAGCCTCCTAAGATTCCTGAGAGGCTCCAAGAATTCCATGCTTGGTTCAGAAATATGCCTAGTAGTGAGCTAGGCGTGGAATTCTTGGAGCCTCTCAGTCTTTTCTTTTCCAATTAAAACTTTTAAGTTGTTATGAGAGATTTTTTTTAAAATAAATGGTAAAATTGACTTTATGAGGATAAGAACATATTTTTAAAGAATTTACCCAGATTTAATTAAATATTGACATGAGATATTTAGCAATACCTAAATTAACAAGTAGTAAAATTAACTTTACAAGAACTAGAAAAGTAGAGTTTTGAGGAAAATCTCGCGATAATAGGTTGTAAAGTTGACTTGATGACAACGAGAAAGTATTTTTGAAATATTTACAAAACTGTAAATGTTAAATCTATTTAGTAGCATCTTAAATAATAAGTAGCAAAATTAACTCTAGGTGAATGAGATAAAATGTGTCTATAAACATGAAATCGACTCTTTCATGTTGGCAGGTGATGTGGTATATATACAGTAAACATCTATCATAAGGCATATAAAATAATATAGAAATAAAAAGAATTGACTTTGCAACTTGCAATACAATACACCATCGAGAGTATAATTATTATATCAATTCATCCAATGCAAAATAAAATGGGGTAAATTACCAAAAAAATCATAAATCTATTTCATGATGGCTAATTCAATAATAAAATTTTCAATTTTGCTAATTTAGTCATAAACATTTCGATGATTTGTCATTATAGTCATTTTACCCAATTTTAGCTAGAAATTACTGACGTGAATGGTAGCCATCCTACATGACATTATCGATGCTGACGTTGATGAATTTTGTAATATTTTATAAATTCTCTTTTGTCTTCCCTTTTTTTTTTTCCTTCATTGCCTTCATTGGATTTCCATCTAGCAGGATCACTATGGCAACGGTCAACGACTCTTGTCAACCATAGGCAAGGGCCTTCCTACCCTCGCCAAGATCTAGGTGAGGGTGTTGGGCCCTCGCCCTCAGACTAAGAGTGGGAACACATAATAAGAAAGACAAATTAGGAACTTGGAAAGATTTAAACTTAGAAATTCTTGCTTTGATACCATTTATAATATTCTGAGACTTTTATTTGTATTGCTTTTTATAATTAATCACTTAAATCTCCATCATAAAAAGTCATAAAGATTAGGGGGTGTGGAATCAGATTAATTCAACCTTAGAACCAGCCCCTTCTAGGTTGGTTCACACGGGTGCCTGGGCAAAAGATTTGGAAATTGGCTTTGATAGGTTCAATTTCTATGCCTTATAATGGTCAGTCCTACCCAAGAGCCAAATTTGTCGATGCTAGTTCTAGGGTTGAATCGGTACAGCCCAAACCAGCCCAAAATTTCGGAACTTTTTCGCATGGCCGCTCCTCTCTCACACACACTCTCTCTACGGTCTTGCTCTCTCTGTCACTAATACTCGGTTTCTTTGATATTTTCCCTCTTGAAAGTTCTCATTTCAGGCTTGTTTAGGCTTCTCTCTCTGATCTCACGCCTCCATTCGCACCTCAGCTCCCGAAAGCCTTTTGCTAGAGGGAGAAGGTTTTATTTTTCCCGCGCTTCGCTGTTGTGGGTTTGCCCATTTGCTTCGTCATTTGTAGCTTTTAGCTTCAATGGAAAAAGATCTCGAAAGAACAAAATTCTGCAATGAATTGTCGCAGAGGAGTTGTGGTTCATGGAGACTTACTTCTCATTTACCAAATCTGACACTATTTGATGTCTTATAAAAAACATATTCAAATTTGACACAATGCATGTTATATATATAATAAAATGAAACCCAAGAAAAAGGGCACATTCCCAGGTTGATCGGTTAAGTTTCTGGTTTCAAAACTAGTAATTGATTTTGACAAGATAGGTTCCAAATTATTAGGGTGGGAGCTAGTCACTCTGTAAATAATCACCTTAGTACATATTTTAGCAAAAAAAAAAAAAAAATCACCTTAATACATGTATCCATGAAAAAGGACACTATCATGGTCCAATCTCATTGCATCTTCATAGATTTTTCCCATGATAACTATCGACACCTTAATTTTCTATTAAAGGGGTTCATATTTTTGTAACTAAACTAGGGCGATCATTGCTTGGGTTTGGCCAAACAAATGATAAAAGAGTACTTTTAGCTACAATATGTATTGCCGGCCATCCAAGGGATTTGATTGTGATCAGCACATGAAAAGAAAAAGAACTATTTTGGTCACGTTTTATTTTCATGTCTCCTTTGACTTAAACACTCCATTTCACCGGTGTCTGTCTCGACCTATTTTTTCTTCGTCCCGTAAGGAAAAGGAATATCCAAATAAATAGGTTTAGGAGTATTGTCCAAAGAATGGATCTAGAACCCTTAATTAGACGTGGGCTCTCCCAAGCCTATACCTCGTGCGACGTTGGGTGTTCATGAAAATCTTCAAATGAGGAGTCGCCACTAGCCTATTGGGGTCGGCTAGAAACCAAGCGAGGCATGGGAGTGGGCCTTACTTTCTACGTAACCAGAGATTCTAGGATTGGGGACTTGATTATACTAATTAACCAACTAGTGCCCTTTCGGTACCTAATCTTGTTCATTTCAAAAAGGACTATTGTCAGGCAGTTTGGATTGATTTTAGAATTAACCACTAACATATGAGGTGATCATGCGGGTGCGCAATCATCAAAATAGTAATAAGCAATTAAAGAAAGCATTAAATAAATTGCAGACGAAAATAAATCCTAATTAAACTAAGGGGCAAATCATAATCATCACATTATAAGCATGCATTCAAGGACAATTATATCCAAGGATACTTAAAACCCTAAGGTAAAGCCATAAGGGCCTGTTCACTTTTAAACACAATTCTAGACTGATGATTTTCCGACATCTTTTAAAGAGAAAATTGTCCAAGAATTATTTTAGAGCTTCTTAGGGAACTCTAAAACAAACTTAGTATTTTTGGGATTTTTGAAAACTTTTTCTTTTTTTGGAATTTTTAATATTTTCGATTTTTAAAAAATAATATTTTTTCGAAAATTTTCATAAATTTTCAAGATTCTGAATTTCCCATGCATTTTCTGAATTTTCTGAATTTTTTTTATGATTTTTTAATTTTTTTATGTTTTTTATGATTTTTTGAATTTTCGATTTTTTTATGCTTTTTTAAAAGAAATGATTCGGACCGGGTCAGAGGACCCGGCCCTACTAGACTGACCCGGGCCCCGTCGGTCCGAATTGGGCCACAGAAGAAACCGGGCCGACCTCAAGCCCACTAAAAAAATAAACCCACGCGGATTTTTAGAAAAAAGCCCAATGTTTATTTTTATTTTCCTAGCCCAGCTAAAGAAAAGAACCGGCCCGTGGCCGATTCGGCCCAACTGAAGCAGGCCCGCGGCGAAGCCCCTCTTCTTGGCCCCTATCTTATTTTTTGCCTTTCTCTTCTTTTTGCTTTTTTTTTGTTTTCTTTAATCCTTTTTTTCTATTTTTTATTCATTTCTTTCCAATTTTTCTTTTTCTCATTTTTTAATCTTTCTTTTTTGTCTTTTTCTGCTCCTGCAGATTTCTTTCCTCTTTCTGCATGCATGCGTGCCTCTCTCCCTACGTTTCTCCCTCCATCGAATCTACCCTCAACGGAGCTATGTTTCGGGCACGCCTAGTTTGCCGAGACATCATCATCGACGGACTCAACACTAGGACCTCGCGAGATAAACGGGAAAGACAGACTAAGGTGACCCCTAACCACGGGCTTCTCCGGCGAAGGGCGTGTCTCCGGCGGGAGGGGTGTGCGCGAAGGCCGGTTCGAAAAATGAGAGATGTGCCACCAAAAAATCAAAGAAAACAACGATGAAATTATCGAGACAACAATATCAGAGCAGATCGTGTAGATAACAGAGATCTAAGCACCGGTTTTAAGGATTCGAGTTCGCTTCCTCAGTGAAGCATTTTATCAAACATTCGACGTGCGTGAATAAAACAAAGGGCTCTCGACTCGAGTCAAACTTAGACCGGGCCTAGCCTTCTAACTAAACACGACAGCATACAGAGAAACCTTCATGGAGGCACGACAGGGGCCGGGGCTCACGCGAACTAGTCGACGCGAGCTCCGGCCCGTCACTTCGTCAAAACGAATAGAAAGGTTCGAGAAGGCCTACCAGGAGAGAATATTGCGGTAAACGGCGACAAGCGAGCGAACTCCGGCGATGTTTGACTCCTCTTTGAGTTTCCCTTCTCTTTGACTCTCTTTCTCGTGCCCGAGCTTCTCGGTTTTTTTTTGGCAAGACTCGGCTTTCCTCTTTCTTTTCCTGTTCGAGTTCTCTCTGTCTCCGTCTCCCTCCTCTCTCAGATCTGGTTTTTTCGGAACAGCACTCGGCTCTCTCTTGCTCTCTCTCCCTCTCGGGTTCTCGGTCCGTTTTTTGCTCTCTCTCCTTCGCCCCCTCTCTTTTCTGCTTTGCTCTTCCTTGTTTTCTCTGGCTCTTTTTTTTTGCTGCTTTTGCTTCTGCTGACTTGCTGCCGCTTCTGCTCTGCTTCCATGTTGCTTTCCCGCGCGTGGAGGAAAAGAAGAACGAGGAGACTGGTGGGCCGAGCTAAAACAAAAGGGAGAAGAAGAAAAAAAAGAAAAAGGAAATGGGCTGAGCCCGTGCGAGGAAAGGGAAAGGGCCGCAGGGGGCCGGGCAGGTCCAACCCTGGCCCGGCCTCCCTTTTTTTTCTTTTTTAAATTAATTATTTTTTAATTTTTTTTTAAACCAGTGATGCAAATGCTCCTAATGTCTATATGCAATGCAATTTTAGTGAAAGAATTTTTTTGTTAAGAGATTAGAAACTAATCTCTAATTTCTCAATGCAATTAATAAATACTAAAACAAATCGTCAAAATTTAGGTGTCAACAGTATGAAACATGAAAAAACTATGGGGATATTAACCCTTTGATACAGAAAATTCTGACAAAATAATTATAAAAAAAATCCTTGGTTGTATCTATATAAAGAAATTGGTAAAAAAAAAGAAGAGTACTCTAGACACGGTCAATTATTCCACTAAGACAATTCAATTCCATCGAATTTACTGGTTTTAAGCCATGCTAGCTCTGATTCATGTCTGCTCGAGCGTATTGTTGCATGCAGCCAATATTGGCATAGGTGTGAATGGGAGCATCCTGGGGAGGGCCAATATGTTAGGCCCGATCCCTGCATCGGCATGAAGTCGCAAGCGGGCCAACCTGACACATCTCCAAGCCCAGTCGACACCCACCCCGGCAATGCTAAAGTCAATGTCTCCAACCCCGTTTCTCCTACCGGAAGCGTCACTAGCACCACTACCAGAATCAGTCTCGGTCGGGCCTCCTCCAAGATTAGCGTCAGAATAAAGATAATGTATTCATTTGTAAGGTTGTACTTCTGAAATGAATGTCTTTTATAGGGTTGTTCTCATTCTTGTTCGATTGAAGTGATAATGGATTCCTTTGTAAGGTTGTGCTTCTGAAATGAATGCCTTTTATAGTTTGAGAAGTTGCAATTTCTTTTACACGTTATCAAGAGCTGCGGATCAAGGTTTGTGATAAACAAAGAGGCATAGGAGAAGTTATCTCATGATTTATAAATTGTAGGTATCAAGATCCTCATAAAACTAAGCATGTGAATTTTATTATGGGGCACGCGTGATCAATGATGGTTACAAAACTTATGCTTTAAGCATATTGCGCAATAAACCACAAACAACGATATTGGAGACAATTCCAAAGAAGTGTAACAACAAAATGTAGAAAGGTCACACCAAGATTCATGTATCAAAATAGAAATCTAATCTAGTAGAAACTTTGCTCTTCCTCATTAATGAAGTCGATTAATTAAAGTTTCTAAAATCCACTAAAGTATTATAGAGTTGTTGCTTCTATATAAACTTGGCTCCTATTGATTAATGAGGTCAATTAACCATAATTTCTAAAATCCATTATATTATTATTCATTGAGTTTTATACAATAAATGAGGTGATATTTGTTGGGGCTAATCATACAATTTAGAGATGGGTGAATAGGTTATTTTAGAACAATAAAAAACTTTTGTAGAAGATAACAAGGTAAACTTTAACAATAGTGGAAACATATCAAATATATTATGTGTGCATGCTACTAATGAACAGATAACAATAATAGTGAGAAGATAAAAGATAACACGGAGGCTTGTGGTGATTTTGCTTATAACCAAGTCTACATCCACTTTCCATTATTAATAGCCACAACAAGGCTATAATCTACAAGTAATCTTCAAGGAAGTTACAATCAACATGTACTACTCCTATTAAATGATAGATCACACTATCAGGACACATGTATGGCTATTACCCTTGTACACTTACTCTTATCCCAATTATAAAGCAACAATAACGAAACGCATAGAATAATAAGCAATAAACAACAACTATAACATGAACAAAGCAAAGGAGAACACTCAAAGCAATGGTCTAGTTTTGCTCCTTTCCCCAGCCCTAGCACTTCTCTTGGTTGAACATATAGTTATCCAACTTAGATGACTGTTTCCAACTCAGCCAGTACATACATTAGTAGCCTTTGATTCTTTTGTCATCTTTAAAACAATGTAAGGATTTTTTCCAATAATATCATATGTAATATACATATGAAAAAAGAGGGGTTCTCTATATTTATGATATGGGACTTGATTTCTTCCTTCATTATTCTTATGGGGAAAAAATTCAAATGATTCATAAACTTTAGCTCAATACGCAATGTCATCCCTAGAATTTTAATATTTTCTATGTAATTTTGAATTATTGGGAAATATTTATAGTAGTCTTTATGTTTGCTCAAATGACACTCCAAAAGTTATTTGATGACATAAATTATTATATGTTGAGTTGGATATTTAAAAATAATAGTCAATATGTCCATCTTTCTATCTATCTACTTTAGGAAAGGAAAACAAAAATTAGGGCATTAACAAATCCATCGTAACTCGATGACATGGATTTTTATATCTTAATTTGAGATAAATATCTTACTTAGATAATCCACGTGTATTTTTTTTTTTTTTTGCTTGTTCACACTTGAGCTTAACAGATTAGAAGTCACATTGGTATATTTTGTCAACTTGAATTAATGAAATGACAGCATTAAGCATTTTCATATATATTAGGAATTATGTTGAATATTTATCAATAGTTCAGGAACAACATTATAAAAATTAGAAGTCTAGGAATGACATTAAGCATTAGACCAAAATTTAATAACTATTTGTGCCATTTTGCCCTTATTTATGTTTTTCTATTCTGATGATGGTCACTGGAGATTGTAAGCATTCGTTCCATTGTCCAAATAAATTTTATTTGGATAATCATGTAGTTACTATGCTATAGAAAATATTTATATCTATTTGAAATTTGATATTCATCCATTTTATTACCCTTCTGCCCGTCCCAATACAGTACCCATTAATTAAGGTTGACATGCTGGTCAACATTCTTTTTACCCCAATCTTATCAATTGATAATTTCCTGGTTCTCAAATTCAAACTATGGCTATTGTTGCCATGCCCTTTGCTTTAATTCTTCTAAATAAATTCCTCTACATTACTAATTAAAATGTAAATCATTTGGTCTTCCCATGACTTCTTTACGAGTAACTGGCTTTCATCCACAGTACAAGAATTTTGGGCCTATGCTGAAATTCCGTTTAGCTAGAAACAATAGTATGGGCCGCAACTTGTTCGACTAGAGGAGGCCCAATATTAATGATCACGATGCGACCTTTCTCCTTCACTTTGGCGCACACAGCATTTGAAGACGAGAATCAAGTTGTTAGATATATTAGGATTGGCTTATTGAATTGATGTATTAACCGATGCGACAATTGCAAGCATATATTAAACGATAGCAATGAAAATATTCACCACCCGATAAATGTTGGCTGCATAAAATGTTATTAACAATTTAGCAGCCTATTTTATTATACCTCACATTTAAGACAAATTACAAGAGAGAGAGAGAGAGAGAGATTTATAAAAGTCATCATTAACTTTCTCGTTCATGACACTTCGCATCCTATGGTTTTAGAACTTATATTTTGCTCCCTCTAGTTTCATGTAATATTCTTTTACGCTACCAATTTCCCATGATCTCTTATTCTTAAAGGTGTTGAGTGCAGGCTTCTCGATACCAAGGGGTGAGGTGTATATTTTACTAGGTCGTGATGCCAAATGAAGGAAAGAGAAAACTGACGCGTTTCACGGTGCTTTCCTGAAAGAAAAACCTCCTTTTTCTCTTTTTAGGTTGAAGAATAGATTGATTAATTAATAAGTCAACTCTTGCTCCGTCCCAAATCTTGTCAAATTAGATTAGGCAATTCAATTCATATTAAATTATTTAACGTCTGAAATTCCATCGAAAGTGGGAGATAGATTATCCAATGATATACAAGTGTAGTCAACCTTTAAGCAGTCACAATCTTGCGTACTCCTTTTGAACTCCAGACGCGTTGGGTTTGGGCCAGTTGTTACAAGTGGTGGGACCAATCAAAATCGCGAGACTTATTCTACATGCTTGTTGTAATTCCAGGATATAGCGGTAGACACTGATGAGAACGTCAATGTTTCGATATGTGGATTTGTAACACTCCAAGTTCGTAACACCCAAATCTCACATAAAATGACATAGAAATTGTCAAGTGATACATATATAAGTGCTGTTCACCTTCACGGTCACCTCCTTGAGTGCTTATTTGCGGGAGTTTGCCGATGGGGATGGACGAGGGACCTTCACAACTTTGGATAGAAATGAGGGGGCCATACGAAGTTACGAAAGTTCCAACTCTCTTCCCGAGTTTTGGGCCGAAAGAAAAATCTCTTCACGTACCAAGGGAAGAGGATAGATCGAATGGAAGTTTCCGTTTGAATTTCGTCGTGGACGCGGTCCTACTATCGCGTCTCATCCTCGCGCTTTTGATATTAGTTCTCTGACGAAAGTCTCTGGCTCCGAAGAAAACAGCCGGGCTTTGATAACGACAGTGTTCCATACATCACGCACCAGCAGCCGTCGAAGTCAATTCAACCATGTGTCATGTAATAGTCTCGTTATAGTGAGGAAAACGGGGTTGGTCTTTAGCGATAGAGAGAGAGAGAGAGAGAGAGAGAGAGAGAGAGAGAGAGAGGTCGGTAGCTACAGGGAACGAACTGTCGTGTGTGTCGCTTGCATATCCGGGGCTTTTCTTGGTTCGCATGCATTATCAAAGAGACTTTGCGTTGCTGAATAATTCTTCGTCAAAATCGTAATCAAGCGACTGAGAAAAAAGAAGAGAGAACCACAGAAAACAAAAATGGAGAGCAAGAAAACCAGCGTCACGATTCCTATCCATCCTTGATGGCTGTTAGAGACAGAAAAAAACCTTCATGACTGTCGTTTAGTTTCTTTCTTCTGGGATTGTTTTTCACTCTGGTTTGATTGGATGATGATGTATTCTTTTGTAGACTCGTGTTTATACGTCATCAAGATTTGTTATAAAGGAAGGGGTATTTGAGAAATTATCACATGATTTTTAACAATTTGGATCAAGATGATCTTAACGTTAATCACGGGAGTCATGCTATAGGGCTCATGATCAATGGTCCAAATATACCTCGTGGTTACAGAATTTTACACTTTTAGCAGATTGTTCAGTAACCAACGAAAGTATTTGAGACAGTTCCAAAGAAAAGTAACAGGAAAATATAGAGATCACATCAAGAATTAGGTGATCTTATGCAAATCAGTACCTATATCCATGAGAAAAGTAGCCAAAAAGGCTCCACTATGCTTCTAGAGAACCACATGCTGTATTATTCAATGGTTCAAGTGTTTCCCAACCCTAAAGTATATGCAAGCAATCCCGCAAAATGTTCTCTTGTAATCTTTCATAGTTATTCCATCTAGAAACCTCAAAATCCTATTGAATGCTCTCGTAATCATCCCGCTACCGGGGACGCCACGCAAAATTCATCTTCGACCATTCTTGACTACTCATTTTGACCCAATCTCCAGTTTCGCAAGTACTTTAGACACGACTATTCAAAAATGGTGATGCGTCGTGCCACACGACAAGATTTGATTTTTTCTTTTTTTTATGGAATTTTAGAACTGGATATTTTAGTTCTTTACCTCTCTGATCATGTTTGAATCTTAGATAAGATTGTTTGATGTTTAATTATTATTAAAAGAATATTATAGAAATATTTTTGTATTTTCCTAGTGTTTGAGCTTTTCTATGGAGAAGTAGTTAAAAGTATTTCTGATTACACTTATATCAATAGCTTACCAAGGGGGAACTGTTTTCTACTTCCTTTTGGCACACATATGTGAGGCGAGGAATGCATCCAATATATTATTAAATGAAGAGACAGATTACAAGTACGTTTTTAACGAAGTGAACCATTTTCCATACTTGATGAGAGTTTGCCACTCACTTAAAATAACAAATTTATAACCAGTTTCAATGTACCTAACATTTATTATAAATGTGACAAATTACAAAAAAAAGGAGATTTATAAAAGTTATCACCGACTTTATGCTAAATAATACTCTGCAGCATATAGTTTTAAAAATTTATATTTTTGCACCCACAAGTTTCAAATCATATATACTCTACACTCCCATTTTCCTTCGTTTCTCAATCTTCAAGGTGTACAGAAGATTCTTTGATGCCGTAGTGTATATTTTACTAGCTCATCATGCAATATTGTAGGGTAAGAGAAACTTGTGTGGCTCATGTTATTTTCCAAATAGAAAATTTGGATCATTTTGGTTTAGGAAAATAGTTTATATAATGAATGAGCTAACTCTCGCTCTGCCCAAATCTGATCAAATTAGATCGACTAAGATTTTGCTTTTGAGAGCCTATAACTTACGTGGATTAAATAGGATTGTCACCAAACTTTGAAGGAAGAAAGATGAAGATGATAAAAGTTAGACGTGAAAGAAATTTATTCGAGACTTTTAATCATCTCTTCACGTTGGTTTCGGTCAAAAGAACTCTCTTCGCCGATAATGGATGGTCAAAATGGTCAATGGAGACGAAATGGGCCAGGCCGATGATCACGCAAGTCGAGGATAGAAAAAGACCACGTTTTACGTGCACCTAGTGTATGCTGGTGTAAATCCCTTGTTATTAGGGGTGAGCATGGTGGACAGCCAAAATCAAGACCAGATCGGTCGGTTTGATTTGGTTCTCAATTCCATACATATTGAATCGGTGATTTTCGATCTAATTCCTAGTTCCAAGGGAAATTGGATTGGACTGAACTAACTCTATTTTTTTAAATGTATTTTTTAAGTTCTTTAAAATAGCAATAAATTCTCAAATATACTATTTTATATTTTAAACACACATATATAAAAGCTTAAATATAAGTGGAGTTTGATTTTTTAGCACATGAGAACATATGTAATTGATTTTATTCTGATTGCCTAAGAATCAAACTGAATCAATCAGTCTGGGGCCTAGACACTCTTTAGTGGGGAAAAAAAAAAAAAAGTGCCCGGTTCCATTGGATTGGACTGGAACCACTAGTTTGGGGCCTAGACAAAGTGGGCTCTTTTGCTCCGGATGGATACAAAAATATTTCCTAAAGGAAAACAACCAAGCAAATAAAAGAGAGATGTAATGGAAGCTTCCGCTTGAATTAAGTCCCAAGTTTCCCGCCAATAATTTTTCGTTGTACGTGTTGAATTCTGTCCGTTAGCTTTAAGTTGAAATTTTCCCACAAAGACTTCTCGAGTCAAATTCTCAGTCTTTTAATACTATTGCAGGTCCCCCCAAGTCTCATGCTCGGAAGATAGCCTTGCTTTCACAACGAAAAGCTGTCCTTGGAATTGAAGAAAAAGTCAATTACGTGTCTGTTTCGTGTCAAAATACCTTCCAAAACTAATCAATGAGCGAAATTGACAGAGAGTGCGAATGGGTCTTTTATTGATTCTTGGATAAGAAATGTAAACAACGTGAAATTTAAAAGTATTAAGACTGGAAACAATTGTTATCAGCCATGTAAAAGGTATTAGGATGTAAAGATGAATTGGAAGATAAAGTCAATTAACTTTCACAACAAAAAGTTATCATCAGAATTGAAGATAAAGTCAATTACGTTTCTATTTCACCATAAAACATTATCGAAATACCTTCCAAAATTAATCGATGAGCAAATCAATAGAAAGTGCAAATGGGTCTTTATTGATTCTTGGATAGGAAACGTAAACAACGCGAAATTTAAAGGTACTAAGACCGGAAACAATTGTTACCAGCTATATAATAGGTACTAGGATGTAAAGATAAAAAGGAAGATAAAGTCAATTAACATTCACGATGAAAAGTTATCTTCAGAATTCAAGAAAAAGTCAATTACGTGTTTGTTTCGCCAGAAAATATTGTCGAAATACCTTCCGAAATTAATGGATGAGCAAATTGACGGAGAGTGCAAATGGGTCTTTTATTGATTCTTAAATAGTAAACATAAATAACATGAAAATTGAAGGTACAAAGATTGGAAAAATCATTATCAACCATTTAAAAGGTACTAGGATGTAAAGATAAATCGGAAGTAAAGTCAATTAACTTCCACAACGAAAAAGTTATCCTCTGAATTGAAGAAAAAGTCAATTATGTGTTTGTTTCGGCAAAAAAATATTGTTGAAATACCTTTTGAAATTAATTGATGAACAATCTGACAAAGTGTGCGAAGGAGTCTTTTATTGATTCTTGGATAGGAAACATAAACAACGCAAAATTTAGAGGTACTGAAACTGGAAATAGTCGTTACCATCCCTGTAAAAGGTACTAGGATGTAAAAGTAAACTAAAAGATAAAGGTGAACAATTTGTGTCATTTGATTAATTGATGGGACCTTTCCACAAGGGATGGTTATACATATAGTTTTTGAATTTTGACCCAATATAAATGTCATTGTCAAACTTTTAATTTGTTTGATGTGGTCACTGAATTTATGATAAATGTTCAATATGGTCCTCATATTATATGAAAATATCCAATTTTATCATTCAATTGATATCAATTAATGGAATTTGTTGATTTGGCTTCTAATCTATTAAGTTTAAATAGTGAGCAAAAGATAATTTTATACATAGATTATCCACATAAGATAATCAACTCAAATTATGATATGATATTCGATGTCATTAAATAGCATGGATGATTATTTTTCCAAGAACAAATTAAATGAAAAAAATTGTTCTTATTTCATTTTGAGTTGAACTTTTAAGAGAATAATTCATGTGTATCGTAATTTTTGTCTATCGTTCAAAGTACCAAATAATCAGCAAATTCCATTAACTAAAATTAATATAAGGGTAATATTGGATATTTCTATATAATTTAGGGACTACCTAAATTATACAATTATCAAAGTTCAAAAATCACATCTTCCATCATTCAAATGTACAGAATTGGAAGTTAAATCAGCAAATTCCGTTAACTTGAATTAAAAGAATAGTGATATTGGATATTTTCATATAGTCCAAGAACTAGATTAAACATTTGCAAAAGTTCAGAGACCACATTACACAAATTAAAAATTCATATGCCACATTACACATTAGGCTATAATTCATGGACTACATGGAACAAATTAAAAATTTAAGGATGACTTTGCATATTAGATTAACCATCCATGTCAGTTTCCCTTCAAAAAAGTACAATTTAAGTACTTATACCCATATTGATGATGAACAAACGTTTACAAAGAAATCAAACACATTCTGTTTGGCTCTTACAATCTAGCAAGCCCTCCTACAAACTGCTACAAGAATTAACGGACTCCAATACTCAACAAAGAATCAAACACATTCTGCATGGCTCTTACAATCCAGCAATCCTATCTCCAAACCGCTACAAGAAATAACCAACTCCAATAACACTCAACGATTGCATCTTCTCTACTTCTTCACAGTTGCCATTATTAGCTGCTCCCGTACTCTTCGGTTCCACCACCCGATAGTTGCTTCGGGTTCACTTCTTCACGATTGCCATTATCAATTGGTCCCAAACTCTTTGGCTCCATTACTTGGACAGTTATTGCTTTTCCATTTCGTTACGGTTCCTTCAATTGCGGCTTTTTTGTCAGTTAAATTAATCTTCATTTGTTGACATTTTTCTTCAAGACTTGGTCATAGTTAGCCATATCCTCCGTCGATTAAAATTAATTTTTTTATCAACTGAGTGGGATTCATCAACTAGAAGCTCTCAACACTTAGCAAATTTGACCTCTGCCGCCTCTCACTCGGTTTTCATGACCGAGTCGTCTTTCGAGGGCTCGGACATCTTTTTGTGTCAAGTGTCATTTAGTAGTGAAATTACTTTTAATAAAAATATGGTCGGTTATTGAAAAAAAAAAAGGAAAAAAGAAAACCGAAAAGAGTGGCCGGTACGCGGTAGCGACGAGATGTTGGGGTCGCTCTCATATCCGCGGCATTTCTTGGTTCCCTATTTAAAGGCAGGTTTGCATGGTGAATTCGTCGAAGTCATGATCGAGCGACTCAAGGAAATGGAGAGCAAGAAAACCATTCATCTTCTCGCACTCATTCTCTCCCTTCTCATGATTGAAAAATCACTGGCATTCCAATTTCGGGCCGACAATTATCCTGCTCCTGGTACTCTCTCTCTCTCTCTCTCTCTCTCGTTATATTCCATTTTAGATAACTACATTTATTACGATATGACTTTTTCTTAGGCGAAATAGTTTTATTCTCCGGATTTTGGTAGGCACTTTCCTCTGTTGAAATGATCCAAAGCAGTTGGAGAAATTCATATGAGTTCTCTAGATAGGATGAATTGTTTTCCGGATGCGATGCGATCGAACTGGTTCTTAATTTAAACCAATCTAACTTGTTAATTTATGTGTGCGTGATTGATTCTTCTCGCCCATGCAGACCATGACAAAAGTCATATAACAGCAAACGGTAGCGAGCCGCGCAGGGATGGCTCTTGGGGCGGCAACGGCACAGACCAGGGGACGCTCCAGGTGCCGCCACCCGCGACAGAGACCAAGATCGTAGTCACGACCGCCGTTTCTCCCACAAGCGCCACTTCGAGGACCAGCGTCACTAAGAGCAGCAACACTTCAAGCACCACCGTCTCTGGCAGAGGCACCGTTTCAAGATCCAGCTCCTCAAGATCCAGCTCCACTAGAGTCAGCCAAAACAGCAGCGTCACTCGTCCTCCATATCCTTGATGATTGCCGAGTGAAAAGCGAATAATTCTCAATGATTGCCGTTTCCTTCTCTTTCTTTGTAGCGTTGTTCTCACGCTTGTTTCGATTGAAGTGTTGCACTCTATCGTAGAGATGCGTCTTGTTAGCATCACTATCCAGTTCACTCGTAAGGTTGTTCTTAATCTTGAAGTGAATGTCTTTATGTTTGAGAAAGTTGCAGATTCTCTTTATATTGGTAGAGGGGAACTTCAGTTTTAAGGCTATAAAAGCCACTAAGGTTGAGAAGGTGTAATTCTACTCCCCTTAAGCTAATGGTAACTCCATCTTTGCGGAGACGTTACAGCCACGAGAAGTTCTGCATGTTATGCAACACCTTTTCGCAGAAGTGAGACAAATCTCACGTCGAAGTGATTGACGAGGGAAATATATTTACCCAGAACTGTGCCTGAAAATATGTGTTCTAAGATAAGACTTTCATGAATGGATTTGATGCGCTTTAAAAATCCGTATATAAATCATCTATCCTTCATTTTCTTTCGAAAAATTTCAAATAGCATTCTCGCTCTCGTATCAAATATCACCATAAAATTTCAAAGGTAACAATTTGCATTTTCGCAAACTAAGAAGACCAATTTCAACCTCGATTTGAGGCTATAATTATTGCTCGCCTTAACTCTAGCGTCAACAGCATTTGGCAACCGTGGAGATCGGTGCCATGAATTTTTTGTTTTCCATGCGCGACCAATTTAGGAAGGAAAATGACAATTTAGTAAATGGATCTGTCCCCGGGAGATTAGTGTTTCTTTCTTTTTGTGTGGCCTTTTTGTGGAGCCAATTTCAGAAGGAAAAAGGCAATTTACAAAAAGGCAATTTAACATATGGGTCATGCTAATAATGGCTTACAGGATACTTGTTAATCATATTTACTAAGGAAAAGTTCTAATGTTCCACACGATACCAGAGAGGCATTGCGTTGGAAATAACAAACTTTCTTTATTGATATACTCAAAGAGTGTCTTGGAAGGCAGTCCTTAACAAAATCCTTTGCAAAGATTCACCTTTGAATCTAATCATAGAGTTTAGGATGCAAAAATGTAGAATTTAAAAACTCATTCACGGCATTTGGTATGACAGTAAAGAGTAGGATGGTATTTGTAATTTTCACTTGAGCTTTTCAATAACCATTCGAAGACAAGCTTTAAAATTCTTCTTTTACCCTTCTCTACGTGCAATCTCGAAAATATTGGTGATTTTTCGTGCTCACATAAAATAAAATTTATTGCAAAATTTAAGAGATTTCCAATTTTGCTTATTGAAGTTGCAAATTAAGATAGACTTCTAGAGCTTTATATTCTTAAGAGTAGAACACATAATCAATTTTGCTACACATGGAACTGGAAAAAAAAATAGAAGACATGTTTCCATGAACCTTGCGGGTACTTATCCTTCTTAATTCAAAGTTTGGTAATCTTTTAAAAATCGGGGTAAGTACTCCGGGAGTGCCAAAACTTGGTACAGAGAGACACTTAAGTGTCAAAACTTACAAACAATATACTTAAGTGCCAAAATCGAAGCAAAATGGATCACTTAAGTGCTAACGGCGAGAAAATCCGGCTAAAATGCCGACGTGGCATTTTTCCGACGATATGGGGTCGAAATGGCATCATTTTTGTGGCTGACGTGGCGAAGCAAACCAAAAACGGCGTTGTTTTGGGTGCTGATGTGGCCACAGCACCCAAAACGATATTGTTTTGACTAATATTAATAAATATTAAAAGAGCAAACAAAAAATTTTTAAAAAAAGGGAAGCGGGGGAGCAACCTATCGCTGCCACCCCATCGCTGGTGGGGCGGCGGTGACAGACGGTGAGGGTTGGCAACCCTCGCCGATCGACGGCGAGGGCTGGGAGAGGGCGGCGACCCTCTCCCAGATATAGGCGAGGGTCGGCCGCCCTCATCTCGGCCTGGGCGAGGGTCGGCCGCCCTTGTCCCGGCTTGGGCGAGGGTCGCCGGCGCCGGGGCAAGGGTCACCGCCCTCTCCTGGCATCTCGTGAGGGCCGTCCGACCCTCATCGTTCGTCACTGCCGCCCCACCGGCGATAGGGCGGCGGTGACGGGCTGCTCCCCACTTCCCTTTTTTTTTTTTTTAATTTTTGCCCTTTTAATATTATTTAACTAATATTTATTAATATTAGTCAAAACGACGCCGTTTTGGGTTTACTTCGCTATATTTTGGCCGGATTTTCTCGCTATTGGCACTTAAGTGATCCATTTTGTTTCGATTTTAGCACTTAAGTGTGCCGTTTGTAAGTTTTGGCACTTAAGTATTCCTCCGTGCCAAGTTTTGGTACTCCCGGGGTACTTACTCCTTTAAAAATCTCATCAGTACTGCAAGGTGCTTCTTACAACAAGTAAACCCATATCATTTCATCTCACATAATTTTCTTCCACTGATTTTCTCTATATTGCCTTATTACTTCTTGAAATACAAATGGTCCTCTCGAAATCTACATCTCCATCAATATTATACACGACAGGTAAAAATCCTCGCATAAAGAGAAAGTTACTTGAATTTGTGTGAAAGTAAGGGTCGATTTGATCAATTGACAAAACATAAAGACAGTTGGAACAATTATATGATCTTATAAAAATACACGGATTGATGTAAAGAAATTTAACAACACACATCATCTAAGCATGTAAACAATATTCCAAATAAAAACGGGCACTCGTTTGGATATCCTCGTCACTTATATAGTTTTCTTCATCGATTGTAGCCTCTCAATTGCCACAACCACCTTTCCCAAAATGAAACTCTTTATCTTGAATGTTGTAAAGTACGTTCAGGTTCCGCAGCTGCGCGTTGCCGATAATGACCAGGTTTTGGCTTTCCGAGTTCGGCGAGTTCGGCAAGTTCGGCGCAAACGCCAAGCAAACTTGCGCATCATCGTTCTCTCGCCATACTACGGCGGACGGGTCCAACGTAACGTCGGTATTCTCGAATTGTAGGATCATCTTCGGCAACTTCACATTCTCCTGACCCCGAAGATCATAGCACGTGTCCAACAGTTGCGTCAGAGGCTTTGCAACGCGGTAGGTCGACATGTACTCGACGAATTCTGCGCGAACAGCCTTATAAATCGAGGGCGGCAACCGAGTGATGGTAGTCCCCGAGTCTATGACGGTCCTGGGAGTTGAAGACTCTGAAGAGAGGCTAACTGTCTGATTCCCAACGGCAATACCAAGGAGGTTGACAAAATAATAAGATGGGTTATCTTGGTCAATTATGAGAGGTGTGATTTTGTTTGTTTGGCAAGTACTGAGGGCTTTAAGCCCAAAAAGTAAGTACCCGCTTGAGCTCTCGCTGCCAGGGATGCAGTAGCAGAAGATATTGGAAAATTCTGATTCTATGCGGGAGATTAAGGTATTGTCTCCTTGTCCTAGGCCTAATACACCGGCCGTGGCTCCGAAATCGTCGCTGTAGCTTTGGCTGCAACCAAAGATAAAGCTCTGGAACTGGTATTCCGGAGTGAGGGTGAGCAGATCTTGGACATAGTAGCCATCGGAATGCGATCCATCTGCATAGTCGATCGAGTAGGTGCACTCCGATGAATTGCATGGCGGGTTTGAGAATGTAGTAGACTCGGATGGCTCAAACAATCGGCCTTGCTGACCAGAGCAACTAGGACAAGGTTTACATTTGGCCCATGTAATGTCGCTGCCCGTGTCAAAGATTAGGGGCAGGTCGACTTTCGGGGTACCGAGGCCGACTGTGACCACAAACTCACCCGTTCCGGGAGAGCCGCCTTGGATAGGCAGCTGGGCGTGCTCCCCATAATCCCCATTGGGCAGCGCACGAGATGGTCCTTGGATGTTCATGGAATTGACACGCGATTGGTCTCGGAGAAAAACGAGCCTGGAATCACGGGATTGACGGTTCGCAGCAAGCGGCGAGCAGGGCCCCTGCCTGTGTGCCAATGTCAATCCATGTCCCTTTGCTTGACCTGCAATCAATATGAATCATAACATAAGTAATCCTTATTGCAGTCGGATATCGAGACCATGTCGGCCATTATTATTCAAATAATATGCATTTAGCGATGCCGAAACATGATGCAGAGCATTAAACATAGAGAACGAGACCTTTGCAAGTAGTTGCTGCCGTCAGCGGCTTCATGTCGACAACATGCTTATCATGCTCTTCATGATTTACCATCATTCTTCCCCATGCACATCTCTTCTCAACTTCGTGGCTAGAGAAAAGGAGGACGAGAAGAGGAAGAAGAAGATGGAGAAAAGTGTAACTGGTCATGGATGGACTTTGATCTGCTCAAGAACTCAGAGGGAGCTCGAGTATTTATAACTCGACGATGACGATTGTTGGATGTTCCCACCGCGTAGGTATGAAACGGAAGGACGGAAAAGAGCGGTCGAAATAAGCCGAAAGCCAAAGGGGGGTCCGTTGTTGACTTGGAACCTTCCCAGTTGGCATACCATGTGAGTGTCGACTGTTCCTAGTCTTTCATTTAGCCAACTGTCACCATGTCGTCGAGCGCACGTTAGACTTGGACGGTTAACTCACTGCCGCAGTAATTGCTGCTCCTCATTTTACATGTACTAATCTTATGTATTGACAGAGTATTTAAACATTAAACCATACAATTATCTACCTTAAATATTTAAAATCATTGATAGTAATAGAATCATGATCAGATTAAGCGTGAGGAGAAAAATAATAGAATATTTAGCCATACTTTACCTAACAATTTAAGCTTTTAGAATAATTGGTTGTAATTTCACAAAATCTAATATGTATTCATTAGGTCTTTTGTTATCTGCCTGGACAAATTTTATGACATGTTGGTAGATAGAAAGTAGCGTGGCTTGAATGATAAAAACAATTTCAATATATGGCCCCTTTGAATTTGCATGGGATTAGACGATATATTCTATAAAAATAATACTTTTATATTCTTTACTATATTTTAGTTACTTTTTTTTTTACTAATGCTTTAAATCTTGCACTATTACATGGAATTACCAACTTTTATTGTGCAATTCACCAAGTTTTCTCCAATTATAAATCAACCATTTTTGAGTTGCCGACTGATATTTGAGTTTATCAACATTATTTGGTATTTTTAATTCACCATATTGAGTTATCACTTTTATTTGCCTTATGAACAAACCCTTTTCTACCATTCAATTACCAACTAATTTTACATCATCAACTCTTATTTGAGTTAGTCCAATTTATTTGTCTATCTTTAATTATCAATTTCTTTTTATTTCTGTAAAAAAAAAATACTACTACCATATACAAAATTTTGTTTAACTTTCTTACAATACTTTACATTTACCGACTATTATATGAAACTATGGACCTTCATTTGGGGACTTACCAACTACCCCAATTAAATAACCCAACAAAAAAGTTGAAAAATAAAAAGAGCAAATAAATGTTGATGAGTAAGTCAAATAAGAGTTGATAACCTGAACTTTGATAACTTAATCTTAGAAAGTTAGTAATTTCATATTAGAGTTGTTAAATATAAGGTGTACTAATAATGGCAAACATAAGTTAGTATTGAAAGAAAAATAAATTTGGTAAGTAACTCAAATGAGAATTGGTAATACAAAACTAGTTGAAAACTTAAATAGGGAAAAGTTAGTAAATAATTTGAATTAAATTTATTAATTTTTATAAAATAATTTATAGCTTTGAGGCTGCATTAGAAAATGCTAATAAAAGTCTATAAATAAGAAGAAAAATTGCAAATTAAAAAAATCAAATGAATGTCAATGGATAACGTTAATGAGACTTGGTAACTCTATTCTAGACATTCACTTAAGACGAAAAAACTTGGTAAGTCATGCTGACTAACCAGTAGTCCCTAAAAAGAGTTAATAAATATAAGGGATTGCTAACAAAGGCAAATAAAAATTGGTAACTAGATAAAAAGAGGGCAAATGAGAGTTAATGACCCAAAATCAGTTGGTAATTTAATATGATAAAAGTTGATAAAACACTCTAATTTAGGTTGATAATTTTATATAAGTATTTGTAAACACAAAGAGTTGGTAAGTTACGTAAATAAAAGTTGGCCAGTTAAGTTAGAAAAATTGCTTATATGCATACTAATAAAAAATACTATAAAGTTTTGGCAAGTTACCAACAAAAAAAGTCACAAATCGTTTTTCTACAAAAGCTTCTTTTACACTAACCGATACTTACTGCAATTTACCGGAGCAAATGAAATTCATATTTTTTTATACTACAGTTTAGTAAATAAAACTAGATCGTTATAAAACATCAAAGAAAAATGAGTATGGTAAAAGATAGACACGAAAGAAATTCTTGTAGAATTTCAATTTTCTCCACATCTCTGTGGGCCCCAAAAAAAAATCTCACTTTGCGAACCATGGAAGATTGAAATGGTCAAGGGAACCAAAATGGAAAGGGCCCGTAACCGTGTAAGTTAGGGCAGAAAACAGAAAAAGAAATCAACTTTTACACGCACTTTGCGAACCATGGAAGGTTGAAACGGTCAGCCGAAGCTGAAAGGACCAATGACGGTGCAAGTTAAGGCAAAAAACCGGAAAAAGATATCAATTTTATGCAGCCATCACAAAGAATCTATTATATTTAATTTTCGAGATGAAGTGGGCTGTCCTGGTTCGGCCGCATTTAAGAACTTTTTAATTAAAAAAGAGAAGAAGACAGAAACAACCAAGCAAAACTTGGAAGCTTCCGCTTGACCTAGAGTCCCAAGTTTCACGCGGACAAATTCTCGTTGTACGCCATCCCAACTACCGAATTCTAGAAGTTGCAAGTCGACTTCTGTCCTTTAGTTCTGCCTGCTTTGATTGATCCGACTTGAGTCTTGTCGAGTCAAGTCCTCAGTCTTTCAATACTAACTCCTATCAAAGAAGCTTCTTTCGAGCCTCTTGCTCGGAAGATAGCCTTTGCTTTTATATGGTCCCGCTTACCCTCGGAGTTGACGAAAAGTCAAAAGCGGTTCTTGTATGGGTGTGAATCCGTCGAAATGGAGAAGGCTTTGCTTTAGATATCCGCGGCTTTTCTTGGTTGACTGTTTAAAGAAGGCTTTGCATGGGTGTGAATTCGTCGGAGTCAAGACATCATTGAGCTTCGTATTGCATCTTAAGAGTGGAGCACTTTATCAAGTTTTGCTACACAGGCATGAACCTTGCTATTATCGTTATTAATTCGAAGTTTGTTGATCTTTTAAAGTTCTCATTAATACTGCAAGGTGGCTCTTTTAATGTTGATTCCATGTCATTTCATCTCACATCATTTCTTCCGCCGATTTTATCTCTATAGTTATTTGGCTATACATTGCCTATATACTTTTTGAAATACAAATGGTCCTGGAGGTCTACATTTGCGTCAATGCTTGTACATGATAGGCATAAAAATCCTCGCATGAAGAGAATGTTACTTGAATATACGTGAAAGTGAGGATCGAATTGACCAATTGACAAAGCATAAGGACAGTCGCTACAGCTTCATGATCTTACAAAAATACACAGATTGATGTAAAGGAAATTTAATAACACATAATGCAAGTATGTGGCACGCGTGGCAAAACAATACTATTAATAAAAACAGGCACTTCTCTGGACATCCACGTCACTTATGTATTTTTCTTCATCAATTGTAGCCTCTCAATTGGCACAGTCACCTCTCCCAAAATGAAACTCTTCATCTTGAATGTTGAAAAGTATGTTCAGGTTCCGCTGCTGCACGTTGCCGATAATAACCCGGTCTGGCCTTTTCGGGTCTGGCCTTTCCGGGTTCGGCTTGAAGGCCAAGCAAACTTGCGCGTCGTCGTTATCCCGCCAGACTACGGCGGACGGGTCCAACGTAACGTCGGTTTTCTCAAATTGTAGGGTCACCGTCGGCAAATTCACATTCTCCTGACCTCGAAGATCATAGCACGTGTCCATTGTCGACGGAGACTTTGCTTTGGGATACTTCGACATGTACTTGTTGAATTCTTCGCGAACAGCGTTATAAATCGAGGGCGGCAGCCGAGTGAAGGTAGTCCCCGAGTCTATGATGGTCTTAGGAGGTGGAGACTCTGAAGAGAGGCTAAATTTCTGATTCCCAAGGGCAATACCAACTAGGTTGACAAAATAAAAAGATGGGTCATCTTGGTCGAATATGAGGGGTGTGGTATTTTTTGTTTGGCAATTACTAAGGGCTTCAGACCCAAAAAGTAAGTACCCGTTTGAGCTCTCGCTGCTAGGGATGCAGTAGCAGAAGATAGTGGAAAATTTTGATTCTACGCTGGAGATTAAGGTATGGTCTCCTTGTCCAAGGCCTAATACACCAGACGTGGCGCCAAAATCGTTGCTATAATTTTCGCTGCAACCGAAGATGAAGTCCTGGAACTGGTACTCTGGAGTGAGGGTGAGCAGATCTCGGACATAGTAGCCATCGGAATGCGATCCGTCCGCATAGTCGATTGAGTAGGTGCATTTCGATGCAGAGCATGGTGGGTTTGAGGATGTAGTAGACTCGGATGGCTCAAACAATGGGCCTTGTTGAGGATAGCAATTAGGACAAGGCATGCATTTGGCCCATGTAATGTCGCTGCCCGTGTCGAAGATTAGGGGCAGGTCGACTTTCGGGGTCCCGAGGCCGACTGTGACCACAAACTCACTCGTTCCGGGAGAAAGGACGCGGACCGGCAGCCGGGCGTTCTCGCCGTAATTTCCAGCGGTCAGCGCACGAGATTGTCCTTGGATGTTTATGGAATCGACCCGCGATTGGTCTCGGCGAAAAATGAGCTTGGAATTGCGGGATTGACGGTTTGCAGCAAGCGGCGAGCAGGGTCCCTGTCTGTGTGCCAATGTCAATCCCCGTCCCTTTGCTTGACCTGCAATCAGTACAAATCATAATGTAAGTAATGCTTATAGCGGTCGAATCTCGAGACCATGTCGACCATTATTATTCAATAATATGCATTTAGCTATGCTGAAACATGGCCCGAGGTATTAAAAATAGAGAACGAGACCTTTGCAAGTAGTTGAAGCCGTCAGCGGCTTCATTTCGACAACATAGTTATCATGCTCTTCATGATTCATCACCCTTCCCCATGCACATCTCTTCTCAACTTCGTGGCCAGAGAAAAGGAGGACGAGAAGAAGAAGCAGAAGATGGAGAAAACTGTAACTGGCCATTGATGGACTGTGATTTGCTCTAGGACTCGGAGGGAACTCGAGTATTTATAAATCGAAGATGACGATTGTTGGATGATCCAACCGCGTAGGTATGAAATGGAAGGACAGATAAGAAAGGTTGAAATAAGCCAAGAGCAAAAGGTTTGGTCCGTTGACTAGGAACCTTCACCGTTCACATACCTTTTGAGTGTCGACTGTTCCTAGTCTTTCGAATAGCCAACTGTCACCATGTCGTAAAGCCAACGTTAGACTCAGTGGGTTGACTCACTGCTGCTATAAAAGCTGCTCCTCATTTTGCATGTACTAATCTTATGTATTGATGGAGTATTTAAATAATAAACTGTATATTTATCTAATAACTTAATTTTTTAGAATAATTTACAGTTATCCCAAATGTAGTTTTTAAGATTAAACTAAGCGTAAGAGGAAAATGATAAAATATTTAACTACATATTCATTTAATAGCTTAATATTTTAAAAGAATTAATAGCGATCCCACAAAATCTTACAGTTGATCAGGTCTTTTTTCAATAAAGATTATGACATGCTGGTAGATAGAAAGGAGCGTGGCTTGAATGACAAAAACAATTTCGATTTATGGCCCCGTTGAATGTGCATAGGATTGGATAATATACTCCGTAGGAATGAAACTTATATAGTCTTTAGTAAATTTTATTTACTTTTTCTACTAATGCTTTAAATTTACCACCATCATGTGAAATTACCAACTTTTTTTTCTTGTGCAACTCACCAAATTTTCTCCAATTAATTTACTAGCTACTTTTGAGTAGAGATGATCGGCTCCCGATCCGGTCCGATTTCAAGGTGGAACCGAGAATCGGATCGAGTGGACTAGCTCCCATTTTTTGAGACCAAGGACTAGACTGGACGGTTCTAGAACCGAACCGAACCGACTAGTCCGATCCAGTCCAATGGAACCAACCATTTGGCAAAAAAAAATTAAAAAATACTAGAATTATTATTATTTTAGGGTTTATTGCATTTTTTAAAGAAATTTAAAAATATATTTTTAAATAAAAAATAGTCAATTCAGTCTGGTCCGATTCCCCCCCCCCCCCTCCAAAAAAAACCAAGGTCTAGATCGGAAATCACCGGTTCCATTTTTATGGAATTGAGAACTAGATCGACACCCCTAGGAACTAGACCAAACCGGCCGATCCGGTCCTATTCAAGCGGTTTCCGATTCGGGCTATCCAATGCGCTCACCCCTATTTTTGAATTTGAGTTCATCAACATTTATTTGGTATTATCAATTCACCATATTGAGTTACCGTTCTCATTTGCCTTATTTATAAACCCTTTTCTATCATTCAATTATCAACTAGTTTCACGTTATTAACGCTTATTTGAGTTTTCGATAAAAAAAAAAACTCTTATTTGAGTTAGTCCAATTTATTTGTCTTTTTTTTTAAATTATCATTTTTTTGGCAAAAAGAGACTTTTCTTATTATCTGTCACTAAGCTGATTAGAGAACCCACTATGAAAATCAAGAGAGAAGAAGAAAGAGAGAAGAAGAGAAGAGAAGAAAAAGATCGTAAAGCCAAAAAGGGGCTCTAGGTTTCTTGGTGGTAATCTGAACATTGAGATTATCGATGGAAGACTTAATGTCACTCATGGTGATAATTTCAATACAAATATATATCTACCACAGATCAAGAGGGCTGAAACTTCAGTGCAATGTATAAGACAGCAATACCAACATATAATCAGGTGCACTTGGCTTCATCAATTAAACAAAGAAATGCTGAAATCTCATAAATATAGGCTGCTATATAAAAGAAAATATCTAACCAGAAATCTCGATTCAATTAATCATATCTTCGATGGAAATCCAGCAATACCAATCAGCCACAATCGATGAAGTACTCTGATTCTTGAATCCGTAAATCAGTAAGTGTTGTAATAGTCACAAATAGAACTTAAAGAATCTGATTTCTATTGATCATATATGTATGAGATTTGGTGAGAAAATAGATAAAAATTGCAGCTTTAGGTGGCTGCACACCAGAGAAGGAAATGATTATTAGGGGACTCTTAAATCAGCAATTAGATCAAGGAATTAAGTAATCAGAGCGCTCTGATACCATGTCACTAAGCTGATTAGAGAACCCGCTATGAAAATCAAGAGAGAAGAAACAGAGAGAAGAAGAGAAGAGAAGAAAAAGATCGTAAAGCCAAAAAGAGGCTCTAGATTTCTATGTGTCAAAAGTCTTGCACCCATTGTGATATATATATTAAACATAAATTGTATATGACCATAATGCCCTTATTATGTAAAAGGAAATAAAGCTAAGAAAATAAAATAAAAACTAATCTATAAAAGGAATGTAACATTATCTACGAACTTTTATTTAACTTTTTTACAAAACTTTACATTTACCAGCTATTATATGAAATAACTGACCTTTATTTGGTCACTTACCAACTTTATCCCAATTAAACAACCCAATAGATTAGATGGTAAATAAAAAGAGCAAATAAACTTTGGTAGCGAGCTCAAATACAAGTTGGTAATCCAGAACTAAGTAATAACTTATTTGTAGAAAAGTTGATAAATCACGTAAATTAAAGTTAGTAATTTCATATCATAGTTGATAAATTTAAAAGTTGGTAAAAATACTCTAGTTTAGGAAGTTAGTAATTTCACATCATAGTTGATAAATTTAAAAGTTGGCAAAAATACTCTAATTTAGGTGATAATTCATATAAGTATTAGTAAACACAAAGTGTCGGTAAATTATATATATAAAAGTTGGTAGGTTAAGTTAAAAATTTGCCTATTTGCAAACTAATATAAAAAATTTGTAAAGTTTTGACGAGTTACCAACGGAAAAAAAGTTGCGAAACATTTTTTTTTACTAACAGTTCTTTTACACTAAACAGTACTTATTGAAATTTATCTATATGCAGAGGAAATTCATATGTTTTGACACAGAATAATAGAATTCTTCTTTCTGTAAACTACAGTTTTTTTGGGTCAAAACTATAGTTACGTGGATAAAACATTTTTTTATAAAACATTAAAGAAAAAAATGAATATGGTAAAAATTAGACGCGAGAGAAACTCTACAAGAGTTTCAATTATCTTCACATTCCTTTGGGCAAAAGATAAGCTCACTTCACGGACCAAGGAAGGTTGAATCCATTTTGTTTCTATCATCATATTATGTAGATATCACAAGGATTCACAATATTTAATTCTTGAAAAGAAGTGGGTTCCATGGTTCAAACGCAGATAAGAACTTTTAACTAAAAAAGAAAGAAGAAGAAGAATAAACCAAACAAAACGTGAGAAAGATGTAATGGAAGTTTCTTCTTGACCTAGGGTCCCAAGTTTCACGTGGAGAAGTTCACGTAGCACGCCATCCCAACAGTTCTTTTACACTGACCAATAGTTATTAAAATTTACCAGAGCAAAGGAAATTTTTACTTTTTTTATAGATCGTTATAAAACATTAAAAAAAAATGAATATGGTAAAAGATAGACACGAAAGAAATTCTATGAGAGTTTCATTTATGTTCACATCCCTTTGGGCAAAAAAAAAAAAAACAAGAAGATCTCACTTCACAAACCATGGAAGGTTGAACTGGTCAAGGGAACCAAAGTGCACAAAGGGCCGATGACCGTGCAGGTTAAGGCAAAAAAACCAAAAAAGATATCAAGTTTTACACGCCCTTGATAAATCCATTTCATTTCAATCGTCGCTAAAAAAGAAAAGAAGACAAAGAAACAACCAAGCAAAACATAGGAGAGATGTAATGGAAGATTCCACTTGACCTAGAGTCCCCAAGTTTCACGCGGACAAGTTCTCGTTGCGCGCCATCCCAACTCCCGAGTTCTATAACATTAATTTATTCGAGACGAGTCTTGTCGAGTCAAGTCCTCAGTCTTTTAATACTAATTCCCATAAACGAGAAGTTCCTTTCCAGCCTCTTGCTCGGAAGATGGCCTTTGCTTTAACTGGTCCCAGTTACCCTCGGAGTTGACGTAATCAACGACGTGTCATTCAATAGCGAAACAAATAAAAAAAATGGTCGGTCGTTGAAAAAAAAAAAAACAAGAAAAAATCCCAAGTAAGAAGAAGAAGAAATCAATCAGAAAGAGAGGTCGGTAGCTAACGACACGTAGGGTGTCGCTTTTACATGTCCGCGGCTTTTCTATGTTGGCTATTTAAAGAAAGCCTTGCATGG
This sequence comes from Corymbia citriodora subsp. variegata, assembly GCA_014858505.1. Lineage (NCBI taxonomy): Eukaryota > Viridiplantae > Streptophyta > Magnoliopsida > Myrtales > Myrtaceae > Corymbia > Corymbia citriodora. The sequence goes on from CM026416.1 coordinate 11,644,577, forward strand.
GTGGGAATTCGTCGAAGTCTTAAGACATCACTGAGCGAGCGACTCAAAGGAATGGAGAGCCACAAAAGCCTTCATCTTCTTGCGCTTGTTTTCTCTCTTGTCATGATTGAAAAATCGATGGCGTCCCGAATTCTGTTGATGGATTATCCTCCTCCTCCTCCAGGTACTCTCTCTCTCCCCCCTCTGTCGAATCGATTTGAAGTATTTGGGGGAATGTGACGCGGTCGAGTCTGTACTTAGTGTTAGCCGTGCTGACTTGTCCGATCCGCTGCTCATGCAGACAATGACCACAGCAAGATCGCCACGGCACCGGCCCCAATGAAACAGGATGGCCAATGGCACGGCGGCGGTTCAGGCCAGGGGACGGTCATGGTGCCTCCACCCGCAACGCAGACCAAGATGAAGCAAGCCAGCACACCAAACACGTCCGCGACATCCGTCGTGTCCGCCCCAAAAGATGCTCAAGTTGATGTCTCGGCTGCCGCCTCTCCTACGAGCGCCACCTCGAGCGCAAGCGTCACCCACAACAGCAACTCGTCAAGCACCAGGGTCACCAACGGAGGCACCTTCTCAACATCTAGCTCAAAGCGCTCCAGTGCAAAAAGCAGCTCCAGCGTTACTAAATCTCCGTGATGATTGCCAAGTAAAAAGCGAAAGTTCTTGATGATCGACGCTTTCTTTTCTTTCTTCTGGGTTTGTTGCTACTCTTGTTTGATTGAAGCTATGCATTCTTTCGTACAGTTGTACCAAAATGTCTAATTCACGTGTGAGGTTGTTATTGATTCTGAAGCGAATTTCTTTTTTTGTTTGAGAAAGTCGCAAATCTTCATTATATATGCAAATTTCACCTTCAATTTTCCTGCTCCCGTATCAAATACCAATCATGAAATTTCAAAGGCTGCGATTTGTATTTTTGCGAATGAAAACTCTATTTCGACCTCAGATTTGGCTACCATTACCGGCCTCAGCTCTGAGGTCTGCGACAATTGGCACAAAGGGGAGAACAAGATGCATTTACTATATTGTCATTTACCTTCCTAGAAGATTAGTCTAGTTCGGCTTTTCTTTTGGGGTGGGTTTTGGTTAATAATTGCTTTTGGAACACTCGTTAATTTATACGCGATGAGGAAAATTTCATCTCTAATGCACTCATCACACGCTAAACGAGGAAAGCATTGTATGGGAAAGGATGAATATTTATTTTATGAGGTATTTAACGAGTGTTTTTGTAGGGCACTCATTAGCAAAATTCTTAATAAATAAGCATGAATGAGAAGATGTAGCTCAAAATCTAATGGTAGAATGCAAAATATACGTTTTTAAAACTCAAGATTGATAGTTGATACAAGAGTAAAAAGTGGGATGGTAATTATAATTGAGTAAAATGTGGGATCTTGCTTATATTGTTTCCTTTAGCTTTTCAATACCTATATGAATATAAAAGCCTTAAAGTTCTTCTTCTTTTTTTTCCCTTTCTCTACCTATACTCTCGAAATACTAGAGATGTCTATGCTCGCGTAAAATAAAATCAATTGAAAACTTCAGGGATTTTTGATTTTCTCAATTCATTATGCAAATTAAGATAAGCTTCTAGAGCTTCAAATTGCAGCTCAAGAGCGGAGTACGTTATCAACCATACTACACATCAACCTTAGAATGATAGCCGACAACAATGGCAACCGAGCAGTTATTTGGCTTATAAATTATCTAATTACAATTTATAATGCATATGGTCTACGCTAGGAGACCTTGCGTCTGTGTCGGTGTTAGTGCGAAATACACGTAAATCCTCGTGCAGAAAGAAAGGTACTGGAATTTGTGCCACGGAAAGAACCGAATCGATCGACGGGCCATTGCAGCTATCTCAATCTTAAAAAATACACGGATCACGTGAATCAAGTGTTGCGCGTTGGAAAACAACGTACGAAAGGCGAGTTGGGCCATGCTTCTCCCGAGGGAGACGGGCTGTCCGAAAGTGATGGAGGCGGTGGACTTTTGACTAGGACTCTAGGTTTGACAATTACAGAAAGATGACAGGAGAGTTTCTGTCTAATTTGCTACTTTTTCTTGTGTCGCGACTTATATAAATAGAAGTCGGTAGGTTAAGTTAAAAATTTGCCTATTTGCAAACTAATAAAAAATTGTTAATAAATTTTTAGCGAGTTACCGACGAAAATAAGTCACAAATCTTTCTTTTTTTACCAACAGTTCCTTTGCACTTATTAACACTTAAATTTTGACTATCCTACTTGTTCATCACGTAAACATATTAAATATTTCATAACATTGCATTTAGGTAACAATAATATTTAAGATCAAATTTATTTGATTTAAAATTGTTCTAAATTTAAAAAAAAAATAGAAAATGTCAGCAATAAAAAGTGGAGGGAGATTTGAAAAAGAAAAGATTTTAAATTTTGAATGATAGAGCTAATTTTTTAGTTGAGTCGAATTTTGAAAAAAAATAATTAAATGATGGAGCCATTTTTTAGTTGGGCAGTTTCCTCTCTATACGGAAGATCATCATTTGTTGAGTAAATATGTGCTATAATCATGAGAAATCTTCACTGAACAACAAACTATTTTTCTCTATAAATAGGGGGTGGCAAAGAAAAAAAAACAGGTGAAAAAAATAAGAGAGAGATGGAAAGAATTTGCCATCATCATAGAGAGTGAGAGTTCGTAAGCCATTGTAGAGAGAGTGAAAAACAATAGAGAATTTTTTTTTCCTCTGTGATTTCTTGTCAATGGCCATCACACTCCACAATTGCCATTGCATCTGTGTTGCTTAGGGGTGTCGAATGGGTGGGTCAGGTCGAAAATAGTCCAACTCACATCGACTCATTTAACTTATTTTGACTCATTTTCATGCAATGTAAATTAATGACCCATACTCGACTTGACCCATACTCAACTCATACCCGACTCATATTACCAGCACATATTAATATTTAACTCTATTTAAGAAAATCTACTCCCACTTATTTAGTCAACTTTAAACTTTTCACATATAAATTATTTGAATAAAAATTTCACATCAAATTTATAAAGTAAATTAAATAATAAAAAATTAGTAAATAAAAAAAATGTGGATACCTCTAAATTGAAATAGTTTGAGGAAAATATATTTTTTTAAAAAAATCGATTTTTTAATTAATTTAAAAAAAATGAATTTATTATTTATTTTATTTTTTCTTTCTTTTTCCTTTTCTTTTCCATTTCTTCTTATCGCGACCTATTTTTTCCGTCCCGGATAGAGAAAAGGGATATCCCAATAAGTAAATAGGTTTAGGGGTATTGTCCAAAGGGTGGGTCCAAGACCCTCATTAGACATGGGCTCTCCCAAACCCATACCCCACGCGACGTTGGATGTTCATGAAAATCTTCAACTGAGGAGTCGTCACTAGCCTATTGGAGTCGGCTAGAAACCAAGCGAGGCATGGGAGTAGGCCTCACTTTCTACGTAATCAGAGATTCTAGGGTCGGAAACTTGATTACACTAATTAACCAATTAGTGCCATTTCGGTACCTAATCTTGTTCATTTCAAAAATGACTTTTGTCAGGCAGTTTGGATTGATTTTAGAATTAACCACTAACATATGAGGTGATCATGCGGGTGCGCAATCATCAAAATAGCAATCAGCAATTAAATAAAGCATTAAATAAATTGCAGACGAAAATAAATCCTAATTAAACTAAGGGGGAAACCATAATCATCGCATCCTAAGTGTGCTATCAAGGGCAATTGTATCCAAGGATAATTAACTTAAGGTAAAGCCGTAGGGCTTGTTCACTTTTAAGCACAATTTTAGACTGATGATTTTCCAACATCTTTTAAAGAGAAAATTGTCCAAGAATTATTTTAGAGCTTCTTAGGGAACTCTAAAACAAACTTAGTATTTTTGGGATTTTTGAAAACTTTTTCTTTTTTTGAATTTTTAATATTTTAATATTTTCGATTTTTAAAAAAATAATATTTTTTTCGAAAATTTTCATAAATTTTCAAGATTCTGAATTTCCCATGCATTTTCTGAATTTTCTGAAAATTTTTTATGATTTTTTATGATTTTTTTAATGTTTTTATATTTTCTGATTTTTTAAAAAAAATTGTTTTTTTTATGAAAAATAATTCGGACCGGGTCAAGAGACCCGGCCCTGCTAAACTGATCCGGACGCTAATGGTCCGAATTGGGCTAAAAAAATATACTAAAGCCCATCTTGATTTAATCCTAATCGGCCCACGAAGTTTTTTTTAGAAAACAGCCCACTCGAATTTTAGTTTCAGCCCAACCCAATTCAGCCCATGCCAAGCGCAGGCCCGCTCGACACTCTCTCAAACCAGCCCCTATCTTTTATTTTTGGCCCTTTTTGTTTATTTATTTATTTTCTTTTAATCCTTTTTTTTTAATTTTCTGGTCTTCTTCTTTACTTCTCTGCATGCAGGTTGTCCCCCCCTTGCACGCCCGACGCTTCCCCATCTTCTCTTCTGCAACTTCTTTCCTCTTTCTTTTCTTTATTTTTATTTTTACTGAACCATACTTCTTCCTGCAATTGGTGAGCCGTCCCCACACGTTAGTCACTCACTCCGACCGGCGTTCGACTAAATGCGGCCACCTATTCCGGCGACCGATAGTCCGTTCACCGGAACAAAGAAAACCCTCGCTCACCCGACGACGCGCGATTATTATGCGAAGACCACGCCAAAACACAATGACCACGCAAACAAAAAACACGATTCAGCAGCTACGTATGCAAGCACGGATCAATTCTAAGCTAGAACACGGACTGACTTTTCGGATCTCTCTGAGGCATTTTGTCGAACAATTGGGGTGCGCTGCCCGCCGCTTGCCGCCATCCTCTACCTATCGCCGGTCGCCGTGCACTGGGCGCCGGTCGGCAGTCACCATGTGTCGGGTGCCGCCGGTCGCCGGTCGCTGATTGTCGGTCGTGGACAGCGACCGGAAGGCGACGGATGATGGGCAGTGGACGACGGTGAATGGCGGCGGCGGCGGCAGCCAACGACCGGCGGTGGGCAGGGGTGGTGGTGGTGGTGGTGAGTGACGGACGGAAAAAAATTTGAAAAGTAAAAAATTTTTGTTTCTGATTTCTGTTCCAAACCTATTTCTGGAATAGAAATTTGTTCCCGAAATAGAAATGAATTTTTTTTTACCAAACGGATTTCTATTCTAGAAATAGGTATGGAATAGATTTCTATTCCATAAACCAGAAACAGAAATAGAATAGTTACCATGCGTAGTCTTAACGATGGAATGGCACAAATGGTGACAACGATGGTGAGGCAGTGCGGCGGTTTCGAACGATGGATTGTCCGAAAGAAATAAGGTGAGGGAGGCTTCGGTTTGGGGAGGGGGAAATGAAGGATGAAGTGGAGGAGAAAGGGAACATGGGCGTGAAGGGGAAAGTGGCGTGCGGAATTGGGAAGGGGAAGAAAGAGACAGAAGTCAACGTGGGGAGAAAGAAATGAGGGAGGAGAGAAAAGAAAAGAAAAGAACAACTTATCATACAAGCTTTTAAAAAAGGGCATTTTGATCCTTTTATCTTTGATATACAAATTTCCAAATATTCGGCTCCAATTTTCAGCCCATTAATTTATTTTAGGCAATTTTTGGGCTTACTGATAAATTTGAAAATCAATGAGATGTTGTCCAATATTTTAATTTCGATGTCCTTGAAAGTTGAAATTTTTGGTTAAAATTGATTAATCACGATTTTAGTACAACCTAACTTTCGGACGGCATTTAAGGGTTTCTGTGCGTTTGACCCGTGGTTGATAGATTTTCAATTCATGATCGTGCCTATTTAAATCAGGGCAATCATCAATTGTCATGTGATTATGAGGGATTGATTGCTCATCCTGAATATAAAGCCAAAAAGAAATCGGCTTAACATCGTTTGCAATTAATATCGAAGTCGTGCAGAATCACCTACAATTCAATCTCGTACTTTTGCCAAATCGATTTATTTCTATTAGCTAATCAGCCTGCAATAACATAGTAATCATATTTGATCCTTATGGTTGAGTGGCATATCCTTGATTGAATTCACTAGCCTATTGATCATTAGTTGCATTTCCGAATAGTTAATTAACTCATAAAGGGCTAACTTAGAGTAAATATAACTAATAGTGCATTGATAAAATAACCATTTTATATATCCCAAAATGGATCGAAATTTAGAACGTCACATTTTTTTTCTGGAAACTATAATTTTTTTTTTTTGGTTGAAACTATAGTTTTGTGGATAAAACATTTTGTTATGAAACATTAAAGAAAAATGGATATAGTAAAAGTTAGACGCAAAAGAAATTCTACAAGAATTTCAATTATCTTCACATTCCTTTGGGCAAAAAATAAACTCACTTTGCGAAACGAGGAAGGTTGAATCCATTTCATTTCCATCATCAAAATACGTAGATAACACAAGGGTCCATAATATTTAATTTTTGAGAAGAAGTGGGTTCTCATGGTTCGGATGCATATAAGAACTTTTCATTAAAAATGAAAGAAGAAGAAGAAGAATCAACCAAGCAAAATGTAGGAGAGATGTGATGGAAGTTTCTTCTTGACCTAGAGTCCCAAGTTTCACGTGGAGAAGTTCGCTTAGCACACTATCCCCACAGTTCTCTTACACTAATCAATACTTACTGAAATTTACCAGAGCAAAGGAAATTCATATATTTTTTTTATACTGCAGTTTACGATATAAAACATTAAAGAAAAATGAATATGGCAAAAGATAAACACGAAAGAAATCTTATGAGAGTTTCATTTATCTTCCCATCCCTTGGGGTAAAAGAAAGAAAAAAAAGGATCTCACTTCGCGAACCACGGAAGGTTGAACTTGTCAGGGGAACCAAAATGCACAAGGGTCGATGACCGTACAAGTTAAGGCAAAAAAAACCAAAAAAGATATCAAGCTTTACACGCACTTAGTATACGTTCATGTAAATCCTTTCAATTTCAATCGTCAGATTATGCAGACATCACAAGGGATCCATTATACTTATTTCTTGAGTTGGGCTGTCACGATTGGGACGCATATAAGAATTTTTGATTAAAACGGAAAAGACAACAAAGAAACACCAAGCAAAACGTAGGGGAGATGTAATGGAAGTTTCCGCTTGACCTAGAGTCTCCAAGTTTCACGCGGACAAGTTCTCGTTGCGCGCTATCCCCAACCCCCGATTTCTATAAGTTGCAAGTCGACTTGTGTCCTTTAGTCCTGCCAGCTCTAACTTATCCAACATGAGTCTTGTCGAGTCAAATCCTCAGCCTTTTAATAATAATTCTCATCAAGAAGTTCCTTGCTCGGAAGATGGCCTTTGCTTTAATTGGTCCCGGTTACCCTCGGAGTTGACGAAATCAACGGCGTGTCATTCAATAGCGAAACTATAATAAATAAAAAAGTGGCCGGTCGTTGAAAAAAAAAGAAAAAAAAAGCCAAGTAAGAAGAAGAAAAAATCGATCAGAAAAAGATGTCGGTAGCTAACGAGACGTAGGCGTCGCTTTTCCATATCGGCGGCTTTTCTCGTCTGACTATTTAACGAAGGCTTTGCATGGGTGAGAATTCGTCGAAGTCTAAGACATCATTGAGCGAGCGACTCGAAGGAATGGAGAGCCACAAAACCCTTCATCTTCTTGCGCTCGTTTTCTCTCTTGTCATGATTGAAAAATCGATGGCATCCCGAATTCTCTTAATGGATTATCCTCCTCCTCCTCCTCCAGGTACTCTCTCTCTCCTTTGTCGAATCGATTTGAAGTAGTAGGGGGAATGTGATGCGGTCGAGTCTGTACTTAGTGTTAGCCGTGCTGACTTGCTCGATCCGTTGCACATGTAGACAATGACCACAGCAAGATTGACCCGAAAAAGAGCACGCCGCGCCAGGACGGCATATGGAATGGCAACGGTTCGGACCAGGGGACGGTCATGGTGCCTCCGCCTGCGACACAGACCAAGATGAAGCAAGCCGGCAACCAGACATGTCCGCAAAAGCCGTTGTGGTCGCCCCAAAAGATGCTCAAGTCGATGTCTCGGCTGCCACCTCTCCTACGAGCGCCACCTCGAGCGCGAGCGTCACCCGCAACAGCAACTCGTCAAGCACCACGGTCACCAATGGAGGCACCGTCACAACATACAAATCCGAGGGCTTCAGTGCAAAAAGCAGCTCCAGCGTTACTAAATATCCTTGATGATTGCCAACTAAAAAGCGAAAGTTCTTGATGATCGACGCTCTCTATTCTTTCTTCTACGTTTATATTCACTCTTGTTTGATTAAAGTGATTCATTTATTCGCACAATTGTACCAAAATGTCCAGTTCACGTGTGAGGCTGTTCTTGATTCTGAAGCAAATCTGTCTTTTTGTTTGAGAAAATCGCAAATTTTCATTATATATGCAGATCTAACCTTCGATTTTCTCACTCTGATATCAATTACCAATCACGAAATATCAAAAGCGACGATTTGCATTTTCGCAAACGAAAAACTCTATTCTGACGCCGGACTTGAGTTGGGCAACCATCGCCAGCCTCAGCTCTGAGATCCACGACAATTGGCACAAAAGGGAGAACAAGATGCATGTACTAAATTGTCATTTACCTTCCTAGAAGATTAGTCTAGTTTGGCTTTTCTTTTGGGGTGGAGGCGATTTGTATAAATGGGTTCTCATTAATAATTGCTTTCGGAACACTCATTAATTTATACTCGATCAGGAAAAAAGTTCTTCTCTGATGCACACATCACATGCTATACAAGGAAAGCATTGTATTGGAAAGGATAAATTTTTTGTTTTATTAGGTATTTAACTTAGTGTTTTTCAAGGACACTTATCAGCAAAATCCTCAATAAATAAGCATGGATGGAAAGGTGCAGCTCGAAATCTAATAGTAGAGTTTAAGATGCAATATATAGGTTTTTAAATCTCAAGATTGATAGTTGAACGAGAGTTAAAAGTGGGATGGTATTTATAAGTGAGTAAAATGTGGGATGTTGCTGATATTGTTTCCTTTAGCTTTTCAATACCTATTTGAATACAAAAGCCTTAAAATTAATTTTCTTTCTTTCCTTTCTCTACCTATACTCTCAAAAATATTAGAGTGTCTGTGCTCGTGTAAAGTAAAATCAATTGAAAACTTAAGGGATTTCTGATTTTCTCAATTCATTATGCAAATTAAGATAAACTTTCTAGAGCTTTACATTGCAGCTCAAGAGCGGAGTACGTCATCAACTATACTACCCATTGGGGGGGGGGGGGGGGAGACAGTCAACCTTAGAATGGTAGCCAACAACAATGGCAATCGAGCAGTTACTTGGCTTATAAATTATCCAATTACAATTTATAACGTAGGTCCACACCAGGAGACCTACGTCTGTATCAGTGTTAGTGCGAAATACATATAAATCCTTGTGCAGAGACAAAGGTACTGGAATTTGTGCAACGGAAAGAACCGAATCGACCGGTGGGCAAAGCATAAGAACGGGTCATTGCAGCTATCTTAATCTTGTAAAATACACGGATCACGTGAATCAAGTGTTGCCGCGTTGGAAAACAATGTAAGAAAGTCGAGTTGGGCCATGCTTATCTCGAGGGAGACAGGCTGCCCAAAAGTGAATGGAGGCAGTGGACTTTTGACAAGGACCCCAGGTTTAACAATTATAGAAAGATGACAGGAGAGTTTCCGCCTAATTTGCTCCTTTTTCTTGGGGAGAATTGCCAAAAAAGTCCTAAATTTATTGCAGTTGTGCCATTTCAGTCCTAAACCTATTTTTTTGACCGATTCAGTCCTAAACCTATTATTTTTTTATTTTTTTTATTTTTTTTCGAATTTTTTATTGTTTTTTTTTTATTATTTTTCTGTTTTTTTTCTTTTCTTTTCTTTTTCTCCCCTCCCCTCCCCCCGCCGGCGGCAGTGGCCGGCCAGCGCCGACGAGGCTACCGGCCACTGCGCGAGGGCTGCGAAGCCCTCGCCGGCGACCTCGCCTAGACTCGCCCAGACCTGGGGGCCGCCGGCGAGGTTCGCGGCCCCGGCTTCGCCCAGATCTGGGCGAGGTCGGTCGCGGCGAGGCGGCTTCGCCCCGATCTGGGCGAAGCCGGCCGAGGCGACGCGCCTTCGCCTCGATCTGGGTGCCGGCCGCTGCGAGGAGCCTTCGCCCAGATCTGGGCGAGGCCGGCCGCGGCGAGGCGGCTTCACCCAGATCTGGGCGAAGCCGGGGCCGTGACCCTCGATGGCGGCCCCCAGGTCTGGGCGAGGTCGCCGGCGAGGGCTTTGCAGCCCTCGCGCAGTGGCTGGCAGCCTCGTCGGCGCTGGCCGGCCACTGCCGCCGGCGGCGGGGGGGGGAGGGGAGGGAGAAAAAAAGAAAGAAAGAAAAACAATAAAAAAATTCGGAAAATAATAAAAAAATCAAAAAATTATAAAAAATTATAAAAATATTGTCGCCGGCGCCGGCCGGCATCCACGTCAGCTCCGGCCGGCCAATTTTGGCCGGATGGACTCAACTGGCACAATCGCAAAAGGTTTAGGACTGAATCGGTCAAAAAAATAGGTTTAGGACTGAAATGGCATAACTGCAATAGGTTTATGACTTTTTTGGCAATTCTCCCCTTTTTCTTGTGTGGTCCAACTTGCGAGTTTTATATATTTGTTTATTTTTTTTCAAAGAATGAAAAGGAGCGATCAATGCACAGATTAAGCAATCTAAGGTTCAAGGTCAATAATCACATGATATGATCATTTGGGTGTGTTAACTCATCCTGTAATGACCTGATCAAATGAGGGTGAAGAGTGATCGTCAAGGCCAAAAAAGACCTAAACAAGGAACAATTCCTGCCATACTTCTAGGATGATGAAAGGGACAAGAATAAAATGAACCATGTACCGGATAGAGAGGAGAATAATTTTATAATATATATGTAAAAATTAGAATTAATTTATAGAGGCGCCTTGAAACTCCAAAGTTAAGCGAGTTCAAGTTAAAACACTATCGGGATGGGTAGCCTCTTAGAAAAATGCTTGCATATATATCAAAGGATAAAACTATAAGGTTCGATATGGGAAGATTAAAGCGGATAATATCTTGATGAGTTAAAGCTAAGTACATCACACGTCCACCCAAACGATCATAAAAGTCAGCAAGTTCGAAATTTCCGGCACTGGATATTGCCGTGTGAGGCTTTTCTTGTCCACTGCTGGGGACCCAACCCCAAAGACACCACCGGCTACCAAGGTCAAAGAAGGACCATAAATGGCAAACAAGGTCGTTTCTCTTGCGATCATATTCTGCATTCTCCTTGGCTCGCACTGTTTTCACTCAAGGTCATCAGCCGCTTGAATTCTCGCAGGTGATTCTCCAACCGGCACTTTTGTATCTCTCGTAATTACTTAATATTGTGTTCTCTACTATCAATCCAGTTAGAGGACGGATCATACTCACGTCATGTATGATGGATATAAGTGTCGGGAATGACTAACCTCTTTCAATTCACGACAAACGAATTACGCAGGAATGTATGTCAATTCACCAAAGCACAAAGGATGAATCTTTGACTTCACAATGGTCTAAATATAATCACAAGAAAAGTATTCACATTTTACAGTGTAATGCCGATTGTCTTCTCAAAATAGATAATAGAACCCTTTGTGTATTTCCTTTTATGGAGAGAGGAAGAAACATTCCTTACTTCAAAACGCTTTGTTTTTGTCAATTGCATTAGAGGCCGTTATTTCCAAAAGTTGTCTTTTATACTTCTCTTAAAAGATGGCCATTCATACCCCTTAAAAAGGTACTTCTCTAAAACACACTCTATCATAGACAATAGGTGTCTCTTGAATACATCTCATCATGGATGTGCTATCAAAATATAACATCTCCCACTCAAACATGATGGGCTTGATGATACTCAATCAAGAATATAATATATTCAATATTCATCTACTTTAGAAATAATTCTTATTGGCAAGAAAGCTGGGCAATCAATAAGTACATCTACACATGAGAGCTCTAATGATGCACTCATTAGAGATAACATAATGGTTACAACCCCAGAAAGAAAAACATTTGATGTCTCACGATGCCCCAGACATATTTTGCTACATTAGTTTAAGCATATCTATTCTTTAAAGGCTATGCTTATATCCAAAATCACAAAAGGCAATTTAATTAGTCAACTAATATACGCATGATAAATATAAAACAACAATAGCCTTCATTCATACTCATTTCTTTCTCCATTTCAGAACAACGACTTTCCTAGACACGTTCGATAAAACCATATCTATTCATAACCACCGATAACATACTAAAGTAATAATATTGATGTGTCACTTTGAGAATATAGTCAGAAATAACATAGGATACAAAATAAGATAAGTTATAAATTACCTCAAGGATTCACACAATGAGTAAATAAGGATAATTGTACTCATCTCTCCTATTAGTCGAATAAAATACATGTAGTATGAATTACATGCTATAATGGATTTCTCTTTCTATAATAGCGTATGTCATTTATTAAATATATCTATTATACGGATTTTAGTCTAGACGTAGTCACGTGCTTCTCACATGCTCATGTTTAGCTCAAGTGGTATATTAGCTCGCTTTCTACAACGCCTAAATAAGTACTCGCATCTGGTTTCCTTCAAGCATACATGATTGTGGGACTATCATATTCGGTCTTATCATCTACGAATCATAGACCTCATTTTGATTCTAATCAAAGCAATGCAAAATTATTTTATATATTAAACTACTTTTACAGCATCTATTGTACATACCGTCTCATCTCAACTTGCTAACTATAGCACTTAAGGTAATTACTCTTGTGAGTGAGCCAATCATTGTCTGCTAACATACCTTTCAATAATATATGTGTATTTGAGCTAGGCTCATGATGGATTCATACTTGCTAATGAAACATCAATTCATTAAAAAATGAACAAGTACATACATATGTTCACATATACATAAACCAGTAATCCTCAACGATATTATATATTACATTTCACATAACCCTAGAAATATTATATGAGTCAAGAACACATCTCTACAAACAGCCTTTGTGAATGGATTAACAATCATCATCTTAATTGAAACATGTTATAATACTATCTCTTTCCACGTTATTATATCTCTAATAGAGTTATTCTTTATGTCAACGTGTTTCACCCTACCATGAGATTTGGGATCTTTCATATAAGTAATGATTGTTTGATGATCACAATAAAATCTTGGAACATCTGCAATAATGGCTAAATTCTTCAAAAAACGTTTTAGCGATACTACTTCTTGCACTGCAGCAGAATATGCAACAAATTATGCCTCCATCGTAGACCAAGAAACAGCCAAGCAAAATGCAGGAGAGATGCGATGGAAGTTTCCGCTTGACCCAAGTCTCACGCGGACAAGTTCTCGTTGCGCGCCGTCCAAACTCCCGAATTCTAGAAGATGCAAGTCGACTTCTGTCCTTTAGTCCTGCCAGCTCTAATTCATCCGACATGAGTCTAGTCGAGTCAAATCCTCAGCCTTTTAATACCACTTCTCATCAAAGAAGTTCCTTTCCAGCCCCTTGCTCGGAAGATGGCCTTTGCTATGTGGTCCCGGTTACCCTCGGAGTCGACGAACAGTCAACGACGTGTCATTCAATAGCGAAGAACTCAATCAGAAAGAGAGGTCGGCAGCTGACGAGACGTAGGGCGTCGCTTTTACATATCCGCGGCTTTTCTATGTTGGCTATTTAACGAAGGCTTCGCATGGGTGGGAATTCGTCCAAGTCTAAGACGTCATTGAGCGAGCGACTCGAAGGAATGGAGAGCCACAAAACCCTTCATCTTCTTGCGCTCGTTTTCTCTCTTGTCATGATTGAAAAATCGATGGCATCCCGAATTCTGTTCACGGATTATCCTCCTCCTCCAGGTATTCTCTCTCCCCCCTTGGCCGAATCGATTTGAAGTAGTTGGGGAATGTGACACGGTCGAGTCTGTACTTAATGTAAGCCGTGCTGACTTGTTCGATCCGTTGCACTTGCAGACAATGACCACAGCAAGATCGACTCGAAAGGGAGCCCACCACGCCAGGATAACCACTGGAACGGCAACGGTTCGGACCAGGGGACGGTCATGGTGCCTCCGCCTGCGACGCAGACCAAGATGAAGCAAGCCGGCACACCAGACATGTCCGCGAAAGCCGTCGTGGTCGCCCCAAAAGATGCTCAAGTCGATGTCTCGGCCGCTGCCTCTCCCACGAGCGCCACCTCAAGCGCAAGCGTCACCCGCAATAGCAACTCGTCAAGCACCACGGTCACCAATGGAGGCACCGTCTCAACATCCAGCTCCGAGCGCTTCAGCGCAAGAAGCAGCTCCTCCGTTACTAAATATCCTTGATGATTGCCGAGTAAAAAGCGAGAGTTCTTGATGATCGACGCTTTCTTTTCTTTCTTCTAGGTTTATTCCTACTTTCGTTTGATTGAAGCGATGCATTCTTTCGTACAGTTACCAAAATATCCGGTCCGTGTGTGAGGTGTTGTTGAGTCTGAAGCGAATCTGTCTTTTCGTTTGAGAAAGTCGCAAATTTTCATTATTTATGCAAATCCGATCTTCAATCTTCTCGCTCTCATATCAAATACCAATCGCACAATTTCAAAAGGTATGATTTGTATTTTTGAGTACGAAAACTCTATTCCCACCTCGGATTTGAGATGGGCGACCATCGTTGGCCTGACCTCTGAGGTTTGTGAAAATTGGCACAAAAGGGAGAATAAGATGCATTTACTAAATTGTCATCTTCCTTCCTAGAAGATTAGCGTTGTTGAGCTTTTATTTTTTTTTGGGGGTTTGCATTAATGGATTCTTGTTGATAGTTACTTTCGGCACACTCGTTAATTTATACTTGATGGGGAAACATTTTATTTTTGATGCACTTATCCAATGCTATCGAGGAATTGGAAAGGATAATTTTTTGTTTTATTAGGTATTTACCGAGTGTTTTTGCGGAGGCACTCTTTAGCAAAATTATAAATAAATGAGCATGGAAAGATGCAGCTCGAAATCTAATAGTAGATTTCAAGACGATTTATAATTGAGTAAAATGTGGAGAAAATATTTTATGATATGCGCGTGCCACGTCATTATCCGCTGACGTGGTGCGCACTTACCAATCAGTTGTTGACACGCGTCCTGTGTGGGACCCGCTGGAAAATAGAAGGCCGGTTCTCAGCTGGCTCGGCTCGGCTCGGCTCGGCTGGCAGAGAAGGACGGGTAATAAATGTGCGTCTCCCGCTATTTTTTGGGGCTTTTTGTTTTCCTCTCTTTCGTGGAAGAACGACCCAGACTGAGATGAGAGGCTTCCTCTGTTTCCCTCTCTGCGTGTCCCACCCTCCGCGCCTGCGCCTCCCCGAAGCCTTGCCGGCCGGTCTCCGGGAGCCCTGCCGGTCGCAACTGGCTCTCGAAAGATTTGTGCTCGTTTCGGTTTCTCTTCCGGACAAAGGAAAGAGGAGCAAATCCTCCCTTGCGAATACGAATCACCATTTCTTTCGCTTGCACGAAGGTTTTGAAATTTAGAATCTCAAATTTTCTCTTTCCGCGCTCGATGCTGCTCCGCCCTTCCCCGCCGTTGCTGACGACGCACATTAAGGCCCCAATAAATGTGCTTCGTCGACGGACGGACCGGGCCAGGAGGGACGTCCATTTCTTCCTGAGGTGGAGGGACAGGGGCAAAGATCTAGCCGTGGTGGGGCGGGAGTGGAGGCTGAGGCACTTCTCCACCCTGCGGATCCGGTCGGCGGTTGGGCTCGGTGATTGCGCGCTGGTCTCGAGCCTCAAGTCTCGACCGAAAGGAGGTCGTCGACTGGCCGAACTCCATCATTCAAAATGATGCGTTTGGGGCTTTCTTTTCTTCCCTTGTCTTCGTCGCTATGTTCAATAGGATGAAGGTTTTTCATGGGCACGGTTGGTGTTCTCTGGTGCTGGGCTTTTCTTTTCAGTTCCTTTTGCCTCTCGGTGCTTTCATCCAAAATATCTCATTCATTTCTTTTTTGTGGAACAAGGTTCTGTGTTTTCTCTGGCGTCCTTCTCTGGATTTAATAGCCGTTGCTGCCACGAGCTCCTTGGATATGGCGATGGAGGTGAAGGAAGTGGAGCTGGAACTGGAGTCAGAGGAGGGTAGGGTGAGAAGGATAGGGGAGGCGACGAGCGCCGGACATAAGAGTGGGACAGGTGCCCAAGGCATGGAGGCATGAGGAGGCGGTATCACTGTACGTGGAGGAGGTGGAAGTTGGCAAGGCTGAACCTAGAATCATCAACAGTGGCCTCGTCAAGTATGTCCCTCTCCAAGAGCTTCAGGTACTCCTCTTGTCTCCGTGTATTGCAGTGGCTTGGTGCTGTACTTGAAGGTTGAGGATAACGTAGATGGTCCACATGCATGTTTGTACACTCAGCTTCATTAGATTGCCTCGGAGGTTTTGGATGATTGATTGATCGATCTACATAGGCCCTCTGTTTCGAGGTCTTGAGTAATTTATGGCTAGGAGTAAGCACCATTACTGCTCTTAAAGAGCATTGAATTGATTTGCTTCTCTTTGAGCAGAACGATGTGGAAAGAAGAGAAGGGATGAGATTAGTCACCACCTCAAACAAGAATGGAGAGAGCAAAGTTGGACTAACAATTTCTGTTGCTTGAATAAGGAGGGACAGAAATGAATGTAGCTGAAAAATAATCATCAGAATTGGTGAACTCTTCTTAGATCATCCTATTTTTGGGAAGATGGATATGGAATCGGCTAATGAGGGAGAAAAGATATCCTTCTGTACCTCTTCTGCTCCTTGCACGTGAATTAACCAAACAAGTGATTATCGCAGGCGCTCCTTCAAATCCATTCTCTTCTCTTCAGATCTGTCCAACCGAACACAGTACTTGGTTTACCCAGGAACATCATGAAGTGATGTAGTCTTCATTGCATAATGTAGCTTAATAGTCATTGAGGTTGGCTTCAATTGATGTGCACATTGGATACGTGATTGCAGTGATTTGTGATCAAATATTCTGGTTGACGTGTTTTTGGCTAGCAATTTGATGTTCTCTGTGCATTTACCTTAAAACTCAAACATGTTGGTGCTTGCCTTATAATAGGTTTAATTAACTTGAGTTTAACCAAAGTTTTCATTCCCATTCTTTGAATATTTTCAAGTTGATAATCTGCCAAGAGTACTCTGAATCTAGTGGCTCATACATGATGAAATGGAAAGATAGTGGATATAATGTCTTGTAGCTGAGACAACCTCAGCACATGGTAGATCCTTCTTAGCTCAAGAAGCTGTATATGTTATTAGGAGACAGTAAAAGTCTGATGCTATGCTGGATTGCTGATTTTTGCACTTATTGTTGCAAAATTCTCCTGCTTTCATTTGTTCAGGATACTTGTCTTATCAATATCTGCAGGGATTCTAATAAACTAACTATGTGGGGGTCATGTGCAATATTTAGTGCAGTTATGGTGTTTCATATTAATGGGAAGTAATCCAGCTTTTAATCCTAGGATAGTTTGTATTGTTGATTTGATTGTAATTTTTAGGATGGGCGAGCAACAGACCTTGATTAGCTTATCATACATACAGTAATTCTATTCTGCTTTGAGAAATGATTTTTCCAAAATTATAGAAATTCTTGTTGTTGTTAGGGGGAACAGTAAGGTTTTTAAGTTCGAGGGTCAATTTCTATAACATCCACCTGCTTATGGGAAATTACCAGAAGACCCCTTGTTTTTGAAAAGTTGTGTAGACAGGCATCTCAATATCCATTATATTACTTGGATTAATAATGTATAAGCCTGTATTTTTTTTTTCCCCAAATCTTGACAAAAGTTCAGATCATAGGGGCATGATCCACATTCCAATCTTGTTGTAGGTTAACAAATGCAGATGCTAAAAATCTACTTTGATTAAAAGGTACCGTACAAGTCACCTCATCATGTCTTAATTTAATGGATTCAACAAATTTTAACAGGAGCGACAGAAGCAACCTTTTAATAAGAAGGGGTTCTCCCTATAGCTTCTCCAAATATGAGGGGCATCAAGGTAATTTACCAGAAATCTCCTATTGTTATTGTTCTTCGAAACTTCTCAGTAATCTAAATTTATTGGTGAGGATATGATCATTTACATTCAGCTTTTCTTAGCCAAGTTTCTAACTCGATCTACCTTTGCCATTCAAACATGAGATGTAGCTATAGCTGCTATTCATTACAATCGAGAGCCGGAAAAAGATCTGTTTAATTTGAATGGGGAAATTCTGATGATGACCTTGGCTGTCTGTTTTTTCTTGTTCATTTAAGTTGGCTGAAAATGATGGATCATAATAAATGTAAGATTGGTGACTCTGTTTCTCATATTATTGCCTATGTTGAGGTCTTGGCATGTAAAAGACTCCATGCACTTCCTCTCACGGTATTTTGCAATAACTGCATATTGTTTCAGAGAAAGGGTAACATACGCTAGGCTTGGCCTTTGGTTATATATAGTCCATTTTGAAGGTCTGGGCTCTGAAGTGACCCTCATGGATTCAGTGTATTGTTAGTTTCTCGAGCATTTAAAAACTCTTTGTTGCATCATATTTATCATTGACTTGTGCATTTTTATTTGAAATTGCAGATATAGGCTTTCAGTATGACTTGAATTTGAAGCTGCTGGGCACAGGGCTTATGGGATTATGGAGAGTCATGGCATACAAATCTATCGTGTGTTTCTTGTTGTGGAGAAATACCACTAGATTGTTAGGTGGAAAATTTTGAGAAAGACATGTTTTAGATGCTCTTGAGGATTTAATTACTCTTTGCTTCTATTCAGGATCACAATCTTTATCTCTTTTCTGGAGGTGTTAGTTTCTATTGTTAGAGCTGAGAAATGGCATCATCTTGCTTATGGACTAGTTGCATTGGATTCTGTCAAGACAAACTTTCTGAAACATGAGGTAGTTGAAGGTAACTTTTGTGTATTGAGATTGGGAGAATGTTGATGATGTAAGATCCACAGACCATATAACAGAGTCAATTCAATACTTACTGCTGGTTAATGTATGTGCTGGGATGTTGTCCTAGACACATAAATGATTATGATTGTACTTTCTGCATAATGTTTGAAGAATGGAATGCAATCACAGATGAGAAAGGAGGTGCTACGTACATGAAGTTAGTTGATGTGGGGAAACCAATATTAACAAAAATCAACTTGGTTGGAGAGAATTGGTTGTTTGCTCGCTTATGGAGAGTGCATTATTGGTTCTCAAGAGTGCAGATGTAAAGGACCATACGTGAGACGAAACTATGCCTAGGTTCTTACTTGCTGGATCATGCGAATTTCCTGTACTTTCAACATACTTATCTTTTTTTAAATATGGGGGCCCTACGCTCTTCAACTGGTGTAAAAGCAATTAACAAGTGCAAAGATCAACCTTTGGGATGTCTACCGTCCTGCAGCATCCGCACCTGTTAATCTAGAAAGTGAGCTTCTTAAGGGCACTTATTCTTGTGTTTCGTTAGCTCTCATGCTCTTCAATCATTCATTTGCTGGGAACACCTGTCAGGTCCTTACCTGAACTAGCAATAAATTTCTCTAGCTGTGATGAAAGAGTTTCCTTTAAAGGTAACAGTTCCACAAGTAGAGCAAAATACAACAGAATGAATGCTGATGTTAATAATTCACTCAAAAGAAGCTGTTCTACACAAAGCCCATCATGAATCCTGGAAGATCCATTCCTCCCTTGGATTTTTTGAGGCACAAAATCAGTTATGTTACAGTTACAAAGAGACCCACATTCGTACAGGAAATGACAATTCAAAGAACTGGCCTTTCCTCGGAAAATCTCGGCAGTTGGACGAGCGACTTGACTCATGTGACACCTTCCAAGCCTGACCAGTCCTGGTCTTCAGCTGCAACAGGTTCCCCAATTCTTTCAGATTCTACAGGGATCTTTCCATAGTTATCGTTTTCTTCCGAGGATCTTACTGTGAAGTTCCTCTGCAGAGATGGCCCAGCCTTCTGCCCATCATCTGATTCTAATGCATTGCCTGAGTGATTGCTCTGTAAGGTTGCCAAGGAAAAACCTCGTTCTTCATAATCAGATTCCAAGTCCATTTTTCCATCTAGAAACAAACAAACAACAGCAGTCATTTTACCAAAAAAAAAAAAAACAACAGCACAGTCGTCCATCTTTGAAGTTGGGTACATGAGTTTCCATTCACAAGCAGCTGAATCCACCAGGATCCAAAGTTAAACAAGCTCAAATTAGAGTACTACCAGGATGGATGACTTCCCAGGAAAGTCCCTGCATGTACACCAAAAGACTACCGTGAGACTCAATATAGGACGGATCAAAATGAATAATATCTCCAATCCAAGTAGGTCACACATCCACCCAAAATATCATAAAAGTCAGCAAGTTTGAAATTCGTGGAACTAGGCATTGCCGTGTGAAGCTTTTCTCGTCCGCCGCTAGGGACCCAACCCCAAAGACGCCACCGGCTACCAAAGGTCAAGGAAGGACCAGAAATGGCTAACAAGTCCGTTTCTCTTGAGGCCATCTTTTTGCATTCTCCTTGGCTCGCACTGTCTTCGCTCAAGGTCATCGGCCGCTCATATTCTTGGAGATGATTCTCCAACCAGCACATTTATAACTCTCGCAATTACTTCATATAGTATTCTCTACTCTCAATCCGGTTAGAGAAGGGATCATACTCACATCATATATTTATACGTTAAATAGTACACATCAAATCCCTTCTGTTTTTTTTCTTTTTTTTCTTTTGAAGATGATGATCACAACAAAATTGGGGTGGCTGGGAGCATGCCGCTGCAAGACGGCCCGTGGAACGGCATAGCGCACCTTCAGACAACATCTTGTTTTCTCCACCAACCTCGGCCACTCATATTAGCATGACTCCTCCTATGACCATTGCTGCGACCTCCGATGGCACTAATAGTGACCAAAATCCCAGACAGCGTCCCCTGATGGTTAATTCCTGGCCTTTTGGTAATTTGGTGCCCTTCACAAAGCTGAAAGCACGAAGGAGGAAGAAAAGATTGTTTTTCCTCTTCATTCAATCGTTTTACTCAGTAATAATTGGTCATTGATGTATTTCTTTGAATAATGAAATAATCTCAGCTATTGCATACAAGTATATTTCTGGTAATGTTGATACAGGAAGGATCATCTCATTTATCTTAAAAAGAATCATATCGTTGAATTGTTTTTTGCCCCTACCATTTGGGATCCATGTTACCCTTAGTCCTTCATCGTCGAGAAATTCAAAACTCTAGCCTCGTCTTCGTCCGCGCCACCATTAGCAGTCATCACCAGGTCGCGTGCCTGATGGCTCTGATTAAAAGTTTGCTGTGATCACAAATACGGTGAAGAAGCATTTTTCTTATTAGGTGCATCTGGTGAATCATAAGACAATCTTGAGACTTGAGCACCAACTCGATGAATCCCAACTCATTATCTTCTTGACAAGGCCACGGTATTCATTTGAATTGAAAAGGAAGATCTCCGTGTTCAAGAATCATAATCCATTTTGGGGTCTAGTCCACTTCACTATATTGCATTGTGACATGCTACAACAATTTCACGCCTCATGACACAAGAAAGAGAGTAATTTGAAAGACAGAAAAGAAAGAAAAAAAATTCCAAGTCGTTCCCTTCATCAACTACAGCCTCTCAATTGCCACAACCACCATTCCCAAATTCGACCTTGTTATCTTGAACGTTATAAAGTATGTTCAGGTTCCGTTGCTGCATGCTGCCGATAATGACCAGGTCTGGCCTTCTCCGGTTTGGTGCGAAGGCTAAGCAAACTTGTGCATCAGTCTCTCGCCAAACTACAGCAGATGGGTCCAAGCTAATGTCGGTTTTCTCAAATTGCAGGACCATCCTTGGCATGGTCACATTTGTCTGACCCCGAAGGTCATAGCAGGTTTCCAACAGTGGATGCAGAGGCGACGCGACAGGATAGTTGGCCATGTACCTGACGAATTCTGAGCGAACAGCTGAATAAATTGGGGCGGCAACCGAGTGAAGGTAGTCCCTGAGTCTATGATAGTCCTTGGAGGTGAGGATTGCTGTGACTCTGAAGAGAAGCTAATTTTCTGTTTCCCAAAGGCAATACCTACTAGGTTGACAAAATAAAAAGATGGGTTGTTTGGATCACTTATGATAGGTGTGTAACTGTCTGTCTGGCAATTACTTAGGGCTTCCATTCCAAAAAGTAAGTACCCGTTTGAGGTCTCACGGCCAGGGATGCAATAGCAGAAGATTTGGGAAAATTCTGATGCTATCTGTGAGATTAAGGTAGTGCCTCCTTGTCCTAGGCCTAGTATACCGGCCATGGAGCCGAAATCCTGGCTATTATTTTGGCCACAACCGAATATGAAGTCCGGGAACTTGTACTCTGGAGTGAGGGTGAGCAGATCTCGGACATAGTAACCATTGGAATGCGATCCGTCTGCATAGTCGATTGAGTAGGTGCATTTCGATGCAGAGCATGGTGGGTTTGAGGATGTAGTAGACTTGGATGGCTCAAACAATGGGTCTTGCTGAGGATAGCAACCGGGACAAGGTTTACATTGGGTCCATGTAATGTCGCTGCCCGTGTCGAAGATTAGGGTTAGGTCGACTTTCGGGGTCCCAAGGCCAATTGTGACCACGAACTCGCCCGCTCCAGGAGAGCCGCCATGGATCGGGAGCTGGGCATTTTCACCAAAATTCCCAGCAGTCAGCATGCGAGATTGTCCTAGGATGTTTATGGAATGGACTCGCGCTTGGTCTCGGAGAAAAATGACCTTGGAATTGCGTGATTGACGATTTGCAGCAAGTGGCGAACAGGGTCCCTGTCTGTGTGCTAATGTCAATCCACGTTTCTGTGCTTTACCTGCAATCAATTTAAATCATACCGTCATTTATGCCTACATCAATCGAATCTTGACACCATGTCAACCATTACTATCCAATGATATGCAATAGCAATGTCAGAACACGACCCAGAGAATTAAACATGGAAAATGAGACCTTTGCAAGCAGTTGCCGGTGTCAGCAACTTCATTTCGACAGCATAAGTGTCATGCTCTTCATGATTCGCCATTTCCCTTCCCCATGAACATCTCTTCTCAATTTCATGGCTAGAGAACAGCAGGACGAGTAGAAGATGGAAAAAGGTGTAACTGGCCATGGAAGGACTGTGATTTGCACAAGGACTTGAGAGGGCAGTTGAGTATTTATGAATCGACAATGATGATTGTTGGATGAGCCAACCGCGTAGATGTGAAATGGAAGACCAGAAAAGAGTGGTCGATATGAGCCGAAGCAAAAGGTTGGTCTGTTGACTTGGAGCCTTCTCAAGTCCACGCCCTTTCGAGTGTTGACCGTTTCTAGTCTTTCGCCATGAGAAGCCGCTGTCGCCGTGTCATAGCCGTTCACGCGGAGGCTTGGACAGTTAATTCGCCGGTGCAACAGTTGCTTCTCCCCATTTTACACGTATTAATCTTATGTATTTGCACCGAAATATCTTGAAGACTCACTTCATCTGGTTTTCTGTGTGACAGGAAGAACCGAATTGAGCAATGGACAAAGCATAAGGATAGGCATCGCAGCTAATCTTAATATTGTAAAATGCACAGTCCATAATTGCCTTTGGCTAAGGAGTTCCACCCTAAATATGTTCGACACTGGTATGGGCACAGATCATGCGAATCTGTGCCGCGGGCAGTTAAAAAATGTACGAAGTAGAAAGAGGGACCATCCTTTAGATGTTCACGTCGCTGATATTGTCACACCCCGAATCCTACAAGGATGGAGGTGACATGGCCGCCCTTTCACCCGAATGACGCAGCCTCTAACCACAAAAGATTCAGCTTCCAAGAGTCCCCACAAAAGCGCTCTCATTCTACTAGCTGCTAACCAAAGAACCTGGAAAGGTTGGGAAAGAGGGGTGAGCAAACCACAGCTCAGTGAGTAGTACACATCTTCTAAGCAGATCGAGCAAACACTATGCATGAATTCAAAGCAATATCAAAACTTTATAACTCAATCCAATGTATAAAATACATAATAAATCATATAAGAGTTATTTTTATACTTATATAAAAAAAAACTCATTTAAACCACAATCCCAATACCAAAATCAATGGTCAAGTCCATTGAATAATCTCCATTCAAAAATCACAAGTCAATGGTCCATCCATTGACTAATCTATTGCTCAATCTCTTACCATGGTCACGACACAACGCCTTGTGACAAGGCGACCAAGATTCCCCCCTTGGCAAGGTCTCCACCTATAATGCCGGTGGCTCGGCCCAGAAGGATATCCTACCCAGTATGCATACCAATATGCCCCTCAATGGGCTCACAGCAATAATGAGCAAAGTAATCATCATCCAATACCATAAATCCAATTCAAAAATCAATATAATAAATCAAGTAAATACCTTTTTGCAACGTAACAATTCACCATTTCTCATCCATCTCTCAAGTCATCCACATATTTTTCCATAAACCATTTGCAAGGCACATATAAATATAATTTGCCTTCCAAAACTTTGCATAACATGCTTTCCAAACCTTTAATAAACAATCAAAAGGTAGTCCATGCCCGATCCGATTTTTATGCAATAATAATATCATTTCATAACCTCATACTATATATAATCCATATAATTTTTCTCAACATGAATTTTACAAATTCAAAGAAGATATAGTACCACTCACCTCATCGTCTACGATCCAATAAAACGATATTTGAATCGTCAAACTCGCGGTCCTAACAAATAATTGAGGAATGAGTTAAAACCCGATAAAACTCTACCTCAATTATTGAGACAATTAAATCACGCTTTAACACTAATAAAATGACCCCTATGAGCTAACAAAACGCCTATCAAAAGTAATTTNCCATATAATTTTCTCAACATGAATTTTACAAATTCAAAGAAGATATAGTACCACTCACCTCGTCGTCTACGATCCAATAAAACGATATTTGAATCGTCAAACTCGCAGTCCTAACAAATAATTGAGGAATGAGTTAAAACCCGATAAAACTCTACCTCAATTATTGAGACAATTAAATCACGCCTTAACACTAATAAAATGACCCCTATGAGCTAACAAAACGCCTATCAAAAGTAATTTATTCAAAGCCGTTCAAGAAGCGAGACTAGGGTGCAAAACTTGATTATGCCATAACTTTCTCATCCGAACTCCGATTCAAGCAATCTTGTAGTCAAAACGAAGATAATTCCGAGCACTAGAAGACCCATTAGTAGGGCAATCCAATTTCAAGCCGAAACCAACAAAATCAGACCCCACAGCAACCGCGCGCGTACTGTACATCCAGCGGGCAAAATTTCAAAATTCCATTTCGGACAAACCACAAGCTCAAATCCAATTCCGTAAAATCCCACGGGTCCATGACGTCCTAAATTACCATTCTTATAAATTTTCATGGCTCAAAAACTCAAAAATCGGACTTCGCCGCTCAATATTTCCCTTATTCCGAATTTGAGCCCTAAACTGGAAAAATGCTTCGATTGGAGGAATAAGAGGCACGAGCACTTACCGGGCGTTGCAATACCAAGTTGGATCGGCTTGGTGAGGTTCCCATGATGCAAAACCCTCATCTCTTCTTCCTTTCTCCTTCTTCTTCTTTCCCTCTCCCTCTTTCTTTCTTTCTTTCTTTCTTTCTGCTCTACTCGAGCTCCCCCCCTTCTTATCCTTTTATATCCTTTTCTTTCTTTTTTTTCTTTTTCTTTTCTTCTCTCTCTCTCTCTCTCTCTCTCCCGAAACCTCTCGATCACTCCCTCTCAGCTGAAGCTTTCCTCTTTTTCCTCCCCTTTCTTTTTGACCATTCAACTCTTCTTCTCTATTTTTACTTTTCTTTTAAAAACCCAAGTGGGTCCCACCACTTCCAAAGGAGCTGAATATTACATCATACCCTCCTTAAAAAAATTTCGTCCTCGAAATTTGAACTAACCTTAACCATCAAATAAATGAGGATATACCACAAATGATACAATACTAAGGATCAGAATCATGACTTCCCAAAACTTATAATCCTTTCTAAATTTAGGTGGTGGTTCATAAAATGTCTTGATAACACTCGCTATAGGTATGTTGCAAATCGAAAGTGTCATGCCATCAACAACTGTAGTGACAGTTTCCAATTAGCAAGAAAGGAACCACTAGTTTATTGAGACAAACAATTCGGCATAGGAAGACCTTTGGCTGTTTAACCACAATATCATCGGCCATGTTGAGTCTAGTAGAAAGACCAAAGGAGACTAAGAATGAATTTAACTGATATCCCCTAAAGATGATCCCCAAGTAACATTCTCCGACTAGACGGCATATAAGGCAGTTATCTTTGACTTGTTTTGGTCAACTTATGCTTATTCGGATTCTTTGTTCACTTCCTGCAATAGTATTAGCTGATAAAAAGCCCCGTTCAAATCTTTGAGCAATTCAAAAGATGAGCCGACCTCTACCATTTTTTTTTTCCATGATGAATAATGGTAATCATATCAACATTCCTAACCGTACTCAAACAATGGACAACAATGACAAGCCTCTTAGACTATCCTTGTAGATTCCACATCAAGTGCACTTGTCAATTTTTAAGAATGTCACTTGTTATGGCTACTATTTACTTTTGCTCAATACTGAGTCCCATATTCCTCAACTTTACTATTCAAGCCTTACGGTAACTTGTCTATGAATTTGGAAGCATTCACAAATTCTTCTATAACTTTGATCTCTTCAAGCGTGACGCCTTCCTTTCCAAATGCAATTTGTCCTTGATGTTGCACATGACTAAACCTAGGTTCCAAGCTAACAAGCCCAATTTTTCTTTTCTTTTCTTTTCTTTTTCCTTCTGATCCATTTAAGTTAAAACTCTTTAATGTTGATACCATCGATAAGTATTCCACCAGCTTATGAGTCATAGGATCTCCCTATCAAATTGATCAACTTAAACTTTCCACTTCAGCTTTGTTCCAATGGCAATTGCACCACTCAGAAGGTTAAGAAAGAACCTGTTGAATATTTGTTTATCAAGCTTAGCTACATAATTGAAATAAACATTCTTCAACTCTATATCTCCACGAATTCATCTAGTTTATTTCCCTTAGTATCAAAAGAATCGATCTTAGCTTCTTGTGGATAGTCTCGAACATATTATATGCAGCAACTTGACCAGTAGCAAATGCACTAATGCATGGATATGCCCACCCAAGAGACATGGAATCAATCAATATTACCATGATCACATTAATTACTGCAGTCCCAACATATACTTTGTCTAATATCAACTTCACGCTATATCATATTGTCAAAGCATAAGCGTCAAATGTGATGCCTAGTAGGCTTTTGTGGACCCCTGGTTTGTATGCATTCACAAGGAATTTTCCATAATTTGTGATTACTTGCTCCTCTCCAATAAATGATGCAACTGTCATAATCCAACTACTTGTTTGTTCAACAACATTTATTACCTTTGCATAAGCCTTTTGCCCATGATATGCCACTTTTGAGATGATGAGGGACATAACTCCATTCACAGTCACTAGTAGAGGAATCATAAAAAGCATAATCGGATCAATAGCCACCCCTTGGTAAATGCTATGACCAAGTCTCTAACAAATGTCGACATGAGCCGTATGAACTTCCCCACTCTTTTTTTTTTTTTTCCATGGCAACTTAGATGAGAACTATGTCACTTGACATTCCCCAAGCGATCTCTTCGGTGATAGTCTCTTTTGTTGAAGAACACAACATCTTGCATACATTGAGATGAGAGAATCACCAACCGATGTTGAAAAAAGCATAACCTGATTTCAAGATATCTTTACCCAATTAACCATATCCTATCAATAACGGTGGCGACCCCATTCAACTTTACCAGTATATGTCTCATTCCCACCATCACTTAATATTTCCATCAATTTTTTTTTTCCACTCAATCCTCACACCAACCATTGTCACCAACGTTTTCCCTACCGATCTTGCACTTTAGTTCCAGACAAGGAAAGGCTTCTCCTCATAAGCATTGACCTGTCAATCAAAAAGCCGTATCTCGCTATAGAAAGACTCTGCTAAAACTATGTCTTTGCGGATATGAACAACGTCCCCAACAATTAAGTCACAAATAAACATTTTTTTTTATTGTAACTTGAACAAATATTTCCTTTTCTCTTTATCCAAATTCCTAAATTGTAAGGACTGTTTATTTATCAGATCATCCAATTCCAGCAATTTCATATAATTGCCTTCCCCAGTATCAAAGATCTTGACTTTATCATTGTTGCAATTAGAAGAAACCACCAACGCCCTCCTTCCTTACAAAACAATTGCTCTGTTTCATTCCTTGAAAACCTGTCCATAGATATTTGCTCGTATAAGGATTTTAGATCCAAGGTAATGTTGTCCTGCAACATGCTATGGCCAAGTTATAGTCCCTTTCCTATGTCCTCTTCATGAAAAAAACATTTCTCTTATTTCACATTCTCTCATGCTCCACGTGTTTACTGTCATGCATATATCCACCATTAATCAAAGGTTCATCTACTAGTTGACTTAGAATACCAACCAATAATATAGAATCAAGATAAAAGCTTTCCTCCTCTCGTGTTCTTACCCAAAGGTGCAAAGCCTTTTGTAGACGTCCAAAATGTGCACATCTTGAAATCATTGCTGTGCAAGAAATTATTATCAACCTTAATAATCAAGCTGTGAATAGATTCTAATTCCAATGATCTCAAAGCAACATGTGCCTACACTATAAATACCATTATCACTAAACCAAGTACAATGCCAACCATCATAATTTCGTTAAACCGTGCAAGGACCTCCTTGAAATGTCATTATACACAAACCAAGCAGTGGCTACATTAAAAGAAACCAAGCCGAGTTCTTTAGGCCTTGAATCACTTTATAAGAGCTACCAACATTTCAGTATCTTGCATAAGCATCTAACAATGCAATGCCCACAATCAAAATATGCTCTTGTCCATTCTTAACCATCAATCCATAAACTCATTGGAGCCACAAGTGGATAAAACTCGCAATATCAATAGCAACTCTAACAATGGTGAAAGAATATTTGATCATTCTAAATATTCTCTACAAATCCAATTTAATGAGTACCACTTTGCCCTTTCACATATGACTATCAACCGATATAAACTTTCATAGAAACCACTATGAAGGAGATTAGAAACACGCCTCTTTCTCAAAAGTTCTCTAAAGTCCATACTGTTGTCGTCATCAGAAGGATAGAGTCTATTATACTTCTGAGAGACCCATCACGTTGTGCACATTGAAGGAACAATAGACTAGCTATGATTACTGTAAACAACATAAAAGCAATCCGATGCTCTAACAAATTCTGAAGTTCCCTTTGTCATCATCGTTCCCTCTTAACTCTTGAGCAAATCAATTAAGGCCATGTTCCATGGAAATGCTCTAGTTGACCATCATTGGGTCAGTAATAGAACTTTCATGAATTCCGTCATCTTGAGCACTTTGTATTGCTCTATTCTTGTGAGTCGGGACTTGAATCCTTTTTTTTTTTTATCTCTTGTCAAAACCGCACCTCGAAATTCTTAGGATGCAATCCTAATATCAAAAGTAAGAATTCGTTTGCCTTTGTTGTCCCTCAAAAATGAAGCATGCTTCTCTGAATCAAAATCGACAACTGCTTGGACTCAAAATAAAACATACCTCTTAGTACCTATTAAAAGATTAACGCACTAAAGTCTCTCGCACAACTCACAACGTCCCATAAAATCTATACCCAACGATCATAACCTAAGCTCTGATACCACAAAATGTCACACCCCGAATCCTACAAGGATGGAGGTGACACGGCCGCCTTTTCACCCGAAGGACGCAGCCTCTAACCACAAAATATCCAGCTTCCAAAAGTCCCCACAAAAGCGCTCTCATTCTACTAGCTGCTAACCAAGAACCTGGAAAGGTTGGGAAAGAGGGGTGAGCAACCACAAGCTCAGTGAGTAGTACATATCTTCTAAGCAGATCGAGCAAGCACTATGCATGAATTCAAAGCCATACCAAAATTTTATAACTCAATCCAATG
The DNA here is from genome assembly GCA_014858505.1 of Corymbia citriodora subsp. variegata. Lineage (NCBI taxonomy): Eukaryota > Viridiplantae > Streptophyta > Magnoliopsida > Myrtales > Myrtaceae > Corymbia > Corymbia citriodora. The sequence continues at coordinate 11,674,722 of CM026416.1, forward strand.
TATAAAATACATAATAAATCATATAAGAGTTACTTTTATACTTATATGAAAAACTCATTTAAACCACAATCCCAATACCAGAATCAATGGTCAAGTCCATTGAATAATCTCCATTCAAAAACCACATGTCAATGGTCCATCCATTGACTAATCTATTGCTCAATCTCTTACCATGGTCACGACACAACGCCTTGTGACAAGGCGACCAAGATTCCCTCCTTGGCAAGGTCTCCACCTATAATGCCGGTGGCTCGGCCCAAAAGGATATCCTACCCAGTATGCATACAAACATGCCCCTTAATGGGCTCACAGCAATAATGAGCAAAATAACCATCATCCAATACCAGAAAGTCAATGTAGGAATCAATATAATAAACCAAATAAATACATTTTTGCAACATCATCATCCACAATTTCTCAAGTCATCCACATACTTTCCCATAAACCATTTGTAAAGCACATATAAATATATTTTGCTTTCAAATACT